>OU342737.1:63926986-65126986 GCA_910589765.1 Avena atlantica
GGGTAGTGCTCCTGGGTTTCTTGATATATCCCCTGCTCAGCGTCTATTCGAAGAAGAACCAAACAAACAAGGGCCAACATAAATAAAGTGCACAAGCATAAGAATAAAATGCGACAAGCAAACAATCATGCCATGATGAATGATGCACAATTTGCATGGCAATAAAGTAGCATGGCATGGGTGAGGTGTGGAGTACAAGAATAAGGCATTTTATGGAGTTTTAGTCACATTTTATACTCAAATAAGTTGCTGTATACTTTATATTTATATGATGCATGCTGCAATTCAGAACATGGAATGCATAGACAGAAAGGTCTCGTCGAGCTGATCATTTTAGACATATCATTTGTTAAATTTGGAGTTATAAAACAAAAGTTATTAATTAATTAAGGCAAAAGGGCATTTTGTTGTAATTTTAAACAACTTGAAATTTAAAGTGTTCAAAATATATTTTGGATGGAAGATTTGAATTCCTCACATTTTTCTGATTTCAAAACATATATTACATGTTTAATTTGGAATTATATTTCAAAAGTTATTTTAAAACAGATTTGGGATTTGAATTTAAACAATTTTGAATTTGTTTTGTTTAAACAGATAACCAGAGAACGTTTTATACACAGCCTCAACTAGCCCCAGTCACTGATGGTGGGGCCGCGCTGAGCTGGCCGAAACCAACACGCGGCAGACTTTTCTCACCGCGACCACAGCGAGCCACAGTGGTTGACAAGTGGGCCTTGCCTTGTTCGGCCCCACAAGCCAGCGGGTGAAGGGGCAGGTGCCACCTGGCGCGGCCGGGGACGGCGGGTTGAGCAGAGGAAAAAGAATGGGGGTTATGTGCAAAAGGGGCCGCGACCACTGTTGTTCTTCTCTGAAAAAAAATACTGACGACCGATCGGTGACAGCGAACGGCGCGCGACGCGGGGGTCGAACCCACGACCTGGCGCTTGCGCGCGGCGGCGGCGACCGCTGCGGCTAGGTGGGATTGGTGTCAGGAGGGAGGATCGCGGCTAGATGAGGCACTACACGGCGCGGCGCGTGCAGACACAGCGAGCGACGGCGCACCGTGAGCGTTCGACGAAACGCCCGATGAGGCAGAGGGTCTACGGCGTGGCAGAGGATGTCTAGGCGGGAGAGGGACTCACCGCGGGGGCGTCGGTGGAGGTGGTTCGGGCTGGGAAGCAGCCGATCGACGGCGGGGCTGAAGCCGGTGGAGCTAGGGTTTCGTGTCGGAACGGCGTCGGCCTGGTGGCTCTGGTCCTTCTCCTCCTCGTTGCCGTGTACAGGGCGACGCAGAAGACGGCCGTGGCCCTCCCCGACAACCGCGTCTGCACGCCTGCCTCCTGGATGTGTAGATGGACGGCGACACCGAGAGCGGCGGCCGGGGTAGACGGTGGTAGGGGTAGTTGGGGAGGGAGGAGTAGAAGGGCACGGCCCTGGGGAGTTCTGGGGGAGGCAGCAGGCGAGAGAGAGGGAGTAGATAGGGACGGGAGAGGGGGAGATGGCGTGTGGGAGCGGGGTAGATGGAAAAGGTGGCTCGGGTGCCACTTTTCTTCTCCTCCTCACGTGCTCGAGCTGGAGCTCGGGGCAGGAGCAGGGTAGGAAGCTGGCAGGTGGCCCAGGGAAGGGAGGAGAGGGTGGTGGGGCTAGGGTGGTAGAGAGAGAGCTAGAGAGAGGGGGAAGGTAGGCTCGGGTTAGAGCTAGGGTTGGAGGGGAAGATCGGGTTAGAGCTAGGGTTGGAGGGGAGGCTCGGGTTAGGGTTGGTGTAGGGAGTGGAGAGGGGAGGTGGTGGCCCCTTGCCGGCCGAGAGAGGAAGGGAGGGTGGCTTAGGGTTTTGATGAGGAAAGAGGAGAGAGAGAGAGAGGAAGATGGGTGTAAACCACATAAGCTTGAGCAAGCATGAAGGGTAGGGAGATGGTCATGGGGATGATCCCAAAAAGAGAACACCCATCAAAAACCAAGAGAGCAACAATTGGCTAAAGGTGGAGGTACTCTTGCATGGCCCATGCAATTTAATAAATGCCATGATTAATTCTTGTGAAAACAAAATAATAGCATGGCATTATCCTTATGCATTCCCAAGAAGTGGAATAAAGGCCAAGCAAAAGAATTTGTATAAGTAGATCCATCCTATCTCCCATGAGCTAGATTAAATACCAAGAGAAAATAAAATACAAGCTCATGGATAATGGGATGGTGGAATTATAAGGTGGTGAAAGAAAGGGTGGTGGAGTGGAATAAAAGATATGCCCCCAACTCAACTTGGGCATTTAAACAATATATCAAGAACCAAATACAATATCAAGAGGCAAATACAATTTACAATGCATATGAGAGAAGAACCAAATAAAAAGGGTTTTATATGATGCTCAAATGCAAGGTGGCATGATGACATGAACATGATATGATTATGATGCAACAATTATGTATATGAAGTAGCCATTGTATTACTAGACCAAGTAGCATTACAATTGTTAGACAATTGGGATGCTACAATGTACTCAAGATGTCGGGTTACGCCGATAAGCTTGTGTCCTTGGGAATAATGATTCCCATTGACTTAGGCATCCATCGTGTTCTGCAGTCTCTGCCACCTAGCTATAAGAGCTTTCTGATGAACTATAATATGCAAGGCGTGAAGAAGTCTCTCCCCGAGCTTCTGTCAATGCTTAAAACTGCAGAAGTGGAGATCAAAAAGGAACATCAAGTGTTGATGATCAATAGGAACACTGGTTTCAAGAAAGACAAGAAGGGAAAACGGAAGGGAATTAAGGGCGGCAAGCCGGTTGCCGTGCCTGAAAAGAAACCCCGAGTTGGACCAAAGTCTGATATCGAGTGCTACTATTGTAAGGGGACTGGCCACTACAAGCGCAACTGCCCCAAGTATTTGGCAGACAAGAAGGCCGACAAGGCAAACAAAGGTATATATGATATACATGTTATTGATGTGTACTTGACTAGTGCTCGCAGTAGCACCTGGGTATTTGATACCGGTTCAGTTGCTAATATTTGTAACTCGAATCAGGGGCTGCGGAACAAGCGACCGCTAGCAAGGGGTGAGGTCAAGATGCGTGTCGGCAATGGATCAAGCGTTGATGTGATCGCCGTCGGAACGCTGCCTCTCCATTTTCCGTCGGGATTAGTTATAAACTTGAATAATTGTTATCTGGTGCCTGCACTGAGCATGAACATTGTATCTGGATCGTGTTTGATGCGAAGTGGTTATTCATTTAAATCCGAGCACAATGGTTGTTCTATTTATATGAATGAAATCTTTTATGGTCATGCACCGATGATGAATGGTTTATTTCTATTAGATCTCGATGATAATGTTACACATATTCATAATGTTGATGCTAAAAGGATTAAACTTAATGATGATATATCCGCATATATGTGGCACTGCCGTCTAGGTCATATTGGCGTTAAACGCATGAAAGCTCCATTCGGATGGACTTTTGGAATCACTTGATTTTGAATCATTTGATACATGTGAGCCATGCCTTATGGGCAAGATGACTAGAACGTTGTTTTCCGGTTCAATGGAACGGGCGACAGATTTATTGGAAATCATACATTCTGATGTATGTGGTCCAATGAGTGTGTCGGCGCGAGGTGGATATCGTTTGTTACTTTCACAGATGATTTGAGTAGATACGGTTATATCTACTTGATGAAACACAAGTCTGAAACCTTTGAAAAGTTCAAGGAATTTCAGAATGAAGTGGAAAATCATCGTAATAGAAAGATCAAATTTCTACGGTCCGACCGTGGAGGTGAGTATCTAAGTTACGAGTTTAGCACTCACATGAAAGAGTGTGGAATTGTTTCACAACTCACGCCTGCCGGAACACCGCAGCGAAATGGTGTGTCGAAACATAGTAATTATACTTTATTAGATATGGTTCGATCTATGATGTCTCTGACGGACTTGCCGTTGTCATTTTGGGGTTATGCACTAGAAACTGCTGCATTCACTTTAAATCGGGCACCATCTAAATCCGTTGAAAATACACCGTATGAATTGTGGTTTGGAAACAAACCTAAGCTGTCATTTCTTAAAGTTTGGGGATGCGATGTTTATGTGAAGAAACTTTAACCGGATAAACTCGAACCCAAAGCGGAAAAATGCGTCTTCATAGGATATCCTAAGGAAACTATTGGATATTCCTTCTATCACAGATCCGAAGGCAGGTTTTTGTTGCCAAGAATGGATCCTTTCTAGAGAAAGAGTTTCTCGCGAAAGGTGTGAGTAGTCGGAAGGTAGAACTCGAAGAGGTTATTGAACTTTCTCTTCAAAGTATGGCGAGTAGCGCAGCGCCAAAAGTTGTTCCGGAGTTGGCTTCACCTGTTGAAGAGGGAACTAATGATAATGATCATGAAACTCTGATAGAGAATACTACCGAACCTCGCAGGTCTAGCAGGACGCGTGCAGCTCCCGAGCTATACGGAAATCCTGTCATGAATTTCATGGTTGATGAAAATGATGACCCCGTGACGTATGAAGAAGCGCTGATGAGCCCGGATTCCAACAAGTGGTTAGAAGCCATGAAATCCGAGATGGAATCCATGTATGAAAATCAAGTTTGGAACTTGGTGGAATTACCTCAGACCGAAAGGCCGTGGAGAACAAATGGATTTTCAAAAGAAAAACTGATGCTGATGGTAATGTGACCGTCTATAAAGCTCGACTTGTCGCAAAGGGGTTTCGACAAATTCAAGGAGTTGACTACGATGAGACATTCTCTCCCGTAGCGATGCTAAAGTCAGTTAGGATTATGTTAGTAATTGCTGCATATTTTGATTATGAGATATGGAAGATGGATGTCAAAACCGCGTTTCTCAATGGTAATATTGAAGAAGAGTTGTATATGATACAACCAAAGGGTTTTGTCGATCCTAAGGATGCTAACAAGGTGTGCAAGCTTCAGCGATCCATCTATGGATTGAAGCAAGCATCACGAAGTTGGAATCTCCGCTTTGATGAGGTGATCAAAGAGTTTGGATTGTCCAAACTTATGGAGAAGCTTGTATTTACAAGAAAGTGAGTGGGAGCAATCTGGCATTTCTGATATTATATGTGGATGACATATTATTGATCGGAAATGGTATAGATCTTTTTAAACAGTGTTAAAAGTTATATAAACAGCAAATTTTCAATGAAGGACCTAGGTGAAGCGTCATACATATTAGGCATAAAGATCTATAGAGATAGATCTAGACGCCTAATAGGGCAATCGCAAAGTACATACCTTGATAAGATTTTAAAGAAGTTTAAAATGGACGGAAGTAAGAAGGGGTTCTTACCTATGTTGCAAGGCAAGACATTGAGTAAGACTCAAAGTCCGGCTTCGGCGAAAGAAAGAGAGATAATGGAAAAGGTCCCCTATGCTTCAACCATAGGCTCTATAATGTACGCCATGCTATGTACAAGACCGGATGCGGCACATGCTATTAGTTTGACTAGTAGATACCAATCTAATCCAGGATCGGAACACTGGATAGCTGTCAAGAATATCCTTAAGTACTTGCGAAGAACTAAGGATATGTTTCTTGTGTACGGAGGTGAAGAAGAGCTCGTCGCTAAGTGTTATGTCGATGCTAGCTTTGACACCGATCCGGATGACTCTAAGTCTCAATCCAGATACATATTTCTCATGAATGGTGGAGCGGTTAGTTGGAGGAGTTCCAAACAACCCGTGGTGGCGGGATCAACAACGGAGGTCGAATATGTTGCTGCTTCGAAAGCGGCTCAGGAAGCAGTTTGGATGAAGGAGTTCATAACCGAACTAGGTGTCGTTGCGAGTGCGTTGGACCCAATGGTGATCTATTATGACAACAATGGTGCCATAGCCAATTCCAAAGAACCAAGGTCTCACAAGAATTCCAAGCATATTAAGCGCCGGTTTCACTCCATCCGCGAGCATGTCAAGGATGGAGATATAAAGATTTGTAAAGTACATACAGATCTCAATGTAGCAGATCCATTGACTAAAACTCTCCCTAGAGCAAAACATGATCAACACTAGAACTCGATGGGTGTTAGATTTATCACTATGTAACTAGATTATTGTCTCTAGTGCAAGTGGGAGACTGAAGGGAATATGCCCTGAGAGGCAATAATAAAGTGTTTATTATGTGTATTCCAAGTATATGATAGATGTTTATTTTGCATGCTATAATTGTATTAATACGGAAACATTAATACATGTGTGTTTAATAAACAAACAGAAAGTTCCTAGTTATGCCTCTCTCATAGACTAGCTCGTTGATTAACAAGATGATCAAGGTTTTCTGATCATGGACATTAGATGTTGTTAATAACGGGATCACAACATTAGTGTAATGGTGTGATGAACATTCATCAAAATTATAGCATTACGATCAAAGTCATTGAGTTTATATTGCTATAACAACTTACGAAGTGATCCTAATCCTTAGACCATGAGATCATGTCAATCACTAACACCGGAAGAGTTTCTTGATAACATCAAACGTCACACCGTAACAGGGTGATTATAAAGATGGATTCAGAACTAATAAAGTTTTATGTTGAGGCTCATGGATCGAGAGTGGAATTTGTTCATCCCGATGACGGATAGATATACTCTGGGCCCTCTCGGTGATATCACATTGATTAGCTTGCAAGCAAGTGATTTGATCACTAGAATGTTATATCACGGGAACGAGAAAAGAGTGCATGTCTGTAACGAGACCAAACTAGGTATGGATATACCGATGATCGAATCTCGGACATGTAATATATCGTGAAACAAAGGGATTAAGATACTAGCGTAAAAGGTTCCGACGATCACAGGAAAGTCACGTTGAATGTGTGGGAGTCAGTATGGGTCTCCGGACCCCGCTTCTGATTATTGATCCGAGAGGGGTATCGATCATGTACGCATTATTCACGAACCGTAGGGTGACACACTTAAGAGACACCGACATCCAATTGGAGCAAAATTTTCATGCCGAAAAAATGAACAAGCGCAAGAATTTATTTCACTAGATACCGAAACAGGTTTTCGGGTGAAATTGCATAAAGTGGTTATGCATGTGAAATAGAATTCTAGCAAGTGGTTATTTTTGAATGTTTGTCATTAAAGTAATTGAAAAAATTCTGAATAAAATAAAAGAGTTTTATTTAATGAGAGTTTGCATTAAATTTTGTGGAAATTTAATGGCAAGTTTGAGTGGGATTTTGAGTGGAGGGATATGAATGGATTTTTTTGAGTGGAGTGTCCACCCACATGAAGAGGGGAGGGCAAGGGGGCAGCCCCCATGCGCCGGCCACCCCCTTGGGGTTCCCCCCTCCTCCTATAAAAGGCACCACTCTCCTCACTTCTCACTCACACCTCCTCGTGAAGGATCTCTCTCCCCCTCTAGAATTTATCCCCCATGGTCTCGGACTAGCGAGATACATGTTCCCGGTGGCTATTCGGCAAGAAAGAGTTGTTCTTCCGCTGCATCGCTAGAGCGAGGAGGCGGAGGTTGCTCGGTGCCTCGAACGTGTGTGCGAGCACGGATGCGCTGCTGATTTGCGGCGCTAGGACTTCCTCTCGATCTTGAGATCGGCAAGAGATCGTCTACATCAACCACGAGTTGAACTCGTTAAGCTTTGTCGGTCTTTAAGGGTATATTCTCTACGGATATACATCCACCCGTTGTTTGTGTCTAATAGATAGATATTGGTACATAGTTCACATCGTAGGCATAACTAGGAACTTTCTGTTTGTTTATTAAACACACATGTATTAATGTTTCCGTATTAATATAATTATAACATGTAAAATAAACATCTATCATATACTTGAAATACACATAATAAACACTTTATTATTGCCTCTCAGGGCATAATCCCTTCACATTCATCATGGTATGTACACACCCTCGTCTAAGTAACTCATCTAACCACATCCAACACACGGCGGCTCACCTAACAAGGAGTACTACAACAATAGTGGGGCATAACATAGCATAGTAAAGTATTAAAGTATTCCTACACATGCAATCTATAAAAATATACGTACAATGCATAGAAAACTAGTTAGGACATTTATGTAACACCACTTGCCTTGGTTGTAGGAGTCAAGATATAGTCTTGACAATCGCAGACGTTGCACTCATCACGATCTATATGAATCGGTATAATGAGATAAATAGTAACACATAGAAATCAATACATATGCAACGATTGCATGTATGACATGTTAATAAAGAGTATTTATATTCTCTGATCATTATACTAACGGACGATGTGCATGGAATACATTTAATGCATCAAAATAAATTCAAACATTAACTAGGTTCATTTAATAGACATTTATTCGTACAAATTAAACTTTTGTTATAAACAGTAGAATTAAATCAGGAAAAAAGTACTCCTGGATAGACATAATAATTTAGAGCCAGCAGCAAAAGGTTTGATGTCAAAATAGTTTACATATCTTTTTATAAAATTAAAATACCACAACACACATTTTAAATTAGACAAAACTATTTATTCAGTAAACTTGTAATTTTACTATAGAAACAAATTCTACGCATTTTTTTGAATCGAAGAACATATTTTTTCAAATATATATTTATTTTTCTATGATTTTTATAAGTTTGTACAATATTCTGACAATTTAAAACTGAAAAAATCCAGTCAGCCTACAGACCCTGCCACGCAACACATTAGTTGGTTGCGGGCTGACCGACGCTGACACAGCACGCGAACGTGGCGCTACTGACACGACACATGATGTAGACGACACACGATGTTTTGTTACTGGGAGATTCAGTTCGGTCGTGTGATCTAATCCGAACCGGAACGAAAGGTTGGTGCTCATCGGCGATGATGATGTGGCGGCGGCGAGGTTTCTCGGGTTATGGTGCGGGTGGCGTTTTTGGCGGTTTCCTGACTCGACGGTGTGGTCAACGTGAAGCGGCGGTTAACGGCTGTCAAGATGGTGTTCTTGGGAACGACTTCTTCCTCCTCAGACGATGAAACGGTGCGGCTGGAGGTGGGCGGCGTTGGTGATGCTCCGACGACGTCGTGGGGTAGCTCTAGTGGTCCTGCAACGAGGGGAACGCATCGGCATGAAGAGGAGAAGCATGGGGATTCAGATAGGAATATAGAGGAGAACGTGTGCGCTCGGGAAGGACGAGGTCGACCTCGATCTGGGGCTCCAAATGGCGATGGCGGCGTGAGCTTCGACAAGTTTGTGGGAGGCAGCTAGGGTTTTAAGAAAAAGAAAAAGGGTAAAGATGTGTGGAAGAGTAAAAAAATACGAACAAAATTGTCGGATTTTATGAAGAGGGTCATCCCGTGTTTGAACTGGAGTCCATGCCAGAGGAGGGGGCGACCTGGGTGGGTCCTGAGTGTCAGCGGAGAAGAGAGGAGATGAGCTAAGGTTGCTCTCCATGGGCCGCTGCGTGCTGCGCGTGCGCTGCACGCGAGATAGGAAAGGGCCGACCCAGTGGCTGGTCCGATAGGGTAGTTAGGTTTTTTTCCCTTTATTCTTTTCTTTTTTCTATTCATGTTTTGCTATTTCTTTTACTGGTATATCTTTTTCATATAAATTTTAAATGAAGTGATTCTTCTTTCTAAAATTTTGTAAAAATCCAGGGGATGATCTTAGGATCTTTTTGGCAATAGTTTGTCTATTTCAAAATAGTAATTTTATAAGTTCATGTATATTCTTTTGCAGGAGCATTTTAGTAATTCGCAATATGATTTGAACATGGGGTTTTGAAATTCAATTTTTTTTGCATGAATGCAAACAATGCCAAGCCATGCGATGAACACTATTTACTCTCCAATTTTTAAAACTTTTGGGATGTTAGAGCACCTCTACTCGCCTTCCCAGCATGCTATTTTCATGGCGTTTTTGGTCCAGACGCTAAAAATTAGCCCAGCCGCGTTTTTAGGACCCCGGTTTCATCTGAATTTAGACCAATTTTGATCCGGACTTACCAGGACGTTCCTCGGGTGTTGGAAACGCCCTAGGAATGCCGGATGAAGCGAATTCGGCGGAAAAAAAACGTTCTGCGTGCGGACCCTCCTAGTCAGCATGACCCGCCTCAAAACCCCGCGATGGACCGCCGACATTAACTGTCCGTCTCGTCGACCACGTGTCGTTGTAATGGCGCGCCACCGCCGCCTTGGCTCCCATCGACAGACCGGCGGGCAATAACTTCCCGCCGGTCCCCTTTTCACGCCCTCGCCGCCCGCCTCGGCCTATAAAAGTCATACACCTCGCCCGCTCCTTCCACACTCTCTCGCAGCTCCCCCACTCTCCCAACTTCAGCGAACTCCGAACTCCGGCGAACCCTCCCAACTTCCTCACTTCCCTCCTATGGACGAGAGGTTCCCCGGTGACCCCGCGGCGGCAAACGGCTTCGGCCGCTGCACGCTCCAGCCGTGGGAGGCCCGGATGCTCCACGACGCGGGCTACATGGCGTCGCCGGACACCCGGGTCCCTCCCGGCGGGATCTCAGTGCCGCCGTTGCCGAACGACGAGGAGATCGTCGAGGAGATCCAGGCCGCCATCACGGCCATGGAGGACCCGAATCTCGCCGAGGATCCGGGAAACCTGCTCTTTTGGGAGCAATTCTTCGCCGACCGGCGGCTCTAGGAGCTCGTCCGCCACGAGGGGCCGCCATGATCGCCGCTGAAGCGCAACAACACGGCGGCGCGACGATGTTGGTGGAGCGCTCCCGGACGGACGTTCCCCGCCATGTTGAAGCACATCCACGCCGGCAACAACCCGCGCCTCGGCTTCCCCTGCACCCAGGCGCCGGCGACAAGGGCGAGGCGACATCCTCCGGCCAACTGGATACCGAGAAGGATGGCCAGCCTCAGCTCCTCCTCCTCCGCAGCCTTCCGTCCGGGTCCGTGCCGGCGACATCGCCGCCACTCCGACCGGTCAAGCGGGAGCCGGACACGTCGGTCTGCTCGCCGCTGCGGATAAGGGCACGGGGCATCGTCATCAACGAGGCCCGCGCGTCGTCGCCGCCCACTGGCCGTCTCCACCTTTGCCAGCCGGAGCCGACGGAATGGGCAATGCCCGTCGACGAGGATGCCTTCGCCATGAGGATGGCGATGGAGCAATCCCTTTGCGATGCTGCGCCCTCGCCGGAGCCTGCGTCATCGGACATCCTCGCCTGGTCCAGGGCGAACTGGGAGGAGATGGAGCGGCACCGTGTCCAGCGCCAGCAGGAGCAGGCCGAACGCCAGGCATGGGCTTGCCACGAGCTTGCCTACCAAGGCGCGCCTCTTGTCGTAGACGACACGAGCGGTCTAGGAACAACCAACCAACCAGTGAAGATGCTCTTGGACTGGGTTTTGGACCAGCAACGGGACCGCTCGTGTCGTCCCAATCCCACCCACCGCTGGCTTGGCGAGCTACAGGAGTTCCATCGACGTCGTAGTTGGCACCTTGGTTGGTTGTCCCCTCTGATCCGCCTCGCGTACCGTCGGTTAGCTCCCAACGAAATGTCCTCGCTTGCTTCACAAACCCGATCTAAGCTACAGTGTACCACCAAAGATATGGGTTGCACTGCACTGTCGCAGCATCCAACGATAATCCAACCCAAAAACAACATAAGAGTCCAAGTATAAACTCTGTTTGACCAAGTAGCAAATGTGATCGGTACATACTACATACTCCCTCCGTTTAGAAATATAAGATATTTTAGGTTTGTGAAGGAGATGTATCTAGACATGTTTTAGTGTATAGGTTCAAATAAATCTAGACACTAAAAGATGTCTAGATATATCCCATTCATAAACCTAAAACATCTCATATTTCCAAACGGAGGGAGTACGTCGGTCCTCGATGCCATGGCCGACCATTCGTCTCTACCGGGCGTGTAGGAGCTAGTCAAAACGCGCTTAGTCTTTTTTTTCCAGGATATCGTATCATATAATTGGGTCTTGGATTGTTGGATCTTCGGTAGGGACAAGGTTATGTGTACGCATGCAATGCAGCAGGAACAGCGACAGATAATCAGTACTCCTACTCCTACGTGATTCATAACTAAACTATGGCGTACACGAGTCGGGGACTGCGACAGGTTTGTGGTTTGTCTCAGCTCCGCAGGTCCTTCCGGTCCACTGACGGGCCAATGGATCGACCCACCGAAGTCATCTTACCGATTCGCGACCTGACCGGCTTCAGTGAGGCAGCCGACATCCAAGAGCACCTCCACTCGGGTGTTTTTACGCCGAAATACGAAATCATCGCCGAATGGATGTAACTTTTGGTTTGGGAACAGCTGGATTCTCGCCCGCGTTCACATGTTTGATTTGCGATTTTTTTGAAATCTGTCCAAAGTTTGTCTAAACTGGACAAATTTCGTACTAATTTAGACGATTGCATTATATTATAGTACATATTTATGTTAAAATAGGACATATAACCAAATTTGACTTACATTAGGCTAAAAAAACTTAAATACCCGGTAGAGCGCTGTTGGACCATGCGTGCGCCGAGGCCCGTCATTGGCGAGACGTCGTTGAGCGACGCCTTCATGGCCATCTTGAGGAAGTCCTCCTCGGCCTCCGGCGAGACCCACTCCACCGGCTCCCTCTTCGGCGTGTGCAGTGGCCCACCTGTGTCGGGCTCCTTCTTCAGCCTAACGAGCAAAGATGGCTACGAGGCGGCGATTGAGCACGATGCGCATCGGAGAATTAGGCTCCGGCTTCACTGGCCGGAGCGGCGCCTTGTAGCGCGATGGAGTCAGTGCGTGCCGAGCCGGACAAGTGCTCGGCTGACACCGACGAGGAGGAGGACCTGCCAGCCATCCTCCTCGGCATCCAGGAGGCTACCCCTGTTGCTGCGAGAAGGACAGAGGCTAGCGCGGTGGATACCCCAGCCACGGGTTGTTGTCGGCCATGACATGCTTGAGGACGGCGGCGAGGGTGTGTCCGGGCACACTCCACCAGAGACGCCGACCTGAGGCGTTGTTGCGCACCGGCGCCGGCACCGGGCCTTCGCCCTTGTGCTAGGCCAGCCAGCGCTCGTGGCGCTTGCGGAAGTACTTGTCCCAGTACGCCTCGTTCTCGGGGTCCACGCCGATGATGGCCATCTGGATCTCGTCGATCCTTTCGTGCCCTTCCGACACCGGTGGCACATGTACGCCCCCTGCGCTGAGTTTCCATGTCGACGGGCACCTGAAGTCGGCCTCGTGGAGAAGCTGCGCCTCCCACGCCTAGAGCGACTAGCGGCTGAAGTCGTTCGCCGCCACAGGGTCGCCGGGGTACCTCTCCGCCATTGCTTCCGCCGATGTTTTCTTTGCCTAGAACCGTGTATATTGGGGAGGAAATGGAGGTGAAGGTGGATGCTCTGAAGACGGTGAGGATGACCGGCTTTTATAGCCATCTCAGGGAAACGTGGTGAGGACGGGAGGGGTGCAGCTGTGAGGCCGGGAAAAGGCGGGAAGACGGACGGCAGTGGGGCGTCATTACGCCGCCGTATGGGTGATTGGACAGGACGAACATTGCTCTGCCCGCCGGTCCAACGCGGGAGCCGAGGCGATGAGGATGAGAATGACGGTCTCTCGTTGACAGGTCAAGGCCACCAGCACAAATCCCCCACCCCCCACAAACACCACCACCATCACCCTTTTTTGCTTCATTCGGTGTTCCGAGGCGACATCCAACACGTTGGGTTTAGCCTAGAAACGCCGCATAAAAGTTGGGCCAAGTTGGGCAAAAAAAAATCCTATAAACTCGAATGAGCAGAATTTCGTCGTTCGGATGAAAAAATTGGCCTAGGAAGCTCGTGGGAATTGCTAGCGGAATTGCTCTAATCTCACCGAAAGGTCATCACCGTGGACGAAATCCATCGCCCAAAGGTTATGCTACTGATATTTCGTAAAGACCTCTAGATTCGTAAAGATTGGCTCCACTGCTACAGTGTAGCTGAATCCAGTGCTGCTTCATCCCTCCCTGTGAGGCGTGAGCATTATGAAGCTTCCACTTTTATAAGACGCAAGGCAAGGCAGCATCAAGGCCTAACAGTCCAACGCTTTATCTCGCACATGCTGAAAAGAGGTACGGGGAGGGAGTTGGTCAGTTGGAGGACAAGGATGCGACATGCGCGAGCCGTCCTGCACGACTGGACGGACTTGGCTCCAGCTCCGGAAAGTGACGGGGACGTGTTATCCTGCCTCGAGCTTGCGTCCAACGCACGGATGGATTGGCTTATTAGTTGTTGATTTGGGCAACCCGACTTGATCTGACCAGATACCCGTTCCAAGTTTCAGTTTGCTGGCTGGTGGTCCGGATGTCAGTTGTCTGATCACCCCCTACCAAACCAAATCGTCCTGATCAATCTCCAGAGGGAGGAAGGAAGCCTTCATCTGCATGCACGCACAGACGCACCCACCTGACTTTTTCTTTCCAGCGATTAGCACCATCATGAGAAAGAAAGAAAAAGAACTTTGTTCAGCAAGGAAGATTACAGATTAGAGAAGAATCCATGGAGCCAAGTCAGACTATGTGTAGGGTAGGGGCCACATACTATGTGAATGTGACAAGTACATTTTTCACTCATGCTGTCACTTTTCCTGTCGTGAGCAGCAGATTCTTTACTAGTAAAAGTTACTCCTACATTCCTCCCTCGGTGACTCCGCACGCGGCCGAAGAATTTTTCCCGAACGGGCGAGACACCAGGTGAATGCGCCAACCACTCGCGCTCAAACTGAGGGAAGGATCGAGTGATGAAGACAACAGGGAGAGAACTCAAGGGAACAACTGTCAGTCAGGGATCCAGGGATGCCTCCAAGTACTGGCTTGCTTCGAGAAGCCGCCGCGCCGATGGTTAGGTAGGTCACTGCCTGATCACCACGGACGCAAGCCGAACGGAGCACGTAGTACAATGTTGGTGCCGGTTTGTCCTCTTCGCTTTCCTGAAACGCCGAATGCTCACCGCGCCATTAACTCCCGCCGACGATCCACCGTTGATTGATTGATGCACTAACACCGGACTGAAATTCCGGTGACAGAATAATGTGCACCGTGATCAGAAAGGTGCTGGTAGAAAATGTACTGCTGCAGAAGATCTCTTTCTGAAGATTCATTCATGGACAAAAAACAGAGTGGCTTCAGGGGAACCTCGCAAGAATTGTTTGCCTTCCCGTACCCGTGGCGGTGTGCATTGTAAATTTGTACATCGATCGATCGAACAAACAAAACAAAAGGTGAACTAAGGAATATAGTGTCGTACTTTTTTTTTCTACAGATTTTGTTTTTCTGGACTGAGGAAAGAATTACGGCGAGCGAGCGAGCGAGCATGAGCATCGTCGGTCGGTCGATCAGACGTTGCTGTGGCAGAGGCTGGACTTCCACTGCGACTGCCTCGACTCCACCCACGCCAGGAATCTGTACACCTTGCCGAAGACGCAGAGGAACACCAGCCCGGCCACCAAGCTGTAGGCGGCCACCGCCACGGCGCCGCCCTCCGCGGCCACCCACCCGACGAGGTACACCGCGTCGGCCGCCACCAGCACCCACCCGACGCCCTCCAGCGCCGACCGCGTCCACGCGCTCAGCCGCTCCTCGCCGTAGATCCGGCACACCATGCGGGAGCACAGCGCGAAGATGATGGCCAGCGCCGTCTTCGACAGGCCGCGGTACCGCATCGCCGTGCCGCCCACCACCAGCGGCTCCATCCGGCACAGGCACGACGCGCACTCCCCGGAGAACCGGGACCACCGGAGCGCCTCCAGCCCCGTGTAGTAGGGCAGCACCACGGCGTCCAGGTACAGGCTCGCGTGCAGCACGCCCGACACCGTCGACGCCTCCAGCACCGCGTACCGGATGTCGCCGTCGGCCTCGTTCCGGAACGCCAGCGCCGACGCCTGGAGCAGAAGCAGCAATGCCGGGCCGAGCTGCGCGAGCGGGAAGACCGCGTTGATCCGCTGCCCCTTGGCGAGCGCCAGCAGAACCAGAGGCAGCAGGAACGGGCCCGACGGGATCAGGTACTTCCTCTTGATGCCTCTCACGCCCGCGGTGCCGCTCCTCACGAGGTCGAGCACGGTGAAGGCCAGCGCGGCCACGAAGCAGTAGGCCGCGAAGGCGGCCACGAGCCCGCCCACGGCGGAGTGGTAGTCGCCCGGGTAGGAGCTGTCGCAGTAGTAGTGGTAGGGGCAGGTGACGAAGTCCGTGGTCTCCTCCAGCTGCCACCGCGTGCACTTGAGTATCTGCCTCGTCACGGCGTCCCCGCCCAAGCCCAGCTGGGACGTCCACGCCGCCGACGATCGCCCAGCAGCGCCCTCGAGAAGCGGCGACAGCATCTGATCATACGACATGGCGGCGGCGGCTCTGAGCTAGCTGGCTGATCTTCTCCCCCAGCTACTGCTTCTTGGTCCTGGGCTTCTTGTCCTGTTAGCTAATATGCATTCCCGCATTTGGTGGCCTAATGATGGCTTGCTTTCAGAGGCAACTCCTCACCCTCTTCCTTTTCTCTTCTCGGATGGATGATGGATGATGGATGTTGGTGTGCTGGACTTGTTGCTTGTAGAGGGAGGGAGCGATTTTGAGGGAGTTGGGGATCGGATAGGGAAGGTTTAACTGGAGAGGCTTTGAGGGCTAACTTCCCATGCTTGCCCCTCATCTGAAACTTTGAAACGGTACGCACACCACACCACCATGCTTACTCATTGAGCTCCAAGGGAGAAACATGAGTTGATGACATCATTAGCGATGCTTAATTGGAGAAGGGTGTTTTGGTCATATGGTGAAGGTGATGGTTTGCTGTCATGGTGGTTGGGTTGAGAAAGGAGTAGGCAGAGAGGCTGATGGAAGGAGGATTGTTTGACTTTGTTTGTACTGCATTGGTAGGCCAGCAAGGAAGACAACATTTTGGTTGTAGCACCTAGCTGTTAGTGGTGGTTAAAGTTTGTTGGGGGCTTATATTTTCTCAAAGAGTTGTTTGCTGGGGGATTTGGTGAGAATAAGAGACTAGTTTACATGCATCATTGGACTTGGACATGCATGATTAGCATCTAGCTACCTCGTCCTGGACACACACGTTAACGTATACTAGAACATCAGCTTCTTCTTCAGCTTAGAAAAGGTTCATATGGATGATTCTTCGGTGCCTCATCTTCCAGGAGGGTTTACACCGGCTGATGCAGAAACTATGGTGCCATCATTTAGTTTTCTTCCAATATAATGCATCATCGACCACAATCATCATTATCTAGAAAAGAAAGGCATCATGAGGATATAATCTTTTTATCCACCATCTGGAATTGAGCGCTCCCTTTTTTCTATGACTTGTTTGTCTCTCTGCTGGAATTATTTGGTAGGTGTTCACAACTCACAAAAAGCCAGGTAGGCCATGATCCTTTTTGCTAGATGAGGCAGAGTTGTGGTCTCCCAGTCTAACCTTTGTGCTCCGCATGTCTGTTGAAACGACTGTTGCCTGTAAATTTTCTACACCTAACCAGCCAGTCCTGTATGGCAGCGCTGAGGCTACAATATTGGTATATACTCTCAGAGGGAGATCATAGGTGACCAACTGCTCAATTGGATAATGTCGTGTGGGTATGGGCATGCATCATGTGCAAGAGTGCTTTTTTACTTGTTTAATATACCCCCTAAAGCTGTGTTGTTCTCTGCTTATCTTCTTGCCAGGCATGTGCTGATGCACCAGGAAAATGGATAAATATATAGGCTGGAGATAGCATGGCAGCTGCTCAGGATGATTTGGGCATACATCCAGGCTTCAAACAACAGTGAGTGAGTTAACATGGATGGAATGAACAACAGGGTCTGAAACCTTACGGCAAGCAAGAAAACATTGGACCCTGTCCCCGAAAACGACTGAATTTGTATTGTGAACACATGTTGCTTGTAAGGGCCGTTGAACCGAGAACATTTCAACATCAGAAAGAGTCGGCTAAGCATGCCAGAGCCAAAAACATTTGTATCTTCTTGTGGTTATAAACATTAATTGTCCAAGTCTTGCACTGCATCACGCTGCAGTGGCAGTGACAAGATATACGTAGACGTCGTCAATCCGTGTAGGTGGGGTGCAAGCCTTCACAGGTCAATATCTGCTAGAGGCGAGAAGGACGCCCTTTTGGACTAATCCTAGAACACTTAATCTATCCTAAATCACGACAAGTATTCCGATGTTTGGTTGGGCTAAAGCTTCTTTTGAGTACTAGTAATAACTAACAGCTTACGATATTTGCCTCGCCAACAGCAGTAGGTATAAGGCCCTATTCAAAACACAGGATACTCAGGGGGTGTCTAACAAGAAGCTGGTGTGTTTTGTTCAGACTAATCAGATCATGATTGAATAAAGTTCTAAAGTACACACCTAACAGTTTAAAACGTTATTATGTTTTGGATGTTTCTCTTGGTTTATTTGCGCGAGGACGCGGTTTGGAAACACCTCTTCTGTTGGTCATACATGGAGGAGATGCCCAAATGGAAAAATGATTCATATAGCTACTCAATGACTGTCATAGTCACCACGATACCGACGTAGCCTTAAGAAAAACATTTCTATTTTCAAACAAAGAAAAAAAGAAGAATATAATTGCCAGGTTAACTGAAACGAATATTCTCTTTTCTACTCTTTGCACTGGGAATTGATAGATGTTCACTCGTCCAGTTGCTTCTTGAGGTCTACTGAAAGTGCATGCCCTTTCCCGGTCAGTGATGGGATTTTTTTTTCGAGCGATGGGAACCGGCGACAACTTGATGCATCTACAGTCAGGATTAGAGCCCTGAAAGATACATCCACTTCATGCGTTATTGGGGGCAGGTGAATCTAAAGGCCCTACTAATCCGGGACGCTGATCTAACAGATGAAAGCAACATCGGCAAAGCCTTCAAGGTCGAAGCAACCTTATGGTGGTGACTGGTGACAGGATCTGTTTGGTAGGAGTAGGAAATAGGGTCCATGATACAGTCCGGGTCTGGGGACGAAGACAAGAGGGCAAGGCAAGGCAAGGCAAGGAAGGATTGCGTCGCCCCCGGTTCATGTCACCAGCTAGCTTTTTATGGTGTGTGGAGTTTCAGAATTGCTCTGGTCCA
The DNA here is from genome assembly GCA_910589765.1 of Avena atlantica. Lineage (NCBI taxonomy): Eukaryota > Viridiplantae > Streptophyta > Magnoliopsida > Poales > Poaceae > Avena > Avena atlantica. The sequence goes on from OU342737.1 coordinate 63,946,035, forward strand.
TTACGCATGATGGAATCATGAGGTGACGACTGGACCTCTAAAGTCTTGACATCCCTGTGCCAAAAAGTCCTGAAGGAGGGGATCTGCACTGGGATTCCTGATCTCGTTGTGGATGGTTGATGGCACACACGAATTGTGATGTGCCTGGACCTGGTAGTATAAGGGCCACAGGTGGGCTGATCGTTGGGGTGGAGTGAGAGGCATGATCTTGCAAAGTCTGATACTACTTTGCCTGAAAAGCCTCTCCAAACTCCAAAGTACGATGATATTTTAGGAAAGCGAGTATAGAATAATACTATCGGTGATCAATTATATGTCCCTCCATTAGAGGTGTCTAGGATAATGCCATCTCCCGCGTTTCACTACCTTTTCGCTAAAATAGTACTATGGACTGTATGGTGTAGCTCTCCTCCCCGAACTTCCAAACTCAATCTACTCATCGCTATACAGCGTAGCAGCCGCTAACGACATGGAACATGAAGGTGCGGGAGGGCCAAAAGTGATCAATTCAAACCCAGCAGCCAAAGGAAAGCTATATGTCGAAGTAACTACAGAAGTAGTTGCAAGTACCATCACCACCCCGAAAGAAAATGAGATGGAGTTTTCTAAATTAGTCAAAGAAGAATCTATCCATACATTGAGGTCCATGCTTTGATTTTTTTAATTAAATAATTTGGTTCTACAACTACTCCAATCATAGAAAGGGCACTGTCAGCATCTCCTATAATTTTACATAGGCAGCACATGCCACGTCTAGGGAAAACATCCACAAGAAAATCCAGCCATGCAGAGAACAAAATTTTGGGCACTGCAAGTTTTTTAAACATCTCTGAAAAACAATTGTCCAAAACCATTTACCTTTTATGCAAGAGCAAGGTTATTCTTTCACAATACAGGTTCTGTACCTGCTTGTTGAGTAAACTTGAACAAAATTTCCTAATTTTTGCCAAACGCAATGGTGGTTTAAGATCAAATTCTAGCAAGGACTATCCTTTTTACAACAGTAAGGACTAATATTTAACTGAATAAATGTGCCTAAGAAACACTAGAACATAACCGATCATACATTGGGTTACATGGTCAACTAAAGAGTGAACCAGAAGTTTTCTTGATATAGGAGATCACTCCATGTAGGTGCCCAGTGTCGAATGACCAGCCCAATATTACTCTATTGCAACCACACTAATGTACACAAGTTACATGGGCCAACTTTAGGCCAGGCTAGCTCGAAACATATACAGCATATACACATATTCTAACACCCAACTTCAAACTCAAGGCGGCTAACTTTAGGCCAGGTTATACTATTTGGCCACCAAATAAAACATAACTAGAACACTTCCCCTGAAGAAGATAGGAGGGCTGAATGTTTATAAGATACACAATCGTAAAAATAGCTTCATCCCATAAATGAGCAGAACAAAAGAGTACGAGCCGTCTCAATGATATGTCGATTCTTAGCTCAGCAACACCATTCTGAGCATGATCCAATATTGGCTTATACCATAAGAAAAAATATTAATGAAATAGGAAAATAATACAACTGTTAATCTAGTGGACCTTAAAACTGAAAAAGCAAGACGCTAGGAGACTAAAATTATTAAGGGAGGCTAAATACACAAGACCCGGCTCATTTCCAGCAATATGCTGTCAACTTATAACAAGGAGAGAACAAATAAGACTCAACCCTTTCAATAAACTCTAAGTAACAGAATTAATTTGCCCTATTACATGAATAATTCATGACATGCTATGGAATCTGGTTTAGATAAAATGGAGGGCCTAATTGGGTTATGTGATGCTAGACCAACGAGAATTCGTGACGATGAACCAAGAAAAAGGACTGGAGCATATGGGATTGACTAATTTTGATCATCAAACACAAACAGAATTAGCTGGCATGTACCTTGTTTGGGGTTTTTATCCGAAGCTGGTGTGGAGTAAGATGCAGATGGCCTTATTAAAGAAGGAAATACTTCTCGACACACCTGCATGGTCAGAGGACTAGTATGGGTTGACCTTATCATGTACCACCTTGAAGTCTTTAATATGATACTGAAATATTTGCAAAAAGAAAACAGTGTATGCGTTAAATATGGTCCACAGCAAAATTTGACATTGTTAAGGACTGTTGGTATATATTAGCCAACAAAGCACACAAGAGTCAAGACGTTGTTTACTACCTTTATTGGGTACATAACATAGTAGCAAGTTTTATCAATGTCTCCAGAGTTTTGGCTTGACAAATAGTGCATTGTACATTTCCAATTTATACCATTTCATTCCAGAAGGTTTATGTACAGCATATTATCTCATATACTTTTATTATAGCGACGGCAGAATACTTCCACGGAAAGGTTCAATAAAGAAGTATAGGGAAGTTTTTTCCATACCTTTTCTATTAAAACTATGACATATACAGTATGTATAATAGCAGAATATGCAATTCTATCTTTGCCTACCTAAAAGGTGGTAATAAAAATCCTGACTGGGTTATAGAAGTGGGATAGTTTCTTGGCAAGAAGTAGATATAATAGCCGAACACACAATTCCATTCAAACAATAGAATTCTGAGTAGCACTAGCTGAATATTTCTGGGCGGCTACTAAATTAGACACCATATAAACACATTTAGAGCATTCAGGTGCAGGTGCTTCAAGTCCAATAAGATAGTAAGTGAATTGCCGTCCAGCAAGAAAGCTACTGAACAGTTATGCATTGTTACATCGTTACCTGTATTACCTTTGGGGTCTAATTGATACACACCATCAATTGGAGTAGTAACCATGCCAAGCTATCGCTCAACTGATAATATTTAAGATGTACAGTCACGAATTATGCTAATCTGGTATATATTTCTGTAAACAAGTGACAACAGTTTTGCAGCTAAAACCAATTCTAGGTAGTGTTGAGAAATAGCATAAGCTGTAGTATTATAGAGTATGCTGCTAGGATGTTTGACTTTTCATGATGTTCTTCTATTGCACTATCCATTCTCAGTTTTACAAAACCTCACACATCGAATTCATGCCACGGAAAAGAAAATTGGATGATCCACAAGACCATGACCGTGTGAGTGTGATACATATGAACACTTTATTCTAATCAGCAATTCAGCATTATGAACTATTTGTGAACATAATTTCCGTTAACTAGGGAAAACCAAGTGCCCTAATTTCTAGGTGTCACAAAGCACCAGTCACCAGCAACAAAAGAAACCACTGATGGAAAGGTAGCCAGAAGATCAATTTGAATTTTCATAATGCAATATCATATAGTGAGCTTTAAGATCAGTGAGAAGTTAAGAACCTTTGTCCTTTGCAACATCCTGATGAAAAATGTTGGAAAGAGCAAAAAAAAAAATCAGTCTTTAAGGTATACATTACAAACCCCCAAATACATCTCAGAAAAATTATCACTGTATAAAATAAACCTGTAACCTCCTAAAGAATCTTTGCACATGCAGATTTTAAAAATGACAACTGGAGGTACCAGATGAGTGTTGGCAGTTACAAACACAATTTGGCGCGACGCAGCCAACATGAGTTGCTCAAGACTCTAAGTAGGCAAGTAAACAGTCAGAACATACTAAATTGGCAATACAGACTGCGGCTACACTGTAGCCAACACGAAATGGAGGAATGAACAATTGCTGCTTCAGTAAAATCTGACACTGGATGTCTATTCGGTCAACTTAGGAGACCTAAGCAGACATCGCGTTAAAGAATAACTCCTAGCTACACCGAAGAAATCAGGAAACAACCACAACAGAGTCGAGATTGATATGAGCATTCCGTCGAACACCTTAAAGGAGTATAGAATTATACTCCCATAGTCCCATTATTGTGTTATACCTTGTAGGTGGTGGCGTCGAGAAGGTGAGCGCCCTCCGCGGCTGTGGCGCGGCGGCGGCGGAGCTGGTGGTGTGGCAGCAGCGTCGTGGTCCTGGAGGCCATTGGTCTCTCTTGTTTATTTGCCCCGCGACTGAAAACTAAAGAACGCCCCAGTATCGTTTCAGGGGAAAACTCTAATAGACCCTAAAGCACAAGCACGCCATGACCCTTAAATTCTTCAATAGTGCCTGCAGGATTAGATATAATGGCGTGTTTAGTTGATCGCATCCAATGGGCAAAAAAACACGAGTTTGGTCTCCTACCGATTTCTTGTATAGCAAGAGCTTTAAAGAGGACAAATCTGCCATTTCCACTTAGCCTGTTTCCAGCTCGCCGCATGTCTCCCGTCTGCACGCGTTGCGAAGTGCAGGAGACTGGATCTTTCGGCATAACTTCCCACTCCACTCCCCCTACCGTCCAAGCCACTCTCTCACCCCCGTTTCGGTGTTGTCTTCCATGAGTGAAGCTCCTCCACCTCCTTATCGCCTGAATCTTCACGTTGGCGATTGGCACATGAGCGATGGGCCGGCCCCCAACTGGGCAAGTTAGCTGTTGACAATTAGGTGGATTACGCACGGGCGCTCAAGTCCGCTTCTTCCCCGTGTGCTCGAGTTCTCGCGCAACAAGGACGGTGACAACGACTGCATTAGCGGACGCATCGGTGCCCCGATCAGCGGCAGGGACCTCGAGTGCGGCCACCCTCGCTGATTTGGAGGGGACTTTTTTACAGTACTTTTTACTACTCAACAAATATGACTAGTATAATTTGATCTAACGGCTGAGAGAAATTTGGTCCAGCAGGCCCAGATAGTAATTATTTGGAAAAAAAAATGTAACCCCACACCCACGATTAACTAGCTGGATGGACAGAAAGAAATCATATCATCTGTACGACCCAACAACTGCTTCTAGGCCGCAGCCGCCGCCTCCCGGACGCCACCACCGCCTCTTGGCCGCAGTTGCGCCGCCGCCTGCACCCCTCGCGCCGCCGTCTCCCAGACGCCACCACCGCCTCTAGGCCGCAGTTGCGCCGCCACCCCCTCTGATTTCCTCGACGCTGGACGCCGTCTACACGACTGGATCCACACCCATCCGCCAGAGCCCGTCGCCGACTCCAACGCCGACCTGCACGACGTCCTCGTTTTCCTTGCCTTCCTTGTTGCCCTGCCACCCACGCTGTGGTTCTGTTCTCGTCAGGTTTCGGCGTATATTATTGTTGTTATCTGAAATCTAATGCTGCCGCTGGCTGTTAGTATTGCAGATTCAGTTTAGTAGGAGAAAGTGGTTCTCTGTTCTGTTAAAAAACTGCAGAATTGGTATTCAAATGATACGCTCCATCTAACTCATGGCCAGGATCCACGGTTTTATGCAAGTGTCTAATTTACCATGTCAATTACATCAGTTGCTTTCTGAGAACTCACATGTACTTCGTGGCCAATCATCATTCTCTACTTATTTGCTCACCCGATGGGAACAGAATAATTGCTTTCATCAAGGAAATTAATCTGAAGTTTCATACATAATAATTGCTTCATACTAAATTGTTGGAGACCGAATTAAGTAAAGTTGCAATCAGAGTTTAGTGCTATATTCTGTGCATTATGAAATCGTGGAGTCCAACTTAAGTGGAAGGCTAGTACCATTTGTTGATGTTGCATCAAAGTAGCACAGAATTAAGCAACCGAGTGCTCTATACTATTGCACCATTCAATTGCATGTAAGCACAATCTAGTGCCATACTGTGATGTTTGCATATAAAACAATTTTTTGAGCCTGTAGTATGCTACTTTGATATTTGTTTGCAATTGGTTTGGTTTATATAAGATATCACATGCCGTTCCATCTTGCACACATTTGTGAATGATTGACCCCTTTCAAAGAAATGAGAAAATATCAGACCTTATTTGTTAGTAAGCACCATCCTTCAACGATCGCTTTCTCTTACTGCGATTCTGGACCATGATACAATAGGGCAACTATGGAATCATGTGCTCAAAATACATTGCAATGAAACTCTAGCACTTTTATTTACTCATAAAATGTGTGCAAAAATTTCACCCATTTATGCTCAGTTGGGGAAACAGAAGCAGCATTACCTGTAATACAACATGCAGATCATCTTGATACATATCTAGGTATTTATATGTCCACTGCCAGCAAAATGTTTTCAGCAAAAATATTGGACATAGCTTTAGGGGATGCATTTTCTTTGATAAGCATTCGATGATGAAGTGTGGACTTTGCTTAGTAATTTTTTAGTCAAACAATTTTGTTAATAGTTATGTTGCTTTTTACAGACCTGAAGTGGTTGTAGGTGGTGATGCTCATCAAGTCACCACACAACAAGGAGAAACGCCCCAACAAGGATGAAAATGATGCAGTGTTGCTTTAGTTGAAGAGTGAGCTGTTACAGCTTGTAGTTTTGAAATATTTCCTTGTATGCTTGAAACTGTTTTAAATATTCCCTTAAAGCTGGTGTGAATTGTCAGCAGCCTGGTTACTTGTTCCAAATGCTGGCCTTCTATCTTCTAAGCATTTTGTAACAAGTATCATACTAGTCTAATGCAAGGAATCTCAGAACTAAGTTACTCCTAAAAGCAAGAAAATATCAGTACAGTTTTGGTTTAAGTTACAAAGGTATTGCAATCTTTCAGTCAGACTTCAGCAAAGCAGAAGCTATCTTCTTTCGGATCTACACACGATATACTCTTTTCATCAGTTACCATGGCAAAGAATCGGCTTCCCAGTAGTAGTTCATTCCTCTCTGGCCATGTGAACTCTGAACTGAACTAATTTCTTTTGATGCCAGAGAACAATTCCCAGAAGCTACAAAAGCTCATTGTCTTTGCTAGCACCGACAATGATGTGTTGTGTTTTTGCTCTTCTAGCGAGCCTCCACATGTGAACATACAAAATCTGTTTTTTCTTAAACAATTTACTTGTGCTCAAACTTGGTCTATGTCACTTGTTCTGCCTTTCTGAAGATTCATTATAATACAGTATGATGCTGATACAGCTTCCAAAGTAAGTAAAGAAAACAGAGCCAGAGCTGATAGAGGCGAGCATGTATTAGTAGCTAATACCGCGCCCAGTCCGGCAGCGTCGGCGCCACCACGTTCGGGTGCCACACCTGCCCCAGCTTCTAGGCGCGCTGTACGAACACCTCCGCGCGCCCGCGCCCACTTTGGCAACGCCATCGCCGGACCGCATACGCATCCGCTTGACCGTCACCCTGAATGCTCCCGGCGTCGCCACGACACAGCCTCTCCATCAACGCGCGCTCCGCCCACCGCCGCCGTGTTCGTCCCTAGTGCCCCTTGTACACGTCATCGGTCAGAAGCTTGTTCCTCCCGCGCCGGCCGCCGTCACCGCCGCCGCCAGGAGGGCCAGCACCATCACTCCGGTCGCCGGGTAGAGGGAGGGTCGCGAACGCAGCCATACTGGGGAACAGAGGCGCTTCGACGCTGGGAGCAGACGCCACGCGCGGCGCGTCGATCGGGGCTCCGCAGGCCCTGGCTTCGCCGACGAGCACCGCCGGGATCTGGCCCTCCAGCCGGTTACCAATTTCAATCGTGGAGAAGAGTAGTATTTTTTTACCGGAAGGAGAACGCGATAGTCTTACCAGGCATAGTGGCCCTCTAGTTTGATATTACTTGGACTCTCCTGTCTCTGGCCCGTGTACGGCCCAACTACGGGGATTTCTTGGCGCGGTGACCATTTCGGCACTGGTATAAATTATACTAGTTATCTTTTTGGCACTAGTATAAAGTATCGTGGACCTTTAGATAGACGAAAATTAAGGGCTATTATTTATCTGAAGGTACCATAGAACAGCTCGACTTTTTTGCCCAGCATGGCGCCCGCAACCCTAGCATCAGGCGTATCTGTTAGATACATCTCTCCCACGTTCGGGCCCAACGGCCGAACAGAGTCCCTCACCGCGTCTTAATCGGGGGCGCCTAACCTTATCCATGGTTGGTGGGCCCCTGTCGCTAGCGTGTATATAAAGAGGTGGAGGGGCGGACGCACACGATACGAGGTTCACCGTGCGCCGCAGCCCCCTACCAACACACCCACCGATTAGGGTTCGCGCTAGGCCGACGGGAAGCTCCGCCGCCATCACTCTCAACCACCCACGCCCACGCCGTCGCCCCTTTTCCTATGGCCAATGACGGCGGCTCTAGCTCTGGGGCTAGCTCTGGCATCCCCTCTGGCTCGTGTCTGTCGAGTCAGGGCGCAGGTAGTTCTCTTCTCTCTCTCTCCCTCTCTGGTTCTTACCTAAATCGTGCAAAGTTAAAGTACTACTGAATCTAGTCTAGCCTAGTTGATCCTAAGAAGAGTCTATCATTGGTATCATAGCGCCTAGATCTAGATTTTTTTCGGTAGAGAAGAAAAAAAATCAACAGAAAACCCTAGATCTAACCCTAAAAGTGCGCCTTGCCCCTCTAGCCGCGTCGTTCCTCTCGATCCCGACGCATCGGCAAGCCGAGGTCGGGAAGAAGAACAAACCCCTAACGGGGCAAAGGAAAAGGCAAAGGAAAATCCCCAGATCTAAAGTCTCCAGATCTAGATCCCGCAAGAAAGGAAAATCCCCAAAATGCTCCAAATCCCCTACTTCCCCACGGAGAAAAATTGAGTTAAAAAAAAGGGGGCCACCGGCCGCTGCCGGCCATGGGCGTCGCCGCTGCGCCGCTTGACAGTGGTGTGCCCACCCTCGGGTGGACACACCATTGCCAAGGGGGCAGGGGGCGCCGTGCGTCCTCCGCCGTTCCATCTCTCCTTTGCGGGGTGGGGAAGTGGCCGGGACAGAGGGCAAGAAGGGGAAAGGGGGGCAGCAGCGTGAGAGAGAGAGGGAGGGGCTCGCCGCTGGCGCCGTCGCCGGCGGGGCGGCCACCTCGCCTCGCCCACTCGCGCGCGCTTCGCCATAGAGGGTGGAGCGGGTAGGGGGCTCGTTGTAGGGGTTCGTAGCATGGAAAACAAAAATTTTCTATCGCATACAAACAAACAAGCCAAGATCTATCTACTAGATTGTAGCAACGAGTCGATGGAATAACTTACCCTCGAAGATTCCAAAGCAGTTAACGAGAGCAGATTCTCGTGGGTGATGTAGTCGTACTCTTTCCGATCTCAAGATCGCGTAGACGATCCTTCCGGCGCTGCGTTCCGGCAGCGCTCCCGCAGTCGGTCACACGTTCGGTACTCGACGAAGACCTTCATCTCCCTTGTTCCAGCAGGCAGCGGAGGTTGTAGCACTCTCCTCGAGATTCCGGCAGCACAACGGTGTGGTACCGGAAGTAGAGGGGAGATCCCGCAGGGCTTCGCCTTAAGCCGGAGCGAGTATGGTGGATTATGAGAGAGTACTATTAGTGGCCTAGTGATTAGACACACCAATTAGAAGGCTCTAAACCGAAGGCTAGGGCAATTAGAAGCTCTAAACCAAAACGGCTCTAAACCGGAGATTAGAGGATAGGAACTTGTGTGTCTAGAGGTGGAGGCCCTGCCCCTCCTTTTATAGGTGGGAGGTGCGGCCAAGGGGAGGGGAGTCCCTCCCCAAGTCGGCCTTGGTTGGCGCACCGGCTTGGAGGGACTCCTCCCCCAAGTCGGTTCCAACCACCTCTTGCTTGTTTCTCACAGTTTCTTGTTTTAGCCGTTTGACTTTCAAACTGGACATTTGACTTTTCTGTTTTAGGATTCAATTTAATCCTTTATTTGGGACAGCAATAACACTTAGTACATGATGCAATCATTCCAATATGTAATGACACATTCATGTACCCCTCCCCCCCGGAGTGCCGGACAATCCGGAACCTTCTAGAACATTCCCGATGAAAACACCGGAATCATTCCCGAACTCCGAAACGGGACTTTCCTTATACGAATCTTATTCTCCGGACCATTCCGGATCACCTCGTGATATCCCGGATCCCATCCGAGACTCCGAACAACATTCGGTCTCTTTCTCATAATACCATAACTACTCAAACAACGTCGAATCCTTAAGTGTGTCTCCCTACGGTTCGTGAATTATGCGGACATGATCGAGACACTTCTCCGAACAATAACCAATAGAGGAATCTGGAAATTCATATGGCTCCCACATATTTCTACGATTACTTTGCGATCGAATGAACCACTTACATACGATACCAATTTCCCTTTGTCTCACGATAGTTTACTTATCCGAGGTTATGATCGTCGGTATCTCTGCATACCTAGTTCAACCTCGTTACTGATAAGTACTCTTTTCTCGTTCCCGTGATATGTGATCCCTTGTGAGCCAGTCACATGCTTGCAAGCTAACTGGATGACATTCCACCGAGAGGGCCCAGAGTATATCTATCCGTCATATGGATGGACAAATCCCACTCTTGATCCATGTGTCTCAACCAATACTTTCCGAACACTCAATGCCACCTTTATAGCCACCCAGTTACGGTGTGGTGTTTGATGTCATCAAAGCATCCATCCGGTAAAGGTGATATGCATGATCTCATGGTCGAAGGAATGAGGTTACTATGTATCAGAAAGCATATAGCAATTGAACTATTGAAATGACTTGATCTTTATGCTACGCTTATCTATAGGAGTATGTCCATCACATCATTATCCTAATGATATGACCCTGCTGTTAATAACATCTTTATGTTCATGATCAGGAAACCATGATCATATATTAACCAACAAGCTAGTTTAACAAGAGGCTTTACTAGGGACTCTTTTATGTTTACAAATCACACAAGTATTAATGTTTCCTGTTAATACAATTATAGCATGGTATGTAAACATTTATCATAAGTATGAAGATATGATAATAACCACTTTATTATTGCCTCTTGGGCATATCTCCAACAGTCTCCCACTTGCACTAGAGTCAATAATCTAGTTTCAAACCTTTGTGTATTCAACACCTATGGCTTTCCGGTGTTGTATGTACACGTTAGCTAGTGGTCAACTGATCTCCGGATCTGACACTTCCAGGTCCGTGTGTAATTGCATGTCTTTGCGTCTCTACGCATCACTCATTCTCTAATGAGATGGCTTTGTATAAATTTGGTCCTTTGGTGTGACCTTTAGTTCTTTGGGGTTAAAACATGTTGATAATATTGTCGTACAATATATCTTCATAGTAATATCCCACTGTGAACTACACCTAGTTTGATAACAAACTACTTGACCCAAATGCCGTCTTTAGCTGCTATAATAGCAGTCATATACTTAGCCTTTTGTTGTAGTATCTGTCACAATGTCTTAACTTTGGAACTCATCCAAATCCATTATGGAACTTACTTTCCATTATATTGTGCCACCCTTAGTTTAGATTGAGATAAACTTAATTTGCACTTTGTGACAAAACTAGTATCAATGTAGTACTTTTACAATGAATTAACCATCTATTTGTCACTTCTACAAACAATATATTCTTAGTTCTTCCAAAAGATCATAAGAATATCCTTACTATTGTCCAATGATCATCTTATGAATCATTCTGGTATATGCTCATAACATTTAGAGCATAGGACATATCTGGATTTGTACATATCACAGTATAATTGATATAAATAATCTTTGTGATTTCATACATCAAGTATCAATCTATACTTGATTATTTGTTTCACTTTACCAAATGTCAATACACTTGAATATATCATCAACATTGAACTCATTCAATCCTTTCTGTGCGACAAGAAACTTTCTTGTAGTTTCTATATTGAACTCATTCAATATCTCGTCTATGTACTTCTGGCACAACCATATTAGCGTCTAATCATGCCTAATATTTGGGTTTTGCCTAAGTCTTTCATCGGGATGAAATTCTTAATATGTGTTAATAAAAGATACATTATTTCCAATCAACAATATGTCTTCCACATAATGTATTAGAAACATGTCTTAGCGCTCCCACTTATTTTCTTGAAAATGCAAGCATCTTCATTGTCTCTGATGAAATTAAACTCTTTTAACAGTTTCATCATAGTGAAGATTCCAACTCCGCTATGCTTACTTCAACCATTGAAGTTTGCATATGCTTTTAGCATCCTTTGAATTAACAAAACCCTATGGACCGTGTTACGCACATGTCCTAGGTAACAATTCTATTAGAAGAACTTGTTTTGTTTATTCAACTACCATATAACAAAATTATATGTAGTGGTTGCTACATTAATCCGTCTAGACTAAATATCGCTTATGAAAGATCAAATCTTGTCATATACAACCTTTGAACATTGTTGTGAACTCTTTCCCAACATGTCGACTATTTCATAGATGTGCAACATCCATGTCTATTTATTTATAGATCCAAACACGACTGTAAGGTCTTACACCTTTCTCGAGGGTCCTTCAAGTTCAAAACTTGATTTCTCGTGTATGGAACTATCACGGATTTTATGGCTTCAAGCCATTTGACGGAGTCAGGGCTCATCATCGCTTCTTTGCATGCAGTCGGTTCATTATTCTCAAATAATGATTCAACCCTGAAATCTTGGTATTTGATTGTTTACCCGACCTACTTGTTTCAATAGGAACTTAGATCTCCATGACCACAACCTTTGAGGCACGTGAGCCATGAGCATTGTTGCTGCCTCCGGAACACTTTTCGGCGATGCGCAACTTTGCACATATAGCTAAGGTTCCTTTAACCTTATCAAAGTTCTATTGTCCTCCCACTTAAATTTTCACGAAAAATTCCTTCTTAAAGAAACTTGACGTTCCAAGCAACAAACACTTTTGTCTCTGGTGTTTATGGAGGAATACTTAACAGATTATACAAAGACAGGTTCATCCGACTTTGGTTGCACACATCTTTCTTATGCATAGCATACCAATGTTTTAAGAAAGGACAATTTGGGTTTTATCCCAAACCATAACATATGGTGTCATTTCAACGGATTATGATGAAGCTCTTTTCAGTGGAAAAACGGTAATCTCTAAAGCTTTTAATCTTTAAAATATAATGGCAGTTTTATGAATTATACCTTTTGATCTTACCATGTCAAACAAGGTTTAATTACATATCTCGAACGCTCCATACTTTTATGGTGTTTCGGGAAAATGCAAATCCACGGAACGATTCCTTAAATCTTAGGTATTATGCTAAACTTGTAACTCAAATATCTTCCTTTATGATCTTATCATAAACTATTTATATTCTTGTTACAATGATTTTGCACTTCATGTTGAAAGTCTTTGAACTTTTTCAAATATTTCACACTTCATCCTTATTAAGTAAATATTCATATATTCACTCAAATTTTCGGAGAAAGCATATGAAGTTGAAATCCATCGCTCTTGACTACACATAATGGACTTCGTACAACAATATGTACAAATTCCAATAAGCTAGTCTTTCGTTCCCTTTTGGCCTATGAACGAAGTTTTAATTATCTCTAGGAAAGTTTCACAAGCGTCATTTGATCAAAATCAAAAGACTCCAAAATTCCATACATATGGAGTTTCTTCATGTTTTCTTTCCAATATAATTTAAACGGCGATGTCACTTCCTAAGTGATCTTTCAATCAATTTGTCTTTCGACATCTTTAGCATTAGTTTTATGGATGTGATTTTTCCAACAAGATTTGTGAATCATCCATCTTTTATGGATTACGGCAATTATTTGAACAACCCTTTTGTTCTCATAATACCTGATAAAACAAATCTTGAAGGCAAGCTTTGATGTTTTAACGAGCAACACAATAACCCTTTATTTGTTCTCGATGAACATCATCACATATTCTTTTGCTAGTTACTCAGGCCATTGTAGTTCATGAATTGTGTTGTTTCGTATGACGAATCACACCAACAAATTCAGTATCAAATACTTAAGAACCACATTGTTTAATAAGCAAAGAATATAGCCATAACATGTATATCATCTATATACTTAAACTAAACAATTCTAGTCTTTTATTTTCTGCCATATATTTATGAGATTCTCTTTCAGTATTTCCTTTTCTGTTTGAAAGAATCTATCAACATCAATAGTGGAGTCATACATATGACACATAATCCAAAGCATGTATAATTAAATACCAATGTCTTTGGACTTGCACTTTGAAGTAGATCACCATCATCAAATGTTTGGTGTTCTTTCAAATTCCTTTCTTTAGCAATCTCTTGGTGTAGTAAACATTTTACCTACATCAATTATTCATCCTTATCATGGAATCGTCCATGATCAAGCTACTTTTAGCTTATAACGATGAATTACGAGTATAATGTTGCTATCCAAAACCTTTTGGAGGATTAGGACAACAAGTGTCTCCAACCTTTTTCAAATTCTCATCAAATATGAGAACATGACTTTTGCCATATTATACTCTATCATGTTGTAACCAAAACTTCGTTTCAGATATCACAATATCTTCCACACATCATGGTTTCTGAAACAACTCTTTCAGATCCTAGATAACCTTGATATTAAGACAATCCTTTGAATATCAAGAATCATGGAGACAAACATGATACTCATACACTAACACTTGGAATTATCACTCTTGTTTTAATACCAATTATTAAACTTCATGGAGTGACCGGAACTTACTGAAAGTTTGCAATAGGACTTTTAAACTTTAGATTAACACTTCAAAACAATACGATACCAGTTCGTAAAGTAACTAACCAGAATTCTATAGTTCTATCATCTCAATTATAACTAAGCGTAAGGTGGTAAACGGATGCCAATGACTACAACAACTATGCAAATTCACTTTGATTTAATTTATGATAAATTGAGTTCTAATTAATAATTAAATTAATCTAGGTGAACTCCCACTCAAAACAATATCCCTCACATTGTTTTAGTGATCACACGAACCAAATCCACCACATCAAAACCGATCATCACGAGAGTTGATAGAGCTTCAATGGCGAACAATCAACATGTTCATCATATCTCCTATATGACTCATGCTTTACCTTTCGGTGATCCGTGTTCCTGAGACCATGTCTGTACATGCTAGGCTCGTCAAGATCAAACCTTAGCTTCCGCATGAGCAAATCTGTCTTGCCCACGTTGTATACACTTGCGGAATCTAACACACCCGATCATCACGTGGTGCTTCGAAACAACAAGCTTTAGCAACGGTGCTAACTAAGGGTGAACACTTTATGACTTGAAATTCATGTGCATGAGGGATCATCTTATAATGCTACCGTCGTCTACTAAGCAATACAAGATGCATAAAGGATTAACATCACATGCAATTCATGATATGTGATATGATATGGCCTTTCTTCTTTGTGCTTCCGATCTCCATCTTCTAGCACGAACATAATCTCCATCATCACCGGCATTGCATCAAGGTCAATGACGCTGCTCCATGGTTGTCGTCCACCGGCTTCAACTATTACAACTACTTTGAATAGACATGCGGGTCTTAACAGAAATTAAAGACAACCATATGGCTCCTGCCGGTTGCTGACTTACAATAAGGAACATTGCATACATCATATATAATCACAATCATGGCCATATCACATCACTGCACACCCCCTGCAAAACAAAGTTAGACGCCTCTACTTTCTTTGCATATTTTACGTGGTTTGGGGCTTTCAATAAGTGTCGTTCTAACTTACGAACAAGAACCACAACATTGATACTAGTATTGTTAATCACCCGTTATAAATTGGATCTTAACTATGCTAGGAGAAACAGACACCCGCAAAGCCACTTATGCAATACAAGTTGCATGTCAAGCGTGGAGCAAGTCTCATGAACGATGTCATATAAGGTTAGCCCGGGCCGCTTCATCCCAACATACCGCAAGATGCAAAGTACACAAGAAGCAATCGACAATAAAAGCATCAACGCCCACAATGACCATTGTGTTCTACTCGTGCAATAGATCTACATATAGACACGGCTCTGATACCACTGTAGGGGTTCGTAGCATGGAAAACAAAATTTTCTATCGCATACAAACAAACAAGCCAAGATCTATCTACTAGATTGTAGCAACGAGTCGATGGAATAACTTACCCTCGAAGATTCCAAAGCAGTTAAAGAGCAGATTCTCGTGGGTGATGTAGTCGTACTCTTTCCGATCTCAAGATCGCGTAGACGATCCTTCCGGCGCTGCGTTCCGGCAGCGCTCCCGCAGTCGGTCACACGTTCGGTACTCGACGAAGACCTTCCTCTCCCTTGTTCCAGCAGGCAGCGGAGGTTGTAGCACTCTCCTCGAGATTCCGGCAGCACAACGGTGTGGTACCGGAAGTAGAGGGGAGATCCCGCAGGGCTTCGCCTTAAGCCGGAGCGAGTATGGTGGATTATGAGAGAGTACTATTAGTGGCCTAGTGATTAGACACACCAATTAGAAGGCTCTAAACCGAAGGCTAGGGCAATTAGAAGCTCTAAACCAAAACGGCTCTAAACCGGAGATTAGAGGATAGGAACTTGTGTGTCTAGAGGTGGAGGCCCTGCCCCTCCTTTTATAGGTGGGAGGTGCGGACAAGGGGAGGGGAGTCCCTCCCCAAGTCGGCCTTGGTTGGCGCGCCGGCTTGGAGGGACTCCTCCCCCAAGTCGGTTCCAACCACCTCTTGCTTGTTTCCCACAGTTTCTTGTTTTAGCCGTTTGACTTTCAAACTGGACATTTGACTTTTCTGTTTTAGGATTCAATTTAATCCTTTATTTGGGACAGCAATAACACTTAGTACATGATGCAATCATTCCAATATGTAATGACACATTCATGTACCCCTCCCCCCCCGGAGTGCCGGACAATCCGGAACCTTCTAGAACATTCCCGATGAAAACACCGGAATCATTCCCGAACTCCGAAACGGGACTTTCCTTATACGAATCTTATTCTCCGGACCATTCCGGATCACCTCGTGATATCCCGGATCCCATCCGAGACTCCGAACAACATTCGGTCTCTTTCTCATAATACCATAACTACTCAAACAACGTCGAATCCTTAAGTGTGTCTCCCTACGGTTCGTGAATTATGCGGACATGATCGAGACACTTCTCCGAACAATAACCAATAGAGGAATCTGGAAATTCATATGGCTCCCACATATTTCTACGATTACTTTGCGATCGAATGAACCACTTACATACGATACCAATTTCCCTTTGTCTCACGATAGTTTACTTATCCGAGGTTATGATCGTCGGTATCTCTGCATACCTAGTTCAACCTCGTTACTGATAAGTACTCTTTTCTCGTTCCCGTGATATGTGATCCCTTGTGAGCCAGTCACATGCTTGCAAGCTAATTGGATGACATTCCACCGAGAGGGCCCACAGTATATCTATCCGTCATATGGATGGACAAATCCCACTCTTGATCCATGTGTCTCAACCAATACTTTCCGAACACTCAATGCCACCTTTATAGCCACCCAGTTACGGTGTGGTGTTTGATGTCATCAAAGCATCCATCCGGTAAAGGTGATATGCATGATCTCATGGTCGAAGGAATGAGGTTACTATGTATCAGAAAGCATATAGCAATTAAACTATTGAAATGACTTGATCTTTATGCTACGCTTATCTATAGGAGTATGTCCATCACATCATTCTCCTAATGATATGACCCTGCTGTTAATAACATCTTTATGTTCATGATCAGGAAACCATGATCATATATTAACCAACAAGCTAGTTTAACAAGAGGCTTTACTAGGGACTCTTTTATGTTTACAAATCACACAAGTATTAATGTTTCCTGTTAATACAATTATAGCATGGTATGTAAACATTTATCATAAGTATGAAGATATGATAATAACCACTTTATTATTGCCTCTTGGGCATATCTCCAACACTCGTAGGGGGAGTGGGGGGGAAATGGTTAGGGTTAGAGGGGGGCGGCGCCCTGGGGGTTTGTTCCCACGAAACCGCCGCGCAGCCGTAGGATCTAGGGCGGCAGGCGTCGGACAGCCGAGATCGTGCGGCGCGGGTGGGTACGGGCGGTAGCGGGCCAGGCAGGCCTTGGCGGGCCAGGCCGCGGGCAGCTGGCCGCTCCAGCGAGCGCACCCGCGCGGCAGATAGCCGTCGGGCCGCTGGCTGTCCGCTGGGCCATTTCCGACCGGGCCGAAAGGCTGTAGAGCGTCGCGCCAGGCGGCGCGTAAGGAGTGCCACGCGGGCGGGCTGTGGGCCGCCAGCATGAAAGGAAAGGCCTAGGAGGCCGAACAGCAACAGTTTCTGTTTTTCCTTTTTTTTACATAACTGTTTTATTAGCTGTTTTCATTGTTTTTGCTTATTTTTTAAGCAAATTTTTTGTACAGTTTTCTCTAGTCATATTATTTCAATGAATATTTGTCTAGAGAATGCATGAGAGGCAGATTTTACTGTAAAGTTCAAAGTTTATGAAAGTTGTAATAATTGTTTCCGCTGCAATAGTTGATTTAAATTGCTAGAGTGCAATAAAGTTTGTTTAAATTTTTGTTTTTTAAAAGATGTGACAAAGTAATTAAATATGATTGTGCCCCATGTTATTAATTGACCAACGTTATTAATAAACATGATCATGATCTTTTTCATTGAGTATTAAAGGTGCATTTTATTTTATTTTTACCCAACGGTGATATAACTTTAAATGGCACAAACAATTGCATGCTTAATTTATACCAACGTTGGATTAATGCATACAGTTGTTTCTGGTTATCTCACATATTTTGTGGTTTTCATGAGGTCTCAACCTCATGAGCTGCCTGAAGGACATCCCACTGCTCAGAGGGGATAACTACTCCGAATGGAGGAAAAAGGTTGATCTGGCCTTTGTCTGTGCCGAGGTGGACTGGGTGGTTGACACTAAACAACCAGTCAAGCCCGAGGACCCAGTGAGGGGTGATGCTGAGGAAAGTGCTGCATTTGAAAAGAGAAAGAGAGAGCATGCTCCTTTGGAGCTGGCCTACTCAATAGACAATCAAAAGTGGGTCAATGCAAATAAGAAATGCTTGGCTTTTGTCAAGAACACAATTGAGAACGCAATAGTGGGCTCAATTGAAGAGTGTGCCTCTGTTGGCGAGTACCTTGCAAAGATAAAGAGCTAGTAAACTGGCTCTTCAAAGATGTATGCAACCCAGCTGCTAAAACAGCTGGTGACAGAAAAGTATACGGGAGGGCCACATGGCATTAGAGAGCACATCTTGAGGATGTCCAACATGGCGGCTAAGTTAAAGCCCATGGATGCGGACCTCGAGCTCAAGTCTGCTCTTCTGGTGCATCTTGTCATGGCCTCTCTTCCCCAACAGTTCGAGAACTTCGTCATCAACTATAACATGTCCACTGAAAAGTGGGACAATGAAAAGACCATAGGGATGTGTTCTCAAGAGGAAGAAAGGCTAAAGTCCATTCACGGTGGTTCCTTGAACTACGTGAAGGACAATAGGAAGAGGGACTTCACCAACAGTAACCATGGTGGCTCACCTTCCAAGCCACATGGCAAGGGCCCACTACAGCACCAGCATCAGTACCAGCAGTCTACCCCTGGGGACAAAGACCAGTGCCACCATTATAAGAAGGTTGGCCACTACAAAAAGGATTGCCCAATATGGCTAAAGTCCATAATGGCAAAAACGGTAAAGATATAGTCTATTTTGTTAATGAATCTCTGTATGAAAAGTTTTCTAAATCTACTTGGTGGATTAACTCTGGTGCAACTGTTCATGTTGCCAACTCTTTACAGGGGTTACATTCGACAAGGATTTTGCCAAAAAGAGAAAGACTCATTGAAGTGGCGAATGGGATTGAAGCAGAAGTGGAGGCTGTTGGCGACATTCCTCTGGAGCTGGCTGATGGCTTTTCTCTTTTGCTTAAGGATGTTCTTTTTGTTCCTTCCATTCATAGAAATTTAATAAGTGTGTTGTTCTTGGACAAAGACTTGTATGAGTGCTATTTTGGACATGGCAAATGTGCCATTTGGTTGAAAGATACTTGTGTGGGTGTTGCTACACTACATGACAAGCTTTATTTATTATCTTTGCATGAGAAAGTATTTTCTGTGTGTGATGTGGATGAACAAGTTCCCTTGTCGAACAAAGATCAAAAGAAAAGAAAGCGAACTCTTGACTGATCAAAGTTATGGCACTGTAGATTAGGCCATATTTCGAGGGGAAGAATAGAAAGCCTCGTTAAAAATGACATTCTTCCTCCATTAGAGTTCTTAGACATCGAGCAATGCATAGATTGCATTAAAGGAAATTATGTAAAACAAATTAAAAAGGGTGCAAACCGAAGTATAGCTACACTAGAAATAATCCACAACTGATATATGTGGACCGTTTCTGGTGAAAAGTGTGGATGGCTATGATTCATTCATAACATTCACGGATGATCACTCCCGGTATGGTTATATTTATCCAATTAAAGAAAGATCTGAAGCATTGGATAAATTTAAATTTTTCAAAGCTGAAGTAGAAAATCAGCATGATAAAAGAATTAAGATAGTCCGGTCTGACCGTGGGGGGGAGTACTACGGTCGGCATACTCCATATGGTCAAGTACGAGGACCTTTTGCAAGGTTCCTACAGGAAAATGGAATAGTCGCCCAGTATTCTATGCCGGGCGAACCTCAGCAAAACGGAGTAGCTGAAAGGCATAACCGTACCCTTATGGATATGGTGCGCAACATGATGAGCTATTCCACCCTCCCATTGGGTTTGTGGATGGAGGCGCTTAAAACCGCCATCCACATTCTCAATAGAGTACCAAGTAAGTCGGTGCCCAAAACACCATATGAATTGTGGACAGGCAGAGTCCCCTCTCTACACCACTTGAGGGTCTGGGGGAGCCCAGCTGAGGAAAAAGTTTTCAATCCAAACATTGCAAAGTTAGACCCCAAAATAGTATCTTGCCACTTCATTGGCTATCCAGATAAATCAAAAGGCTATCGTTTCTACTGTCCTGACAGATACACAAAGTTTTTAGAAACGAGACATGCAGTCTTCTTGGAGGATGAATTGATGAGGGGAGCACGGTAGCTCGGGAAATTTATCTTGAGAAGAAGAGGGTGCATGCACCTAATCCGATGACTCAGGAGCCATTTTTCTCGCTACCTGTTGTGCCACCATCTACAACCCATGAGGTTGTAGTGCCGGCACCTGTTGTGACTCCACACGTGACAACAATGGGCGAAAGTTCGGAACCTGTCCATCTGGAGCCACCTGAACCCACTGTTGAGCACGAAAGGGAGCCAGAACAGCCACATACTGTAAATGTTCCTGAACCCAAGGCAAGAAATGAGCAAGAGTCCGATGAACTCATAAGGTTTAAAAGAGAACGAAGACCAGCCATTTCCAAAGAAATTTACAAAGTCTACAACACAGCTCATATGGAGGGTGATCCTACCTCATATGAAGAAGCCATGAGTATCCCTCACTCAGCCAAGTGGGTGGAGGCAATGGAAGATGAAATGAAATCGATGAGTTCCAACAATGTTTGGGACTTAGAGGAAATTCCTAAAGGAGCCAAAACAGTAGGATGCAAATGGGTCTACAAAACAAAGTATGACTCCAATGGGAATATAGAAAAGTATAAAGTTAGACTTGTGGCAAAAGGCTTTACGCAAAGAGAAGGGGTAGATTACAATGAGACTTTTTCTCCGGTCTCATGTAAGGACTCCTTCAGAATCATAATGGCACTAGTTGCACATTTTGATTTAGAGTTACATCAAATGGATGTTAAGACGGCATTTCTAAATGGAGATTTAGAAGAAAATATTTACATGAAACAACCCAAGGGTTTTTTCATGGAGGGGAAGTAACATATGGGATGCCGCCTAAAGAAATCCATTTATGGGTTAAAGCAAGCCTCTAGGCAGTGGTACTTAAAGTTCAATGATACAATTAAAAGATTTGGATTCAAAGAAAATGTTGAGGACAATGCATTTATGCAAAGTTCAAAAGTGGGAAATATATTTTCCTAATTCTGTATGTGGATGACATCTTGCTTGCTAGCAGTGATGTCAGTCTACTACTAGAGACAAAGAAGTTCTTGTCATCAAATTTTGACATGAAAGACCTTGGTGAAGCTTCTTATGTTTTGGGCATAGAAATTCACCGAGATAGAAAGAATGGAGTGTTAGGACTGTCGCAGAAAGCGTATTGTGAAAAGATTCTAAAGAAATACAATATGCATGCGAGTAATGCAACACCTGCTCCCATAGTCAAGGGTGACAGTTTTGGGAAATCCCAATGTCCAAAGAATCAATATGAGATCGATCAAATGAAGTCAGTACCATATGCTTCGGCTGTTGGAAGCTTACAGTATGCACAAGTGTGCACTCGCCCTGACTTATCTTTTATCACCGGGGTACTCGGTAGATATCAAGAGAATCCAGGCATAGAGCACTGGAAGATGGTAAAGAAAGCTTTGCGTTATGTGCAAGGCACAAAAGGCCTCATGTTAACATATAAAAGATCTGATTCCCTAGAGATAAAAGGGTACTCAGATGCGGATTTTGCGGGAGATAAAGACGACAGAAAGTCCACGACAGGACATGTCTTTACTCTCGCAGGAGGTGCTATTTCATGGAGAAGCGCCAAACAGTCGATAGTTGCATCATCTACGATGTATGCAGAATTTATAGCATGTTATCAGGCCATGGGATAGGCGTTATGGTTAAAGAAATTTTTACCCGACTTCAAAGTGGTTGACTGCATCAGCAGGCCACTAAAGATGTACTGTGACAACGAGCCCGCAGTATTCTATGCTCACAACAACAAGTCGAGTAATGCTACAAAGTCAATAGATATAAAGTATTATGTTGTGAAGGACAAAGTCCAAGATCAAACTATAAGACTCGAGCATATAAGGACAAAGGATATGCTTGCGGATCCGCTAACGAAAGGCTTACCACCCAATGTGTTCAAGGAACACATAGCCGGCATGGGTTTAATGAAAGCCTATGATTCCTGAAGTACAGAGGCCCAAAAGTAACAGGATTTGTTTCAAAACAGAAAGGTATATAGTGGCTGTCTGATTCTATCGGCAATTGAGCTGAGACGATGAAACATGCTCTATGTATCGATCTGTGATGAAACGAGTAAAGTACAAAGTTAAAAGTAAAGTCGAGATCTAGGGGGAGAATGTTAGATAGATCTCTCCCACGTTCGGGCCCAACGGCCCGAACGGAGTCCCTCACCGCGCCCTAATCGGGGGCGCCCAATCTTATACATGGTTGGTGGGCCCCTGTCGCCAACGCGTATATAAAGAGATGGGGGGGACGCACACGGTATGAGGTTCACCATGCGCTGCAGCCCCCCACCAACACACCCACCGATTAGGGTTCGCGCTAGGCCGATGGGAAGCTCCGCCGCCACCACTCTCAACCACCCACGCCCACGCCGTCGCCCCTTTTCCCATTGCCAATGACGGCGGCTCTAACTCTGGGGCTAGCTCCGACATCCCCTCTGGCTCGTGTCTGTCGAGCCAGGGCGCAGACAGTTCTCTCCTCTCTCTCTCCCTCTCTGGTTCTTACCTAAATGGTTAGCGCCGTTTGATTACGAAACTCCGATGAGTGGATCGAGTTCCCATTTGTGCTTGAGTGTAAATTAAAGTAGTTTCTTGTAGATTCGATGTCGATTAGATGCCTGATTTGGGCATTTCCCAATTTGGGAGATGTGTGTGAATTGTGCATTGCACGATTTGTGAAATGTGATGATGCCACGATCTTGATGCCATGATTGTTCAATTCCTACTTACGCATTGCCCAATTTGAGAATCATCTTGATGCCATGGTGTAGTGCATTGTCTAATTCAGATATGATCTTGATGTGCGTTGCATAATTTGGGAATGCTATCTAATTCTAATTATAGTTAGCATTATCATGATCTTCTAATGTTGCAGTTCTACTTTGTTTAACATAAATTTACTTTGTTCTTGTACATTTGTGCACTACCATTGTGATCAACTACTTATGTCCATGTCTATGTACTAACGAGGTTGTTAAGTTGGAGCGTGACACGGCGGGAATGTGCTAAAGCCGGTGATGCCTGGCAGGGTAGAAGCATCAGCGGTGGAACTACACAATCGTGGTTGTTAGCCAAAGCTTGGAGACATCCCGGGGGCCTTGATATCGCTGCTATGTCTAAAAATTGGACAGAAACAACTTGCATATGCTTGTCATGTTAGGGGCGTTTCAGAACAGACTTAAGGTGTGGATCGGGATCTCTCTCCCGCGCTACGCGGTGGTGTCCGCCTACTGGTGGTGCGATGAATGGGTGTAGGTCCCCTACTTAAGTGGGCAGATGGTGCTGGTGAAGAATTGGCCAGGTCATCAACAAGTACAACCTTGAGTACAACAACGTCATTGAGTTCAAGATTCCGACCTTTGGCCTGAATATGACAATCTACAAGGCCGACACCTCCACTGCCAAGCAGTACACATGCCCTGACCACGACTAGGCGTGCGACATGTTTTATGTGTTATGTAACCTTCCAAGACATTAGAAATCGGATTTAAAAAATAATCATTCACATTGCATTCATGATCATGGCATCACTCTCATCATGTCAAAACTTTTATTTAAAAGGTTTGCATCAAAACATTATTTGAAATTAAAATTGTAGTTGTTTATTGGTTGATGAACAATTTGCCTTCTCATCCGCTATATCTGTAAGAGCTTCCATTAGAAAAGGTTGAGGAGGTGGACATCTAGTCTTTACTTTTTTTCTTTATTTGGTGGACATCTATTCTTGATTCGCACGAACCACCACGATGCGTGTGATATGTTTTCATACAAAAAGGCATCCCTCTTTTGTGCCCTGCCATAAGCCAACTTGTGTAGCCTTTGTGCTAACAAGTAACCCCCCCCCCCTCTCCCTTCACCTCTTGCTAGCTCTTATCCTTGACCTAGATCCCCTCGAACTAAATATCGGTGACCAAAGGAGACATTGTGCATTGGAGCCTCTGACCGATTTCTGACTCTTATCCTTGAACTAGACCCCCTTGAACTAAACACCGAAGACGAAAAGAGAAATTATACATTAGGCTAGTCATAGTGGGAGTATCACAACTAGTACAGTATCATGCTATGTTGGCAAAAATCTGATATAGCCATAACAATTAATGAAGAAAGAGATGATTAGAGTATCATAGCACGTAAAACTAGAAATTTTAATGTCAAGTGAATCTTATACACAGTTTTACATTGAAATACTACAAATCAATAAATATATACTACTATATAAATGATATTATTCTATGATACAATGCACTATAGAGATAATATCATATACTCCCTCCATTTCAAAATATAAGATGTTTTAGGTTTGTAAAGAAAATAAATCTAGACTTATTTATGTAGGTTCACTCAACTTTAGAATGAATCTATACACTAAATGAAGTCTAGATTCGTTTTCTTCTAAACCTAAAACATCTTATATTTTAAAACGAGGGAGTACATGATACTAGTAATATGATACTCCTTGCATTTCTCGAAAGCAAACTAGTACTTTCTTGGAGGCCAAAATTTCACCGTTTTCATTTTAAGGAACAGTTTTTAAAGTCGGAGATAATAGACCCATGGTATCAGTTCAAGTAGACTGTCAATAACTCTATTCATTCCTAAAGGAAGTATTTAATTTATTACGTATCATCTCATCTAAGATTCTGAGCTATGTCCAAAAGAAAGTTTGCCAATACAATTCGAGCAACAGATGTGCAGTATACAGATGGTAATCTACACACAAACCATGAGCCTAGTGCCAACATACAGTAATTTTTATTTTTATTGGCAACGAAATACTACAATAAAATCCAATACTGGAGTAAGAAGAAGAAAAAGAATAGACTAACCCAATTTCCTTGTCTTAAGATAAAGAGCACCAAAATATCCAGGTTTGCCTTGTTCGTTTGTTCCCTTATTACTACCCGACTTATTTATCATCTTCAAACAGACCAAGACGTGCCAAAACTTCGACTCCGTGCGCGTGAGCATCTAGCAGTAACCTCAAAGCAGCACGGGGACGAAGCAGGACTTGACGTCGTCGCTCGCCCACTGCAGCCCGTTCCACCAATGCTTGTCGCCCTCCACCCTCACCTTGCCCTGACCGCTCGCGAGCGGCCTCATGGGTATGCGCCTCAGCCGCGAGCACCCCCTCGTCTGCAACCGCCGCAGCTCCGGGAACGAGCACTCGCCGCCGTCGCTGCGGACGGCCTCCAGCTTCGGCAGCCCTAGCAGCGCCAGGAGCCTCAGGCGGGGGAAAGTCACCAGCTCGTCGGCCGCGCTGCCACCGTCCTCCACACCGCCAATCAGCCTCGTCATCCCGTTGCACCCGCTCAGGTTGAGAAACTCGAGGCAGGGGAGGTGCTGCACCCATGTCAGGTGCGTCAGGGTGTGGCACGCGCCGAGGGCCATCTCACGGAGGTTGGACGCCGCCCCGTGCGACCACTCCACGGCGCGGAGCCTCGTGAGGAACCCGAACTTGACGACCTCCAGCCTCGGGACGTGCGCGTCGGCGACGATCTCCTCGATGTCCGCCGAGTACACCACCAGCTCCCTCAGGCCCTCCTGCACGCCGCCGAGCTCCGCCGTGTGCTCCGCAGAGAGCAGCTCCAGGGACCGCGCACCGTCCAGCTTGCGCAGGTGGATCGACCGTGCGCGCACGCCCGGCGCCAGGCGCGCGAGCCTCTGTACGTCCCGGGTGCTGTCCAGCCAGATGCTGAGCGAGTCTATGCGCGCGCCGCTGGCCTCGAGGTCGTCGATGACTGGCGCCACATAGTTGTCTGCGACGGAGACGATGCTCGCCGTGAACAGCTCCAGCACCTTCAGCTTTCCGAGCCGCGAGATCAGGCCCGGAGGTATGGTGATCTGGACGTAGTAGTTGTCACGCAAGTGGAGGTACCTGAGCTGGCTCAGGTTGCTCAGCTCCATCGGCAGCGCCAGGATCCGGTTCTTGGACAGGTTGAGGAACTCCAGGTTGACGAGGCAGCAGATCTCCATCGGGAACGTGTCCAGAATGCCGGTGTCCTCCAGGTCCAGATACGTCAGCGTGGTGAAATGCTGGATCGCCTGGATCATCTTCCGGGGCAGGGCGCGGTTGCACTGGAGCATCAGCGACGCCGGCTGCGCGTCCGAGAGGGCGCCGCCGCCTGCCTTCGCCGCCGGGGCGTCCTCGATGACGTTGTGCATCAGCGAGACGCGCCGCGCGTCCCGCCACAGCGCCTCGTCGCGGGGCGGCTCCCTCAGCCCGACGCCCGCGCGGACGAGCCACTTGCCGGGCGTGAGCTGGAGCGCCGCGTCGCGGACGACGTCGTGCAGCCTGACGTGCGTGTCCGAGGGACACATGTTGTACCGGTGGTTGTCACCCTGCTCCAGGAGGCGCGACGACTCCAGGATGGAGACCACGGTGTGCCCGAACCGGAGCGCCTCGTCGACGTCGTCGTCGCTGGGGAGCAGGCCCAGGCCGATCCAGCACTGCACGAGCTCGTCCCTGGAGATGTTGTGGTCCTCGGGCCAGAGCGCGCACGTCAGGAGGCACTCCCGCACCGTGTCGCTCTCCAGATTGTCGAGGCAGAACTTCACCAGAGCTTGCGTGCTCTTGTCAGAGCCGGGCGTGGTGCTCGTGAGCTGCGACTTCTTGAGCTTGTCGAGCGCATTGCCCCACTCCTCCGGTGTACGCTTGTTTGACATGGCGCGGCCAATGGTGGCCAGGAACAGAGGCAGGCCTTTGCATTCTGCAGCCACCTGTTTAGCAGTAGAGCAACTTGCATTTAGATATTTAGAGTAGATAGATGGGCTTATATGAAGAAAAAAAGAAATCTCCTGTTTATTGAAGCAATCTTGTGATATGAACAACTCTGAACATCCCAGACACATACTAGGATATACAAGCTGATTAGAAACAAAATTTCGTAGAACAAGTCAGTGCACAAAGATCATGATAGTACAGAATCTGCAGGTTGCTATGTCACTGAATTTTTTATATCCATAGAGAAAATAATGTTTCTTAGAAATGGTCAAAGAACAACATGGGATGCAATATGACGCGGATACTAATATAGAGTTGTTACTTTTTATTGTCTGAGATTTTTGTAGATACCAGTGACCTGAAATTGCACCTTAGCCTAAATTTGCTCTTTTAGAACCATGCAATTTTAGTAAATCTATTGTAAATTTTAATCCATAGTTAATATATGAAGTTAGATGAGATGTGAATGATTAGATCTTGATCCAAAGGTTTCAAAATAACTGAATATACTAATATTTCAGGCA
Source organism: Avena atlantica (assembly GCA_910589765.1). Taxonomy (NCBI): domain Eukaryota; kingdom Viridiplantae; phylum Streptophyta; class Magnoliopsida; order Poales; family Poaceae; genus Avena; species Avena atlantica. The sequence goes on from OU342737.1 coordinate 63,974,095, forward strand.
ACTTACAAACTGTCATGTTTGTGAACACATTGGTTTTTGTTTTCTTGCAGAAACTTCAAACCTCGGCCCATGCTGTTCCTTTGCATAACCTTTCAGTTAGAGCCGAGATCGCCAATCTTGTCAAAAGTTCAGAACTTATGGACAAAGGCAGACTCACATATTCCCTACATACTCAACAAATATCCCCTAAGATACAGATATGTATTACATTTGTAATCAACATCTTTATTCAGACGGTTAGTCCTGATATTTGATCTATGGTTATACACGGTAAAATTCAACACTAAAAGAATATTGCCCAGATATTTGCATTATGTGTTTTCAACATTATCCATATTCGATGATCCACTAGGAGAAAATTCACACATTCCCCACCTCAACAACCTCATTGTTCGTTTTCGCAAAAAAAAAAAAAAAAAAAACTAATGGTTCTGGTAGCGATTCAGATACAGATTGCATTTGCATAACATTTATCCGGACTATTGGTCTGAATATGTTGTACGGTTCGACATGGTGAACCTAGAAGTGTGATGAGAAGAGTATTTCCAATATTAGCATTATCTATTTGGCATTTTCCATATCCGATGACTCATTTTTTGCCACCTAAGTAGTGGCAGAGGCAAGAATTTTATCATGTCAGGGTAAAATGCGCTATGCAACAAGTGATGGGGGACATATATCATTCATACGAATGAGTTGAGTAAAATCCAATACCCTGTCCCTCCGATCCAGGCCTCCACCACAACAAACAAAGCGGCGTGGGTGCCAAACTTCTCGTTCACCGGCAAACGCTCAATTTTCTTCAGGTTCTACAAATGCTCTTTTTTTTTTTTGAATTTTGTAGGCTAATTCTGGGAAACCTTTGTAGGCCGTAGCCCAGTTCGGTCGCTGCTTATCAATAATATTGACTGCGCAACTAATTCTCAAGGTATGATCAAGATGAATTAAAACTACTACTACTAAGCTATCCAGAAATACTGTTCATGTCCTTTCTTGCTAGTGTGTGTACTGATAAATTGGTGCGTGTGTCAACAGTTCTGATTTTTACTTTGGATCATTTTTTTTTTTGCAGATTTCATCCGCAAACTGCATCTAACAAAACTTAGAAAAATAGTCTTCTAAATTTCTTGAATCAATCAAACGTGTTTTCCCCATGTCCATGTGCAAAAAATCTGCACCCCTGTTTCAGGAGAAAACAGCTAGTAGACAGAAAATCTCGACATACAAATCGAAAGTATAGTATGGTAAGATTTGAACAAATCTGAAGCTTCCAAACGGAGACAGAGATAGATCGAGTGATGATTACCTGTCTTGCCAGTGTGGAGATTTGGGTGTTGCCACGGATGGCCTCCTCGCCAGCATTGGCTTCAAACAGGCTCCACGCATCGTGTTCGCTGAAGCAGTCCATCTTGATCGACTTGCGGCAGCCCATGTCCGTGCACAGGGCCTCGGTCCTTGACGCCACGACCAGCTTCCTGACCCGACCGGCCACCACACCAAAGGGCTGCGGGATGCCGACCCTCTCCAAGTCCAGGCGCTCCCACACGCCGTCCAGCAGGAGGAGGAAGCTCTTGTCCCTGAGGAAGCTGAGGATGCCGGCGGCCTGCGCCTGCTCGGTCGGCGCCTCCCGCAGGCCGAGCACGGCAATGACCTCGCTCTGGAGATTCGCCACCGTGCAGTCCCTGGACGCCGCCACGAGGAAGACGTGGTCGAAGAACGGCGCGACGCGGCCGCACACGTCGCGCACCTGCTTCAGCAACGTGGTCTTGCCCACGCCGCCAGCGCCCCAGACGCCGAGCGCGGCGTCGCAGTCGCCGAGGAAGCGGAGCGCGTCGTTGAGGTAGGCCCTGGTGGATCCCGTCTCGGGCGGGAGCTCCAGCTCCTCGGGCTGGAGGAGCAGGGGCGGCGGCGCCTGCGGCGTGGCCAGCGCGGCCTCGAGCAGCGCCGCCCCTTGCTCCTGGATCGCGCGCACGATCTTGAGCTGCTTCTCGGCCAGCCCGGCGACGGGGCCCGTGGTGAGGAAGTACTGCAGGAGGCGGACGACGTAGAGCTGTCCGGCGTCGTGGCGCGCCTTGATGGACGCCACCTCGTCCTGCGCGTCCTGCACGCGCCGCAGCCACGCGCGCGGCTGCTCCGGCTCCGGCGCCCCCTCCAGCTGCTTGAGCAGGGCTGCGCGCAGCTGCAGCAGGGCCTCGACGGCGTCGTCGAGCTCCTTGACGCGCTTGTCGCCGTCGGCCAGCGGCTGCCACCACTTGCCGAAGATGAGCACGATGAGCGCGCCGCCGAGGGCGAGCGAGGCGAGCACGGCCGCGAGCTGCATCTCCATTCTCGGATCGGCAAAGACCCACCGGTGGCACGTAGGGCGGCGCGGCGACGGATCTAGCTAGTAGCTAAGAATGTAGTAATTCTGGGCCGGTCGCTAGGCTGGCATCGGTGCGCAATGGCGTGGTTGATGTAGGAGGGATGGACGGGAATGGAATGAGGGGAGGCCGGAGAGGGGGTTTAAGTGGAGGAGCGGGCAGTGAGTAGTTGAGGTGGTGAGGCGGAGGAGTTAATGGCGCAATGAAGGCGTCAGCGAAATCGGTTGGACATCTTGGCTTGGCTGGCCTGGGCAGCTTCTCCCGGTGTGGTGGTGGGCGCTCACGAAACAGAGCTCTCTCGGGGATCCACGCTGGCCGGCCGGGGTGGCCTTCCACATGACATTCAACGGCGCCAGCTCCATCGCCATCGCCATGGATCAGCTGCTCTCATTAGTGAGGGAAGACAAACGGGGTAGCGCGCCCATTGATTCCACTGTTTCAGTACAGTACTAGGCAGGGGCTGGCCTGGGCCGTAGGGGTTTAGGGACAGGGAGCATACAAATGGTGTGCAATAACCACTGATCGATCGGTCATCTGTTCACACTTTCTTCTTCCTTCTTCCGACTCTGAGGCGCGTCGACTGTATGAACTAGTGCGAGTGGGGCACTGGTAATAGGAGTGGTAGCACGAAGTCAGGGCCACCGGGCCGTGGAGTAGAAGAAGTTTGGGGTGTGATCAAATGATCTAGAAACTGAGAGGTGGTTAGGAATTCGTTAACCCCTAAATTATCTTTATCTTTTCCAGAACACTATTCATGTGTATGAAATTATGAAAACGGCGGGTGCTACAAGTTGTATGACTAAATGCTTACTCCACTGTGCAGAGATATCGACTGCCAGTTATGATGGAAGCTGATATTTTCTTTCTATCAATGACCCACCATAGAATTATTTTCAGGGTGTATCAATTCAATATATCATAGATCTTTTTAGAACTAAATTAGGGCCACTCGTGAAGTAGAAGAAGTTTGGAGAGTGATCAAAGTTGTATTAATTATGAAACAAAGGTTTGATTACAATCTTCCCAAGTCGATCTTGACGCGCAGGTCGGAATCGCACTTAGTAACACACAACTTCTCAACCCTCTATGACTCAACTGACACAACTCATGAGCAACCTTGTTGCATCTTTTTTTAATCTTCGGTAGAGAAACTTGGCGATCTAGAGTCTTTTTGTGTTTGAATTCTCTTGCAATTAAGCACAACCCAGATCTATTAGGGTCCAAAATAGTAGGGCAATCAGTTTCAATGATCAGGTTAGCCAAAGAATTTTGCAGTGTCATGACACCCCAGGTCGAGCAGACCACTTGGCCATCATGATCTCGAAGGACTGCGCCCCAAGCTCCCTTCTTTTCACCATATGCATAGCTTGCGTCAACCTTACATTTGACCCAACCTTCTTTTGGTTTCCTCCGGACATCTTTGTACCTTTCATCATCAAGAGCGATTTTTTCTTCTATACAATCCTTTGATATAGAAGATTTTTGCTTTTTCTATCAACAATGTATCTTCTAGAAGCTAGACCCTGCATAGAATCTAGGTAACTTTGAAAAAATCTAATGGAATTATCAATATAAGCATCACCCTTATCGAAAATCACATTTTTTTAGGATGAATAGTGGGTTTCCACACATCATATTTTTCATTTTCATAAAATCAGAGTCCATACAAGTCAGTACTGTACAAGTTAAAAGTAAGAAGGAGCTACAAAATACGAAGCCTTAAGACAGAAAACAAACTAAATGAAAGCATTAATCCAAGAATTCATGGAACCATAGGCTTTCCTGATGGCCTTGTGTCTCAGCAAGTCCATGCCCTCCTTAAATTTTATGCAACATCTATATAAGTTGGGAGTGAAACCTTTAAAAACAGAACCATTCCTTGTAGTCCAAATTTCCCATGTGACAAGAACAATAATCTCCATTGCAAATGGCTGATGAATGTGGCTCTTCAAAGTCTGAATGACATCTTTCAGATTAAACATGTCTCTATCAGAAGGTGGAGTCCAAGATGGGTAGATATACTTCCAACCGATAACAAAAAATGAACATTGGAAGAACAAATGATTCATGTCCTCTAAGATTTTCCCTTCACAAAGGACAAAGTTGTAAACTGGCATGAAGAAATTATTCCTTTGTAACATTTCTCTACTATTCATCGGTTATGGATTAGAACCCAGAAAAAACTTAGTGTTTCTGGAAACAACAAGTTTTCCAGAGCCATTTCACAAATAGGCAGACAAGAGCATCTCCCATTAGTAACATGTAGGCTTTAGCAACGTTGAACTTAATTGAGGAGTTAAAGGCAGTTCATGTGTCATGAGCCTCATTACTCTATAATCCATCCAGAAGTACTTGGAGTTGAAAAAACTTAGATAAGGCCTCTCCATAAAGAGGTAGCTGAAACAGGGAAGCAATATCATCCTCTAAGAGGGCCTACTGGATAGAGATATCCTCCATTTTTACAAATGAGAACAAGTGAGGCAAAGTATCTTTCAGAGGGACATGGTTCTAGGTATCTAACCATAGATGGATAGTGTGACCATTCTAAAAAGTGCATTGAGCATGACTCTTGTGTGTGTGGATAGGGTCTTCATGCAATGTCTCCGCCAAAATGATACCTCTCTGATCTTTGCTGAAGGCAGAGAGGTCTGATAATAGAGTTCCCATGACATGTGCACCCATGGAAGATTTTGGTGGTTATAGAACTAATGCATGTGCTTCATGAGAAAACATTTGTTTTGAACAACTAGATTAATACTTCCTAATCCCCCGTGACTCTAGGGCCTACATACTAGATCCCATGCAGCAAGAGAGGGACTATTTTTATTAATTTATTTATTCCACCACAAGATGCCTTCTATATTTGTCAAACTCATCAATCACCCACTAGTAAACTTACAAAGTACTAAGAAAGAATGTTGGTAGTTAAGACAAGACAAAGTTGATGAAAGGGCATTTATTGCCATAATCACTTTTGGTGTTCGTTAACAACAAGTAGATCATTTTACAGTTTGTCACTGTCCACATGTTGGTATTATGATATGTGAAAAGCACCCTCACACTTGGGAAAAGTCCCTACTCATGTGACACAATTCTGGAAACTCCAGACCGGAGTCTCCGGTGTGGTCTGGAGTTTCCGGATCTGTCTCCGATGGTGACTTCAGTATCTGGGCTGGGACATTCTGTATGGGGGTCCGGAGCCCGCTCCGGAGGATACTCCGGAGTCTCCGGTGCTGAAAGACCGGAGTCTCTGGTCTTGTTGGGTCATGGATGGCCCGGGACATTCTGATGGGTGGTCCGGAGGCTGGTCCGGAGATTGGCCGGAATCTCTGGTGTAGACCGGAGTCTTCGGTCTGACTTTTCTCCAACAGTCAGAAAACAGTTCGTGGACGAAGCTACCTATAAAAAAGGGACCCTTATCTTCTTCCTCCAGCTGCTCGAGTAACTCAAGAACACCAACACCATTAGAGCCACCAAATATACAAGATCTCTCCATCCAACCATCCAAGGTCATTGATCTTTGGAGAATCGAAGGAGGAGGCCTTGATCTACAACTTCACCAAGAGAGATCTTCATTTCCCCCGCATTCACTTGAGGGCCCCCAAGCTCTAGTGTTTCATTGGAAACCCTAACTTTGATTTGGTTCTTACAAGCTTGTCTTTGATTGTATTGACAACTTGCTTGTATTTGGGAGCCCCCAATTAAGTTGTGGATGTGTGCCCCAAACTTTTAAAGGCGTCAGCTTCTACCTCGAAGGTTGTCGATATAGTGGAAGGTGGATCGATCGTGTTGGGGTGAGATTCATCGGAGAACAAGGGAGGCCTCTTGTGGCGTTGGTGGTTTGAAACCACCCCCTCTCCAAACATAGACGTACTTCCCCTCAAAAGGAAGGAACGACGGGAAACAAATCCTTGTATCTCCGCGTCCACATCTTTGGTTACTTCTATCATTTACCGCACTTTACTTACTTGTTCTTGCTTAGTATTGTGTTAGCTAGTGCATATTTTTCATATAGTTAAATTCACCGTAGTTGCATTATCTAGAGAATTTACCTTATTGTCAAACCCTAATTTGAAAAAGAAGAAATTTTGAAGTAGCACCTATTCACCCCCCCTCCCCTCTAGGTGCCCATACGATCCTTTCAATCGGTATCAGAGCCTCGGCTCTTTATTGGGGCTTTACCGCCTAAGATAATATGGGTAGCCATGAAGGGGATGGTGATGGTGAGCCTACCACGGTGACCATGGAAGATCTCAAAAACTTGGAAACAAGATTGAGCTCTTCCTTGGTCAACAAAGTCAAGAAGATGCTTGAGAAACTTCTTAAAGACAAATATCCTCCATCCACATGCTCATCATCCCCCTGTCCTCAAGAGGATCCTCCATCCACTTTACCTAAAGGGAATACTCCGGTATCCCCCGAGGATATGATGGTAAGGGGTAAACAAGACAATACTAACTCCTCCACACAAAATGATGGGAGGAAGGGTGAGCATCGTGATTCATGGTACTCTCCCGACCCTCCAATCCCTCACCCTCATGTATACAATAGAGGTGACCCACCTAAGCTTGAAGAATCTTCTACTTTTGCTCAATGGCAATTACTAATGAGAACTCATATGCGCAGCTCTTGCTTTGAACTATGGAACATCATCGAGCATGGACTCTTTATTGGGGATCCAAACAACTTGACAAGAAGAGAGGTTGTCAATAGTCAACTCAATGCCACTGCCTTGCATATGATTCAACAAGGATTGGGTACATAGGATTATCCACACATTGAGCACTTTAGCATTGCCAAGGAAGCTTGGGATGCACTCACTGTATTGTTTGTTGGAAATGAGAGTATGAGGAGGAATCGGTATGATGCTCTAAGCAATGAAGCCGAAGGCTTCTACATGATGGAAGGTGAAGATCATGAGGACATGTACTGAAGGCTCAAGACCACCGCCACCACTTTTAGAAATGTGGGTGCCTCACATGTGGATGGTGCGTGGATAAAAAGGAAATATGTGAGTGCACTCATGCCCTTTGAGCCCACCGACTTGAAGAGCCTTCAAGGAAGACACAAATACCATCTCATGACCTCCAATGAAGTTATGCAAGAGATGGCCACTTTCAAAGTTGCCACCAAGAATGCCAAAGATGCCCGTGCTCGTGCCCTTGGTATGAGCAACGTTGTCAATGTTGCTTTGAAGGCCAAAGTTGTGGACCATGGGGATGAAGATGATAGTGATGAAGGCCTCTCCATGGACCACCCCGATGAAGTCAAGATTTCTCATAGTCAATATATGGCCTTCTATGCAAAGAACTTTTGGAAGAATCCCGCCAAGGCCAAGATGGAGATGCAATGAAGAAGCAACCCAAATGGTAAAAGAGAAAATACTACTATATTGATAACTTGCTTCAATTATGGTGACCGCTATCACTTTGTGGCAAGTTGCCCCTATGAGAAGAGAGAAGATCATGGGGGTAAGCTTTGAAGGGAATATGCCCTAAGAGGCAATAATAAAGTGTTTATTATGTGTATTCAAAGTATATGATAGATGTTTATTTTGCATGCTATAATTGTATTAATACAGAAACGTTAATACATGTGTGTTTAATAAACAAACAGAAAGTTCCTAGTTATTCCTCTCTCATAAACTAGCTCGTTGATTAACAAGATGATCAAGGTTTCCTGATCATGGACATTGGATGTTGTTAATAACGGGATCACAACATTAGTGTAATGGTGTGATGAACATTCATCCGAAGTATAGCATTACGATCAAAGTCATTGAGTTTATATTGCTATAACAACTTACGAAGTGATCCTAATCCTTAGACCATGAGATCATGTCAATCACTAACACCGGAAGAGTTTCTTGATAACATCAAACGTCACACCGTAACAGGGTGATTATAAAGATGGATTCAGAACTAATAAAGTGTTATGTTGAGGCTCATGGATCGAGAGTGGAATTTGTTCATCCCGATGACAGATAGATATACTCTGGGCCCTCTCGGTGATATCACATTGATTAGCTTGCAAGCAAGTGATTTGATCACTAGAATGTTATATCACAGGAACGAGAAAAGAGTGCATGTCGGTAACGAGATCAAACTAGGTATGGAGATACCGATGATCGAATCTCGGACATGTAATATATCATGAAACAAAGGGATTAAGATACTAGCGTAAAAGGTTCCAACGATCACAAGAAAGTCATCGTTGAATGTGTGGGAGTCAGTATGGGTCTCCAGATCCCGCTTCTGGTTATTGATCCGAGAGGGGTCTCGATCATGTCCACATTATTCACGAACCGTAGGGTGACACACTTAAGAGACACCGACATCCAATTGGAGCAAATGTTTCATGCCGAAAGAATGAATAAGCGCAGGAATTTATTTCACTAGATACCGAAACAGGTTTTCGGGTGAAATTGCATAAAGTGGTTTTGCATATGAAATAGAATTCTAGCAAGGGGTTATTTGTGAATGTTTGTCATTAAATTAATTGACAAAATTCTGAATAAAATAAAAGAGTTTTATTTAATGAGAGTTTGCATTAAATTTGGTGAAAATTTAATGGGAATTTGAGTGGACTTTTGAGTGGAGGGAATTTAAAGGAGATTTGTGAGTGGAGTGTCCACCCACATGAAGAGGGGAGGGCAAGGGGGCAGCCCCCATGCGCCGGCCACCCCCTTGGGGTTCCCCCCCTCCTCCTATAAAAGGAGCCCCCCTCCTCACTTGTCTCTAACACCTCCTCGTGAAGGATCTCTCTCCCCCTCTAGAATTTATCCCCCATGGTCTCGGACTAGCGAGATACATGTTCCCGGTGGCTATTCGGCAAGAAAGAGTTGTGCTTCCGCTGCATCGCTGGAGCGAGGAGGCGGAGGTTTCCCGGTGCCTCGAACGTGTGTGCGAGCACGGATGCGCTGCTGATTTGCGACGCTAGGACTTCCTCTCGATCTTGAGATCGGCAAGAGATCGTCTACATCAACCACGAGTTGAACTCGTTAAGCTTTGTCGGTCTTCAAGGGTATGTTCTCTATGGATATACATCCGCCCGTTGTTTGTATCTAGTAGATAGATCTTGGTATATAGTTCACATCGTAGGAAATTTTTTGTTTTCTATGCTGCGAACCCTACAGTGGTATCAGAGCCGGATCTATGCGTAGATACTTTACACGGGTAGTACACATATGAGTATGTGGGCGATGATGATCATGTTGTTTCTCCTTTGTTGTAATTTTGGATATTGGTGGCATAGTGGGATGAAGCGGCCCGGACAAACTTTACATGTCCTCGCACATGAGACCTGTTCCACGCTTGACATGCAACTAGTTTGCATAAGTGGCTAGCGGGTGTCTGTCTCTCCTACTATAGTCAATATCTATTTTGCAAGCGAGTTGTCAACAATTTGATTATCCTCGTTGTGGTTCATGTTCGTAGGTAAGAACGGTTCTATCTCGAAAGCCCTAAGCCACGTAAAACTTCCAATGGATAAATTAGAGGCGTCTAGTTTAGATTGTTGCTGGGATAGTGTTATGATATGGTAGTGTTGTAAGTAGAAGTATGAGATGATACTCTTACAACACACATAGCGTGTAAAATCCATAGACCTTGGATTTACACATATAGGTATGATAGTGATCATACCACGATGCACATGATAGAGATCATCTGCGGGAACCATATAATTTCACTAATAAACATATGATGTTTGATAGCATCTTATATTGCTTGTTTAGCGCTTTGTTAGCATAATAAGATGATCCATCATTTAAATATCAAGATAAGAATGTGTTCTTCCTTTAGTATGCACCGATTATGTTTTCGTCGCTCCAAGACATCACGTGATGATCGGGTGTTCTTGGATCCACGACCATATTTCGGGTGTAAAACAGTTACACACGTGAATACTAAGGTTCTAACTTGGCGAGCCTAGCATGTACAGACATGGCCTCGGAACACGGACCGAAAGGTTAAGCATGAGTCATATAGTTGATATGATGCCCATTTGATGCTCGCCTTTGAAGCTATACCGACTCACGTGATGATCGGACTTGGTGTAGTGGATTTGGTTCATGTAATCACCAAAAAGGCACGAGGGATGTCATTTTTGAGTGGGAGTTCATTCGTAATATAGATTAGTTGAACTCAATCTATCATACACTTAGTCTAAACTTTACAAATTCTGTTGTAGATGGCACCACCTGCTTTTAATTTCAATGTGTTCATGGAGAAAGAGAAACTAGCAACGAACGGTAGCAACTTTACCGAATGGGCCATGAATTTGAGGATTCTCCTCTCTGCTGCACAAAATCAATATGTGCTAGAAGCGCCGTTAGGCCCCCCACCTTTTGATGATGCCCCTGACGAGGAGAATAATGTCTATCAGACTCGTCAGGAGGACCACAACTTAGTTCATTGCGGCATATTGTATGGGCTAGAGCCGGAACTTCGAAAGCGTTTCGAAAACGGCAATGCATTTGATACAATGGGTGAGTTGAAAATGATTTTCGACACACATGCTGTAGAGAGCTATAACGCTTCAGAAAAGTTCTTTAGCTGCATGATGGAAGAGCACAACTCCATTAGTGAGCATGTACTCAAGATGTCGGGTTACACCGATAAGCTTGTGTCCTTGGGAATATCGATTCCCATTGACTTAGGCATCCATCGTGTTCTGCAGTCTCTGCCACCTAGCTATAAGAGCTTCGTGATGAACTATAATATGCAAGGCATGAAGAAGTCTCTCCCCGAGCTTCTGTCAATGCTTAAAACTGCAGAAGTGGAGATCAAAAAGGAACATCAAGTGTTGATGATCAATATGAACACTGGTTTCAAGAAAGACAAGAAGGGAAAAAGGAAGGGAAGTAAGGGCGGCAAGCCTGTTGCCGCGCCTGAAAAGAAACCCCGAGTTGGACCTAAGTCTGATTCTGAGTGCTACTATTGTAAGGGGACTGGCCACTGGAAGCGCAACTGCCCCAAGTATCTGGCAGACAAGAAGGCCGGCAAGGCAAACAAAGGTATATATGATATACATGTTATTGATGTGTACTTGACTAGTGCTCGCAGTAGCACCTGGGTATTTGATACTGGTTCAGTTGCTAATATTTGTAACTCGAATCAGGGGCTGCGGAACAAGCGACCGCTAGAAAGGGGTGAGGTCAAGATGCGTGTCGGCAATGGATCAAGCGTTGATGTGATCGCCGTCGGAACGCTGCCTCTCCACTTACCGTCGGGATTAGTTAGAAACTTGAATAAATGTTATCTGGTTCCTGCACTGAGCATGAACATTGTATCTGGATCGTGTTTGATGCGAAGTGGTTATTCATTTAAATCCGAGAACAATGGTTGTTCCATTTATATGAATGAAATCTTTTATGGTCATGCACCGATGATGAATGGTTTATTTCTATTAGATCTCGATGATAATGTTACACGTATTCATAATGTTGATGCTAAAAGGATTAAACTTAATGATGATATATCCGCATATATGTGGCACTGCCGTCTAGGTCATATTGGCGTTAAACGCATGAAGAAGCTCCATTCGGATGGACTTTTGGAATCACTTGATTATGAATCATTTGATACATGTGAGCCATGCCTTATGGGCAAGATGACTAGAACGCTGTTTTCCGGTTCAATGGAACAGGCGGCAGATTTATTGGAAATCATACATTCTAATGTATGTGGTCCAATGAGTGTGTCGGCGCAAGGTGGATATCGTTATTTTGTTACTTTCACGGATGATTTGAGTAGATACGGTTATATCTACTTGATGAAACACAAGTCTGAAACCTTTGAAAAGTTCAAGGAATTTCAGAATGAAGTGGAAAATCATTGTAATAGAAAGATCAAATTTCTACGGTCCGACCGTGGAGGTGAGTATCTAAGTTACGAGTTTAGCACTCACATGAAAGAGTGTGGAATTGTTTCACAACTCACACCTGCCGGAACACCACAGCGAAATGGTATGTCGGAACGTCGTAATCGTACTTTATTAGATATGGTTCGATCTATGATGCCTCTAACGGACTTGCCATTGTCATTTTGGGGTTATGCACTAGAAACTGCTGCATTCACTTTAAATCGGGCACCATCTAAATCCGTTGAAAAGACACCATATGAATTGTGGTTTGGAAACAAACCTAAGCTGTCTTTTCTTAAAGTTTGGGGATGCGATGTTTATGTGAAGAAACTTCAACCGGATAAACTCGAACCCAAAGCGGAAAAATGCGTCTTCATAGGATACCCTAAAGAAACTATTGGGTATTCCTTCTATCACAGATCCGAGGGAAAGGTTTTTGTTGCCAAGAATGGATCCTTTCTAGAGAAAGAGTTTCTCGCGAAAGGTGTGAGTAGTCGGAAGGTAGAACTCGAAGAGGTTGTGGAACCTTCTCTTCAAAGTATGGCGAGTAGCGCAGCGCCGGAAGTTGTTCCGGAGTTGGCTCCACCTGTTGAAGAGGGAACTAATGATAACGATCATGAAACTCCGAAAGAGAGTACTACCGAACCTCGCAGGTCAAACAGGACGCGTGCAGCTCCCGAGCTGTACGGAAATCCTGTCATGAATTTCATGGTTGATGAAAATGATGACCCTGCGACGTATGAAGAAGCGATGATGAGCCCGGATTCCAACAAATGGTTAGAAGCCATGAAATCCGAGATGGAATCCATGTATGAAAATCAAGTTTGGAACTTGGTGGAATTACCTCACGACCGAAAGGCCGTGGAGAACAAATGGATTTTCAAAAGGAAAACTAATGCTGATGGTAATGTGACCGTCTATAAAGCTCGACTTGTCGCAAAGGGGTTTCGACAAATTCAAGGAGTTGACTATGATGAGACTTTCTCTCCCGTAGCGATGCTAAAGTCAGTTAGGATTATGTTAGCAATTGCTGCATATTTCGATTATGAGATATGGCAGATGGATGTCAAAACCACGTTTCTCAATGGTAATATTGAAGAAGAGTTGTATATGATACAACCAAAGGGTTTTGTCGATCCTAAGGATGCTAACAAGGTGTGCAAGCTTCAGCGATCCATCTATGGATTGAAGCAAGCATCACGAAGTTGGAATCTCCGCTTTGATGAGGTGATCAAAGAGTTTGGATTTGTCCAAACTTATGGAGAAGCTTGTATTTACAAGAAAGTGAGTGGGCGCATTGTGGCATTTCTGATATTATATGTGGATGACATATTATTGATCGGAAATGATATAGATCTTTTAAACAGTGTTAAAAGTTATCTAAACATCAAATTTTCAATGAAGGACCTAGGTGAAGCGTCATACATATTAGGCATAAAGATCTATAGAGATAGATCTAGGCGCCTAATAGGGCTATCACAAAGTACATACCTTGATAAGATTTTAAAGAAGTTTAAAATGGACGGAAGTAAGAAGGGGTTCTTACCTATGTTGCAAGGCAAGACATTGAGTAAGACTCAAAGTCCGGCTTCGGCGGAAGAAAGAGAGATAATGGACAAAGTCCCCTATGCTTCAGCCATAGGCTCTATAATGTACGCCATGCTATGTACAAGACCGGATGTGGCACATGCTATTAGTTTGACTAGTAGGTACCAATCGGATCCAGGTTCGGAACACTGGATAGCGGTCAATAATATCCTTAAGTACTTACGAAGAACTAAGGATATGTTTCTTGTATACGGAGGTGAAGAAGAGCTCGTCGTTAAGTGTTATGTCGACGCTAGCTTTGACACCGATCCGGATGACTCTAAGTCTCAATCCGGATACGTATTTCTCATGAATGGCGGAGCGGTTAGTTGGAGGAGCTCCAAACAACCTGTGGTAGCGGGATCAACAACGGAGGCCGAATATGTTGCTGCTTCAGAAGCGGCTCAGGAAGCAGTTTGGATGAAGGAGTTCATATCCGAACTAGGAGTGGTGGCAAACGCGTTGGACCCAATGGTGATCTATTGTGACAACAATGGTGCCATTGCCAATGCCAAAGAGCCAAGGTCTCACAAGCATTCCAAGCATATTAAGCGCCGGTTTCACTCCATCCGCGAGCATGTCAAGGATGGAGATATAAAGATTTGTAAAGTACATACGGATCTCAATGTAGCAGATCCGTTGACTAAAACTCTCCCTAGAGCAAAACATGTTCAACACCAGAACTCAATGGGTGTTAGATTTATCACTATGTAACTAGATTATTGTCTCTAGTGCAAGTGGGAGACTGAAGGGAATATGCCCTGAGAGGCAATAATAAAGTGTTTATTATGTGTATTACAAGTATATGATAGATGTTTATTTTGCATGCTATAATTGTATTAATACGGAAACGTTATTACATGTGTGTTTAATAAACAAACAGAAAGTTCCTAGTTATGCCTCTCTCATAAACTAGCTCGTTGATTAATAAGGATGGCAATGGGTAGGATATGGGCAGGGTAGAGCAATACCATACCCATACCCGTGTAGCCAATGGGTACAAAAACTTACCCATACCCATACCCGTGGGTATAAAACTTTACCCATACCCTTACCCGGCGGGTACCCGTACCCATTGGGTACCCGACGGGTATATCCAATAGTATAAAAGTTATTCAAAATTTTACTTTCATCAATAGCATATTTGAAAAAAGATAATAATCTCTACTTACTAATAATAGACGAGTAGATCAAAGTATTAAAGTAAAGTTTAGAAATCGCAATCTCATACTCGTCCTTAGGCTTCTCGGCCGCATAGGTTCAAACTCTACAGATAAGTTTGACATGTCAGTTTAAACGGGAAGGGTATGGGTATACCCATGGGTACAAGTCTATACCCGTGCCCGTACCCGTGACTTAACGGGTAGGGTATGGGTATTACCCATGGGTATAAAAGTGTGTCCATACCCTACCCATGCGGGTATGGTACCCGCGGGTATCCGTAGCCATGGGTAAAATTGCCATCCTTATTGATTAACAAGATGATCAAGGTTTCCTGATCATGGACATTGGATGTTGTTAATAACGGGATCACAACATTAGTGTAATGGTGTGATGAACATTCATCCGAATTATATCATTACGATCAAAGTCATTGAGTTTATATTGCTATAACAACTTACGAAGTGATCCTAATCTTTAGACCATGAGATCATGTCAATCACTAACACCGGAAGAGTTTCTTGATAACATCAAACGTCACACCGTAACAGGGTGATTATAAAGATGGATTCAGAACTAATAAAGTGTTATGTTGAGGCTCATGGATCGAGAGTGGAATTTGTTCATCCCGATGACGGATAGATATACTCTGGGCCCTCTCGGTGATATCACATTGATTAGCTTGCAAGCAAGTGATTTGATCACTAGAATGTTATATCACAGGAACGATAAAAGAGTGCATGTCGGTAACGAGATCAAACTAGGTATGGATATACCGATGATCGAATCTCGGACATGTAATATATCGTGAAACAAAGGGATTAAGATACTAGCGTAAAAGGTTCCGACGATCACAAGAAAGTCATCGTTGAATGTGTGGGAGTCAGTATGGGTCTCCAGATCCCGCTTCTGATTATTGATCCGAGGGGTCTCGATCATGTCCGCATTATTCACGAACCGTAGGGTGACACACTTAAGAGACACCGACATCCAATTGGAGCAAATGTTTCATGCCGAAATAATGAACAAGCGCGGGAATTTATTTCACTAGATACCGAAACAGGTTTTCGGGTGAAATTGCATAAAGTGGTTATGCATGTGAAATAGAATTCTAGCAAGGGGTTATTTGTGAATGTTTGTCATTAAAGTAATTGACAAAATTCTGAATAAAATAAAAGAGTTTTATTTAATGAGAGTTTGCATTAAATTTGGTGGAAATTTAATGGGAATTTGAGTGGACTTTTGAGTGGAGGGAATTTAAAGGAGATTTGTGAGTGGAGTGTCCACCCACATGAAGAGGGGAGGGAAAGGGGCAGCCCCCATGCGCCGGCCACCCCCTTGGGGTTGCCCCCCTCCTCCTATAAAAGGAGCCCCCCTCCTCACTTGTCTCTGACACCTCCTCGTGAAGGATCTCTCTCCCCCTCTAGAATTTATCCCCCATGGTCTCGGACTAGCGAGATACATGTTCCCGGTGGCTATTCGGCAAGAAAGAGTTGTGCTTCCGTTGCATCGCTAGAGCGAGGAGGCGGAGGTTGCTCGGTGCCTCGAACGTGTGTGCGAGCACGGATGCGCTGCTGATTTGCGGCGCTAGGACTTCCTCTCGATCTTGAGATCGGCAAGAGATCGTCTACATCAACCACGAGTTGAACTCGTTAAGCTTTGTCGGTCTTCAAGGGTATGTTCTCTACGGATATACATCCGCCCGTTGTTTGTATCTAGTAGATAGATCTTGGTATATAGTTCACATTGTAGGAAATTTTTTGTTTTCTATGCTGCGAACCCTACAAGCTTGTGTTGAAGAAGACTATCAAAGCACCTTACAAGAAATCCTTCATCAAGAAGAATCCCATCAACAAGAAGTCGGGAGAAATTGTCTTGATCACTCATGAAGAATACTCCTCCGACAATGAAGATGATGAAGATGAGGAAGAGGAAACTTCTAATGGTGTGGCGGCTCTAGCCACTACTTCTACTCCGACATTCTCACTCTTCGATTCTCCAAATGAGAATTCTCCCGTCAAGAACGTCACTTGCCTTATGGCAAGAGGAACGGAGGTATCCTCATCATCTCACTCCACTCCTTTAGCTGATGATGAAATTGATGATGAGATGTCTCTTGATGTTAAAAGGGAATTAATTGCTTTCGATGAGTTTATGACTAACCTACAAGGGGATGCTAAGATTCATTTTAGTAACATATGAGATCAACTTTCCCACACACAAGAGCTCCTAGATGTAAGATGTAAACTTGGGCATGAACACATGATTGAGCTAGAGGCTTTAAATAATGCTCTAGAAGAAGAACAAGAAACTAGGATGTCACTTGAATTAAAACTTGAAGGGCTTATGCGGCCAATGACATTATTGTTAATAAACTCATCAAAGAGCGTGATCATGCTATTGCTCAATACAAAAGGGCTAAAAAGGACAAGATTGAGTTTGGTGTGGTTCATGAAAAACTTGCCGAGGACTTTATTTTGCTTAACAAGGCTCACAAGGCTTTGGAAAGTGAACTCTTGTCACTCACAAAGTCCTATGAAAAACTTCAAACTCAATTGGCTAATATTCCTTCACCTAGTAACTTCATTCCATCTAGTAGTACAACTATTCTTTGAAGAAAATGATAGGTTGAAGGGGGAGCTAGCTAAGGCCACATTTCCACAAGGCAACAAGTCCATTGATGACCTTTTGAGTAAGCAAAGGCCTAGTGGTGATAAAGGGGGCATTGATTTTGTCTCCAAAACTAAGAAGAAGAAGAAGAAGAAGAAGAAGAAGAAGAAGAACAAGAAGAATAAGGCCAAACCCACACAAGAGACCAACAAGGCCATTGTGGATAGTAAGACCACAAGTGGTAAAACTATGTCTCATGATGACTTTGCGGGAAGTGCTAACCCTCACTATGTTCTAATGCGTGATTATTATGGTGATGTGTATGCACAATATGTTGGTCCATATGATAGTTATATTGCTTGGTCTATTTGGGTTCCCCAAACCCTTGTTGCTAACAAAAGAGGACCCATTGAAAAATGGGTACCTAAAAATTAGCTTGATCTTTTGTAGACATATGCTTCTGGAGGGTCAAAGTGGGTGCTTGATAGTGGTTGCATAAGTCATATGACCGGAAGCTCTTCTATTGTCCAAGATCTTAGGCCAGATGATGATCAAATATATGTTACATATGCCGACAAATCAAAGTCTAAGGTAATGGGTTTTGGCAAGGTAGTGGTTGCTCACGACATTACACTCGTGAACGTCATGCTTATTGAGACCCTTGGTTACAATTTACTTTCAGCCTGTGCTCTTGGAAAGATGGGCTTTGCCGTCTTTATAGATAATGATACTGTGGTCCTCATGTGGAGCAAGTCCCTCAAGGTCGCTTTCGTTGGGTACGTTGAACATGACTTGTATGTGGTGGACTTTTCGGGGCAAGCCACTACAAGTGTGATGTGCTTATTCGGAAAGGCTGATGTGGGTTGGTTATGGCATCGCCGACTAGCCCATGTCAATATGAGAACTTTGCAAAGTCTCCACAAGGAGGTCCATATTGTTGGACTAAAAGAAAATGTTTCCTTTGCCAAAGATTGTGTTTGCAGGACATGTGTTCTAGGGAAGATGCATGATGCTTCTCACAAGCCCAAGAATCGCATCAAGTCTACCAAGATCTTGGAGCTCCTCCATGTGGACCTCTTTGGTCCTCCATCTCATGCAAGTCTTGCTGGGAATAAATATTGCTTGGTGATTGTTGATGACTTCTCAAGATACTCTTGGGTCTATTTCTTCAAGTTGAAGAGTGAGACCCAAAAGACCTTCATCGACTTCATCAACTTGGTTCAACGGCAATACAATGTTCCTGTGTTGATTATAAGAAGCGACAACAGCACCGAGTTCAAGAACTACACCTTGAATGATTTCCTTAGTGATGAGGGGATAAAACATCAATATTCTGCTGCCTACACCCCTCAACAAAATGGTGTGGCCAAAAGGAAGAACCGGACTCTTATTGAGATGGCTAGGACCATGTTGGCGGAGTTTAAATCTCCATACAACTTTTGGGCCGAAGCCATCTCCACCGCTTGCCATGCTTCAAACCGGCTCTACCTCCGCAAAGAAATCAACAAGACTCCATATGAAATACTTACCAGTAACAAGCCCAACATATCTTACTTCCGGGTGTTCGGTTGTAAGTGTTTCTATCTCATAAAAGGTGTTCGTTTGTACAGGTTCGAGTCTAAAGCATTAGAGGGTATTTTTGTTGGCTATGGTCTCGAATCTCACACTTATAGAATCTATGATAAGCTCTCCGGAGCAGTCATAGAATCTTGTAGTGTGACCTTCTAATAATATGATGGTCCCCAAGGAGGGCGTGTTGATGCAGATGATGAAATGCCTCAGGATGCCATAGGAAGAATGGGTGTGGGATATATCCGACCCGTTGAGGAACCCCTTTCGGCGGATCGAGAAGAACTATGCTCCACTCAAGTGGAGCCCTCATCTTCACAACATCAACAAGCTCCATCCACCAAGGAGGACAATGACTCAAGCCAAAGACAAGATGTGGACCCTCAACATGATGATCATAGTGACAACTCTAGTCAAGGGGAGCTTGATTCATTCTCCAGGATGTCAAGTGGTGCCAAGGCAATTACTCAAGGAAGATTCGTACAAAATGCCTTGAGACAAGCTCAAATTGATGCTAGAAGAGCACTTGATCAAGACCAAGGTCAATATTTGCCTCTAGATGAAGAGAATTATTCCAATGATGATCAAGGTCAAGTTGATGGTCAAGACGAGGACCAAAATGATGAAGAGGGTCCCCCAAGAAACAAAACGTAGATCCACACTCGTCGCGAAGCTAGAAAGGAAAGAATGTTGGAATTAAGAGACCACTCTCTACATAATGTAGTTGGTGACCTAAGGAAAGACATTTCCACAAGAGCACAATTGAAGAGGTTCAGTGAACACCAAGCACACATCTCCATGATTGAACCAAAGAAAGTGTGGGAAGCTCTTGAAGATTTAGATTGGTTAGAAGCTATCCACAAAGAGCTCAACAACTTTGAGAGAAACAAAGTATGGAATTTAGTTGAGAAGCCAAAGGATTTCCGCAATGTTATTGGAACAAAGTGGATATTCAAGAACAAGCAAGATGAGCATGGAATTATAGTAAGGAACAAGGCTAGATTGGTTGCATAAGGGTACTCTCAAATTGAAGGCATTGACTATGGAGAGACCTATGCACCCGTGGCTCGCCTTGAGTCCATCTGTATCCTTCTTGCTTATGCGGCACATCATAACTTCAAGTTGCAACAAATGGATGTAGAGAGTGCATTTCTTTATGGTCCACTAAATGAGTTGGTATATGTTAAGCAACCCCCGGGATTTGAGTACCCCAACTTCCCAAACCATGTCTACAAACTGGATAATGCGCTCTATGGGCTCAAGCAAGCCCCACGCACGTGGTATGAGCACCTTAGAGAGTTATTGTTTGACCGTGAATTTGAGGTTGGGAAAATCGATCCCACTCTTTTTACTAAAAAGTCAATGGGGAGCTTTTTGTATGCCAAATATATGTTGATTATATTATCTTTGGCTCATCTAACAAAGCTTCTAATGATGAATTCTCAAAGCTTATGTCTAGTAGGTTCCAGATGTCCTCGATGGGGGAGTTGAGAGTATTTCTTGGTTTTGATATCAAGCAAGTTAGAGGAGGGACATCCTTCAACCAAGCCAAGTATACTCAAGTATGCTCAAGAGATTCAAAATGCAAGATTTAAATGGAGCTCCTACTCCCATGGCTACAAAGACTCATCTAGAACAAAATCCAAATGGTAAAGATGTGGATCAAAAGATATACCGGTCTATGATTGGTTCTTTGCTTTACCTTTGTGCATCTAGACCCAATATTGTGTTGAGTGTAGGTGTGTGTGCAAGATATCAAGAGGCTCCTAAAGAAAGCCATTTAATGGCGGTAAAGAGAATCTTTTGATATTTAGTTCATACCCCATTTTATGGTCTTTGGTATCCTCGAGGCTCAACATTTGCTCTTTGTGGATACACGGATTCGGATTGGGCGGGTGATAAGGATGATAGAAAATCAACATCCGGGGCTTGCCAATTCCTTGGTAGGTCCTTGGTATGTTGGTCTTCTAAGAAGCAAAATTGTATATCTCTCTCCACCGCCGAAGCCGAGTATGTGGCAGCTGCTAGTGCTTGCACCCAATTGCTATGGATGAGGCAAACTTTAAAGGAATACGGTGTCCATTGTGACAAAGTTACTCTTCTATGTGACAATGAAAGTGCCATCAAGATTGCCTACAACCCGGTGGATCACACAAGGACAAAGCATATTGAGATTCGCCATCACTTCATTAGAGATCATGTTGCTGGAGGTGATATTGATCTATCATATGTGTCAACCAAAGATCAACTTGCTGATATCTTCATGAAGCCACTTGATGAAGCAAGGTTTTGCTATTTGAGGAATGAACTAAATGGCGTAGATTCAAGGAGCTTGACTTGATTTTCTTGCATTCTCACCTATGTTTCGACCCATATTTGGTTGAGGTGTAGGCATGGATATAGGGGGAGTGCGGTCCTAATTGATTGGACCATCCCTCCCCCCATTATGCCCAAAGCAATCAAAATCATTCCTCTTAATATCATTTTGTGATATGTGAGCTTAATGATGAGTTTCGGTAATGGACCCAAGATATATCTTCGTGGTGCCAAGCCGAGCATACTCAAATATGGTGGCCAAGGCCACCACCCTCTCAAACTTGAGAGGTTGGCACTTACTCATGTTTGTCATTCGCTTGATTTTAGTCTCTTGGAGCTTTTCTAAATATTTTTATGAATTCCTATGGCTCTTGTTGGCTCTTCGCAGTTTGATGTCTCAACCCAAGCCCTTTCCCTATCTTAAACCTGTATATCTCTCATATATGTCTCCAAACACCCATCCTAGAGCTTTTGGTCAAGGAGGACCGGAGTCTCCGGTGTACATACACCGGAGTCTCCGGTGTAGACCGGAGTCTCCGGTCCAGACGGTTTCTTCCACTTAAAGTAGGAGGGCGGGGTGAACTGGTACAGCAGTTCCTCATTCTTCACCCCGTCCCCTTCCTCCAAACCCGTCGCCTCCTCTTCCAAAACTCCTCCCCGGAGGTCAAGAAGCCCCCGGGATCTGCCGTGCCACCGGCCAACCTTCCCTTCTCCTCCATTGGGTCATTCCCACCGAAGGAATTGATCCCATGGACATATCTGGTACCTCTCCTCTACTTTTTCTCCTAGGGTTCATCTCTAGATGTGTTTTTGAGGATTGGTGCTGATTTGTCCATCGGAATCACTTATTTGTGTGCACTCTAGTACTTTAGCCTTGTTGCATTGCCCGATCTACTAGATTCACCCCCACCAGCATCTCCCCATCTCATGCCCGAGCCTCCCGACCGGAGATTCTGGACTTAGGTCCGGAGACTCCGGTCCCCAGGACCGGAGACTCCGGTATGAGGTGCGGATAATCCGGTGTTGGGTGAATCAAAACAGACCAGAATTGCATCAAAGCTCCTGTACTGCATTATTGGGACATATATACTCATCTCCATGCTATCTCCCTCACCGTTGTTCACAGGTGATGGTTCTAGTCGTCCTCGTCGTACCAAGGCCAAGTCCCAAAGGGGCAATCCTCGCTATGATGAAGCTCAGGGTCAGTTTATTGTGCCTCCTTCCAACCGTAAACAGCTGGCACGTGATGCAGCCTATTTGAAGAGGGACCAAGAGAGGGTTGAACGATAGGACCGTGCCAAGAAGGCCAAATATGACAACCTTCAGTCCTTGGAAAAAATATCAAAAGAGGAGTACCGTGAGCTGAGAAAGACAGATTTCTATGCGCTGCCTCGTACCAGTGATGACCCTCGTTTCTGGAGGAAGGAACATGTTGTGTTCATGAAGGATGTGTATGGTGTGCTCAAAAATCACCTGTCCGCCCTCAGAAGTTCATGAGTATTGAGAATATGCGCCTCAGTCCCTACTTCAATGATGCTTTGTGGATCTGTGAGAAGCTGGGACTACATAACTTGATGGAGCTACGTGAAGACTACAATATCCACCTTATACGGAAGTTCTATGCCACAATTGTGTTTGGGTCTGATCTAGACATGACCATGGTTTGGATGTCCGGTACCACTCGCTGCACAGCTACATTCCATGACTTTGCCAACGTCATTTTTGAGATCTTTCATGGAGTATCCACTCCCCTTGGGCTGCGTATGCACTCTGCAGCTCTGGGTGAGAACAAGTTGAAGCTGGCACCTCTGTATGACGAGGGTGTGGTGGGGGGTCCAAGGGACTCAAGACTCTCTACAACCTTATGCTGAGGATTTTCCGTCATACCATTGCACCAAGTGCTGGGAATGATGATGCGATTAGAGGTGGGCTTGTCAACCTTCTGTACCACACTCATCGGACCTACAATGCTGGACCAGAGGCAGATGTTGCACCTATTGATGTGATGGATTTTATTTTCGAGGAGATGTTCCATGCTATTCTCTACAATAAATCTCCTCCATATGCACCCTTGGTTATGAGGATCATCAACTCCTAGGAACATGAGTCTCCACTTGGCATACCACCACACCTCACTGAGCACGTTATGGTCTCACTGCAGCAGAAGAGGCGTATGGGGACTGCTCCGAGGCGTCGCTATGGGGATGATGATGAGGAGATTGAGACTGAGAGGGCTCCCTCCCCGCCTAGAGTTTGGAGAAAGAATGCCTCCAATGCCCCTATGCCTACTATGACTCGAGACTATGTGCATGAGAGGGTCAAGAAGGCCAGCTTTTGGGAGAGGACCCTTTATTGCATGAACGTTGACATCCGTAAGCAGCAGCATGCATCCTACCAAAGCAACCGTCGCATTGAGAAGCTCCTCAAGGAGATGAAGGAACAAGGTGAACGGGATAACGAGGAAGATGAGGATGAATAAATGATGAGCATGGGGCTCAGCAGTCCACAGAGTCTGGTGGATTGGAAAACATTTGCTGATGTTACCTCCGGTTTCGGGTACCAGGATACCTCCTCTTCTCGCCCTCACGGCAAAGGGCCTGCTGTCCCTGAAGGCGATGATGATGACTATGATGACGATGGTGATGACCAGGATGAGGATGACGATGACTACTGAGTTATTGGGGTGCTAGCTTAGGTCTTTTCCCTCTTTTCAGTGTTTCGATGCCAAAGGGGGAGAAGACATTCTCATCATTTTGCATGGGTTTGGGCTTTGGATTTGCTACTATCTGCTTTTATTTGCCATATTCGAACTTTGAACTTTATGTGTGTTATTTGTTGTTCATGTGTGTGACTATGTGCTTGTGTGCACTATCTATTGTAACTCATGTGAGATTTATGTGTGTTATCGTTGATACTATCTACCTTGCATGATTTACTTAATTATGTTATTGCACATAGTCAGGGGAGCCCCATATATATTTTTATTCCATGCAAATCACTTGTTGTCATCGAACACCAAAAAGGGGGAAATTGAAAGGGCATTTATTGTCATAATCACTTTTGGTGTTCGTTAACAACAAGTAGATCATTTTACAGTTTTTCACTGTCCACAGGTTGTTATTATGATATGTGAAAAGCACCCTCACACTTGGGAAAAGTCCCTACTCATGTGACACAATTATGGAAACTCTAGACCGGAGTCTTCGGTCTGCCAAGACCGGAGTCTCCGGTGTGGTCCGGAGTTTCCGGATCTGTCTCCGGTGGTGACTTCAGTCTTTGGGCTGGGAAATTCTGTATGGGGGTCCGGAGCCCGCTCTGAAGGATACCCCGGAGTCTCTGGTGCAGGCTCAGTCCGAAGTCTCCGGTGCTGAAAGACCAGAGTCTCCGGTCTTGTTGGGTCGTGGATGGCCCGAGACATTCTGATGGGTGGTCTGGATAGACCGGAGTCTCTGGTCTGATTTTTCTCCAATGGTTAGAAAACGGTTTGTGGAGGGAGCTGCCTATAAAAAGGGACCCTTATCTTCTTCCTCCAGCTGCTCGAGTCACTCAAGAACACCAACACCATTAGAGCCACCAAATCTACAAGATCTCTCCATCCAACCATCCAAAGTCATTGATCTTTGGAGAATCGAAGGAGGAGGCCTTGATCTACAGCTTCACCAAGAGAGATCTTCATTTCCCCCTCATTCACTTGAGGGCCCCCAAGCTCTAGTGTTTCATTGGAAACCCTAACTTTGATTTTGTTCTTACAAGCTTATCTTTGATTGTGTTGACAGCTTTCTTGTATTTGGGAGCCTCCAATTAAGTTGTGGATGTGTGCCCCAAACTTGTAAAGGTGCCAGCTTCCACCTCGAAGGTTGCCGATATAGTGGAAGGTGGATCGATCCCGTTGGGGTGAGATTCATCGGAGAACAAGGGAGGCCTCTCGTGGCGTTGGTGGTTTGAAACCACCCCCTCTCCAAATGTAGACGTACTTCCCCTCAAAAGTAAGGAACTACGGGAAACAAATCCTTGTGTCTCCGCCTCCACATCTTTGGTTACTTCTATCCTTTACCGCACTTTACTTACTTGTTCTTGCTTAGTATTGTGTTAGCTAGTGCATATTTGTCATATAGGTAAATTCACCGTAGTTGCATTATCTAGAGAATTTACCTTATTGTCAAACCCTAATTTGAAAAAGAAGAAATTTTGAAGTAGCACCTATTCACCCCCCTCTAGGTTCCCATACGATCCTTTCAGTTGACCTATCTTAATTTTCTTCCATAATCAAAATAGGTTGAGCAGGCAGGCAATATTATTTGAACTATTTAAATCGGGCATAAAGAATTCTTTTCTAGAATTGACAGTACTCAAAGGCAGGCCAAGGTAGGAGAAAGGTAAATCTCCTAATTGACATTGAAGAGTAGAAATGAAAATGGAAATGTTGTGTTGAGAAATATTGATGGGAATAAGGTTTGATTTCATAATTAACTCTTAATCTAGTGGCATCCCCAAATTGCTGCAAAATAACTTTAAAATGTTCTAGCTATTGAACATCAACTTGCATAATAAACAAGGTGTCATCTGCATATTGTACTACTGGAAAATCAAGGGTACATTGGAGTGGAAGTAGTCTCGGCAGGTGGCCTTGCCTCATGGCAGTATTAATCATGGATTGAATAAAATCAGCAACAAGAAGAAATAGAAGTGGGGAGAGAGGATCCCCTTGTCTAACACCTCTCCTATTTTTGAAAGTGGCTCCTGGAACTCCATTGAGTAACATAGCAGCGTTAGCAAAAGATAAAATCATCTTGATCCAGTATGTCCATTTTGGCCCAAACCCCTTATGCTTTAGAACTTCTAAGATAATAGAATGATCCATTTTATGAAAAGCTTTCTCAAATATAATTTCAAAATCACAACCCTTTTCTTAGTCTTATGGCAATGATGAATATAGCCATATGCCCATGCCAAACAATCTTGTATACTTCTAGACATGATAAATCCATATTGATTATCATGTATAAGTTGCATGATGACTAGCTGGAGTCTATTGGTAAGTAGTTTGGTCAAGAGGTCGAGGGTGCAATTTGGTAAAGAGACTGTCCTAAATTCATGGACTATAGAAGAACCATGAATCTTTGAACCAAGGTGATGAAGAAACTATTGATGCTTTCCAAGCATAAGTCCCCTCTAAAGAATTGATCACAAAGATCATAGAAATCTTTCTTTATAATATGCTAGAATTTAGTATGAATTCTACATTGAAACCATCATGTCCATGATATTATTATGGGTTAAATCGTTCACTACTGCATCTATATCTTCATAAGTGAAAGGCTCCTCTAGAGCCTCGAGATTAGCAGAACTAGAAAGCAATTAATGCAAGTTGAGTGAAAGGACACAAATGCCTCCTAGAGGGGGTGAATAGGCATTTAAAAATAATTACTATTTACGATATAATAAATATGGAATAAAACTATAATTTAATTTATTAGGCACAAAACCTAAATTTACTAGGTTCAACTAAGTGCACCGACAACCTATGCTAAGCAAGTCAAGCAACAATGTTATAGAAAGATAAATAATTTCAAGCACAAAGGCTATCACAATGTGAAGTGCATAAGTAAAATGCTCGAGTATAGAGATAACTGATGAATGCGAAGATGAGAATTTTATCCCGAAGTTCACTTCCAGTGAAGCTACATCTCTATTGGAGCGATGCGGAGGCACAATCCTCCCCAAACACTACAAAAATACCCCTCATTCCCGTCATATTTTTGCGGCGGCACAACTGAAAACTACGTGCAAAAGTTGGATGCGCGGTGGATGGGAAATCGTGGCACCACTTTCTCGTGGCGGCCGATAATATGCCATGGTACCGATGGTAGCGGTGGATTTTGGTGTCGTCGTACATGTCCACGGAAGGCGGCGGTTTTTTGCGCCTCGCTTGACTAATGGAGGCACATTCCCAATTTCCATCGTCCTTTTCAAGCGCCATTAATTGTTGATGCACGCTAGAGAATGGTCAATTACTGCCTGCTAAATGGTTAGTCTTGTGTAGCTGATAGGTGCGGACCACCACTTCTTGCCAGAGACCGACGTATGGGCTCTATGAACCATTTCGGCCCATGTTATTCGTTGCACGTGTTATACAACCCATAAATAAAACACTACATCTCACCAACAACCCACCCTATTTCGTATATAATACAGAGAGTCCTTAGTCCCCACTCTCCCAACTCTTATCTCCGTATGGCGTTGCACCTACTCTCTCAGCAAGGAAAACCCTAGATCAGAACATAGTCATTTCCAAAAATATCCTAAGATCTCACGAACTTCCATCTCTACTACTGTCGGCCCTTCCAAATGTGGTGATTCCTCACAAGCACTGGCTCCGTGCTGGAGTCCTCCGAGCCTAAGGTTCTTTCTTAATTAGTTTGATGTTGCATCTTGTTCTTTCTCCAATCGATTTGATGTTGTATCTTGTTCTTTCTAAAATCGATTTGATGTTGGATCTTATTCTTTCTCTAATCGATATGCTATTGCATCGTGGTCTTCTCTGGTCGATCTGATGTTGCATCTTATTCTTTCTCTAATTGATCTGTAGTTGCATCATGTTTTTTCTCTAATTGATCTGATATCTGATACGTCGTAAACCAATCTATAATTTTTGATGCTCCATGCTTGTTTTATATCATTTGTCTTATGTTTTGTCTACACTTTGAGGTATTTTTATACACTTTCTGGAACTAACCTATTGACAAGATGTCGCAGTGCCAGTTGCCTGTTTTCTGCTGTTTTGTTTCAGAAAAGCTAAAAAATGAATATTCTTGGAATTGGACGGGACAAAATCCAAAGTTCATATTAGGACTTTCATGCAAGAACCGTTCTGTTTCCGTTCTGTTTTCATATTAGGAATTTCCGATTCCGACGACACAAGAGGAAACGAAAACGATAATACATGTTTCCATCTGTTTCCATTCTGTTTTTAACCCTACTATTAGGACTTTCATGCAAGAACCGTTATTATCTACAAACTTCAACCACAATGTTGATTAAATAATTATCTCTACATAACCCCCTCAGGGCCCTCCATTGTAAACGGCATATCAACTAATGCGAGAGAGACAGACACCCCCAAAGCCACATACACTTGTGGACCAGTCTCGCGAATTAACGCGTAATGTCAGTTGGGGGCCGTTTCATCAAGTATTACCATGGTATACACAAGTACACGTGGGAGGGTAACAATTATAAAATCAATTCCCACACGCTTCAACTCGTGTCTTCTACCCGTACTGGCAATACTACGCATAGATCTAGCATTGATACCACTGTTGGGGTTAAGCGCTAGAAAACAATAATTTTTCCTACGCAAACAACCCTAATGCCAGGATCTATCTATTAGTAATGTAGCAACGTGATGGGATTTTCACGAACTTACTGATTTGAAGACCGAAAAGTTTTGTCAATGTTCAGGAGGACGTGGTTGATGTAGTCATACCGACGTTGACCTTAGGGTCGTTCTAAAGTCCAACAACTCCGAAAACTCTAGGTGCCACAAGTGTAACACCGCCCGAGGGAGTCACACACGTCCTATGCTTGATGATGACTCCCGCTCCTCTGATCTAGCGGAGATCGCGGAAGTAGATCTCCTGGATCCCGAACCTCGCAACAGGATGGCGCTCCGCGGTGAAGAAGTCCCCATTTGCGCAGCCCTAACAATGGATCCATAGTCACGAGATAGAGAGAAGGTACAGAGAGGCGGCTCGAAATAATTCCCAAAGCTAGGAATCTTTTATTTATTTTCTGATGATTTAATTGCCTCCATATGTCTCTCAATATATAGGGAAAAGGGCCCCCCCAAAACTTATTAGCTAAGCCACGTGGGACTAAACAAAGGAGAGGATAGAATGGGAGGATCCCCTATCGGCTCCACGCGGGCGCCCTAGGTCCCATGCGGCCACCCCCTCCCTCTCCCCCCTTTGGTCTTTGCCCTCATGGGCCTTTTTCCCTTAGGGATTTGGCCCAATAGGGAATTTGAACATTATAATTCCTTTTCTTTTATTAAGTAAATATAAATAAATCAATATTTAATACTTATTTACATATTATTTAATTCCTGTGACTATGAAACTCCTTCCATCCCACTCCGTACATCCTCCGAACCTTCCTAGAACCCTTCCGGTTTCTCCTCTCTTTTCTTTGGTGATTCCGATAATACCAAAACGATCTCCTAGCTTCATAAAACCCTTAAGTGTGCTATCCAATGGTTCGGGAACACTCCAAAAATGGTCGAGACCCCTCTTGGTCCAATGATCATCAGCAGGACCTGGATGCCCATATTGACCCATGTGCATTCCACGGAATTTTTTCGTTAAACCATCAACATTGTGTCCTGTTCTTTTTGTCTCTTCGATACTTGCATTGTCCGAGATTTGATCAACGACATCACCATGTCGGGTTTAACCTTGTTACTGACAATTGTTACTTTACTCGTTATGATAAGTGATATTCCCGTGACCTAGTCACATGCTGCGCAACTTATGAATATAACTTATCTGAGTGGGCCCAGAGTATGTTCTGTCAAGCGGATGGACAAATCCCGTTCTTGACACATACGCCTCAACCTATCCTTTTGAAGTACCCGATCACACCTTTATGATCACCGTTTTACCGAGTGACGTTTGATGCTCTCAAGGCAGTCCTGGGTGACATTTATTAAATATGGTCTCACGGTCTGAGGAACAAGTCACTACGTTTCGTAATAATCGCAACTTGAACTTTATGACATAATCGCGTTAACGATACTTAGTTTGGGTATGTTCACTAACTCATTATCCCAATGAGGTGACTCCATTGTCAACCAGCGTGATTACCACATGATCAGAAAAACTTGATCATCTATTGACCAATGAACCAGTGACTAGAGATTCACTGGGAACTTCTGGTCATTTATATATCACACGTGTATTGACATTTCCTATCAATACAATTATAGCATGATATAAAACCTAATCATAAACTTCGTAAAATATGATAATAATCCATATTATTATTTGTCTCTAGGGCATATTGCCAACACCAGGCACAACATCCCCTGCCAGAGTGGCCGTGTGGAACGTTCCCCCTCATGTACCCTGAGTTGGTTGAGCTGGAGATGGTGTGGGCTCTGCAGGTGCAGGGGACTTGTTCGTGCCGGAGTACTCATCCTCAGACCCCCCCCCTCCCATCCCCGGGCCTCCATCAGCCAGAGGAGGAGAGGCGAACGGCAACCGAGCACTGGGATGCTCCTCGGTCTCATCGACCTCCACCAGCAGTCCCTGCCCACGCGGCTGAGCTCCACTACTCCGCCTCCCTCTCTCTTCAAACTCCTAATCACATTCGTCCTTCTCTCCAAAGCATAAGCATGGAAATATCTCGTGTTACGATCTCTAAACTTCAACCAATTTGCATGGGCTCACTGTTGCTAGTGCACAGATCTTTCTTTGTCTTTTTAATTTTTTCTTTAGCTCACTGAGCATCTCTTTATCCCAAAGCCATAGCTTCCTCCCAACATGCCTTACCACTTCCTTCATCGACATAGTCCCTTCCTCGGACGCCGAGTTCCATGCATCCTCGACTATTCCTGCACACTCGTCCTCCTGCAGCCAAGAAGCATCAAAACGAAACGTGGATTCACCCACGCTCTCTCCCTGTGGCATTGCATGTGCATTCGGCTGTGCAAGTACAGGCTTGTGGTCAGTGTGTCTCGGGTCACCGTTAATTATTTTGTAGACAAAGGAAACATGCATCTCCAACTCATATTCGCCACCGCTCTATCTAATCTTTGCCGCACATACTCCGGTGGCACGTGCCAATTATTTGGCCAGGTGAAAGGATCCCCCACGAAACCTAAATCCTCCAGATTAGCATCCTCCAGAGTTCTCGTAAAAGCATCCATGCATCGCTCTTAGTTGTGTAAACATGTAAAACAGCCAGAAATAAACTTGCTGCCACGGCTGATGGCGCGACGCGAGAGAGGGTCGGCAGTCTGATAAAAAAAAAATCTGCTCCCATCATTTCCCGTACGCTTCCAAGGTCGAGACATGCACGGTCCAGAATCTCCGCGCAGCCGTGCGCTCAGGCTCTCCCGCGCGCTGTGCACCACAGCTTGGAAGATTCCCGCTTTTCCGCAGACGACGACCGCAGCCAACAATCGAGTTCCAGATTCCTTGGACGCGCGGTATATTCAGTCACGGACACTCCAGCACCAGATCGAATCCAGAATCCCCTTCTCAATCCGCCATCGACGACCCATCCCGATTCCCTGATGCAGGGCGCCGTCATCAGGCGCGCGCACTGCCCGGCCAAGCTCTACCGCCGCCACATCCCGTCCAGCTGCCAGGCAGCAGCACGCGTATCCAGAAGCCTTCGCTACCGCGTCGGCGGTGTCGAACGGTGCATCGCCGCGGCGGCAGGAGAGAGAGCGCGGTCCGTCGCGGTCAGAGCGACTGGCGGCCCGGGGACAGGAGACGATGATGAGCAAGCAGCGCCGCCGCCGCGGCAGGACGTTGTTGTGGACGCGGGAGGTGGAGCGTCGTCCGGTGGCGCCAAGAGTGGGACCGTGGCCGGCGCCGTCGCGCTCATAGTCGGGACAAGCATCGGGTCCGGCATCCTTGCCGTGCCGCAGAGCACCGCGCCCGCGGTCAGTTTTTCTTCCCTTTGTTCTGCCGCGGCGAGAATTTTACCGGCATGGTCACACGTGAGGTCGCATAGATTGTGCAGCCAAAAGCCGGATACTACTAATCTACTCCGTAGTAACATTGCTCCAGTAAAATGAATTGTCGAAACCTCTGACATACAGTAAATTGTCCTTTTTGGGCTCGTCCACCCCCACACCCACAGTACAGTATTCCACCTACAACAATGCCTAGAAGGTCAGGATGTTATGGAGTAATGGCGCCACCGTCTATCAGGACAGTTACGAAAGTTGCATTGAACACCATCTGAAAACAGCCACATGTACCAGCCCACCAAAACCAACTGGTGTCACTGTGCACCGGTCGCTGCGTGCATTCAATTTGGTGCACCGGTCTCGTTCGTCATTTTTGGCTGGCGGGATCAATCTCTGTCTGCTTAAATTGTCCCAACCTGAGCCTTCATGATCTGGAAACGCAATACTACCCAGAAATCGAACTGATAACTAACTGCATTCACCAAGTACGAACAGGAAAACTGCCTTGTTATTTCACTAGCTTATTATTGGATTTAACAATTAGTTTCTGTGAAGAACGAAAGCAAAGTTTTCCTCAAGTCTACCACGGTAATACAATTGGCAGGGTTTTGTTCCGAGCGCCGTGTGCATGGTGACCTGCTGGGCGTTCCTGGTGACCGAGGCGCTCCTCCTGGCCGAGATCAACGTCCACCTGCGGCAGAAGCAGAAGAAAGACGGCGACGGCGGAGCGCTGGAGGTGATATCGCTCAAGAGCATGGCGCAGGAGACGCTGGGCGAGTGGGGAGGGAACCTGGCCGCCACCGCGTACCTGTTCCTGTCCTACACGTCCATGGTCGCCTACACGTCGAAATCCGGCGAGGTGCTCTCCCGCGTGATCGGCAGCGTGCCGGAGCCCGTCTCGGGCGGCGCCTTCACCGCGGCCGTCGCGCTCCTCATCGCGGGCGGCGGCACGGGCGTCACCGCCCAAGTGAACCAGCTGCTCACATTCTTCATGATAGGTACTGTACCTAGCAGTACTGTACGTCTGCCCACAGCACGTAAACTGGCAACGGCCACCGCCTACCAGTGTAGTGTAGTGTATGACTGTATGTGAGTTGGCATTTCGATGAACATCCAGTACCTTACTAAGATCGGACACCGCTATTTTAGATCTGCATTAACACACGCACGGCACCAAGGACAAACCCTGCTTGTTTCGAGCCCGTTGTTTCGCTTACCCTGCACTGCAGTGTGCAGTGTGCAGTCTGAACATTTTCACCAGTATGGCACATCACTAGGAATTCATGTCGATCTCCCAGCTGCTGCAAGTACAGAGTACTGGTAGTAGTACTGATACATGTATCATCGTGATCTGTCAAACTGATCTGATGCGATGCAGGGTTGCTGCTGACGATTGAAGTCTCGGCAGTAGCGTTGGGCGGTGGCCTCGGCCTGCCAGCCAACACGCACTGGGAGCAGGTTCCGGCCACGCTGCCGGTGATCATCTTCACGCTGGTCTACCACGACATCGCGCCAGGTACGACGATCTTCCAACGAACCATCCAGCTCCAGCCAGCAGATAGTAGTGAGATAAAGCGTCCAAGGTACCCCCACCGGCCGTACCCTGTAGCTGTAGTACTGAACATTGCTGCCATATGCATGATGTTGCAGTAATATGCGCGTACCTGGAAGGGGACCTCGCCAGGATCCGGCTCTCCATTCTCGTCGGGAGCCTCGTGCCGCTGCTGTCGCTGCTCGTCTGGGACGACATCGCGCTCGGCCTCTCCACCACCACCACCGACCTCGACGGGTTTAACATTCTCGACATGCTCAAGACAGAGTAAGCAACCGCAGCCCGGTCGACCGTGTACTTCGATCGATCTGTCAGCGATCTCTCAGTCTCAGCTGGACAACGCTGGAGGCATTGAATCATGTGGTAGTTCTTTTGCAGATGGGGATACACGGTGGTGGAGACGTTCTCGCTGCTCGCCGTCGGGACGTCGCTCATCGGGACCCTGCTCGGAGCCTCGCAGTTCTTCGTCGAGCAGATGACCAATCTAGCGGTAGCGGCGGCCTCTCCAGCCGAGGAAAAGATCACTGGCGACGTTTCCGTGGAAGATGGATCGAGTCGTCTTGGCTGGGAAACACTGCTGGAAAGCAACAGGCTCGGCTACGTCGCCACCGGGGTCGTGGTTGTCCCAACCATGCTGATAGCAGCTGCTGTCCCGGACTCCTTCTCCATAGCGACTGACATTGCAGTAAGTGTGCATCCAATCATGTGTCAGTCTATCCTTCAATTCATGGGGTCCATTTTGGAAGAAGTAGTAACACACAAGCAAAGTTCCTTGTTATGAATTACTATTAGTAACTTGATTGTCTGATTTCCACATGCATGTTCAGGGCGGCTACTGCATGACCATCTTGTACGGTGTTCTCCCTCCACTGATGGCCTGGTCTATTGGCTCCAAGTTATCTGACCCGAAAGCTGGGTTTGTAGAAGAAGTAGAAACATCTACGGATGTCAAGGAGAAAGCGAGCTTCACTAGTGCAAAGCCTGTGCTACTGGGGATGGGGGTGTTCTCTGTGCTCATGGTCTTCCAGCAAATCTTCCAGGACTTCGTCAGTTTTAACACGTATCTCCTCTCATGGGCTAGCTAGAGTAAAAAGAAGTATAGAAAGTGCTGAATAAGTAGGGAATGTTTCTCGATATGGGCTAGCAGCCCATTCCTTAACAATTACCCTTCTCTATGCTCCGATGCTGGATGGTTCAGGCAAAAAAAATGTTACAGTAGGTTCACCATGTAAATCGGTAACTGTTGGAAGTTGAAATGGAAAATTGGCGCCTATCAATACACCTTCTATGTTCATGCACATAGCTTTGCTTTTTAAACTGTGTATGTTCACGTTTTCATTAGCTGACAAAATATTTACTTTGAATTTACTTCAAACGAGTCACAACTGGAAAACAGTATGTAATCACAAGAAAAATGGAGGCTTAGGCATTTTGAACTTGGAAATCATGCATACTTCCCTACGAGTCAAGTGGGCATGCAATTTAAGAGTTAGAGATTTAAAACCTTGGAACTCTATAGCCTCCCCCATTGTCGAAGTTGATCGATAAATTTTTAATTCTACTGCAAAGGTGGTCATTGGCGAAAGAGTTTACTTCTGGACTGATAAATGGTTAAATGGAGAATGTGTGGAAGACATCGCACCAGACATGGTATTGACTATCTCTGTCCTCACCAAAGCCAAAAAGCACACATGGGCGGAAAGCAGCTACACCTGGACGCGTATGTCAAACGCTGTAAATAATCAGTGTTTCTCTTTTTGCGGGGAAAATAAATCAGGTTTCTTTTATTTGTTTGGAAAATAAACCAGGTTTCATGGAAGTGTTGCACAAGCCAAGAAATGACAGGAACGAAAGAAAATACCTCATGGGCCACGTTTTAAAAATCAACTCGTTTTTTAGAGCGACCACATATTCATTAATCGAAAATCAAGTTACATGGATCAACACACGTGGACACTAAAAAACAGACTAGGATAAAATGATTATTATGGAAACTATATAGATAAAATCCTAAGAGCTAAGAAATACAAAACGATTCCTAGGGTTTTTCCGGGACCACCGAAGCCAGCGGCCGCTGCCCAACCCCAGCGCTGTCGAGACGCACACTGGAATAGACATCGATCCTCCAACATTACAAGATCCAAAAAAGCACCATCACCAACGAGACTTTCTGAGTCGATGAAAAGGCATGCTGCACGCAGCGAGGCACGTGTCGCGGTGGCACATCGGCCGGTGGATGTCCCCGTGCTGTCTTGAACCAATATCCACTGCCTCTCATTGACAAAGTCGTAGAAGAACGACAGATCCACCACCTCTAGACCGACACCTCGCTCTAGAGAAACCACCTCGGCCCGGCCACCATCGTTGTCGCTGATAAAGACGAACACCAGCGACACACCGAGAAACTGATCTTGCTAGATCGGAAGAACGACGAGAATACCAGCACACCTTGCCATCAACTCCAAGGCATCGCCGTGAAGGTCATCGCCGGTTGGGGAGTAGAGTTGAGGCAGATTTATTGCCCGACAGATTCACCACCTCCGGACCGACATCCTCGCTCTAGAGAAACCACCATGGCCCGGCCACCAGCGCTGCCGCTGATAACGACGAACACCAGCGACACACTGAGAAACTAATCTCGCTAGATTGGAAGAACGGCGAGAATACCAAGATGTTGATCCGAAGGAACCACAAGCACACCTTGCCATCAACTCCGAGGCGTCGTCGCCGGTTGGGAAATAGAGTTGAGACAGATTTATTGCTCGGGCGCCGCTCCCACCACCCCAACGACGCCCCACAGCAGACATACCCTAACCCTAACTACTAGGCGGAGTAACGAGGTTCCCCTCCCTCCTACCACCGGAGCGGTAAGCGGAGGAAGAGGAAACCAGCGCTCCGCCTGTTCCGTGAGGAGGAGAGGTGAGAGCGTTTTTTCAAATCAACTCTAGTTGAGGAGCAGAACAACAAACCGATGACTCCTATTTGGCGCCCGTTGTGTCCTTCATGAACGCATGGTCTGCCAAGCACGGAAGACCCCTTTTGTGTTTTCACTATTTCCCTTATTTTATGTTTATGATTGTTTTATCTTCTATTTAATTCCAATTTTACTTTTCTGTTTCTTCTTTCTGTTTTTCTGTTTATGATTCTTTTCTAGGTTCTTTTTGTTAGTTATGATTTTGTTTCCTTTTCTTCTCCTTCTTATTTTATTTTTACTTGTCCCTTGTTCTTTAACTCGCGTCTTGTTCTTTTATTTGTCCTTTCCTTTTTTTTTGCACGAATGACTTAACTTTTTATTTATTTTTGTTACATGGGCACATATTCTAATATACATTAAAAAAATTTTAAGTATGTAAACATTTATTCAAATATGCATAAATATTATTCTGTTAGACTTGAACATACATTTTGGTATGTGTATATTACCAAACATAAGTATTTTTTCTGTGGTACAAGAGTAGTTATTTAAATCACATATGTGAAAGTGAACTCTTTCATTATTATTTTAAATATAAATTTCAAGCATCAGCCAATGCCAGAATGAGACTGTCGGTCCATTCGGTAATCGTCGTGCTATTTTGATTTAATAACAAACTACTCCTTTCGCGTGGAGACGAGTTTTAGCCTCTGCGTGTGCGGCTGCGTTGGTATTAGGAGCTCCTATATGACTCCTTCATTGACGCTCCCTTCCCTCCACTGCGCCTAAGGCTGGTCATAGTGGGGAGTAACTTAGAGTAGTACTACCTCCATTCCGGTTTATAAAGCAAATACGTATTTCGAGAAAATAGTTTAATCATAAATTTGGTTAATAAAATACAAACTATATTTAATAAAAATTATACCATTAAATTCATATTCAAAATACGCTTTCAATGATATAATTTTTGTGATATATGATTCATATGTTGACCAAATTTACAGTCAAACTATTTTCTCAAAATACGTATTAGCCCTATAATCCGGAATGAAGGGAGTAACATGCATATGTTACTAATCTAAGTTATTACTCCCTCTGTTTGGAATTATAGGTCCTACGCGCATACATGGGTTGTTAATTTGATTAACAAAATATAACTTATATATCATAAAAGTTATACCATTAGAAAATATAACCTCTAAAGTTTCTAATGATATAATTTTTATGCTATATTATTTATATTTTGCTGTTCAAATTAGCAACCTAGTTATCCGCGTCAGACTTATAATCCAAACAGAGGAAGTACCTTTATAGTGGGAAATAACATAGGTGTGGTATCATGCAAAGTCTTATTTATTGCAATGTAGACTCATTTTGTCTTAAAATGTGTGATGATATGGTAACATAGCTAGTTACTACAAGCATCTCTCTCATTATTTAGACTAGTCACAATAGGATGTATCGTATAGTAGTATCATGCATATGATATTATATGATACCATCTCTACAATACATAGTATCATACTCCCTCTGTCCTAAAATATCCTGCGTTCTGGGTTTAGTCAAAGTCAAATTTTATAAAGTTTGGTAGAATATATAGAAAAACTATAAACATCTATAGCACCGAATGTATATATTATGAAAATATATCTTATGACGATTCTTATGGTACTTATGTTGTATTATAGGTATATATAAATTTTTCAATATGTTTGGTCAAACTTTGTAAAGTTTGACCTTGACTAAACCCAGAATGCAGGGTATTTCAGGGCAGAGGAAGTATAGTAGTATCATAGTCTTGGTGTATTTATTGTTTTATAAAATCTCAATGTAAAATTACGGACAAGATTTGTTTGAGATTATTTTTTCTAGTTTTATGTGCTTGATACCGTATCTACCTATGATACCAACACAATCTCTTTCATCATTAATTATTATGACACATAAACATTTTGCATGCATGTGGCGCATGATACCACCTATGATACCCCTATTGGATCTAGTCTTAATTGCATGTCATGTCATCTAAATGCTTAGTTGGCAATACATGTAACAACAATTCCAATAATACAGCCGGCTGTAGGGTTCGCAGCATAGAAAACAAAAATTTTCCTACGATGTGAACTATATACCAAGATCCATCTACTAGATACAAACAACGGACGGATGTGTATCCGTAGAGAACATACCCTTGAAGACCGACAAAGCTTAACGAGTTCAACTCGTGGTTGATGTAGACGATCTCTTGCCGATCTCAAGATCGAGAGGAAGTCCTAGCGCCGCAAATCAGCAGCGCATCCGTGCTCGCACACACGTTCGAGGCACCGAGCAACCTCCGCCTCCTCGCTCCAGCGATGCAGCGGAAGCACAACTCTTTCTTGCCGAATAGCCACCGGGAACATGTATCTCGCTAGTCCGAGACCATGGGGGATAAATTCTAGAGGGGAAGAGAGATCCTTCACGAGGAGGTGTGAGAGACAAGTGAGGAGGGGGGCTCCTTTTATAGGAGGAGGGGGGGGCACCCAAGGGGGTGGCCGCCGGCCATGGGGGCTGCCCCCTCCCCTCCTTCATTCATGTGGGTGGACACTCCACTCACAAAATGCCCTTTAAATTTCCTCCACTCAAAAGTCCACTCAAATTCCCATTAAATTTCCACCAAATTTAATGCACTCTTTTCTCCATATATTACATGTCCGAGATTCGATCATCGGTATCTCCATACCTAGTTTGATCTCGTTACCGACATGCACTCTTTTCTCGTTCCTGTGATATAACATTCTAGTGATCAAATCACTTGCTTGCAAGCTAATCAATGTGATATCACCGAGAGGGCCCAGAGTATATCTATCCGTCATCGGGATGAACAAATTCCACTCTTGATCCATGAGCCTCAACAAAACACTTTATTAGTTCTGAATCCATCTTTATAATCACCCTGTTACGGTGTGACGTTTGATGTTATCAAGAAAATCTTCCGGTGTTAGTGATTGACATGATCTCATGGTCTAAGGATTAGGATCACCTCGTAAGTTGTTATAGCAATATAAACTCAATGACTTTGATCGTAATGCTATACTTCGGATGAATGTTCATCACACCATTACACTAATGTTGTGATCCCGTTATTAACAACATCCAATGTCCATGATCAGGAAACCTTGATCATCTTGTTAATCAACGAGCTAGTTTATGAGAGAGGCATAACTAGGAACTTTCTGTTTGTTTATTAAACACACATGTATTAACGTTTCCGTATTAATACAATTATAGCATGCAAAATAAATATCTATCATATACTTGGAATACACATAATAAACACTTTATTATTGCCTCTCAGGGCATATTCCCTTCAAGGTATTGCAAGGAAAGAACGATACCGTTATTTCAGGTCCTAGCAAATCACTACATCCTTGTCAGTGCACAATCTCCCGATCTGCTGCCAGGGTGCGAAAGATATATGTTAGCTCCAGAGCTGTTGAAATACTTATGTCAAGCTTTTGTTAGAACCGTTCTGGATCAGTAGTTGAATATCTACTTGGCAGGGAAGGAAAACGGCAAAACGGCCGTCTGTCCTCCATCACTCGGGGTTACACGTTTCGCGATGTTGGCATGGTATATCTTGTTTGAATGTCGATCGGCAACTTACCATGGTGCATTGATTCAACCTTCGAATAGAATGGTGATGTCAATTTGTGTTATGGGTAAACTTTGCAAGGCCAGGAAAGAAGAACATTCGAAAGATGAAGAGATGAGTAGGTATGTTAAAAGGAAAATGATACCTATCACCCGGACGATGGTCGTCCGGGTCGTGGCTCACGCACGCGCGGAGGTGGACCCGCCCACAATGCTTTTCCCCCTCGTCTTCTTCCTTATTTTCTTGGAGAACTCCGCCGCTCGCCTTCTCCACATGAGGGAGACGGAGACGCCACCTCTCCCGCCCGGCCTCCTCCCCGGCCTCCCCTTCCCTCGTGTTGCCGCCGCGCCGCTCCTCTTCCCTCGTGTCGCCGCTGCACCACCACCCTTTTCGTCTCGTCGCCGGGGACTCCCGCCGCCGCACCCTGGAGCTCCCACCGCCGAGCGTCCCCTGCACCGTCTCCTGGTTCCCCCGCCAACCTTGCTGCCATGGGGGGGGGGCTAGGTGCTGCCAGCGGCGGCCGACCTTGCTTCCGGCAGTGGGCGAGCTTGCTTCCACGGGCGACCAAGCTTGCTTCCAGCGGTGGCCGAGCTTTGCTTCCATGGGCGGCATGGTTGCTGCCAGCGGTGGCCGAGCTTGCTTCCATGGGCGGCCGTGGTTGCTGCCAACGGCAGCTGGTCTAGCTTTTTCTACAAGTTCTCCGGCGAGCTCTTCCGACTAAATTCTCCGGCCATGTATCCGACGAAGTCACTTTTTTGCTACATTAGAAGAACTTTGTTGCTACAACCGTCTTGTGGTTTTGCTACAACAGTGTCAACTTTTTGCTACAAGGTCTCCGGCAAGAGTCACCGGCGAGTTTTTCCGACGATGTCTCCGGCGAAGTCGATTTTGCTGCATTAGCACATTTTTTTGCTGCATGGTCTCCGGCGAGGTCTCCGGTGAGATCTCCGGCGAGACGTTCTATTTCTGAAATGAACCGTTTTTTTTGCTTCGGAAGCAAAAGCGGGGACATATGTAGCAAAAGGGGGATGTTTTGCAGCAAAACGCGGGATTTTGAGCTATTTGAGGACACGTGGCGCAAGGGGGACCAGGACGATAGGAACCTCCATCGTCCGGCGGACGCCTAGCGCGGTCCATGTTAATACCAGTGTCGATGTTGCCTACAATTTTAGCTAGAGTGACAATGTGCGCACTCTGATTATAAGCCGTTCCTTTTCGGGAGAGCAAACGAACATGCTCAATTAAGAGATCGCAGCCGAGAGCAAATCGGTCAAGAGACACCCGGCCAAACAATCTGAGACTTGGGCCTAATTCTAGGCCCGACGGCCGGGTTACGCTTGGGCTTTGCAAATCAATGATTTAAGGAAGGCCTAGCCCGATCCGCCCGTAGGCCTGACGGGCTTTTTGCCTAGGCCGGTCCAAGCACAGGCCTAGTTTTGTACGTCGGGCTTGACCCTAAGCCCGGCATGGCCCAAAATATGCTCGGGGTATGGGGAGAGTATGTCCACGTGTTCCCTTGTCCTCTCTCTCCGTTCCATTAACGTGGTTTTATTTTGAATTTGAACTAAAGTCGCGTCAAGTATTTTGGAACAATGGAAGTATTTACTTCCTCTAATCCAAATTAGTTGACTCACATTAGTTTAGATTCGAATGTATCTAATAAAATATATCTAAACAGTGGCTGATCCAGGGGGAGGGGGCGGGCGGTGGCCAGGCCCCCCTATCGACTGGCCTCCCCCATGGATTGCTAGCGGGGGCTACCGGTAATATTAGTTGGTACTCCCTCTGTTTTAAAATATATGATGTTTTAGATTTGTGAAAAAAATAAATTTAAACTTCTTTTAGTGTTTAGATTCATCCCAAAGTTGAGTGAACCTATATCCTAAAACAAGTCTAGATAAGCTAAAACATCTTATATTTTGAAACGAAGGAAGTACAACTGTGCTAATTAGCAATTAGTAGGAGGCCTTAGTTAGCAAAGTTAGACGCCTAATTTCCAAGTGCCCAACGGCCCAAACCTAAACTAATTAGCCCACGATACATCTGTCCCACTAGTTGATGGTATACATGTATTAGCGGCTTGAAGCTATCCCGTTCGATACGGCTGATCTCCATCGCCGCCAAGCTAGGGTATGGGCACCGCTCGTCGCCTGGAACCGTAGTCCTTAAGCTTTGGTTACCGCGATTGCTGCCATGCGCTTGCCCGGCGAGCCGATCTGCCTAACCCCTTTGTCCACACCTCATGGCTCCCAGGTAATACGAACCATGGGTATGTCGTAAGTGTACGAAATTTAGTCAAACTACATAGTAATTGATTTTTGATTTAGTAGAATTCTTAGTAGAATTCTTGTTTGATAAATAAATTACACGCTTAATTAGCTTGTCCGATGCCACCCTAGAGTTTTATAGGATGAGAGATCAATTCAAATTCTAACTTATTCAAAGAGTTTTATAGGAGTATTGTTTTTTTATACTTCCTCCGGTTAATATAAATGGCTTCAAATTTATCTAGATTAGACTAGATACATTAGTATCTAGACAAAGTTAAGGTCATTAATATGAATCGGAGAGAGTACATCAAGAACAAAAAGGAAGACAGTACCAATAAATAAATATCCCAATGGGAAATCGACGACCTTTTACCTGTTATACATCCATTTGCTGCTCTGAAGTTTCAAAATTTGAATATATGAAATTTGACTACAATTTGTTATATCTGTATGAAACTATATCTAAACCGATATTGTTTCAGAGGGGTCTAGTTGTTTATAGGGGTGAGAAGAACAATCAGTTCGGCCCCCCTCATGCTTAAATCATGGATCCGTCCCTGTGTCTAAATACATTAGAATTTAAGATAAACTTGAGTCAAGTACTTTGGATCGAAGTGAGTACTATAACTATAGGGTTTTCTGATTTTTTTTCTCTTTGCGAATTATTCTGGTTGATTTTAAGCTTCCTAAACAGTACGACTTGCTATCTTGCTATAGCTAGCTGGCATTGCTAGCGTAGCAAGCTGCTAGCTCGGATAAACCGTTGCTCAAACATACTGCACGAGGTCATCATTTTGCACCGACGACGCAGGAGAGAGGAGAGAGGAGAAACGTATATGCATGGTCGATCAGTTCAGCGGTCACGTCCGGACTCCGGACGTGGCGCTGCTTTTGCTCTGTCCCCGTTCGAGGACAAGCGATCGATCGAGCGACGACGAAAAACCATGGAAACATGAATGAGCTCGCGCGGCAGCCGGTCGGTCGGCGCGACGATCCAACAAAGGTACAAGCACTCGAGTGCATGCACGCGGTTTATCCTGTGTCGGTCTCGGTGATGATGAAGACGACGGTCCGGCACGACGCCGAACCCTGCGAGAAGTGGTGTTGGTCAGTAGGAGGCAGAGGAGCCTGTTCACTCTCTGATTGCTAGGTGCTATACATTATAGATAGTACCCTTTTTCAAAATGTTGTTAAGATGTACCGATCACGCTGGTGACGGGGAGAAGAGACCGAAAGAGCGTTGCTGTCGCTGCAGTGAAGTTACATGGATGCGAGATATGGAGCTTGAATTTACTACAGTACTTTTCTCTTCGAAATTGTTTCTTCAACAATTATCAGGCTCAGTTTAAAAAAAAAAGAATTATCAGGCAGTACGTGCTATTTTTGCTGGATTACCAAGACCCCAGGATGAAATCCGGTGCAGGCCCAAAGGGTGCTCCTCACGTCGTGGATTTCAGACCAGCTGCCGAATGGAGCAGTCCACAAAAGAGAATCCCATTTCCAGCCCAGAAAAGCGGGCCAG
Organism: Avena atlantica; assembly: GCA_910589765.1. Classification (NCBI taxonomy): domain Eukaryota; kingdom Viridiplantae; phylum Streptophyta; class Magnoliopsida; order Poales; family Poaceae; genus Avena; species Avena atlantica. Next base: position 64,018,153 of record OU342737.1, read on the forward strand.
ACCTGGCATCCATGACTTGTACAGCCCATTTTACAACTCTGGCTCCTACACTTTGCCCAATGCGGATAAATTCCCTCCCGCCCGCTACCTTCGTCCGTGGCTCGCTCCCAATTGCGGTCCAGATTACAGGTAAGTTTTCCTTTTTCCTTTATTTTCTGTTTCCAAATAAAAGAAAAAATCTGAGCATTTTATCTAAATGTGAGCATTCTTTAAATATGAACGTTTTTTAAATCCAATTTTTTCAGTGTCAAAATAAATCCGAACATTTTTCAAATCACGACATTTGTCGAATAACATTTTCAGAATCTGAATATTTTTTATGTCCAAACATTTTTAAAATACAAACAACTTCAAAATATGAATATTTTGAAAATCTATACATTTAGATGATATGAACATTTTCCAAATGTAATTTTTTAAAAATATGTTTTTTTAAAAAACTAAACATTTTAAAACAACTGCATAAAAGATAAAATTTTAAAAACCAAAAAAGAGCCAAAAACCGAACTAGAACGGAAAGCTGAAAAAACACGCAGAACCATCTTGTCCACATGGAAAAAATAAGGGAGAAGCAGAACTGGAGTGACCCATTTGAGTGGCGCGCAGTGAGCAGAGGGTAACCCCTCCCGGCGAGCGGGATATAGGGATTGCCCGCTGAATCAGCCACATGATGGACAACACCAACCCATCCGCTGGTGTGCGACTTGCCCCATTTTGAGTTTTTTCTTTCTTTCTTTCTTTTCCTTTTTCTCTGTCTTTGTTTCTTCTCTTTTCTTTTATATTTATGTTTATGTTCTCTTTCTATTTATCTTTCTTTTTTATATTTTACTTATTTTTATGATTTTAAAAAATTGTTTATTTGTAAGAAAAACATTCATGTTTTCAAAAACAGTGTTCATATCAAACAATGTTCTCTAGGTTTGAAAGTACTCACGGGGTTAATAATTATCTATGGATTTTAAAAATATGTTCACACAATTCCCCATTTATTGAGCTCTATGTTTTGTTAAAAACAAAAAATTGTCATCTTTAATGTGGGCCATAATAATGCAGACCAAGTACCGCTTCCTTTAGGCCGGTCATAGTGTGAGTAACTTAACTAATAATAGTCTTAGAGCAGGTACAATAAGTTCTAGTCAGCTGACTATAAGAATTAAACTAGTATTGTTTTGCTTAGTTGGATGAGAGAGAAGTGATAAGAGAAGAGACATGGGCTCTCATGCAATAGCCAGTTCTTGCACGTGCTCCTAGACACGTGAGTATGTGAGTGGCCATTTATCTATAAAGTAGTAGATCTTTGAAGGTAACTATTGTACTACTTGACTATAAACTGACTATAAATGATCTTATAGCCAGCAAGCCGGTGAAGGGAATATGCCCTGAGAGGCAATAATAAAGTGTTTATTATGTGTATTCGAAGTATATAATAGATGTTTATTTTGCATGCTATAATTGTATTAATACGGAAACGTTAATACATGTGTGTTTAATAAACAAACAGAAAGTTCCTAGTTATGCCTCTCTCATAAACTAGCTCGTTGATTAACAAGATGATCAAGGTTTCCTGATCATGGACATTGGATGTTGTTCATAACGGGATCACAACATTAATGTAATGGTGTGATGAACATTCATCCGAAGTATAGCATTACGATCAAAGTCATTGAGTTTATATTGCTATAACAACTTACGAAGTGATCCTAATCCTTAGACCATGAGATCATGTCAATCACTAACACCGGAAGAGTTTCTTGATAACATCAAACGTCACACCGTAACAGGGTGATTATAAAGATGGATTCAGAACTAATAAAGTGTTTTGTTGAGGCTCATGGATCGAGAGTGGAATTTGTTCATCCCGATGACGGATAGATATACTCTGGGCCCTCTCGGTGATATCACATTGATTAGCTTGCAAGCAAGTGATTTGATCACTAGAATGTTATATCACAGGAACGAGAAAAGAGTGCATGTCGGTAACGAGATCAAACTAGGTATGGAGATACCGATGATCGAATCTCGGACATGTAATATATCGTGAAACAAAGGGATTAAGATATTAGCGTAAAAGGTTCCGACGATCACAAGAAAGTCATCGTTGAATGTGTGGGAGTCAGTATGGGTCTCCAGATCCCGCTTCTGATTATTGATCCGAGAGGGGTCTTGATCATGTCCGCATTATTCACGAACCGTAGGGTGACACACTTAAGAGACACCGACATCCAATTGGAGCAAATGTTTCATGCCGAAAGAATGAACAAGCGCAGGAATTTATTTCACTAGATACCGAAACAGGTTTTCGGGTGAAATTGCATAAAGTGGTTATGCATGTGAAATAGAATTCTAGCAAGGGGTTATTTGTGAATGTTTGTCATTAAAGTAATTGACAAAATTCTGAATAAAATAAAAGAGTTTTATTTAATGAGAGTTTGCATTAAATTTGGTGGAAATTTAATGGGAATTTGAGTGGACTTTTGAGTGGAGGAAATTTAAAGGGCATTTTGTGAGTGGAGTGTCCACCCACATGAATGAAGGAGGGGAGGGGGCAGCCCCATGGCCGTCGGCCAACCCCTTGGGTGCCCCCCCTCCTCCTATAAAAGGAGCCCCCCTCCTCACTTGTCTCTCACACCTCCTCGTGAAGGATCTCTCTCCCCCTCTAGAATTTATCCCCCATGGTCTCGGACTAGCGAGATACATGTTCCCGGTGGCTATTCGGCAAGAAAGAGTTGTGCTTCCGCTGCATCGCTGGAGCGAGGAGGCGGAGGTTGCTCGGTGCCTCGAACGTGTGTGCGAGCACGGATGCGCTGCTGATTTGCGGCGCTAGGACTTCCTCTCGATCTTGAGATCGGCAAGAGATCGTCTACATCAACCACGAGTTGAACTCGTTAAGCTTTGTCGGTCTTCAAGGGTATGTTCTCTACGGATATACATCCGCCCGTTGTTTGTATCTAGTAGATGGATCTTGGTATATAGTTCACATCGTAGGAAATTTTTTGTTTTCTATGCTGCGAACCCTACAGTGGTATCAGAGCCGGATCTATGCGTAGATACTTTACACGGGTAGTACACATATGAGTATGTGGGCGATGATGATCATGTTGTTGCTCCTTTGTTGTAATTTTGGATATTGGTGGCATAGTGGGATGAAGCGGCCCGGACAAACTTTACATGTCCTCGCACATGAGACCTGTTCCACGCTTGACATGCAACTAGTTTGCATAAGTGGCTAGCGGGTGTCTGTCTCTCCTACTATAGTCAATATCTATTTTGCAAGCGAGTTGTCAACAATTTGATTATCCTCGTTGTGGTTCATGTTCGTAGGTAAGAACGGTTCTATCTCGAAAGCCCTAAGCCACGTAAAACTTGCAATGGATAAATTAGAGGCGTCTAGTTTAGATTGTTGCTGGGCTAGTGTTATGATATGGTAGTGTTGTAAGTAGAAGTATGAGATGATACTCTTACAACACACATAGCGTGTAAAATCCATAGACCTTGGATTTACACATATAGGTATGATAGTGATCATACCACGATGCACATGATAGAGATCATCTGCGGGAACCATATAATTTCACTAATAAACATATGATGTTTGATAGCATCTTATATTGCTTGTTTAGCGCTTTGTTAGCATAATAAGATGATCCCTCATTTAAATATCAAGATAAGAATGTGTTCTTCCTTTAGTATGCACCGATTATGTTTTCGTCGCTCCAAGACATCACGTGATGATCGGGTGTTCTTGGATCCACGACCATATTTCGGGTGTAAAACAGTTACACACGCGAATACTAAGGTTCTAACTTGGCGAGCCTAGCATGTACAGACATGGCCTCGGAACACGGACCGAAAGGTTAAGCATGAGTCATATAGTTGATATGATGCCCATTTGATGCTCGCCTTTGAAGCTATACCGACTCACGTGATGATCGGACTTGGTGTAGTGGATTTGGTTCATGTAATCACCAAAAAGGCACGAGGGATGTCATTTTTGAGTGGGAGTTCATTCGTAATATAGATTAGTTGAACTCAATCTATCATAAACTTAGTCTAAACTTTACAAATTCTGTTGTAGATGGCACCACCTTCTTTTAATTTCAATGTGTTCATGGAGAAAGAGAAACTAGCAACGAACGGTAGCAACTTTACCGAATGGGCCATGAATTTGAGGATTCTCCTCTCTGCTGCACAAAAGCAATATGTGCTAGAAGCGCCGTTAGGCCCCCCACCTTTTGATGATGCCCCTGACGAGGAGAAGAATGTCTATCAGACTCGTCAGGAGGACCACAACTTAGTTCATTGCGGCATATTGTATGGGCTAGAGCCAGAACTTCGAAAGCGTTTCGAAAACGGCAATGCATTTGATACAATGGGTGAGTTGAAAATGATTTTCGACACACATGCTGCTGTAGAGAGCTACAACGCTTCAGAAAAGTTCTTTAGCTGCATGATGGAAGAGCACAGCTCCGTTAGTGAGCATGTACTCAAAATGTCGGGTTACGCCGATAAGCTTGTGTCCTTGGGAATATCGATTCCCATTGACTTAGGCATCCATCGTGTTCTGCAGTCTCTGCCACCTAGCTATAAGAGCTTTGTGATGAACTATAATATGCAAGGCATGAAGAAGTCTCTCCCCGAGCTTCTGTCAATGCTTAAAACTGCAGAAGTGGAGATCAAAAAGGAACATCAAGTGTTGATGATCAATAGGAACACTGGTTTCAAGAAAGACAAGAAGGGAAAACGGAAGGGAAGTAAGGGCGGAAAGCCGGTTGCCGCGCCTGAAAAGAAACCCCGAGTTGGACCTAAGTCTGATTCCGAGTGCTACTATTGTAAGGGGACTGGCCATTGGAAGCGCAACTGCCCCAAGTATCTGGCAGACAAGAAGGCCGGCAAGGCAAACAAAGGTATATATGATATACATGTTATTGATGTGTACTTGACTAGTGCTCGCAGTAGCACCTGGGTATTTGATACCGGTTCAGTTGCTAATATTTGTAACTCGAATCAGGGGCTGCGGAACAAGCGACCGCTAGCAAGGGGTGAGGTCAAGATGCGTGTCGGCAATGGATCAAGTGTTGATGTGATCGCCGTCGGAACGCTGCCTCTCCACTTACCATCGGGATTAGTTATAAACTTGAATAAATGTTATCTGGTGCCTGCACTGAGCATGAACATTGTATCTGGATCGTGTTTGATGCGAAGTGGTTATTCATTTAAATCCGAGAACAATGGTTGTTCCATTTATATGAATGAAATCTTTTATGGTCATGCACCGATGATGAATGGTTTATTTCTATTAGATCTCGATGATAATGTTACACATATTCATAATGTTGATGCTAAAAGGATTAAACTTAATGATGATATATCCGCATATATGTGGCACTGCCGTCTAGGTCATATTGGCGTTAAACGCATGAAGAAGCTCCATTCGGATGGACTTTTGGAATCACTTGATTATGAATCATTTGATACATGTGAGCCATGCCTTATGGGCAAGATGACTAGAACGCCGTTTTCCGGTTCAATGGAACGGGCGACAGATTTATTGGAAATCATACATTCTGATGTATGTGGTCCAATGAGTGTGTCGGCGCGAGGTGGATATCGTTATTTTGTTACTTTCACGGATGATTTGAGTAGATACGGTTATATCTACTTGATGAAACACAAGTCTGAAACCTTTGAAAAGTTCAAGGAATTTCAGAATGAAGTGGAAAATCATCGTAATAGAAAGATCAAATTTCTACGGTCTGACCGTGGAGGTGAGTATCTAAGTTACGAGTTTAGCACTCACATGAAAGAGTGTGGAATTGTTTCACAACTCACACCTGCCGGAACACCACAGCGAAATGGTGTGTCGGAACGTCGTAATCGTACTTTATTAGATATGGTTCGATCTATGATGTCTCTGACGGACTTGCCGTTGTCATTTTGGGGATATGCACTAGAAACTGCTGCATTCACTTTAAATCGGGCACCATCTAAATCCGTTGAAAAGACACCGTATGAATTGTGGTTTGGAAACAAACCTAAGCTGTCATTTCTTAAAGTTTGGGGATGCGATGTTTATGTGAAGAAACTTCAACCGGATAAACTCGAACCCAAAGCGGAAAAATGCGTCTTCATAGGATACCCTAAAGAAACTATTGGGTATTCCTTCTATCACAGATCCGAGGGCAAGGTTTTTGTTGCCAAGAATGGATCCTTTCTAGAGAAAGAGTTTCTCGCGAAAGGTGTGAGTAGTCGGAAGGTAGAACTCGAAGAGGTTGTGGAACCTTCTCTTCAAAGTATGGCGAGTAGCGCAGCGCCGGAAGTTGTTCCGGAGTTGGCTCCACCTGTTGAAGAGGGAACTAATGATAATGATCATGAAACTCCGAAAGAGAGTACTACCGAACCTCGCAGGTCAAACAGGACGCGTGCAGCTCCCGAGCTGTACGGAAATCCTGTCATGAATTTCATGGTTGATGAAAATGATGACCCTGTGACGTATGAAGAAGCGATGATGAGCCCGGATTCCAACAAATGGTTAGAAGCCATGAAATCCGAGATGGAATCCATGTATGAAAATCAAGTTTGGAACTTGGTGGAACTACCTCACGGCCGAAAGGCCGTGGAGAACAAATGGATTTTCAAAAAGAAAACTGATGCTGATGGTAATGTGACCGTCTATAAAGCTCGACTTGTCGCAAAGGGGTTTCGACAAATTCAAGGAGTTGACTACGATGAGACTTTCTCTCCCGTAGCGATGCTAAAGTCAGTTAGGATTATGTTAGCAATTGTTGCATATTTCGATTATGAGATATGGCAGATGGATGTCAAAACCGCGTTTCTCAATGGGAATATTGAAGAAGAGTTGTATATGATACAACCAAAGGGTTTTGTTGATCCTAAGGATGCTAACAAGGTGTGCAAGCTTCAGCGATCCATCTATGGATTGAAGCAAGCATCACGAAGTTGGAATCTCCGCTTTGATGAGGTGATCAAAGAGTTTGGATTTGTCCAAACTTATGGAGAAGCTTGTATTTACAAGAAAGTGAGTGGGAGCAATGTGGCATTTCTGATATTATATGTGGATGACATATTATTGATCGGAAATGATATAGATCTTTTAAACAGTGTTAAAAGTTATCTAAACAGCAAATTTTCAATGAAGGACCTAGGTGAAGCGTCATACATATTAGGCATAAAGATCTATAGAGATAGATCTAGGCGCCTAATAGGGCTATCGCAAAGTACATACCTTGATAAGATTTTAAAGAAGTTTAAAATGGACGGAAGTAAGAAGGGGTTCTTACCTATGTTGCAAGGCAAGACATTGAGTAAGACTCAAAGTCCGGCTTCGGCGGAAGAAAGAGAGATAATGGACAAAGTCCCCTATGCTTCAGCCATAGGCTCTATAATGTACGCCATGCTATGTACAACACCGGATGTGGCACATGCTATTAGTTTGACTAGTAGGTACCAATCGGATCCAGGTTCGGAACACTGGATAGCGGTCAAGAATATCCTTAAGTACTTACGAAGAACTAAGGATATGTTTCTTGTATACGGAGGTGAAGAAGAGCTCGTCGCTAAGTGTTATGTCGACGCTAGCTTTGACACCGATCCGGATGACTCTAAGTCTCAATCCGGATACGTATTTCTCATGAATGGCGGAGCGGTTAGTTGGAGGAGCTCCAAACAACCTGTGGTAGCGGGATCAACAACGGAGGCCGAATATGTTGCTGCTTCAGAAGCGGCTCAGGAAGCAGTTTGGATGAAGGAGTTCATATCCGAACTAGGAGTGGTGGCAAACGCATTGGACCCAATGGTGATCTATTGTGACAACAATGGTGCCATTGCCAATGCCAAAGAGCCAAGGTCTCACAAGCATTCCAAGCATATTAAGCGCCGGTTTCACTCCATCCGCGAGCATGTCAAGGATGGAGATATAAAGATTTGTAAAGTACATACGGATCTCAATGTAGCAGATCCGTTGACTAAAACTCTCCCTAGAGCAAAACATGATCAACACCAGAACTCAATGGGTGTTAGATTTATCACTATGTAACTAGATTATTGTCTCTAGTGCAAGTGGGAGACTGAAGGGAATATGCCCTGAGAGGCAATAATAAAGTGTTTATTATGTGTATTCCAAGTATATGATAGATGTTTATTTTGCATGCTATAATTGTATTAATACGGAAACGTTAATACATGTGTGTTTAATAAACAAACAGAAAGTTCCTAGTTATGCCTCTCTCATAAACTAGCTCGTTGATTAACAAGATGATCAAGGTTTCCTGATCATGGACATTGGATGTTGTTAATAACGGGATCACAACATTAGTGTAATGGTGTGATGAACATTCATCCGAAGTATAGCATTACGATCAAAGTCATTGAGTTTATATTGCTATAACAACTTACGAAGTGATCCTAATCCTTAGACCATGAGATCATGTCAATCACTAACACCGGAAGAGTTTCTTGATAACATCAAACGTCACACCGTAACAGGGTGATTATAAAGATGGATTCAGAACTAATAAAGTGTTATGTTGAGGCTCATGGATCGAGAGTGGAATTTGTTCATCCCGATGACGGATAGATATACTCTGGGCCCTCTCGGTGATATCACATTGATTAGCTTGCAAGCAAGTGATTTGATCACTAGAATGTTATATCACAGGAACGAGAAAAGAATGCATGTCGGTAACGAGATCAAACTAGGTATGGAGATACCGATGATCGAATCTCGGACATGTAATATATCGTGAAACAAAGGGATTAAGATACTAGTGTAAAAGGTTCCGACGATCACAAGAAAGTCATCGTTGAATGTGTGGGAGTCAGTATGGGTCTCCAGATCCCGCTTCTGATTATTGATCTGAGAGGGGTCTCGATCATGTTCGCATTATTCACGAACCGTAGGGTGACACACTTAAGAGACACTGACATCCAATTGGAGCAAATGTTTCATGCCGAAAGAATGAACAAGCGCAGGAATTTATTTCACTAGATACCGAAACAGGTTTTCGAGTGAAATTGCATAAAGTGGTTATGCATGTGAAATAGAATTCTAGCAAGGGGTTATTTGTGAATGTTTGTCATTAAAGTAATTGACAAAATTCTGAATAAAATAAAAGAGTTTTATTTAATGAGAGTTTGCATTAAATTTGGTGGAAATTTAATGGGAATTTGAGTGGACTTTTGAGTGGAGGAAATTTAAAGGGCATTTTGTGAGTGGAGTGTCCACCCACATGAATGAAGGAGGGGAGGGGGCAGCCCCATGTCCGGCGGCCACCCCCTTGGGTGCCCCCCCCTCCTCCTATAAAAGGAGCCCCCCTCCTCACTTGTCTCTCACACCTCCTCGTGAAGGATCTCTCTCCCCCTCTAGAATTTATTCCCCATGGTCTCGGACTAGCGAGATACATGTTCCTGGTGGCTATTCGGCAAGAAAGAGTTGTGCTTCCGCTGCATCGTTGGAGCGAGGAGGCGGAGGTTGCTCGGTGCCTCGAACGTGTGTGCGAGCACGGATGCGCTGCTGATTTGCGGCGCTAGGACTTCCTCTCGATCTTGAGATCGGCAAGAGATCGTCTACATCAACCACGAGTTGAACTCGTTAAGCTTTGTCGGTCTTCAAGGGTATGTTCTCTACGGATATACATCCGCCCGTTGTTTGTATCTAGTAGATGGATCTTGGTATATAGTTCACATCGTAGGAAATTTTTTGTTTTCTATGCTGCGAACCCTACATACCTTTCATGTGAAAATTTCCAAAAACATTTTCAAACATTTTCATGGTGTGTCAACTTTAGTTTTCTCGAAATAGGCTTTCGTCCCGCTATATTAATATAGCAACCACAAGATACGACGACTCTTGAGCGAACAAATGCCAGGGCAACAGCAAGCAAACACAAACCCAACAGAAAAGAAAAAGAAAGAAATGGAAACAGATGCAGATCAACTAAGAGAAGGTGACTCGCAATCGATGCGCTCTCCAAAGATATCCACCATGCTTCTAAGACCGGAGTGTCAAGTACCAAGCAACACCTTCAACAAGGAAAGCAGACGCTGCTGCCCGAACCAGAAAACTAGTCCTAGGGTTTCCCCGTTACACAGATGGAAGTGGATGAAGGGTAGCCACGACGCCCTTCAGGAAGGAAAGGTGCCACCCAAAGGCGGATCCGCGTCGGTGTTAGACAAGCCGACTAGAATCTCTCCCGAAAACCCTATCCACAAACCCCGGACAATCCGTTGCTTAGGAGCCCCACGAGGTCGAAGCTTCAGCACCACCAAACTCGCCGTCTACGAATATGCGCCAATACGGTCATGAAGCCGCCATCGTCGTCTCACCAAAACTACCGTCGCGGTGCCAAAAGAACGGAGACGAAAGGCATCTCGAGTCGGGGCCAGCAGTACAATAGCCGCGTGGGAGGGAACTGCCTCCACCGCCAAAGGCTGTAGTCGACCAGACGCGACAACAAGACATAGTGAAAACATTCATTTTTGTTATAAAGATCCAGTGAAAACATTCATTTTTAAACAAAAAAGATCTAGATTTTGGGACTTGAATCAAAATTTGCATCCCATATGATCAGCCCAAAGTTCCCCCATTTTGTGACCTTGATGCTTCAGCCACCTATACTAGCTCTCTAAAACATTCGTCGTGCTATAAATCTACACCCACATAGAATTTATTTGTTTGCTATAATATGTACTCAATTGTCTATATGTTACCTAATTGGTGATACTTGAGCCATTAATTTGTGCATTTGCGAATAGTTTATCAATATGAGGGCCACCAAACACTATAGTATTCTAAATGTGAGACCTACACATAAAAAGCGTTTTCTCACTACACACGTATGCCTATGCTTCGGATTGTTCTAGACACCCCACAGTATACCAAATTATTGCCAAAAAAAGACAATATACCAAATCATAGTGAAATCACTGTGCACTATAGACACGTTAATTAGTTGATCGCTCCACAAAATAAGCAGGACCGTACATAAATATAGAGACGCACCTGCGCATACATACGCAAGGATTGAGATGTACGGCCTACCGGTGACCGACGACTGAAGCATGATACTTCCCATGCGGACGGTGACTTGACGCCATTATACAGGATATGGCAACTGTTCATCTGTGTAGCATCCATATTTGTTTACTTTTTTCGCTTGGTTTCCAAGCATAATATTCTTCCAAGTGGAAGTATGGAGCTAGCAGCGGATGCAAAAGACATGTGTTACTGGTATATTTTTTTTAAACGAAACAAAAGCTTTGTCTTTTCCTGATATAGTAGAAAAGAGCTGGCCCGTTTATAAGGAAAACTGGCCAAAAACAGTTACAACACAATAGCACACGCCAGCCCGAGGCTGCGTTCCACATAGGTCAACGACCAACCAGGTCGACACCACACCTCAACGCAACAAGCGGAGGCGAAAGACCGAAGCTACTGCTCCAACTACCACGCCGGCCCCAGGGCCGTGCCCCACCTAGCTGAAGACAAACCCGTCTCTGCGAAACCACCAAAAACAGTCCACGGGTCCCTCAGTCTGGTGGACGTCCAAAGCGATACAAGAGCGCTGCCCACACCCGATCCCGTGAGGGATCTAGGGTTTCCCTCGGAGAGCCCAGGCAGAGGAATAAGAAACACCCGCTTCGACGCTGACTTCAAGAAGGATGCGGCGCCCGCGGGCGTCACCGTCATCGGTCCCGGTCAGACACCAGGACAAGGCTTTCGCCCAGCGAAGAGTCTAAAACCTCATGCCCGTCCAAAAGGACCGGCACATGCCACCATACCTCGCCTCCTTCTCCAAGCTCCTGACGATCATCGGACAAACCTCCCGCCGCCAAGCCTAGGCTCCCCGTCGCCGTGACGAAAGATGTCGTCTGAATCATCACCGTTGCCCGCGGGATAGTTGGCGAACCAACCAGAGCGAACCCGGGCAGCCGCCACCGTGAAAGGGGCCAAAGATCACCGCCACCAAACACCTCCCCGACGGCCCAGATCAAGCCTCGGATGAGCCCGCGCCGCCATGACGAGCCCACCAGCCACACGCCGCCCGCCAAGCGCTTCCGCACCAGACGCGCCGTCGCCTCCACCGTGCAGGCAGAGGGACAGCAGCACGCAACAAGCCCATAACAGGCCCAAAGAGCCCAGATCGGACGAGCACCGCCGCTGGGATCCCCTCCACCCGCGCAGCCTGCGCGCGAGCCGCCGGCACCCGCCGCCGCCATGCCAACCGCCGGCCGAGACCACTAGCACCTTGCGCCGCCACGGACGAAACCGCCCCCGTAAGGCCCTCCAGCGCACGGACGCGAGACATCCCACCGCCGCCGCACCCGCCCGGGGTTTGCCTGTCGGGCCTGCTGGCGGCGGTAGGGGGAGGGGGAGGACGGAGGATGGTGGAGCAGCCTCGGCCGCCCGCGGGAAGGCGATGCGAGACTGGTATACCACACTAAAAGTCTACCAGAAGTCTCGAACATATACGTCTTTTTTTTTTAAAGGATGCATGTTGAGGGATATGAAAACATATCCAACGAGATATGAACGGCCGGAGGCTGCATTTGTCTAGGGCGCAAAGAAAATATGACCGGCACACAGCCCGGGTCTCCGAGCAGAATACTGAGAGGCAGTCACTGTCATTTTGTCAAGCTTGTTCTGATATCACACTTCCCTGGGTCCGGGAAATCTGGAACTTTAGTAGCTCCCTCTTCTGTATAGAAGAGCACGAAGGTCAGAATTCAGAGAAGTAGTATGTTGTCTACCACTTCCTATACTTAATCTGATGCATCCAAAAATAATCTGGTTCTCCAATGGCACATCTAATGAGATCCGCATGCACTAGATTTCTGCACGTTACTTTAGTTAGACATAGGAACGATCGCAAATGACAGACGTAGTACGTTGTTTAGGGCAATGCTACACTCGGGCTAGACCAACTCAGGCACTAGCACCGGTTCACTAGTACTCCCTCCGTTTCAAAATATAAGATGTTTTAGGTTTGTGAAGAAAACGAATCTAGACTTTTTTTAGTTTGTAGATTCATTCCAAAATTGAGTGAACCTACCTACTAAAACAAGACTAGATTCATTTTCTTTACAAATCTAAAATATCTTATATTTTGAAACGGAGGGAGTAGAAAACAGAACACTAGTCCCGATTTATCGTATCGGGACTAAATGTTAGGTCTTTAGTTCCGGTTCTGTTACAAACCGGAACTAGATTGTCTCCACGTGGCCCCGCTGCTAAGGATGGCAATGGAGCGGGTTTGGACGGATATATCAAAACCAAATCCAAATCCAAATCCATCAACCTCACTCTAGCCCGCCCACAAAGATATCTATGGGCATGGATGTCGCCCCAGATCCAAACCCACCGGATATCTATGTATCCATGGATATCCATTGGTTTACACACTATATATATAATCATAACAACATTCAACATAACTTCGATATTATAGCAAATTTCGACATCATTTCAGCATAACATGCGTTCATTCTTTCCCACTTGCGCCAATACGTCTACTCAGTAGTAGCAGCTGCAAGCCATTCAATTAGAAAATCAAGGTATGGGTGAGGGGAAAAGGGGGTTGGGTCGGCCAGTACAAGGATGTAGGGAATTGGGGGAATTCTTACCGTCGGGGAGGTCGCTGAGGACATGACAACCGCCGCAATCCTTGTAGACGAGCAGGAATGCAGGAGGGGCAGTCGCCGGTGATTCCTAGCGGAGGAAGAATAGGGGTGGCAGGGAGAGCGGAGGCGTCGCCGGTCCGCTAGGTTGTGTCCTGGCCTGCGAGTATCCTAGGAGGGGATACATGACTGGCGCTCTGCCGCTTCCCCTGACGGTTGCCTTGTCCGTATGTAGGGAGTGATTAGGGAAATGGAATAGGTAGGGATTGAGATAATAAGAGTAATTATCTAAGGTTAGTACTTAGGCGGGCCTTTGGGCCTAGGTCTTAGAAGTTGGTTCATTAGGTCTTTTAGTGAGTGATATGGCATATGTAAAAAAATGTCTCACTGACGTGTGGGTCCCATGTTTCTGCCGGGTATCCATCGGATATCCATGGAGCGAAACCACTACCCATGTTCGCCCCATGAATTAGCGGATATCCGCTCCATGAAATCCGTGGGCGTACTTAGTCCTCCATACCCTTACCCACCGGGTCGGATATCCATGGATACCCGGATCCGTGGATAAAATTGCCATCCTTACCCGCTGCACGCGCTGAGCTGGAGGATATTTAGTCTCGGCAGCGTTTTGCACCAAACTGCTGTCGCGGTAGGAGGTGGGATTTTAGGGTTTTAGGGTTTTTTTGTGTTTGATTATTTTTCATTTTATATTTTCATATACATATTATTCTACGCTACTACATGCTGTATACATTGATGAATATAAAATATGATTTCACTCACGATAATATAAATACATATAAATATATATACAACCGAGACTAGAGCTCGTCTAATTGATTTACACCAAGATCATTACAACAGATACTGTCCTTTTGTGTCTATCCACGATTACACGAAGGTCTATCTACGTTGTACTCTCCTTTTGAGTTTATGACGTCCCTGAGCAAAAATCTCGACAACTCCTCTTGAATTGCTAGTAGGCGTTCATGTGGTAGGAGCTTATCCCGCATCGCATCCAACTATATATAAAGAAGTAGATTATTATGAATAAATCTTAACAAAAACTATGGTATAGAATAAATTGCGAATATATTGTTTACGTACTTGAAGAAAGTCTGTGCCCTGCTCCATACACCCACAAATGAACTCGCATACGTAATATCTACATAAATTAGTCCCCTGTGGCTGCGTCGTACACTTTTTGATCGAGAATATAATTCAATCAGATAATAATCAAGCATGATAATTATAAGAATGATAATTGTAATATCCATATAAATTAGTCCCCTATCTCTCGTACTACTTACCGGGACCGTACGAAAAGTGAGCTCCTCACGCCATTCACCCTGATCCTCCTTCGTGAACCTTTTTCAAACCCTGTCCGGCAAAAAAGAAATGAATGAGTTATTAATTAGTTTACATCCCAGTGAATGAACGAAAGAGACAGATATAGTGATTGAAATTACTTTTGGAGGCAATCAATTATGCTGCAGTAGTCTTTCATCGGCTTTTTTAACGAGTCCAAGATTTCAACTTTTGCACGGTCAACGTCAATATTCAGAAGAATCCAGTGAAAGCTGCGCACGTTTATATACACTTAACATCGAGTAAAAAAATTGAATGTGTACAAGACAATAAAACTCTTACCCATAGTTGTAAGGAAATAGTATTTGTGTCTTGTAATGTCGCTCCATTAAAAACATTAGCAAGTTATCCTCCATTTCCTCGAGATTATTTATTAGCGTATGTCCATTCACTCTGTTTGGATCAACGAACCCAATGCTGTAGATTGACTTTCTTCTATATTCTTGAATCTTCATTCTGCATATATAATAGCATACAGAAGGAGCTATAGTGAGGGTAACAGCATGAAATGAATTAAACGAGCTGAGTTAGTGACTTAATTACTTACAGACAATAGCAGCTGAGGAGGGACTTGTCGAGGGCGTCTAGATTGAATAACTGAAATAGTTCACAAAGTTCAATGGAGATCTCGCCTGGACGGAAGTACTCCTCTCCAACTTTACATAGGAGAAATTGTCTCCCTTCCTTTGTGACTTTCAAGTACCAGATATGCAACAGTCGCATATGTGTTGGCAGATCATCGAATACCTCATCGCTGACCAGAGGCTCCCTATAGACAAATTTTCGTGCTATTGGTCCCTTGGAGACATTATCTCTGCCGGCTAGAAGTACTTCGACCGGCACGTTACACTCCTTGGCTAATTTAATAGCTATTTCCATATCTATTCCACCTTGTGTGGGCTGGGGTAACACCTTGAGCGGGGCAATGGATTGTTTTGCCTGTTTGCCGAGCTGGGCAACTTCTTTTGATTTTCTCCCACTTGCAGTACTGCTTGATGACTTCTCTTTTAGTGTCTTCGTAAGACAGCGTGTATAGTCATCTTTCCTATTTAACACATGTTGGGGTGGTTGGTCAAGTAATGCCTTGAAGTGCTTCTTGACTTTTGGATCAACTAGCACCTGTGGCTCGGGTTGTTTTGGTGCAAAATGGGCCTTCACTTCGGCCCGGGAGATCACCGCGCTTTCCTCATCAGTCCGGTGATAAGCTAACTTGAGAGGAGACGGCGGTACTCTTGGGAGGGGTTCTTGTCGTTTTCGGCGTCGGGTCTCCCTCGACGTAGCGGTGTTATTCTTCCGCTTTCTTCCCTTTGATTCAGTGGGCGGAGGCGGAGGCGCCGGAGATGGAGATGCAGTCGCGCTGCGATCCCTCTCAGGAAGGGGTGGACTATTGTTTCTTGGTGGAGACGGTGGACTCGGAGGTGATGTTGACCTTGGAGGTGATAGATTGCTTCTCGGAGGAGAAGATTGCCTTGGCGCCCAGCCTGGAAACACGATGTGTTGTTTTTTCCAAAGAATGATCCCACCCTCCACTTCTCCAAGTGTTTTCTCCCCTTCGCCTGCAGGGATGTCAAGCTCAAGTGATCGATATGTCAGTTCAACTTCATCCACACCGACACGAGCATAACCAGCTGGAATCTGACTTCCATGGTAGGTCGCTTTCGGTGGACAAGGTAAAGCAAAGCCGAGCGCCACCTTCATAGAAATGTTCTTCACTGTGACATGTAGCTCACAAGCTGTCCTTGCCTCGACTTCATCCACGGGGTAGCGAACCATCGTTGCACCGGCCGTATCATCTATCACCGGTGCATTATTGTCCATCAGCATTGGATTATTAGCTTGTACCTCCATGGAAGCCACGCTTCTTCTCCGCTGAGATGGGCCCACCAGACTGTCTAACGCAGGATCTTGCTGTCGGGCTAGTACTCTAAGTTCATTAATCTGCTCCTGCTGCAGCTTGAACATGGCTTGAAATCCATCATTCCTTTTTCAACCGCCTCCAACCGCGCTGCCTCCTCCGCCTTCTGCCGGTTCGTTTTTCTAGATCAGCTTCTATAAGTATCGATGTCAGCGGGAAACCTTGTCTTCCATGGAACAAATGGGCCAAAGCCTCGTGTTCGTCCGACTTTTTCAGGATTCCCGAGGGCATATGTCAGCTCATCGTTCTCTCTGTCGGGAATGAACTTTCCATCTTTTATCAGTTGTATCACTTTAACAAGTTCATCTTTGGGTTTAGTAATGGCCTTCTTTGTAACAATAATCTCCCCGGTTTCAGTGTCATACGACCCCCCATGCCCAAGGAGCCTATTTTTTGACCTCACGGGCCACTGATTTGTAGCTGGCGTGACCCCTTTTTTACGCATTTCTTCCTCGGTTTTTCCCCACTTCGGCGCGGCCGTCTTGTAGCCACCTGTCCCCATAGTATGGTGATATTTATTTTTGGCCGCATTTAGCTTATTATTTTCTGACTTGGACGTAGATGCTTCTGATTCCTTGTATTTCACAAATGGGGTCCAGTTATCCCGCTGCTTCTCCAGCGGGCCAGTGAATGGAGGAGTCAGCCCCTTCTTGGCATAGTTATTGTACAATCTTTTCTTCCAGTCCTTGAAATGTTCGCCCATCTTCTTAAGGGCCCACTTTCTGACTTGCAACCTCAATGCCTCAGTGAGTTCAGGAGTGTCCAATTCAGGCAGAGAGAAGTGTGCCATGAGTGAATTCCAAAGACCGTCTTTGGCTTTGTCATCGACAAAAGTTTCTCCAACTCGATCACTTTTCTTTCCTGGCTTATTCCACTTCTGAGTAGTGATCGGGATGGCGTCCTTGACTATCGCTCTGCATTGGTATACAAATACACTTGCGGCCTCTTTCTGTAGGGTTCGCAGCATAGAAAACAAAAATTTTCCTACGATGTGAACTATATACCAAGATCCATCTACTAGATACAAACAACGGGCGGATGTATATCCGTAGAGAACATACCCTTGAAGACCGACAAAGCTTAACGAGTTCAACTCGTGGTTGATGTAGACGATCTCTTGCCGATCTCAAGATCGAGAGGAAGTCCTAGCGCCGCAAATCAGCAGCGCATCCGTGCTCGCACACACGTTCGAGGCACCGAGCAACCTCCGCCTCCTCGCTCCAGCGATGCAGCGGAAGCACAACTCTTTCTTGCCGAATAGCCACCGGGAACATGTATCTCGCTAGTCCGAGACCATGGGGGATAAATTCTAGAGGGAGAGAGAGATCCTTCACGAGGAGGTGTGAGAGACAAGTGAGGAGGGGGGCTCCTTTTATAGGAGTAGGGGGGCACCCAAGGGGGTGGCCGCCGGCCATGGGGGCTGCCCCCTCCCCTCCTTCATTCATGTGGGTGGACACTCCACTCACAAAATGCCCTTTAAATTTCCTCCACTCAAAAGTCCACTCAAATTCCCATTAAATTTCCACCAAATTTAATGCAAACTCTCATTAAATAAAACTCTTTTATTTTACTCAGAATTTTGTCAATTACTTTAATGACAAACATTCACAAATAACCCCTTGCTAGAATTCTATTTCACATGCATAACCACTTTATGCAATTTCACCCGAAAACCTGTTTCGGTATCTAGTGAAATAAATTCCTGCGCTTGTTCATTCTTTCGGCATGAAACATTTGCTCCAATTGCATGTCGGTGTCTCTTAAGTGTGTCACCCTACGGTTCGTGAATAATGCGGACATGATCGAGACCCCTCTCGGATCAATAATCAGAAGCGGGATCTGGAGACCCATACTGACTCCCACACATTCAACGATGACTTTCTTGTGATCGTCGGAACCTTTTACGCTAGTATCTTAATCCCTTTGTTTCACGATATATTACATGTCCGAGATTCGATCATCGGTATCTCCATACCTAGTTTGATCTCGTTACCGACATGCACTCTTTTCTCGTTCCTGTGATATAACATTCTAGTGATCAAATCACTTGCTTGCAAGCTAATCAATGTGATATCACCGAGAGGGCCCAGAGTATATCTATCCGTCATCGGGATGAACAAATTCCACTCTCGATCCATGAGCCTCAACATAACACTTTATTAGTTCTGAATCCATCTTTATAATCACCCTGTTACGGTGTGACGTTTGATGTTATCAAGAAACTCTTCCGGTGTTAGTGATTGACATGATCTCATGGTCTAAGGATTAGGATCACTTCGTAAGTTGTTATAGCAATATAAACTCAATGACTTTGATCGTAATGCTATACTTCGGATGAATGTTCATCACACCATTACACTAATGTTGTGATCCCTTTATTAACAACATCCAATGTCCATGATCAGGAAACCTTGATCATCTTGTTAATCAACGAGCTAGTTTATGAGAGAGGCATAACTAGGAACTTTCTGTTTGTTTATTAAACACACATGTATTAACGTTTCCGTATTAATACAATTATAGCATGCAAAATAAACATCTATCATATACTTGGAATACACATAATAAACACTTTATTATTGCCTCTCAGGGCATATTCCCTTCAGTCTCCCACTTGCACTAGAGACAATAATCTAGTTACATAGTGATAAATCTAACACCCATTGAGTTCTGGTGTTGATCATGTTTTGCTCTAGGGAGAGTTTTAGTCAACGGATCTGCTACATTGAGATCCGTATGTACCTTACAAATCTTTATATCTCCATCCTTGACATGCTCGCGGATGGAGTGAAACCGGCGCTTAATATGCTTGGAATGCTTGTGAGACCTTGGCTCTTTGGCATTGGCAATGGCACCATTGTTGTCACAATAGATCACCATTGGGTCCAATGCGTTTGCCACCACTCCTAGTTCGGATATGAACTCCTTCATCCAAACTGCTTCCTGAGCCGCTTCTGAAGCAGCAACATATTCGGCCTCCGTTGTTGATCCCGCTACCACAGGTTGTTTGGAGCTCCTCCAACTAACCGCTCCGCCATTCATGAGAAATACGTATCCGGATTGAGACTTAGAGTCATCCGGATCGGTGTCAAAGCTAGCGTCGACATAACACTTAGCGACGAGCTCTTCTTCACCTCCGTATACAAGAAACATATCCTTAGTTCTTCGTAAGTACTTAAGGATATTCTTGACCGCTATCCAGTGTTCCGAACCTGGATCCGATTGGTACCTACTAGTCAAACTAATAGCATGTGCCACATCCGGTCTTGTACATAGCATGGCGTACATTATAGAGCCTATGGCTGAAGCATAGGGGACTTTGTCCATTATCTCTCTTTCTTCCGCCGAAGCCGGACTTTGAGTCTTACTCAATGTCTTGCCTTGCAACATAGGTAAGAACCCCTTCTTACTTCCGTCCATTTTAAACTTCTTTAAAATCTTATCAAGGTATGTACTTTGCGATAGCCCTATTAGGCGCCTAGATCTATCTCTATAGATCTTTATGCCTAATATGTATGACGCTTCACCTAGGTCCTTCATTGAAAATTTGTTGTTTAGATAACTTTTAACACTGTTTAAAAGATTTATATCATTTCCGATCAATAATATGTCATCCACATATAATATCAGAAATGCCACATTGCTCCCACTCACTTTCTTGTAAATACAAGCTTCTCCATAAGTTTGGACAAATCCAAACTCTTTGATCACCTCATCAAAGCGGAGATTCCAACTTCGTGATGCTTGCTTCAATCCATAGATGGATCGCTGAAGCTTGCACACCTTGTTAGCATCCTTAGGATCGACAAAACCCTTTGGTTGTATCATATACAACTCTTCTTCAATATTCCCATTGAGAAACGCGGTTTTGACATCCATCTGCCATATCTCATAATCGAAATATGCAGCAATTGCTAACATAATCCTAACTGACTTTAGCATCGCTACGGGAGAGAAAGTCTCATCGTAGTCAACTCCTTGAATTTGTCGA
The DNA here is from genome assembly GCA_910589765.1 of Avena atlantica. Classification (NCBI taxonomy): domain Eukaryota; kingdom Viridiplantae; phylum Streptophyta; class Magnoliopsida; order Poales; family Poaceae; genus Avena; species Avena atlantica. The sequence goes on from OU342737.1 coordinate 64,039,059, forward strand.
AACCCCTTTGCGACAAGTCGAGCTTTATAGACGGTCACATTACCATCAGCATCAGTTTTCTTTTTGAAAATCCATTTGTTCTCCACGGCCTTTCGGCCGTGAGGTAGTTCCACCAAGTTCCAAACTTGATTTTCATACATGGATTCCATCTCGGATTTCATGGCTTCTAACCATTTGTTGGAATCCGGGCTCATCATCGCTTCTTCATACGTCACAGGGTCATCATTTTCATCAACCATGAAATTCATGACAGGATTTCCGTACAGCTCGAGAGCTGCAAGCGTCCTGTTTGACCTGCGAGGTTCGGTAGTACTCTCTTTCGGAGTTTCATGATCATTATCATTAGTTCCCTCTTCAACAGGTGGAGCCAACTCCGGAACAACTTCCGGCGCTGCGCTACTCGCCATACTTTGAAGAGAAGGTTCCACAACCTCTTCGAGTTCTACCTTCCGACTACTCACACCTTTTGCGAGAAACTCTTTCTCTAGAAAGGATCCATTCTTGGCAACAAAAACCTTGCCCTCGGATCTGTGATAGAAGGAATACCCAATAGTTTCTTTAGGGTATCCTATGAAGACGCATTTTTCCGCTTTGGGTTCGAGTTTATCCGGTTGAAGTTTCTTCACATAAACATCGCATCCCCAAACTTTAAGAAATGACAGCTTAGGTTTGTTTCCAAACCACAATTCATACGGTGTCTTTTCAACGGATTTAGATGGTGCCCGATTTAAAGTGAATGCAGCAGTTTCTAGTGCATATCCCCAAAATGACAACGGCAAGTCCGTCAGAGACATCATAGATCGAACCATATCTAATAAAGTACGATTACGACGTTCCGACACACCATTTCGCTGTGGTGTTCCGGCAGGTGTGAGTTGTGAAACAATTCCACACTCTTTCATGTGAGTGCTAAACTCGTAACTTAGATACTCACCTCCACGGTCAGACCGTAGAAATTTGATCTTTCTATTACGATGATTTTCCACTTCATTCTGAAATTCCTTGAACTTTTCAAAGGTTTCAGACTTGTGTTTCATCAAGTAGATATAACCGTATCTACTCAAATCATCCGTGAAAGTAACAAAATAACGATATCCACCTCGCGCCGACACACTCATTGGACCACATACATCAGAATGTATGATTTCCAATAAATCTGTCGCCCGTTCCATTGAACCGGAAAACGGCGTTCTAGTCATCTTGCCCATAAGGCATGGCTCACATGTATCAAATGATTCATAATCAAGTGATTCCAAAAGTCCATCCGAATGGAGCTTCTTCATGCGTTTAACGCCAATATGACCTAGACGGCAGTGCCACATATATGCGGATATATCATCATTAAGTTTAATCCTTTTAGCATCAACATTATGAATATGTGTAACATTATCATCGAGATCTAATAGAAATAAACCATTCATCATCGGTGCATGACCATAAAAGATTTCATTCATATAAATGGAACAACCATTGTTCTCGGATTTAAATGAATAACCACTTCGCATCAAACACGATCCAGATACAATGTTCATGCTCAGTGCAGGCACCAGATAACATTTATTCAAGTTTATAACTAATCCCGATGGTAAGTGGAGAGGCAGCGTTCCGACGGCGATCACATCAACACTTGATCCATTGCCGACACGCATCTTGACCTCACCCCTTGCTAGCGGTCGCTTGTTCCGCAGCCCCTGATTCGAGTTACAAATATTAGCAACTGAACCGGTATCAAATACCCAGGTGCTACTGCGAGCACTAGTCAAGTACACATCAATAACATGTATATCATATATACTTTTGTTTGCCTTGCCGGCCTTCTTGTCTGCCAGATACTTGGGGCAGTTGCGCTTCCAATGGCCAGTCCCCTTACAATAGTAGCACTCGGAATCAGACTTAGGTCCAACTCGGGGTTTCTTTTCAGGCGCGGCAACCGGCTTTCCGCCCTTACTTCCCTTCCGTTTTCCCTTCTTGTCTTTCTTGAAACCAGTGTTCCTATTGATCATCAACACTTGATGTTCCTTTTTGATCTCCACTTCTGCAGTTTTAAGCATTGACAGAAGCTCGGGGAGAGACTTCTTCATGCCTTGCATATTATAGTTCATCACAAAGCTCTTATAGCTAGGTGGCAGAGACTGCAGAACACGATGGATGCCTAAGTCAATGGGAATCGATATTCCCAAGGACACAAGCTTATCGGCGTAACCCGACATTTTGAGTACATGCTCACTAACGGAGCTGTGCTCTTCCATCATGCAGCTAAAGAACTTTTCTGAAGCGTTGTAGCTCTCTACAGCAGCATGTGTGTCGAAAATCATTTTCAACTCACCCATTGTATCAAATGCATTGCCGTTTTCGAAACGCTTTCGAAGTTCTGGCTCTAGCCCATACAATATGCCGCAATGAACTAAGTTGTGGTCCTCCTGACGAGTCTGATAGACATTCTTCTCCTCGTCAGGGGCATCATCAAAAGGTGGGGGGCCTAACGGCGCTTCTAGCACATATTGCTTTTGTGCAGCAGAGAGGAGAATCCTCAAATTCATGGCCCATTCGGTAAAGTTGCTACCGTTCGTTGCTAGTTTCTCTTTCTCCATGAACACATTGAAATTAAAAGAAGGTGGTGCCATCTACAACAGAATTTGTAAAGTTTAGACTAAGTTTATGATAGATTGAGTTCAACTAATCTATATTACGAATGAACTCCCACTCAAAAATGACATCCCTCGTGCCTTTTTGGTGATTACATGAACCAAATCCACTACACCAAGTCCGATCATCACGTGAGTCGGTATAGCTTCAAAGGCGAGCATCAAATGGGCATCATATCAACTATATGACTCATGCTTAACCTTTCGGTCCGTGTTCCGAGGCCATGTCTGTACATGCTAGGCTCGCCAAGTTAGAACCTTAGTATTCGCGTGTGTAACTGTTTTACACCCGAAATATGGTCGTGGATCCAAGAACACCCGATCATCACGTGATGTCTTGGAGCGACGAAAACATAATCGGTGCATACTAAAGGAAGAACACATTCTTATCTTGATATTTAAATGAGGGATCATCTTATTATGCTAACAAAGCGCTAAACAAGCAATATAAGATGCTATCAAACATCATATGTTTATTAGTGAAATTATATGGTTCCCGCAGATGATCTCTATCATGTGCATCGTGGTATGATCACTATCATACCTATATGTGTAAATCCAAGGTCTATGGATTTTACACGCTATGTGTGTTGTAAGAGTATCATCTCATACTTCTACTTACAACACTACCATATCATAACACTAGCCCAGCAACAATCTAAACTAGACGCCTCTAATTTATCCATTGCAAGTTTTACGTGGCTTAGGGCTTTCGAGATAGAACCGTTCTTACCTACGAACATGAACCACAACGAGGATAATCAAATTGTTGACAACTCGCTTGCAAAATAGATATTGACTATAGTAGGAGAGACAGACACCCGCTAGCCACTTATGCAAACTAGTTGCATGTCAAGCGTGGAACAGGTCTCATGTGCGAGGACATGTAAAGTTTGTCCGGGCCGCTTCATCCCACTATGCCACCAATATCAAAAATTACAACAAAGGAGCAACAACATGATCATCATCGCCCACATACTCATATGTGTACTACCCGTGTAAAGTATCTACGCATAGATCCGGCTCTGATACCACTGTAGGGTTCGCAGCATAGAAAACAAAAAATTTCCTACGATGTGAACTATATACCAAGATCCATCTACTAGATACAAACAACGGGCGGATGTATATCCGTAGAGAACATACCCTTGAAGACCGACAAAGCTTAACGAGTTCAACTCGTGGTTGATGTAGACGATCTCTTGCCGATCTCAAGATCGAGAGGAAGTCCTAGCGCCGCAAATCAGCAGCGCATCCGTGCTCGCACACACGTTCGAGGCACCGAGCAACCTCCGCCTCCTCGCTCCAGCGATGCAGCGTAAGCACAACTCTTTCTTGCCGAATAGCCACCGGGAACATGTATCTCGCTAGTCCGAGACCATGGGAGATAAATTCTAGAGGGGGAGAGAGATCCTTCACGAGGAGGTGTGAGAGACAAGTGAGGAGGGGGGCTCCTTTTATAGGAGGAGGGGGGGGGCACCCAAGGGGGTGGCCGCCGGCCATGGGGGCTGCCCCCTCCCCTCCTTCATTCATGTGGGTGGACACTCCACTCACAAAATGCCCTTTAAATTTCCTCCACTCAAAAGTCCACTCAAATTCCCATTAAATTTCCACCAAATTTAATGCAAACTCTCATTAAATAAAACTCTTTTATTTTATTCAGAATTTTGTCAATTACTTTAATGACAAACATTCACAAATAACCCCTTGCTAGAATTCTATTTCACATGCATAACCACTCTTCCGGTGTTAGTGATTGACATGATCTCATGGTCTAAGGATTAGGATCACTTCGTAAGTTGTTATAGCAATATAAACTCAATGACTTTGATCGTAATGCTATACTTCGGATGAATGTTCATCACACCATTACACTAATGTTGTGATCCCGTTATGAACAACATCCAATGTCCATGATCAGGAAACCTTGATCATCTTGTTAATCAACGAGCTAGTTTATGAGAGAGGCATAACTAGGAACTTTCTGTTTGTTTATTAAACACACATGTATTAACGTTTCCGTATTAATACAATTATAGCATGAAAAATAAACATCTATCATATACTTGGAATACACATAATAAACACTTTATTATTGCCTCTCAGGGCATATTCCCTTCACTTTCGGCTCCAAAGGTTCGCCGAACTGAGACACTAGATCAATAGTGAAACGCATACCATCGGCCAACTTTTTGGTCGGGCCTCGTTTCCTTGCAGAAGATTCGCCCGATGCGGAGGTCTAAGAGAAGAAACAGTCGTTAGTATATATATATATATATATGAATCAACTAATGCATCTACTAGTTCGTGATCAGCAGAGGCTTTATATACCTCGCCGGTCTTTGCTATGGTGTCTCCACCGTCAGTTCCACCGTCGTCTCCACCAAATCATTCGTCATAGTCATCTCTTCCGTCGGCTTCATCCAAGTTGAGGTATTGGGATCCATCATCATCTCCATCATCGTCTGCTCCATCGTAATGGTAACCTCTTGTACCCTCATCTATCATGGTGTACATGATGTGCTCTTCGTTGTCTCTACCGTCCATAACTTAACTAATACAGAAGAAAGATAAAACCAGTTTGCTTAATGCGATAAAACAAAGGAAGATAAAGTAATCCAGCTTAAACAATGCGATATAGAAAGATAAAGTACCAATTAAACAACAATACATATCGAATAATCCAGCTAGCACAACAATAAAGTACCAATTAAACAACAATACAACCCTATTACACATCTATCTAGCTCAGCGAAGACGTCGAGCCCCGGCTACTGAGCCGCAGGAGGTGTGCACCCAAAGTGTAGGAACCATCACCGGAGAATATCCCGGATAAGGTGCCTAAAGAAGCTGCCAGATATTGGCGTCCCGGACTCCTAAAATGTGCATGTAGCGCCGGACGTGCTCGTTCTCCTCCCTGACACGACGCTGTACCAACTCGTCGGGCCCCGGCTCCCTCTGCATCACACCTGGACCACTCGGCTGCCACCACAGAAGATCCGGGTCGATGAAGACACCCGGATTCCTCACGAGACGACGTCCCCCGGCTGGTAGCACCTCCCAGTGCCAGCCCGGCGGAGCCCAGCCCCGTGGATGCCCGACGACACTGTCTAGTAGCGCTCCTGGGGTCACGCCGAGTGAACGAGGATGAGGAATCGGCATATTCCTAAACACTAAATTAAACCTATATACTTTAAACATGATGAAAATAAATAGTATCAACTAAAATAAACTATATTAAACACTAACTAAATTCACTAACTAAAATAAACTATATTAAACACTAACTAAAATCCTAAAATTCACTAACTAAGAAAAATTACACTAACATTCACTAACTAAAATCCTAAAATTCACTAACTAAGAAAAATTACACTAAAATTCACTAAATAAATTCACTAACTAAAATCCTAAAATTCACTAACTAAGAAAAATTACACTAAAATTCACTAACTAAGAAGAATTATACTAAAATTCACTAACTAAAATCCTAAAATTCACTAACTAAGAAAAATTACACTAAAATTCACTAACTAAAATCCTAAAATTCACTAACTAAGAAAAATCCTAAATTCAGTAACTAAAATCCTAAAATACACTAAAATTACACTAACTAATTAACTAAAATTACACTAACTAAAATAATTAACACTAAAATTACACTAACTAAATAATTAACACTAAAATTACACTAAATAATTAACTAACTAACTCATCGCAGGAGCGGTGGCGCGGCGCGGGCTTGGGGACGCAGGGGCGCGACGCGGGGATGGGAGGCGCAGGCTCGGGGACGCAGGGGCGCGGCGCGGGGAGGGTCGGCGGCGCGTGGGCTCGGGGGCGCGGGCTCGGGGAAGGACGGCATGGCCGCGGGCTCGGGGACGGACGGCGCGCAAGCGTCGCGGCGCGGCGATGGATGCAAGGAGGAAGACTCGGTGGCGGTGCTCTGTGTGCTCCGGTTTGGTGCACGAACCGGGGTGCACGGGGTGAGTATTTATACCCATCCCCTCTTTAGCCCCGGTTGGTAGCACAAACCGGGACTAAAGGGGGACCTTTAGCACCGGTTGGTAGCACAAATCGGGCTAAAGGGTTTTCGGTGCGCCACGTTTCACGCGCAGCCTCGCACCCCTAAAACCGGAGCTAAAGGCCCTTTTTTAAAAGATTTTTCAAAATCTTTTAAAACTTAATTATTATATGCCTGTTTAAAACCTTTTTAAAAACAAAAAAGTTTTTTCAAAACCTTTTTTGAATTTTTTATGCCCGTTTTGAATTTTTTGCCGTTTCGAACTTAGGTCAAAACGGCGTGCGTGAAGATAGGGGATGAGAATGTTATAAATTGCATTGGATCTCTGAAAAACGACATATTGTGAGTCTAAAAATTATTTTTTTCAAAAAATCACGGACGTTAGATCATGTACGTGTAGTTCAAATCGGACCTACTTCCTGCCGATTCAGCAGTTGTCTTTTTCACCCGGAAAGGACAGAAAGGTTTGAGATCCCCCGGTTGGGATATAGTTCACGTAAGGTGGTCTACTATTTTAGAAAAATAGGATGGTAGCATTCTGTAACTGCATTTTGGTGGCTGATTCACAAAACGACCTATATTTTTGCGCTCGAAAAATGGAAAATGGCTTTTCCGAGTGACGAAAATGAAAACTTCTCCCTGCAACATTGTTCTACATCCCAATATACACATGCATGCACATGGGCACCGTATCACAAACTATGTCGCGATTCAACATATAACATCCGTCTCTTGGACCGATAGCCATGAAACCTCGAACATGATAGGTCATTTTGTGAAGGTTTTTTTACCAAGTTTGATATTTTTTCTTGCAAATATGTCACATAATATCACACCACGCGAAGGATTTACATTGTTCGGACCTTTTTTGATTTTTTTATGCCCGTTTTAAATTTTTTGTTGTTTCGAACTTAGGTCAAAACGGCGTGCGAGAAGATAGGGGATGAGAATGTTAGAACTTGCATTGGATCTCTGAAAAAACGACATATTGTGAGTCTAAAAATGATTTTTTTTAAAATCACGGACGTTATATCATGTACCTGTAGTTTAAACCGGACCCACTTCCTACCGATTCGACAGACATTTGTCTTTTTCACCCGGGAAGGACAGAAAGGTTTGATATCCCCCGGTTGGGATATGGTTCACGTAAGGTGGTCTACTATTTTAGAAAAATGGGATGGTAGCATTCTGTAACGGCATTTTGGTGGCTGCTTCACAAAACGACCCGTCTTTTTGCGCTCAAAAAAAATGAAAAATGGCTTTTCCGAGCGACGAAAAGGAAAAATTCCTCCTGCAATATTATTCTACGTCCCAATATACACATGCATTCACAATATGGGCACCATATCACAAACTATGCCGCGATTCAACATATAACATCCGTCTCTTATACCGAAAGTCATGAAACATCGAACATGATAGGTCATTTTTTGAAGGTTTTTTGGAGACATAATCAGTATACCAAGTTTGATATTTTTCCTTGCAACTATGTCACATAATATCACACCATGCGAAGGATTTACATTGTTCGGACCTTTTTTGAATTTTTTATGCCCGTTTTGAACTTTTTGCCGTTTCGAACTTAAGTCAAAACGGCGTGCGAGAAGATGGGGGATGAGAATGTTAGAACTTGCATTGGATCTCTGAAAAAACGACATATTGTGAGTCTAAAAATGATTTTTTTTAAAAATCACGGACGTTATATCATGTACCTGTAGTTCAAACCGGACCCACTTCCTACCGATTCGACAGACATTTGTCTTTTTCACCCGGGAAGGACAGAAAGGTTTGATATCCCCCGGTTGGGATATGGTTCACGTAAGGTGGTCTAGTATTTTATAAAAATGGGATGGTAGCATTCTGTAACTGCATTTTGGTGGCTGCTTCACAAAACGACCCGTCTTTTTGCGCTCGGAAAATGGAAAATGGCTTTTTCGAGCGACGAAAAGGAAAACTTCCTCCTGCAACATTGTTCTACATCCCAATATATACATGCATGCACAATATGGGCACCGTATCACAAACTATGCCGCGATTCAACACATAAACATGCCCGTTTTCCCGCCATATCCCACCGCTTCTTGCCATGTTTTCCCGCCCTTTCCCTCTGAACGGTGCTTTTAGTCCCGGTTGTAGCCACTAACCGGGACTAAAGATATTTCCCGCCATATCCCACCGCTTCCCTCCATGTTTTCCCGCTCTTTCCCTCTGAACGGTGCTTTTAGTCCCGGTTGTAGCCACTAACCGGGACTAAAGATATTTCCCGCCATATCCCACCGTTTCCCTCCATGTTTTCCAGCACTTTCCATCTATATATAGGCCGACCACGCCATGACTATCCATACATCCACACCTTCTTCTCTCACAACTATGGACAGTGCCTACTGGGCCATTCCGACCCTCGAGGAGACCCAGGCGTTGTGGGCCTCCAACTACCCTTGCCCACCGGGCTACCGGTCGCCCGCCGGTTGGATGTTGAATGCTGGAGGGGTTACTGTCCCTCTTGTGCCTCAAGGCTCCGCCCGGCAGGCGGCCATCACGAACCACTTCTACCACGAGCTCACGCCGGAGCAGCGGATGGATCCCCAGTGGGATCCCGACAACTATCACACCTGGAATGCCTTCTTTGCTAACCGACAGGAAAGGGAGCTTGCCAGGTACGAGGGTGATGGCCCGTCCCCGGTGAACCACAATGAAGCCGGTCGACGTCTCTAGTGGGCGAACCGTACTATCATCGGCGTGATGCGCTACATCGCCGGGTGAGACCATCCTCGCCTGCGGTGCCCACAAGTCTACCCGCCACAGAGCCACAAGAAGGCCCCTCCCCCGCCCGGTGGTAGCGGCATCGTCTTCCAGGAGACTCCTCCCCCGCCCGCCGTGAATCCGAGGCCGGAGTGGCAGGTGCCCCCAGTATATGCCATGGCTGGGCTGAGGATCTCTGGAGTGGCAGGTGACGATGACGATGATGATGACGATGACGAAGAAGACCCTGAAGCTGTGTACTATAGGACTAGGCATGATTATGACTAAAGGGGGTGGCTTTAGTCCTTAGTGTTAGCTAGTCCCGGTTTCTCCCGGTTTTTAATATTAATAAATGTCTAAGTGTTACCTAGTCTACAATTTTGGTACCTGCCTACAACAATCTCAGAAATTCCTTTATTAACCATGGAGCATCTTCCTTTAATAAATGAAAAATAGGATTAATTCACAAAAGGTTTAATACATTACATCACCAACATCCGCATCTAGTGTTTTGGTTCTCTTCTTGTCTGTAACCATGGAGCATCTTCCTTATTTAGCCATATGCTTGGGTCAGTTTTCACTTTGAATGGCGGAATTTCATAAAATTTGTCATAATCTTCTGACATGTCTGTCCTGTCCTCAACTCCCACCATGTTTCTTTTTCCCGAAAGAACTATGTGGCCCTTTGGCTTATCATATGATATTATATTCTTTTGCTTATCTTTCCTTTTTCTCGGTCTAGTAGACATGTCCTTCACATAGAAAACTTGAGCCACATCATTGGCAAAGACAAATGGTTCGTCTCCGTACGCAAGATTATTGAGATCCACTGTTGTCATTCCGTACAACTGGTCTACCGTTACCCCACCTCCTGTCATCTTGACCCATTTGCATCGAAACAATGGGACCTTGAAATTAGGACCATAGTCAAGTTCCCATATGTCCTCTATGTAACCATAATATGTGTCCGTTTTCCCATTCTCGTCCGTTGCATCAAATCAGACACCACTGTTTTGGTTAGTGCTCTTTTTATCTTGGGCGTGCGTGTAAAATATATTCCCACTGATCTTGTACCCTTGGAAAGTCAATATAGTTGAAGATGGAGACCTGGCCAACAGTGGTGTCATTCATGAGATGTGTCTGCAACCAACCGCCGAAAGTCTTCATGTGTTCATCTCTAATCAACCTGTCAGACTGCCCCGGGTAGTTCGAGCGTACAATATTCTTGTGTACCTCGATATATGGAGCCACCAAGGTGGAACTTTGCAGAATTGTATAGTGTGCTTTAGTGAAAGAATGTCCGTCCATACATATATTTGCTTTCTTTCCTAGCGTGCCTTTTCCACTAAGTCTCCCTTCATGCCGTGTTTCAGGTACACCGATCGGATTAAGGTCAGGAATAAAGTCAACACAAAACTTAGTGACCTCCTCTGTTCCATATCCCTTGGAGATGCTTCCTTCTGGCCTCGCACGGTTATGGACATATTTCTTTAAGACTCCCATGAATCTCTCAAAGGGGAACATATTGTGTAGAAATACAAGACCGAGAATGGTAATCTCTTCGACTAGGTGAACTAGAAGGTGCGTCATTATGTTGAAGAAGGATGGTGGGAACACCAACTCAAAACTGACAAGACACTGGAACACATCTTTCTCTAACCCTGGTAGACTTTCTGGATCGATTACCTTCTGATAAATTGCATTGAGGAACAGACATAGCTTCACAATGGGTACTCTAACATTTTCCGGCAGAAGCCCCCTCAAAGCAACCGGAAGCAACTGCGTCATAAGCACGTGGCAGTCATGAGACTTCAGGTTCTGGAATTTTTTCTCTGCCATATTTATTATTCCCTTTATATTGGACGAGAAGCCAGAAGGAACCTTGATACTACTCAGGCATTCAAAAAAGATTTCCTTCTCTTCCTTGGTAAGAGCGTAGCTGGCAGTACCTTGAAACAACTCTGGATGCCTGCCTTCTCGGTCTTTCATACGTTGTTGGTCCTGTCGTGCTTCTGGTGTATCTTTATTATTTCCATACACGCCCAAGAAGCCTAGCAGTACCACGCAAACATTCTTCGTGAGGTGCATCACGTCGATTGCAGAGCGGACCTCTAAGACTTTCCAATAGGGTAGCTCCCAAAATATAGATTTCTTCTTCCACATGGGTGCGTGTCCGCCAGCGTCCTTCAGAACGGACTGTCCGCCAGGACCCTTTCCAAAGATTACTTTTAAATCCTTCACCATATCAAATACAGCATCACCAGTACGACGGATAGGCTTACTCCGGTGATCTGCTTCACCATTTAAATGCTTGCCTTTCCTTCTTAGGGAATGCGTGGGCGGAAGAAAACGACGATTCCCTAGGTACACATTCTTCCTGCACTTATCCAAATAAATACTTTCAGTGTCATCTAAACAGTGTGTGCATGCATTGTATCCCTTGTTTGTCTGTCCTGAAATGTTACTAAGAGCAGGCCAATCATTGATGGTTACGAACAACAATGCTCGTAGGTTAAATTCCTCATGTTTGTGCTCATCCCACACACGTACACCTTGTCCGTGCCACAGCTGTAAAAGTTCTTCAACTAATGGCCTTAGGTATACATCAATGTCGTTGCCGGGTTGCTTCGGGCCTTGGATGAGCACTGGCATCATAATGAACTTCCGCTTCATGCACAACCAAGGAGGAAGCTTATACATACACAAAGTCACAGGCCATGTGCTATGACTGCAGCTCTGCTCCCCAAAGGGATTCATGCCATCCGTACTTAGACCAAACCATAAGTTTCTCGCGTCACCTGCAAAGTCCGGGTACTTTCTCTCAATTTTTCTCCACTGCGACCCATCAGCGGGGTGTCTCAACATCTCGTCTTTCTTACGGTCTTCTTTGTGCCATCGCAACAATTTGGCATGCTTTTCGTTTCTGAACAAACGTTTCAGCCGTGGTATTATAGGAGCATACCACATCACCTTGGTGGGAACCCTCTTCCTCATGCGCTCCCCCTCAACATCACCAGGGTCATCTCGTCGGATCTTATACCGCAATGTAGTGCATACCGGGCATGCATCCAAATTCTCGTACTGCTCGCCGCGATAGAGGATGCAATCATTAATGCATGCATGTATCTTCTGTACCTCTAATCCTAGAGGGCAGACAACCTTATTTGCTTCGTAAGTACTGGCGGGCAGTTCCTTATCCTTTGGAAGCAGCTTCTTCATTATCTTCAACAACTTTTCAAATCCCTTGTCAGGAACACCGACCTCTGCCTTCCATTGCAGCAATTCCAGTGTGTTGCCTAGATTTTTGTGGCCATCTTCGCAATTCGGGTACAAAAATTTTTTGTGATCATCTAACATCTGTTCAAATTTCAACCTCTCCCTTTCGCTATCACATTCTCCCTTTGCATCAGCAATGGCCCGACCAAGATCATCATCTGGCTCATATGATGCACGTTCTTCTGCTTCTTCTTCATCATTGTCTTCCATTGTAGTACCACCGTATTCAAGGGACATAGGATAGCTGTCATCATTCTCTTCATCTTCGTTGTCTTCCATCATAACCCCTATTTCTCCGTGCTTGGTCCAACAATTATAGCAGACATGAAACCAAACCGAAACAAATGGCCATGAATGACTCTTGAGGAAGAGTATTCCTTCTGATTCCGACACTCACCACATGGATAACAGATAAAACCATTCCACTTGTTTGCCTCTGCCACAACGAGAAAAGAACGCACGCCTTTAATGAACTCGTCAGAGATTCGGTCAGCGTACATCCATTGCCGTCTCATCTGCATTTTATAAGTTCATCAAACAAAATCACGATTCTAAGAGTAGTACTAGTCTAAAAATAAAAGAACACATCGTATACATCAAACAAGCACTGATATAAAACACACCAACCGGGACTAAAGGGGTTGCGGCAGGCTGGGGCCGACATGAGCCCGTTTAGTCCCGAATGGTGTCTCCAATCGGAACTAAAAGTGGGTGACGGCACTATATGTCGTGACTGGACACTATGCCAGTGAGTGGCGACACTGTTTCAGTGGGTGGCGACACTATGACAGGGGTGAGTGTCGACATTATGTCATGAGTGTCGTTACTATGTTGTGCTGCTTAATCTATAAATAGGCTTCCTTGTGAACTATCAACTGTAAGGAAGATCGTGTGCGAGACCAGGGACACCACTACGGCGGAGCTTCTCAAAGATGTCTTAGGACCTCGTCCTCAGACATCTTCGAGGAGCTCGCCGTAGAGGCACTCCCTAATATGTGAAATTAGTTAGCTCCACCAGCATACTAATTTAGCTAGAAAATATATGAACTGAAAGATGGTGTGCGAGATCAGGGACACCACTATGGCAGAGCTTCTCGAAGATGTCTTAGGATGCCTCGTCCTCAGACATCTTCGAGGAGCTCGCCATAGAGGCACTCCCTAATTTAATTTGGTAGCTCCTTGGCGTGTTCATGTTTTTGTTCTTAATTTCTTGTTTAACTGGCCGATGATTAACTAAAATGCTAGGGCGCCACTATATATATGTGTGCCTTCATAGTTTTGGTACTTATTTTTGTTTCAATGGATTTTGTGATGACATGTAGAAGAAAGAAGAATATTTTGTTGCTTGACGGTGACATGATGCACTATGAACCGACCGGATTTCAAGACAACATGTCAAACCAAGATATGTATATAGGATGAACTCATGTATCTATGTGCTTCTATGAATCAAATGAATTTTGAGAACTATATGTGCCAAATTAACCAGATATACAGAGATAGAACCCACACAAAATATATCCATTTCTAGAGCATGAAATGAGCTAAAACAAGCAATGAGAGCTGAAATGATGAAGTTGCTAACCTCTTAGGACCCTTGATAGATGTGGAGCCAAAAATCTTCACAAATCTCGAGAAAAATGGGGAAGAACTCGAGCTTGAAGGGAGAAATTTGAGAGGGATGATTGTGTGAGCTTGAAATGGCTCGGGCTGGGAAGGGGAAGAAGATATAGTCAGGGACTTTAGTCCCGATTTGAGAAACAAACCGGGGCTAAAGGTCCACGCATCTGCTCTTTTCCAGCGCCAGACCCTTTAGCCCCAGTTTGTTAAACAAACAGGGTCTAAAGTTTCCATACGAACCAGGGCTAATGTCTTCTGGTCCCTGCGGCTGTTTCTAGCCGTTGGGACCAGGGCATTAGTCCCGGTTTGTACCAGAACTGGGACTAATGCTCTGGACCAAAGGTCCGTTTTCTACTAGTGGTTAGCATTTTTATGGAAAATGATACTATTCCCCCGGGGGATCGATCGAACTGATCCCCCGGGTGGTAGCCTCGTGCGCGCGTACATACGCGGAGGAGACATACAGTCGCGCAGTGAATCCTGCATACGTTCGCGAAGGAGACGTACTTCGCGGAGGAGTACTTTACGGAGGATACGTACGGTCGCGAAGTGAATCCCGTGGTGCATACTCCTTTGACTCCGGTCGCGCCGTCGCACTGGAGCCTCGCGTGCCTCCGTGCTGGAGCGCCGCTAGCCGCTAGTCGCCGCGTTGGAGTTCCACGCGCTCCTCCGTGCTGGAGCACCGTCACACCTGGCGTCCCCGCCACTCCTCCTTCTCGGAGAGCCCCGCGCGCCCTCCACTGTCGAAGCTCTCGCCAACCGCGCCGCCCTTCTGTAACACCCTCAGAATCGGCCCTATACAAGTCTTAGCTATTCCCGCCAAACCCGCATAGAAACGATTCAAAGGTGCCCACCAGGAACTTTCGTGCGGGTGGAAAACGAAGTAATATCATTACACAATAGTCCTCGATGGAACCCACAAAACAAATATACAATAGCGACTCAAAGAGTCAAGAATACAGATATACAATACAAAGATCCAAATCACCTTTAAAACGATACAGCGTCCGAGTACGGACAAGATGCAAATTGGGCTAAGAGCCTTGAAGAATAACCAATGGCGTCCATAACCCTGCCCAGACCAAGCCAGAAGGGTAACCCTGCTAACGACATCGATCTCAAAACCTGCTTAAACAAAAGGGGTGCCGACAAAGGGCAAAGGAAAAAAGAGAGCGGTCAGTACTGAGGCCAGTACACGGCGAGACTAGAATTCGGCGGTCCTCGCCTACATAGGTATGGTGGACTGAAGCGGCAGCACAACATGTACTAAACAACCTATAGAGACTCAATACAACTGGCGGCTATCACATAGGGATAATAAAGACCTATTCGGATCCAACCTGAAACTATCACCAAGCATACCCATCCTGATATTTCCCCCTCGAGACCAAATGAGGAAGTCAACCGAGGAACTTACACAGTTGGTAGTTTATTCATTCCGTTATGGTTGCGGCAATTACTAGTTAGATATAGATAGCATGGGTCATCCTGATATAATAAGCAGTGGGCAATTTTAGTTAACCATTCCGTTGTAGTGGTAGTACTTACTAGTCAGATACATATAACATGAGGCTCCCCAAAACCCAGCAGTTGTTGGTACTTTTATTTAGCCATTTCGTTGTAGTTGCAATACTTACTAGTCAGATACAATGATAACAGGTGACAACCCAAACCAGCAGTTGTTGGCACTTTTATTTAGCCATTCCGTTATAGTGAAGCTGATTACTAGTCGTTATAAAGTTAAATTTATAGCACTACTTTAGTTATAGTTGTCTATGATCGAGATACAGTGCTCCAAGTCGTCCATAACCGCGGACACGGCTTTCCGAAAGTTTTACCCTGCAGGGGGGCACAAATAGCAACACACGCACGATCAACCTCGAGAAAAACCAATAAAAACCCAACGAGGCATCACGACAGAGCAATTGCAAGATTCATATAAATTTCTGGGGGCCACCCCACCAAGCTACCCGCGACGAAGTTGTCCGGCTCCGAGACGGACCCAGAGGTTTGTGTCGACGGTTGTAAACGACTGGGAACCCGAAAGTGTGACTGGGCTTGTCGATACCGCATAAACGTATCACAATTCCTAAACAGTACAGACGCTCCACGCGCAATAGTAAATAAAGCAGTAAAACATGACATAAGTACAGGATAGTAATAAAGCCCCAAACTACTTTGTGGCCACAAGAAATAAATATGACTCAAGCTCTGGCTAGGGGAATTCATGGTCCCACGTGCGGATAGTGCGAATATTCAAAGAACATGTATCAAGTACTCGGGGTCCTACGGGATACAAGTGGACAGTTAAAAACCAAATAACATCTATTGCCCACATGTGACTCTGCATTATTTACCTACTTCAATTTTAGTTATTAAACGATAATTAAAGCCATAATCATCTCCAATATTAAACATGCGGCATTACTCCAACAACTGTGGTACTTGATGACACGCAACCGCACTTGAGCAAGCGACTACGACACACAAGTCCAACTATCTACCAAACAACAGGTAATAGGATGTGTCCAAGGCAATATAAGGCTGCAAGGGATATCACGGGTACGAAAACTAGAGCATCGCAACACAGATAGCAATAGATCAACAGGAGGAAGTAAAGACTAGAAATGTAAAATAGGTAGAAAAGGGGAGAATGCTCGCCTGAAAACATTGCCGAAGGTTCATCCACAGATCGGGTCAACACTCGCATCCACTCATCGGCCTAATCCGTGAAGAAGCAAAACACTAAAAGAAACACCGGATGCACTATTTAATACTACGGCAGAAGATCGGGCATGATGCATGTATGATCTATGACATGGCAAAGATGCGATGCAATTAGGCCATATTAAACGGAACCAGGGTTACGACAATAATTTAATAGGTTCATATTGTTTAGCTAGCCCGCATTTTAAATGTTGCATTAGCAAGGCAAAATATGTCATCGGTTCGCTACTGAAATTTAATTTGAGCCAATATAAGACTAGATTCGCCCACATATGGACTCCATATTTAATTTAGGTGAATCATCTAGATACCTCCAAACACCCACAATATGTATGCAACATGTTCATTTAATATGCAACAAGATCAATATCATATATTATAAAAATATGAGAGGTCTCGGATAGGGGACACACATAGGGGCTCGACGATCTTGGTTCAGGGGTTCGACGGGGTTCGGGCACGCCAGGATCGTTCTTCGGACATCAGATCCAAGAAAGAGCACTTGTCGTTCCGGGAAGGAGAGCTTGGTGGTCTTCGAGTCCGTGACGACGTCGTCGGTGCTATGTGTCGAAGGCATCGGGGTTTTCGGCTCCGGGAAGATGGTCTTGTGGAACCAGCATCATCGCCTCTGGGTAGAGTTCTTGGCGTTCCTTGACGGCGTCCGTGATGTAGATCTTGGGTGTGGTCGCCCGTGGTTCCTCGAGCTAGTCTAAGAACACCGACAATAGCACAGGTCTTCGGGTTCACATCCATGTGCGGCCTTCGGAAGATATTAGTGACAGGAGGAACTCTGCAAGGGCATAGCAGACGAGCCACAAACAACAAATATGGCAACCTGGCAGTGTGCAAACAACAAAACCAGGGGCCACGCTGTAGCAGCGCGCTAGAGGTGTTGGGCGCTCGCAGCGTCGCAAAGACGATGCGGAACGACGGGGGCCGCGGGAGCCTCGCTGACGATGGAGAGAGGCCGACGGGGCTCTAGCGACCGATGAGGAGCTCGGTCTCGGGGCGGGCGGAGGCGAGGTGACGGCGAGAACGGTGGCGCACGACCGATGGCCGGAGGAAGCAGCGCGACGAGCAAAGAGGGGCGGCCGGGGCGCTGCAGGGAGGTGAGGCGGGGCAGAGAGTTGACCAACCAGCGGCAGCGAGGTTGCCATGCGAGGCTCGATGGCAGCAAGGAGGACAGAGTCGGGGACGGCGGTGGCGAGCTGGCACTGCAGGGAGGCGGCTGCGGCGAGCTCGAGGCGAGGGGGTCGCGCTCTGCAGGCGAGCTCGGACCAAGGGCCGGGGCGGAGACGAGGAGGCTTGGTGGCGGGGTAACAGGCGAGGATGGCCTGGCAGAGCTTCACGGAGTCGAGGGAGAGGGAAGGCGAGGCAGCGCGAGGGGAAGCTCGCTGGGCGGCGCCTTTCTTGAGGGGGAGGCGACGACGGCGGGGAGCACACGGGAGGGAGGCGACTCGAGCAGGGGAGGAGGAGAGAACGATTCGGGGTGGGGAATCGTGCGTGGGCTGTGCGAGATGCGGGAGGTGGGGCCAGGGGGACATGCGGTCAGGGTGGTGCTGCGTGCATAGGTGTATGTGTGTGTATGTGCTTCGGAGGGGTGGACCGGTGTGCGAGCAGTGAGAGAGTGCAGCGGTGGCAGGTGAAGGGTGAGGCAGGGGTAGCTAGGATTAGGGTTTTGGTGTAGATCTAGGGTCAGGGTTGTAGATGGTTTAGGATTTCTATTGGGTAGTAGGTGGTTGCAGGCTGTGCTTTCGGGCCTAGCCTACGACTGCCTCCCCCGAACCAAAATAGTTTTATTATTTTACTTAGTTTTCAATATTGTTTTATAAATAGCTTTTGGATAAACAAAATATCCGGAAGGGTCCGGGGTTTCGTACTTGAATAAAGAGGGGTATTTGTAGAAAATAAAATAGGGCTTTTCGCAAATAGTTTTAGGCAAATAGATGCATGATGATGTCATGATGATGCACAAGGTATAACAACAGCGATTTTCTAGTAGTGGTTTTACCCGGGGTGCTACACCTTCGCCGCCGGAGCTCCCGCTAACCGCGTTGTCCTCTGCGCCGGAGTTCCCACTGATGACCGCGCCACTCCTCGGTCGCGGGAGGTCCCACCGCCACACCTCCGTGCAATGGCCGGCCATCCTTGTTGTTCCTCCCTCGCCGAAGGTACCACCGCCACACCTCCGTGCCATGGCCGCCCCTCTGCGCTGTAGTTTCCTCTTGCGACACGGTGCTACACAGGCAGGACGACAATGCTACTGAAAGTGGTCATTGTTGCTACAGATGAAGGGTCGCGATGCTACCGACCAATTAATGGACACGTTTTGATATTTTGCTACAGGGTGATGCTACAATAGTAGCAAGTTTTTGCTATTTCTCTTCTATGTTTTTCCTATAATAGCACAAAACATTTGCTACGACATTTTTGACGGAAGTCCTCAGCAAAGTCGATTTTGCTACGACAGGTACCGGTGATGTCTCCGACGAGGTCTTTTTTTGCTACATTAGTATTTTTTTTTTTGCTACCACCGTTTTACAGTTTTGCTACAATAGCGTAACATTTTTTCTACAAGGTCTTCGACGAGGTCTCAGGCGAAAGTCTCCGGTAAGGTCGGGTTTGCTACATTAGCACAACTTTTTTGCTCCACGGTCGCCGGCGATGTCTCCGGCGAACTCTCCGGCGAGGTCCAGTTTATTTTTTTATTTTCTGGGTCAAACCGTTTTTTGCTACGCAGGACTATTTGTAGCAAAAACGTGTCTATAAAAATGAGATTTTAACAAAAAAAGGAACACGTGGTTGGCTGGGGACTCGAGGATAAAAACACGAATCTTCGGAAGGACACGTAGTACTGTCTTTTTTATAGTAGGAGCAGAAGAAACTCCGTACCAGTACTCTGGTCGGCAGCACAGTCGGGCTAGTTTTAGGTGCCAGGACTGGAAGGAGTAAGCCCGTGAAACCAGCCCAGTGTCATCGGATTAGACAGCAAAGGAGCGAATGTTAATCAGGGCAAGAGATCACATTCTGGGCCTCTCTGTAATTTTTATTTTTTAGACGTCCTGTACTCCAGCGACGTTATTATAGCAATATATTTCGTAATCCGTTTAAAAAAAAAACACTATACAGTACTATCATATCCTAATAATAACAGAACTAATTTTGGGAGTTTTTCGTCACACTGTTTTGGAAGCCCTAACAAGGGCGCACAGTCCATCAATCAAGCCTTCCGAACGTTGCCGCGACATATATGGGAATTTGAACGTTGCAAAGGCTGGAGGTTCAGCGTACCTGTCTCCCTGTACACGTCCACTGCCATCAGGTTTCTTCAACGTCAAGCGACGCGCGCACAAATCATTGGTATCGGTGATTGGAGTCTTTTTTTTGGAACGTAGTAGTAGTACCGGTGAGCAAAATTGGTCGATGGAAAACGTCGCTTAATAATGGAGCCGTTCCATCCTCATCAAGCTTTATCAAAACAAACCCAACACCTGGTTCAACTTTTTATTTTTTTTAGAGCTCTGCCTTTTCTATTAGGTTCAACTTTTTATGGATGTGAATTTAAATTTCTATTTATACTTGAGGATCAGGCTATCCTGATACTCATGTAATTTATCTTAAGGACCAGGCTTGGTGTTTAACCAAGTTTAAAAATCCTGGTATTCTTGCTTGTGTGTGCATCCCTAGTTGGTGCAGAGGCTCGAGAAGTGAAATCATCCCTCCATAATGAGACACAACAAAGAAGCTACACTAGTAGGTAGATCTCCCCTCCTAGAAAAACGCATCGCCCCTTCCGGATCGCTCGTGCGGCGGCGGCTTCGGAGGGTCACCATCCCCCGTCCTAGGACCATTCCCGTGGCTACCCTGGCCACTGCCATCATCGGCGCCGGTGATGGTGGCGGCGCCGGGCCGCCAAAGGCGGGGGGGGGGGGGGGGGGGCAAGGAGGAGCATCAGATGGACTCTCCCCCGCGCGGAGGCGAAGCCTGATGGATGCGCGGCAGATGCGCTCTCAATGGACGACGCGGGAGATGGGTGGCGGGATGCGGCGATCTGGCCCGCGGCAACACGGTGGCGCAGCGTTCGCTAGCGACCGGCCGGCCTTGCGCCGGCTCGATCTAGGATGCGCGAGCCCGATCTGTGCGGGCCACGGCTGTTGCAACCTCGTGCGCCGATTTCCTGCTGTGGTGGAGGTTCTTCCTTCTTCGTCGTCGTTGAGTGGCGGATGGCGACGTGTGGGCCTGCTCGTCCGCTTCGTTGAATAAAGGCGGCGGTCCTAGTATTCCTCTCGCGCCAAAACGAGGATCTACTTGTTGCTCGCCCTCTTTGATCTGGCCGGAGTGGCGAGTTCGGGAAGGCTCCGCCGACGAACTCCCATGGGCAAATAATGGCTGGAGATTGCCGAATTGGAGGGATTTGATCGTGTGCAACCATGTTTTTCTGACCGTTTGATTTCAGAGGGAGCGAGGAGAAGCTCTCCAGCTTGTTGCCATCGTGGAACATGTATTTAGTTCCATGGTGAAGTCAGTTTGCAGTGAATGCCATGGAAGACGACATCAGAGGAATACCGATGGTGGTTTGAGTCCTAGTGGCGATGTGGAATTGGCCTGGTGATTCGTGACTTGTAGAAGCGGCATCGAAAAGTGGGGGCAGCAGCACAAGAGAAGTTCACAGTCTTATCTTGCAGGGTGAAAACCCAAGGTCTGACCTTAATTGGTAATGTCTGACAATTGCCTTGTTAAAGGCATTGTTTTGTGAGTGATGACTTTATCCGTGGTGAAAACCTATGATCTTTGATCAGACGATGGCGCGTGTGCACTATTTCCTTCTTGAAAGTCCTCGCTATTGGAGAAAGTGGACTTCTGATGTTGTTCTGGTGGTGTTAGTGTTGCTGCTGCAAGAAATTGATCGCTATAGCGAAACTTTTTTTTATATATTTTTTTAGTCTGTGTTCATCCGTAAAGCGGCTAGGACATGCGTTGTTGCAGTGGCTGAGTGTAATTAGTATCTCGATGATATTAATATATATTCTTTTCCCAAAAAAATCAAAACAAACATTCTGAGTTCTTTTCTTGCGAACAAAAATAACGTTTTCCGAATTACTATCTTTGTTGCTGTTTTCTTTAGCGCCCCAAAACGTTCGCTGTAAATATCGCGTGCGTGGTGTAAACTTTGTCCTCAATGTCCTTAATTTAGCCAGGTCATTGACCATCCTTTTACAGGCAGAAAATCGTCATGATTTTGTCCATAAGCCATTGACGACATGGATGGCATGGAGGTAGAGGAGAAGGCAACAAGATAAGCAGCGACGACATGGATGGCATGGAGTACGTGTGCTGGGAGTGGGAGCATGTGAAGTGGGCGGGGCAGACGTGAGCCGGGCAGTGGAGAGCTGACGAACGAGAGCGGAAGAGCTGCGTGGGCGGGACGCTTTCATGACGGATGCGTACGACTCATGAGTCCGCTGATTTTCTCCTCGAACATGCATGGTGTGGTGGGAAAAGAATGGTCGGTCATCCACCTGCCGCGCTTGTTAGTAGCCTAGAATGTCCGTGCGTGCGGGCGAGGCCACCGGCCAGCCATCATTCGTTACTCCCCTAGCTAGAGTAGACATAGGCTCCTCTTAAAATGCGCCCCTGCTCATCAAGTTTTTTTTTTTTGCGGTGTCATCAAGTTCTGTTGGAGCTAGCTCACCACGGGCCGTGCGCGCCTCAACGGAAACCCTGTTGTCTGACGACGCCATCCAACTCCGAAAGGCAAAAATCACTGTTTTTTTTTTGAAAGTTAAGACACAATATATTAAGCAGCAAGCCGTCTCATTAAAAACCTTCCAGTCCCCTCAGATACCATGGCAAGGAAAAGAGTACGTAAAAAACTTATTGCTCCCAAATTACATAATGTTCTTACAATCTAGCATGACCAGGTCCAGAACACACTCTAGAACCGAATCACGAGATAGCCCAGAGAGCCCTGATCTACCAACCTGAACTAATACATGTGCAGCGCCATTACACACACGATCGATCTTTGTGATCTTAATATCTTGGTAAATCTTCAGAAGCTCTCGGGCCTCCAAAATCGCCGTCCAGCTGGCAGACTGTTCTTGCGTCTCGCTGTTGATAGCCCGGACAACACGTAGACAGTCGGACTCTAGAGTAGCAGGCCAGCGCCGAAGAGCAATCAAATGCCGAAGCCCCTCAAGGCAAGCGAGGACCTCGGCTTCCTCTGAACTGCCACGGAACGGAATGAATTTCCACTCAGCGAGGATAGGACGCCCTTGATGATCGCGTATAAGAATGCCAACTCCTGCATTCTTCGGTGTAGAGTCCTAGCCAGCATCAACATTCATCTTTACAATGCCTATATTCGGGGGCGACTAAGACACAACACTACCAAAAGCCTCTTCACCAGTATGAGTACGATGGTAGCTTACCAAGTAAGGAACAGAAGAGGAGATCAAAGCTTTTCCGTCGCCATGCACGACATTGTTGCGGTGGTGCCAGGCGCGCCATAGCAAAAAGATGATCCGAGGCCTCTGCTCTAGCGTTGCATTACCGAGAAGATTAAACAACCATTCATCCTCGTTGACTCTGAAAACTGACTCATCCGGTAAGTTCCAGTGCTCCCGCAGCTCCTCACGAAGAACACGCGCCATAGTACAGTTAATGAGAGCATGGTGGGTATCCTCAACCTCCCGAACACAGATGGTACAAATAGGATCTACCGACGGGAGCCGTCGGCTAAGATTTATCTTCGATCCCAGCGAGTCAGACGCAACCCGCCAAGCAAAAATTCTCAGTTTCGGCGGAACGTTAGATTTCCAAACCAAATCCCAAATTTTCCTTTCTCCCTCCGCTGCCGTGGAGCTAGATTGGCCTCCATTCATCCCTTGGAGCTTTGGGAGAATACCAATCCGGTAGGCCGACCTGACACTAAATATACCATTGGCCTCACCCGACCAAGCAACAAAGTCCTCCGATGATCGAACTGGCAGTTTGATATTCAGGATCACCGCCGCATCATGGGGAAAGCAACACTCACGCACCGTGTCCACATTCCACGTTCTGTCGTCTTGATCAATTAGTTTTGACACCCATCTACGACGAGACGAGCCTTTCCTTCTATCCACCTGCAGCGCACCCGGTCTGGGAAGCCAATTATCTCGGAATATTTTGACCTTGGATCTTGTACCTATCCGCCAAATGATTCCTTTCTTCAGTAATTCTAGCCCATGGACTATCCCTTGCCAAGTTGGTGACTGGTTCTTGATAAAAGCCGTATCAAGCAAATGACCAGAGGGGTAGTACCTAGCTTTTAGGAGACAAGCACAAAGGCTTCCTGGGTAATGGATCAGACGCCAAGCTTGTTTCGCTAGGAGGGCCTGGTTAAAAACACGAAGATACCGAAAGCCAGTGCCTCCATAATTTTTTGGTCTGGCCACTTTATCCCACAATATCCAGTGCATTTTCCTCTTATTACTTCATCACCCCACCAGAAGGTTCGGATTATCTGTTCCAACTCATCAATGAGCCCCAGCGGGAATCTGAACACTCCCATAGCATATGTCGAGACTGATTGCAACACTGATTTAATGAGAGTATCTTTCGCTCATGCAGACATATATTTCTCGGACCAATCGCTTGCATGTTTTGAAAATTTTCCTTTGGTAGACTTGAACTTGCCTTTTGATATTCTGCCTTCGGGGACCGGCAACCCCAGATATTTTTCTTCAAACACGAAGTCTCATATTTCAGGATGTCTTTTATTTCATTTTGCATAGCATCAGTACAGTGGTTCCCATACAATATTGAGCATTTGCCAAGACTGACCAGTTGCCCAGTGCCATGTCCGTACCGATCAAGGATGGTCTTGATTACTCTAGCCTGGTCCACCGAGGCTTCGAAGAACAAAAGACTATCATCGGCAAAAAATAGGTGCGAGATGCCCGGTGCACGACGACATATAACCAACTCACGAAGTGAAGACGCCTCGATTTCCTTTCGAATAAGACAGGAGAGACCGTCAGCAACAAACAGTAAAAGGTACGGCGAAAGAGGATCACCTTGGCGAATACCGCGGGAGGGAGTGAAGGAGTCCAACATGTTTTCGTTAAAGCAAACTGAATAACGAACGGTCGTGACGCATGCCATCACCCACCGAATCTATTGTCTCTGAAAGCCCAACTTCGCTAAAACCCCTTCCACAATCCACACGATCATACGCTTTAGCCATATCCAATTTATACGCACGGAAATTTTTATAAGCTGCCGAGCCATGTTGAATCGAGTGTATGCACTCAAAGGCCATAAGAGCATTGTCAGTAATGAGGCGTCCAGGAATAAACGCACTCTGGGTTGGTGAGATGATATCCTGAAGAAGAGGCCTTAACTTATTCACCAAGCATTTAGATAAAACCTTGAAGATGACATTGCAGAGGCTTATTGGTCTGAATTCCTTTAGGTGTTCAGGATCATTTTTCTTTGGAATCAAGAATATTGCTGTGTCATTAACCGTCTCCGGCATGACACTGGAGGAGAAGAATCGCTGCACAGCCTGAGTAACATCTTCCTTTAGAAGGTCCTAGTTTCTCTGTAGAAAACGAGCAGGAAATCCATCGGGGCCTGGAGCCTTTAACGGGCCGATCTGGAAGAGTGCATCACTAATTTCCTTCTCAGTATAGGGCGCACATAGCTTCTCATTCATCTCATCATCCACACAGCTTCTCATAGCCTCAATGACCAGAGTCGGGTCAATGTTGTCCTCACGCGTGTATAGCTTCTGGAAAAATTCTGTAGCCATATTCTCCATCTCCTCCGGGTCAGAAGTCCAAGTTCCATCATCTCTTTTTAAGCACCGAACCCTGTTCTTCCGACGCCTCCAGGAAGCTCGACGGTGGAAGTACTTGGTATTGCGATCACCCTCTCTCAACCATGCAACTCTCGAGCGCTGCATCCACATAATCTCTTCCCTGTAAAGAAGTTCATCCATCTCCTTTTCTATCCCAATACGAGCAGACAAACTAGCATCGTCAGTACAGTTCCGCAGTTCCTCCAGTACTGCGCGTTTCTTTTCCAGCTCCTTGGCACAGACTTAAAATGAGTTTTACGCCAACTCTGCAAGGTACTCATAACAGTATTTAAAGAGGCAGCCACATCAGACATGTCACTTACAGCCACTCTGCGCGACCAGGATTCCTCAACAGCCGCTGACAGGGAAGGCTCACGTTCCCAGACCACCTTATATCTTCTAATTGGTCTATTAGATCTGCAGTTCCTACCTTCCTCAGCCGACAACAGGATAGGGAAGTGGTCAGACCGAGTTGAGACAATGTGCCGAAGACGATGCATCGGGAACAAGGTCGACCAAGCCGGCGAGGCCACTCCTCTGTCTAGCCGAACCTTAACATTCCGCTCACCCTTCTGCTTATTATCAAAGGTCCAAGGAGTTCCAACAAAACCAATATCATGTAGATCACAATGTGATAAAACCTCACGGAAGTCCATCATTAGGCGTTTCGAGCGAGCCGTATTTGAAAAATGCTCTTCTTGCCAAAGGGCTTCGTTGAAGTCTCCTAGCATAATCCATGGTTTATCCGATTCATCCCTCATTTTCCGAAGCATTGACCACACAAGATGTCGCTCGCATGCTTTTGGCTCACCGTATATGAACGTGCCTCGCCACATCTGATCAAATGGGCCACCACTGATATGAGCATCAATATGATATTTGCTGAAAGATAGGAGGTCAACCGAAACATCCTCCTTCCAGTAGAGGGCCAGTCCTCCACCTTTCCCAGTGCCGCTAACTTGAAAACAATCCTTCATGCCAATCCTGAAGCGAAGGTTTGCAACTCTTTCTTTACTTTGCCTAGTCTCACAGATAAAAACTAGGCTGGGATTGTATGTCTACACCAAGCAGACGAGCTCCTGAACAGTCGCGGGTTGCCCTAATCCACGGCTGTTCCAGCCTAATGTTGTCATTGGGCTCGGCGGTCCTCCTCGGAGGAGGCCGCCGATGTTGCCAAGTCATGTGATAAGTCTGTCATCTTTCATAGCTTCGAGCGTTCACGAGGGTCAGTGTATGTTGGTGGTGGTGGAGGAATTTTCCCCGGATCTGCAGATGGAACTAGAGGGCTGCCATCTGGTCCTGAGTCTCCACTCTCATACACTAAGGTTTTCCTAGCACTAGTATCCCCGTCTACAGCAGTTTCCATGGGGGTATGTTTCATCGGGCTGACCACAGTGTCCAGAATATCATCCTCACCATCAAGCGAGGCCTCTTGGGACGAGCGTTTCCGGGGAGCCGATGCACCCTTGCCTGTCCCACCGCCTCGGCCTCGTGGAATAAAGGTACGTGATTCCATGATCGGAGGGTTTGCACGTCGCTTGGCTAGCATGAAATCACCATATTGTAGTTCTCGATCCGTCCAGACACCATCCCCACACTCTTCATGGTTATGCCCAATCAATCTGCAGTGCTTGCAAAAATATGGAACCTTCTCGTACTTGACCAGTAGCCTCTTCTTCCCTTCTCCTTCCACATTGAGAGAAACCACCCGAGAAAGGGGGTTTTTAACCTCGAGCATTACTCTGATTCTTACATAGTTCCCCTCAAAGAACAGCTTTGGAGTCATCTGGACCTCCTTTGTTTTCCCAATGCGGCGAGCCAAGTCATCCACAATATGTACCTTTCGATACAGCTCCGGTATGCCATGGATTTGAGCCCAAACGTACAAACCTCCAAAGGAGATTTTTTCCGTAACCTCCCGACCATCATAATCCTCAATGAGTACAGCCCAGCCTCGGAACGTCCAAGGACCTTGGTGCACGAACTTTTTCCAATCTCCTAAACAGTGCATCTGGAACACAAACAGATTCTCCCCTGCCTCCCTGCATATTGGATCTTTGGAGAGATTCCAGATCGCTTTCATCTTGCCGAACAGAGCCTCTGAGCTAAATTTCCTGGTGGTGTGAACTCTGCCGATCGCCATCCAGCGAGCCTCTTTCTGAAATTCCTTGACCTCAGCCGCTCCAATCATCACATCATCAAGCTCATCATCCCGTAGATCTAAGTGCATGAGAAGATCGTCCATCTCAGGCTCAGATTCCTTTGCAACACCCGAAGTGCCAGTTTCCGATCTAGTCGCCATGGCACCGACCAGCAAAAACCCTAACTCGCCTCAGGGGAAACCGTACAGGAGCAATGGAAGGAGCCCTGAGGGAGAGGCGGAAGAGGTATGTAGGGCGCAATCCGATGAGAAAACGGGGTCAGGGGCGAAGAGATCTCACGGTGGCGAAGAATCGCCCCGGAGCTAGAAAACCCTAATGAGGAGGGTATGGGTGATGATATTATATATGTGTTGTTTTGATCTAATTAAAGAATGATTTCATGAATTGACCTACTTTTTTGAAGATATTCCGATCTGACCTGTTTTCATGGCGCTTTACCAGAGGGCGCCATGGTCAGTAGCACGGCGCTCCCGGCAAAAACGCCATGCATCCATGGCGCTCCCTCCGAAAATGCCATGGTCCCGTCCGACGTGGCGGCCGTCGTGGCACACGCGGGCCCGTTTTAATGTTTGGCGCTTTTGTGAAAAGCGCCATGGTACTTAACCTAGAAAACGGCTCGGGTGCCCTCCCAGCACCATACCTCTTCGTCCCTCCCAGCTCCTCTCTCTCTCTCTCACGCCCCAAGCTCTTCCCATACTTGAATACCTTCAAATCGGTTGCTTTTCTCCGTGGATTTGGACTTCCCCTTGCTTCAAGAGGTAATCTCCCCCAAACCCCTTGGTTTTGTCCAAATAGATTTGTGAAATTTGGTTCTATTTTGGCAAAGAATCTAGAACCCTAACCCTAACCCTAGCTATATCTTGTCTTTGGAGTGAACTCTAGGCTTGATGTTGTTGCTTCTAGTTATTAGATTGGTAGGTTAAGGCTAGGATTTGTATGTTTGAATTAGCAAAGTGGCATGACTTGTTTTAGCTGGTAGCTACCGTTGGTGGTGGTAATATAGTTGTCTTTGATGCGTAATGGTTGGTGTCATTGTTTTTTAGATGGCAAGAATCGTTAATGTTCATCATGTGGACAAGGCCGCATTCTTGAAAGGCAATACCGAGTGTGACCCGGAGGAGGTAGTCATGGTGTTTGGCACACGTCCTACATATGCCGAGGTTGTGCAAAAGAGTGAGGAATGATTTGAAATGGATGGAACCTAGTGATGTGTATGAGTTGGTTGGAAGGTATAACGTCGGGTTTGGCCATCACAATAGATTTAAGATAATGCCTATCAACTCCGAGTTGAATTGGAGTGTGTATAAGGAGATGGTGGCGGAATTTGAAGATAAGTCACTCGAGATATTTGCCACAAGAAAGGTTGCGGCTCGGTTGCACATTGACTTGAACCGACATGCTTCCATGAGCCCGGCTCGAGGTGGACCACATGTGTATGACACAACAATGAGCCAACCTTCATTGAGCCCGGTGCGCGTAGACCCAACCTACGATGACACAACAACGAGGCAACCTTCCATGAGACATGTTTGCAATGACAACTATGAAGCATCTCAAATGGAGGATGATGACTTTGAGGGTGATGAGGTTGAGTATGGGCTTGATGACAATGAAGTAGGAGATGTGGAGGAAAATTGCGATGAGGAGGACACGGACCATGATCTCCCTTATTTGAGGTGTCATGCATCGGACTCCGAGGATGAAGGACCGGATGAAGATGTGGATGAGGATGGTCTAACGGTTAAATTCGCGGAAGCTCACAAAAAAGTAGTAGGTCGGGATAATCGACCTTCATTGTTCCGTGATGTTAGCCTTGCGGATGAGGCCCAAGTTGACGGTGGAATTAGTCGAGTGCTCGAGGCACGAGCTGACGAGGTTTAATCTCATCAATGCCCATTGTTATGAGCTTGGGTTTTGGAGAAGATGGGGATGCTGGAGATCACGGAACGGTTAGCAAACAAGCAACACGGGGACACGAGGTTTACCCAAGTTCAGGCCCCCGGAGGGAAAACCCTACTCCTGCTTGTCTGCTCTTGATTACAGCGGAACCGGAAGTTACAGGGGTGCGCAGATGCAATCTGGCGTGGAGGTGTGTATGCGGTGGTATGAAGTGCCCTCCTCGTCGTGCCCTCCTAGCCTTTACATAGAGATAGACAGGTCACGGGCAGAGATCGAGTCGGTTACAGGTTTTAGGGTTTGCCCCTTTGAATATTCTATCTATTCTAGTCTTGCTTTCCAAGGATCCGAAGGCGTCATGGGCCTGGGCCACCCGAAATTCTTCATGGGCCAGCGCATATTCTTGTGGGCCTTCCTTGGGCTAGACCAGGTATGCTAAGGTCATGTACCCATGGGGTATAACCATGTCAGTAGCCCCCCGAGTGTTCAGTCGAATCGTAGATTCGGCTGAGGACTCTTCAATATTTCGGGTGCAGATATTTTCTGTTCATCAGAGAATGATTTTAATGTGTAGGGATTTTTGATGCGTGTGCCTGACTCTCCCGATGGATCAGGGCCAGTTAACTGTCTTAGGACAAAACAACATGATCTTCTTCAGATTCGAGTCCCTCGACTCGAAACCGGAACATGTGCTGGCGTAATTCGACTCAGGCCGTTGAGGACTTACAGGAGTAGAATTCCAGTGATTTTCAAATGGTGTACCCAACGCGTCCGTCGGGATTTTCATCGCGCCTGTTGGCACGGATTACTACTAGCAGAGCGCAGTCGTGTGCGTTGCCAGGCCATCAGATGGTATCTGTAGGTCTTATCTTTGCGTCGCAGACGCAACATCCGAATGTTTATCACCGCGGAGGTGTTTCGGGTGGCCAAAGAGGATGTTACTCATTTAGCATTAACTGGGGCAAAGTTTCCGAAAAGTTTTGCATGCTGATCTGAAGGATCGCAGTCGAAGAATTCATAGGGTGCGCGACCAGCGCTTCCTATGTGTTCGAGTCGTAGACTCGAGCAGAGACTTTTAATTTAGTCGTTGTTGACTTTTAGGTCCGTAGGACACAAATTTTTCGGATGCTTGAATCCATCCTCCCTATGGGAGTAGCCCCCGAGTCCGTAGTGGAGTCGTAGACTCGACGTAGGACTCGAAGAATAGTTCAGTGGTGTAATATTTTGATCATATTTTGGGTGCGCGGCCAGCGCTCCTGATAGGAGTAGCCCCCGAGTATTTACTCCAATCGTAGATTCGAGTGAGTACTTTTAGCTGTATAGTCAAAGATTTGTAACCGTTAGCTTTGATGACGGTAGTGCTGACGATCGGTGACCTCAAGCGTCTGCGATGCCAGAGATTATGTGACTGGGCGAACGTGAGTCCCACCTTCTGACTTTGAATTGACTGGTCACGCGCGACGTGGAGATAATTACGACGTCGCCTCGGTTTCCGTGCGTAGTGGACGGCGTGTGAGAGACGGTTCGCTGCTATGCTGACACGTGGACGGTCGGATTTGGATATTGGCTTTAGGGCTTCCCAATGAACAGTCACCGTGTATCGTCTTCGTCCTTATAATCATTGGGGAAAAAATTTGTTTGTTTTCACCGCAGCCATTCTATTTTCACTGCTTCCATCTTCTTGAGCTTTTCTCGCCGCGCGCTGGAAGTTCTTCGATCCTTCCCATCTTCGTTCCTGCATTCATGTCGTCGCCGTCGCCGCACTGCGATGGGGAAACCAAAGAAGGCCTCCATCGCAGTTGGTACCAGCGCCGCTGCCGGTGGCAAGAAGGGTACCGCTGCTACCCGCGTCACCGATGGTGGCTGGCGGCGGTCGGAGACGCGCGAGGGCGATCTTCGCAAGCTCCGTGAGCGGGGTCTAATCCCGTAGGACAAGCAGGCCGTCAAGATTCCCAGCGACGAGGTAATTCCCCGTCCACCCGCTGGGTTTCGGGTCATGTTTGTCGCTTTTGTCCTTCGGGGCCTTTCTCTCCCAGTCCATGATTTTCTCCGTGGATTGCTTTTCTTCTATGGAATCCAATTCCATCATCTTTTGCCAAATTCTCTTCTTTATATCGCCTGCTTCATCACCTTATGTGAGTGCTGGCTCGGTATCGAGCCGCACTTTGGCCTCTTTTGGAAGCTCTATTCCGTGAAGAGGCAATTTGGCTCCGATGGCGTTTACCCCGTCGGCGGCTGCATCATTTCCCTGAAATCCAACTTTCTCTTCTTCTCTTTTTCTATGTCTGAGTCTGTCCAATACTCGCGGAGGCGATGGTTTTACATCCGCGACTCCACGTGAACGGGCAAAACTTTGGCCTTGCTCCTTTCGACCCCTCCCAGAAAATCCAGCCGAATAGGTCCTGGAAGAACCACATCTTGGATGGTGAGGCGGCGGAGATAGAGGAGCTCTATCGTCAGGTGGAGGAGCTCCGGGTGATTCCGGATAAAGAGGTGAAAGGTGTGGATATCATCTGCACCTTCCTCAAACGTCGGGTGCAGCCGCTCCAGGCTAGGGCGCACCCGATGTTCCTTTATTCTGGCCGCCACAATCCGACTAGGGTTTTGACTGAGGAGCCCTCCAGGGGGGATCTCGACAGAAATCTTCGGCCGCTGCTAAAGTACAAAGCTGAGGAGGATCTTCCGGGGAAGTCGCTGACTCCTCCGTTCACCGCCTCTCGTCTGGTTCCACAGGTGTAGATCTGGGACGTGCGCGTAGCGCTTTTTTCGACTGCGTTTTTCTTGCACTTGTTTGTTTTCTGAAATTTTGTTTCTTTTGCGCAGGAGTTCAAGGTACCGGGCATGGTGCCTCCACTACCCGAACGTTTTTCGGATGCACCAGACAATGAGGTAGTGGAATCCATGTCTGAGCTTCCCTCGGTGCGATCACCGGCTGAAGAAACTTTTGAGTCGAGCGAGAAGCAGACTCGAAAGCGGACGCTGAGCTCGAGCGATTCGCCGGATGCCTCGACTCCGCCGATGCCTAGGAACCCGTCATTCCTTGCGCGTCATAGTGGAGGTGATGGTGGCTCTTCCTCTCCTATTCCGGTCGTGCCCGTGCCGGCCATGGCACCGCAGCCGCCGGGCGAGGCGGAAGAAGGAAGAGAAGAAGGGCAAGAGGGCCTTGCCTGTCTTCAATTTGAGTGATATGGACTCGTAAGTGTCTTCAGTTGCTTTTTTGATCTTCGTTCATTTTTGCTTGCTTGTATTTGACTGAAGTATTTTTTTGTAGCCACTCCTCCGATGGCTCCTTCAGCGATGGCGCTCGGGAGATGGTGGGGGAGTCGAAGGTTGCACATCCTCCTCCTCAGACGGTGGCCACCTCTGGGGCGTTGCTCCGAACCCTTCTCCGCAGGAGGCTCGGGTGATTGTCTCCTAGAAGACTACAACCGAACCTTCAGAGTCGCCGTCTGATCATGTATGTGCTTTTCATTCTTGCCGTGGGGGGAGCCCTCGAGCATTTTTCGGATGATCTGATGATCATTTTTTCTTTCGTTTGAGTCTCGGGGGGAGCCCCCGAGCGTCTTTCAGATGATCTGCTTTGCTCATTTCCTTGGGCGCAGCCCCCGAGACTTTTTCCTGACAAGTTGCATCTTCTCGCAGCCTTTTGTTCAAGGTGTCAACCAACTGGTGAAGCAGCATCTGGCCTTGGAGGCCAGCCTTCAGCGGCTTCAAGGTTCGTGTTTTTTTATCGATCTTCTGCTTCTTCGTCTTCTTGCTTACTGATGAATCTCATGCTTGTTCTTTGTTGCAGACGAGAATAACACTGCCCTCCGTGAGCTTGATGCTCTCAAAAAGAGCCTCGGGCGAGCGGAGAAAAAAGCTGAAGATGCCGTTGGCGCCAAGGAGCGCCTTGAGAGGGAGCTTAGCCGACACGGCTGCGGCCAAGGAGCGCCTACATCAAGAGGCCACGGATCACGAGGAGCAGCACGCCACCGCTGCGGCCTCACGCGAGAAGGAGGTAGCCGACAAGCTGATGGCTGCTGCCAAGGCTATTTCGGGTGAGTAGTTTCGTCTGTTCCTTTTCGGCTTCCTTGTATTTATAGTTTTGTTTTGGTTTTCACTTTGCCTCTTTCGTTTGTCTAGATGCCGCGGGCATCGAGTTTGACCGTGGTGCCCTGGAGCACGGGAGTGCTCTGGATGATGCCACTGTGGCGGTCGAAGACCGCTGCAGTACCGTGGTCGGCTTGCTTGCCAAGGCCAAGGAGGTTCTCCGGCGCTTCTACAGGGAGCTCATCCCCAAGGGCGTCGCCCTCGACGATGTCTATATACTGGCGGATGTTCTATCGACCGAGGCGCCTGCGGCGTATAAGCGCAAACAGAAAGGCATTGGTGCGTCCATGGGGCTGGCGATGGCCATGGCGTCTGGAGCGGAGCTGGATCTTCCTCAGGTCACCTCCCAGATGCCGATGGCTGCCGACGGATCTGAGGTAGACTTCGCCATCTACGCTGCCCGTTGTAAATGCTATGGGCCAAAGCTGATTGACCTGCTAGCGGAGTACGTGGTGCGGTAGCTGGGGAGGCCAAGAGCAGGCAATCCAGCTCCAAGGCTACTCAGGATGCAGCTTCTTAGGCCTTGTAGTTGTAGGATAGCTTTCGTTTCTTTTGTTGTAATGTATATATGAACACTCCTTGTGCCACGTAGTGGCTTTTGCTGCATATAATGAATCTCCGAGTTGTTTTCTCAATCGTGCGCTTGTTCATATCCTTGCCTTCTTTTCCTCTAGGGACCTTCAGGCGATGATCCCGTTGATACTTCGTCTGTTCCGCAGCTGCGGCCATCCTTGGATGATGCGTTGCAGCTTGTATTTCTTCATGACCGCATCCTTAGTCTTAAGAAAGAGTTGCTTGGCGTTCGAGGCCACGCGGATGTTTGGAAGTCGAAGGCGGAGCGGAGCGCCGCCAGAGAGGAGTATCTGATGGTGGAGTTACGGCGTTTGGCCGAACAGCTTCAATGTGAGTTTCTTCGAGCTGCTGCTCATTTCTCGGATGCGCCTGTTGGCTTGTCATCTTACTTTGCATGTTTTGTAGGTGCTAACCTTGTTCCTAGGGAGGAAAAGGAGTGTATTGCTGTTCGGATCAACTGCCTGACCCAGCAGGACATGGAGGCCGGCGGTTTTTTCTGGATGGACCATGATCGTGCTATGGTCCTTGCGACTGTGCAGGATCATGTTCACCAGGTATCGCGGGTGATATGGAAAGTGAAGACCTCTTTGGCGTCGATTATGCACGTGATGTTCCCCCTGGATGAGGCACCATCGACTCTATGGGGCCTACTGGCGAAGTTTCGAGATGTGCATCATGTCAGGGAGCTGGTGCGACATCAGTTGGTTGCAGGGGTGAAGGCTGCACTTTCCCTCATGCGGTTGCATCTCCCTGATGTAGATCTTGCTGCTGTGGCGACTAGGCCGCCTCTTCGGCCGGATGGTGGCGTGTGGGACATGCGTCCACATTATGCGGCTGTAAGGCAGTATGCCGAACAAATTGTAGATCTCTTTGAGCACCGTGCGCAGGCGATTCTTCAGAATAGGTAGGACCTATAAAAAGATAGATGTAAAATTTATATGTATTCGACTGGGCGTGTTATGCCCCTTGCTGTAAAGGTTGATTGTTTTTAGCACGTGGTGCTTTATTTGTATGCGTGTCCTTTTCGTTAGCCTGACATGATCAGCTACTCAGGTGTACACGCGTTATCCTCAGTCGACGAAGTCGTGAGGTGAGGGGAGCCCCCGAGTGTGTTGTAACATGAGAAAAATGCGAATAATAGATAAATTTTGGGGAGAGACACTTAGCTTTATTCATATCGTAATGAGGAGGTACATTGTTCGGCTGAGTAGCCTTGGCTGAATAGCCTTATTGAAAGTAAAAGGAGGGGGTGGCTAGGGGTAGAAGTGTCGCAATTGTGCGACGTTCCATGGGTTGGAGTATGCGACTCCATACTCCATGTGCTTGAGGCGATAGGCGCCACCTGGGATGACTTCAGTGATGACGTAGGGTCCTTCCCAGGGTGACTCGAGCTTATTTGGTCGCTCTTGCTTGAGTCGTAATACCAGGTCTCCTTCGACGAAGGACCTTGGGCGCAGCAGACGACTATGATAGTTGCGGAGGCTCTGTTGGTAGACCGCTGATCGAGCCGCGGCTATGTCGCGTGCCTCGTCGAGTGTGTCGACGGCGTCTTCGAGTGCAACCGTCGATTCGGCTTCGCTGTAGGCGACAACTCGTGGGGCCTTATGGCGTACTTCTGCAGGCAACACGGCTTCGGCTCCGTGCACCATGAAGAAGGGCATGTAGCCAGTTGAGCTGTTTGGCGTCGTGCGCAAGCTCCAGAGGACGAAGGGTAGATCTTGTGTCCAGGCTCCTACGAGTCGCTGGAGTGGGATCATTAGGCGCTTCTTGATGCCGCCACCGATGAGACCGTTGGCCTTTTCGACCTGCCCGTTCGTTTGCTGGTGCGCCATGGAGGCGTATGTTATGTTGATTCCGAGGTCTTCGCAGAAGTCCTGGAATTCTTTGGAGATGAAGTTTGACCCGTTATCGGTGATGATGTTGTGCGGCACGCCGAACCTGTAGACTATGGATTGGAAGAATTTCACGGCCATTTTGCCCTTTTGGTTAGTAACAGGCATGGCCTCGATCCACTTGGTGAATTTGTCGACTGCGACCAGGAGGTAGATGTGGTCTCCTTTCGAGGACTTGGGCAGTTTGCCGATCATGTCGAGGCCCCATTGGGCGAAGGGCCAGGCCAGGGGTATGGGCCTAAGCTCCGATCCTGGTGCGTGCGGTTTGGCTACGAACCTCTGGCACCCATTGCACCTTCGGACGATGTCCTTGGCGTCGTTCATGGCCGTTGGCCAGTAAAACCCAGCTCGTAGAGCTTTGGCGACAAGGGCACGACTGCCCGCATGATGGCCACATATGCCCTCGTGAATGTCTTGGAGGATAGTTTTGCCGTCACCGATAGTGACGCACCTTTGGAGTATACCTGAAACGCTGCGCTTGTACAACTCGCCGTTGATGATGGTGAAGGCCTTGGACCGGCGAGATATGCGTCGGGCATCTGTTGGTCTTTCAGGCAGCTCCCCGTCTATCAGATATCGGAGGTATGGTTGTGTCCACGTTTCTTCGACTGCCATGACCTACATCAGGTTGACCACTGCGACCTTTGTGTCGAGATTTTCTGGTCCTTCCTATCCTTCGGGTAGCGTAGTCCCCAAGTGTTCTGCTTCTTCGGGTGATCCCTTTAGGAATTTCCTTTTAATGGATGGCACATAGATTTGTTCGAGGAACACACCTGGTGGTACCCGTGCGTAGGTGGAGCCGATGTTGGCGAGTCTGTCCGCCTCTTCGTTGCTTTCTCTCCCAACGTGCTGAAGCTCGCAGCCGTCGAAGTCTCCTTCGAGTGCGTTGTATAGTGCACGGTACGCAATCATGTTGGCGGCGTGCGCGTCGCACTCGTTCATCGTTTGCTGGACGACGAGGTTCGAGTCGCCGTAGATGACCAGGCGTGTTGCATCGCAGATCTTGGCCATCCTCATGCCATGGATGAGGGCCTCGTACTCGGCCTCGTTGTTTGAAGCTCGAAATTTCATCTGGAGGACGTACTTCATCTTGTCGCCCTGCGGGAAGGTCAGTATGACCCCGGCTCCTGCTCCAGCCTCGCGCTTGGAGCCATCGAAGTGTATCGTCCATGACTGCGTCATGTCCGGGGTTTCCGGCAGCTGCAGTTCCATCCAGTGGACGAGGAAGTCCGGAAGGATCTGAGACTTGATTGCATGGCACTTCTCATAGATGATGTCTAGAGGTGACAACTCGATGCCCCACAGGGCCACACGTCTTGTGGCCTCCGGGTTGTTCAGGATGTGTTCAGGGGTGTTTCGTTGACGACCATCACCTGATGCTCCTGAAAGTAGTGGCTCATCCGACGAGCCGTCATGAATACGCCGTAGGCGAGTTTTTGGTAGTGAGGGTACCTCTGTTTTGTCGGCATCAATACCTCGCTGAGGTAGTAGATTGGGCGTTGTACCCCATGGTTCTTGCCATCTTCGGGTCTTTCGACCACGAGCACGGTGCTTACCACCTAATGTGTAGCTACTATGTATAGCAGTAGAGGCTCGCGTTCCCTTGGTGTGACCAAGACGGGTGAGGTGGAGAGCAGCCGCTTCAAATCTTCGAATGCGTCGTATGCTTCAGGCGTCCACTTTAATTTGTCTGCCTTGCGTAGCAGCTGGTAGAAAGGCAGAGCTTTTTCGCCCATGCGGCTGATGAACCTGCTCAATGCCACGATACGCCCAACGATCTGCTGGATGCCTTTGAGGTTCTTCGGCTTCTCCTTGGCCATTATGGCTCGGATTTTCTTCGGGTTTGCTTCGATTCCTTGCTGGGAGATGAAGTAGCCTAGCAGTTGACCAGATGGGACACCGAAGGCGCACTTTTCTAGGTTGAGCTTGACCTCGTATCGATCAAGGTTGTCGAACGTCTTGCGGAGATCATCGATCAGCTTCTTGGCATCCCTTGTTTTGATTACTATGTCGTCGACATAGACTTGGATGTTGCGGCCGATCTGGTCCTTCAGGCATGCCTGCATGCACCGTTGGTACGTGGCGCATGCGTTCTTCAACCCGAAGGGCATTGTGTTGTAGCAGAACACTCCGAACGGCGTGATGAACGATGTTTTCTCCTGATCTTCGACCTCCAGTCGAATCTGATTGTAGCCTGAGTAGGCGTCGAGGAAGGAGAGCTTCTCGCATCCTGCAGTCGAATCAATGATCTGATCGATCCAATGAAGAGGGAAGTGAATAAGTGATCCTTCGGGCAGTGCTTGTTCAGCGATGTGAAGTCAACGCACATCCGCAGGATGTCCATGTCCTTTTTGGGGACCATCACGGTGTTGGCCAGCCACTCGCTTTCCTTGATCTCCCTGATGAAATTTGCGTCGAGCGGTCTGTTGACTTCGACTCCGATGGCCTTAGCCCGTGGTTCGGACAGTCGTCAGATGGACCGTTTGACGGGCTTGGCGTCTAGAAAGACGTTGAGTGCGTGCTCGGCGAATTCCCTGGGAACTCCTGGCATGTCCGCAGGACACGAGACGAAGATTTCCCAGCGCTCACGGAGGAATTCGACGAGCGCGCTTTCCTATGCGGGGCTAAGGTCGTTGGCGATCAGCGCCGTCTTGGAGGCGTCCGCCGGGTGGACCTGCACCTTCTTTGTGTTGATGGTGGATTCGAAAGACATGTCCGGTGCGTTCTGTCTTGCGACTGGGGGTGCCCCGTTGTCTGTCACCTCTCGGAGCCTTACGAGCTCCCCTTGCATGCCGAATGACTGGGAGATTCTGTTGAAGTCCCTGTCACAGTGGTTCGATCAGGTGAAGCTCCCGTGGACCATGATGACGCCCCTAGGTCCTGGCATCTTGAGTAGTAGGTACGCGTAGTGCGGTACTACCAGGAACCGTGCGAATGCCACACACCCGAGGATGGCGTGGTATTGTGATGGCCAGTCCACCACTTCAAACTCGAGTCGCTCGCACCGAAAGTTATCGGGCTTGCCGAAGATGGCGTCGAGCCATATCTTTCCTAGGGGGAATATGCCCTTCCCTGGGACGATGCCGTGGAACGTTGTGTAGGATTATTCCAGGCTGCACAGCGGGATCCGCATTGCTTCTAAGGTGCTGGTGAACATCAGATTGATGCCGCTGCCGCCATCCATGAAGACGCGGCTCATATCGAACCCTCTGATCTGCGCCTCGAGCACCAGGGCAGCATGACCTGGACGAGGGACCTGGCAGGGGTGATCCGAGCGGCTGAACATGATGCAGGACTCCGAACTGCTGAGGTACTCAGGGATGGCGGGTGGAGCGGTCACAGCCAGATTGATCTGACGGGTGATTTTCTTTTGCGCCCTATTTGGATCATCAGTGATCCTTTTGGCATGGGGTACCCGTTTCCGCCGTTGTTCTACACAGATGCGATTGGATGATTCGAAGGTCCCACGGGTGGTGGTGGAGGAGCTCCGTGGGTGATATCTCCTGGTGCGGGTGCATGGACCCGACAGTTTGTCGTATGCTGAGGGTCGATTATCGCGGCCGCGGTGTTTCCATGACTGCGCTGGGAGTCCTCCGTCGTGGAAGTTGTTTCCATGGTATCCGCCGCTGCTGCGATTGTCGTCGCTGCGGCGGTCGGCGTAGCCAGCCGCGACCATGCCGGGTCCGTCACGATCGTCGTAAACGCGCGATCTTCTCTTGCTACGGCGTTCACGTCGACGGCCGTAGTCATATTCCTCCTCCGAGTGCGCTCGGTGGACAGAGTCCTCGCCATCTGCCCACCTGTTGGCGATGTCCATGAGGTGGTCAAGTGTCTTGGGCTTGACGCGCCTAAGTTCTTCCTTGAAGTCCTGGCGTTTGACGCCATCCTTGAAGGTGTCGATCGCTCTCTCCTCAGAGATGTGCTCCGCGGAGTTCTTGCTATTGGACCAGCGTAGTATGTACGAGCGAATGGATTCGCACGTTCGTTGGGTGCAGGCCCATAGCTCCTCGATCGAGGCTGGCCTCTTGCTGGTGCCCTTGAAGTTTCAGATGAAACTGTACACCAGTTCCTCCTAGCTTCGGATGGATCCCGAGGATAGGCTGCTCAGCCAGATCCGGGTTGCGCCTGTCAGCTGCAGCTGAAGACATTGCAGGACGGTGTCCTTGTTTTCGCCGTGTAGCTTGACGGATGACAGGTCGTCGCTGAGCCACTCCTTGGGGTCCTGTGTGCCGTCAAACTTCGGAGTATCCGAAGGAAGCTTGAAGTTCCGCGGCATCCGTGTCCGCCGGACGGATCTGCTGAAGCATCGAGCTCCGCAGAGTTCTCCTTCGTCATCATCCTCCTCGGATTTGGACGAGCATACTCGCATGGTGCACGCTTTGTCGATCTTGCGTTGGGTGAGCTCGCTTCGAGCGTCGTAATCGCGACTGCGATGTCGCGAGCTCTTGTGCCTTCTAGGTAGGTCGTGCTCTTCCTCGGCGGATGAAGGCGTGGGGCTGCGGTTGAACCTGGCCACAACCTTCTTTTTTGGCTCCACAGGAGCTTCTCCATGGAGCACAGCTCCAATGAGTCCGAGTTCGGTTAGTGCGGATTTGTGCATGGCCCTTTTAGGGTCCCCCACTGGAGGTGGATGGGACGTGAGGTATGTGGTGGCTGCCATTATCGCAGCTTGCGGCGTCTTCGGGATGACATTGTCGTCAGCATCCATCTCCATGAAAGACGTGTTGAGTGTTCGAGTCACCTCGCGACGTGCCTTGGGGTACATGCTGTCCATGCGAGAATGGTGCTTGTTGCCGTGGTTGCCGTGCGAGCTGGAGCCGCCCATGGCATAGAGCGCAGCAAGCCGCGCACTGGACTCCGAGGCCGCTTGCTTGCGCTTGTCAAACACTTCTTGCATCTTCACCTGCTTCTTGTGCTCTTCGAGGAGGAGTATATGGTACGCCATCAGTAGGTCCCGTGAGGCACCTACAGGCAAGATCTTGTTGCTTGCCGTGGCTTCGCGTGCCTGAGCCCATCCTTCCTCGCTGAGGTGGATGATCCAATTGGGATCGGTGTCCTCCTCTTTGGGCGGGGGGGGGGGGACTGGTTTCTCCTGTTCTCGCCGTTTCTACCCTACGGGTTGGGTGGCGGGTTGTGTTCCTGATCCACGTCGCTCTGAATAACTGCGGCACATTGGTAGCACTCATAGATCGGATTTCTGCTGCCGCAGCTTTCAGATCCGGAACCATAGGTCCCCTCTTCCGATGGTGGGTCGCACAGATCTGAGTTGCAGCTGTTGCTGTCATAGGACTCATCTGTCGATGGCGATGTGCATAGCACGGGGTGCATAGCCCACGAAGCGGGCCTGATCGATGGCAGGGGCACCCGCTCTGGGAGACGGAGAGTGCCGGTCTGCCCCACCTGTAAGCAAAAGCTCCCGAACAGGATCTCGAGCCCGTCGCCAACGGGCTCAAAGTCCTTTAGAGTGGCTGGCGAGTGGGCGGTGAAGTTGAAAGCGCCGAAGAGGAGATAGCTCTCCGTCGCCGAGGAGTTGTAGATCGCTTTGGTTGGGACCGTCACGAGCGCACAATCAGCGTCCCCAGTTCCGACAAACGGCACCAATTGACGAGGTTTAATCTCATCAATGCCCATTGTTATGAGCTTGGGTT
This sequence comes from Avena atlantica, assembly GCA_910589765.1. Lineage (NCBI taxonomy): Eukaryota > Viridiplantae > Streptophyta > Magnoliopsida > Poales > Poaceae > Avena > Avena atlantica. The sequence goes on from OU342737.1 coordinate 64,081,198, forward strand.
TTGGAGAAGATGGGGATGCTGGAGATCGCGGAACGGTTAGCAAACAAGAAACACCGGGACACAAGGTTTACCCAGGTTTTGGGCCCCGGAGGGAAAACCCTACTCCTGCTTGTCTGCTCTTGATTACAGCGGAACCAAAAGTTACAGGGGTGCGCAGATGCAATCTGGCGTGGAGGTGTGTATGCGGTGGTATAAAGTGCCCTCCTCGTCGTGCCCTCCTAGCCTTTATATAGAGATAGACAGGTCCCGGGCATAGATCGAGTCGGTTACAGGTTTTAGGGTTTTCCCCTTTGAATATTCTATCTATTCTAGTCTTGCTTTTCAAGGATCCGAAGGCGTCATGGGCCCGGGCCACCCGAAAGTCTTCATGGGCCGGCGCATATTCTCATGGGCCTTCCTTGGGATAGACCAGGTATGCTAAGGTCATGTACCCATGGGGTATAACCATGTCACGAGCACCTTCTAAAAAGGACTTGAAGCCGAAAAAGTACAGGATGAATCCCGGGGTGAAGTTTGATAGCTTGTTGGAATTTCAGATGTGGATCAAGGACTACGCGGTGAAGTACCACCGACCGTACAAGGTGGCTCACTCGGACACTAAGGTGCGTTACACAGTCAAGTGTGAGAAGCAAGGATGTCCATGGTTTGTTCGCGTACGACCATTGAGGGGCGGGCCACAATGGACCATTGTAAGTTGCTAGTCCATTCATATGTGTGATGACAAGTTTATCAAGGATGCCAAAGTTGTGAAGGATGACCATCGGCAGCTGACCTCAGATTTCATCGCGTATAGAGTTGCAAATAACATAAGGTCTCTCCCAACATATACTATTAAGGGTGTCATAGATTTGTTTAAAGAAGTATTCGGTTATAAAGTGAAGTATGGTAAGGCGTGGAAGGCCAAACAAGCCGCATTTAAGATGTTGTATGGTGATTGGGAAGAAGCATACAACCGCCTCCCTAGGTTGTTGGGAGCAATGGCCGCAAGGAACCCAGGAATATATTATGTGGTGGAGCCTCTTGGGTCGGTGACTAGGTTGTACAATGGTGCCACTGTCCGAGTATTTGGCCGTGCATTTTGGACATTTGGACCATGCATCAGGGGATTCAAGCATTGTCGGTCTGTTATGTCCGTGGATGGCACATATGAATACATATATGAGTACATTCATGAATACACCATTCATTCCATATCAACAATAGCCAAACAATTGCCATATAAGCCATATATGCCAACAATAGCCCAACAATATATGCCAAGAATATCCCAACAATATATTATCCCATAATCCATATATTAATACATTCATTCCATATCATCTACACAAAGTCATATATGCCAACAATAGCCCATCTAATTTCTTCAAACAAATTAGACATTCTACCACACTAATTTCTAGGGTTAGGAGTTAGAGGACCATGTGATGATTAGACATTCTACCACACTATCATTCTACCACACTAATTTCTTCAAACAAATTAGACATTGCACAATATACATGCATCATTACACAAGAACTAGGGTTAGGAGGAAGAGGACCATGTGATGATTTCAACCAATAAAACAAGCAAAATTGAAGGAGAATACCTCAAGTGGGGGGAGAGGAAGAAATTCCACCAGAGAATCGGTTCAGATATGGGGGGAGCATGTGGATTTGAGGGGGATTGGGGGGGGGGGGGAGCCGCCGCCACCGTCTCTGTCTGCTCGGAGAGGGGTATGGCGCAGGGAGGGGTGGGGGGAGGGCGCCCGAGCCATTTTCTAGGTTAAGGACCATGGCGCTTTTCTCAAAAGCGTCGTGCGTAGTAGCATGTCGGCCCTGCAAAAAGCGCCAAACATTAAAACCGGCCTGCGTGTGCCACGACGGCCGCCACGTCGGACGGGACCATGGTGTTTTCGGAGGGAGCGCCATGGATGCATGACGCTTTTTCGTGCTACTGACCATGACGCTCTCTGATAAAGCGCCATGAATCGAGATATCTTTAAAAAAGTAAATCAATTTATAAGATCATTCGTTAATTAGGTTAAAATAGTGATTTTTGCCACTCTGAAACCCCTTTTTATGTTTTTGTCTAGGCCGCTCCGCCGCGGGGTAGACCAAGTCTTGTACGCCGTCCCCTACTCACGTGCGAGCAGCACGATTACTCTAACTCGCTGCTTAACTTACCTGCAAAACTTTACTTATGGTACTCATCACGTGAGTGACCGTACGCTATTTCAGTCTCTTCTTCCTGTCACCAGCGTGATCGGTATATCTTAAGAGCATCTCCAACAGCCTTTCTATATTTTGCCCTCAATTGCTACCGGTTCAAAAACATTGCTCCAACGGCACTGCTAAAAGTGGTCCCCTACCAAAAAAATATAGCAAGCTGAATATATTTGTCATCCCACTTGATATATTTGCAAAGTCTCTAGCTCACTTTCTAAAATTATAGCAATCCAGATTCAGTGGTCTCCTTCATTTTTCTGTCCCATTGGGTCCAGTGTGTATGTGTGGCCATGTATGTGTCATGTCCCCATATATCATTGCAAGTGCTATAAAATATAACAATCCAGTTTTAGAAATGCTGCCAAAGCAAAATAGGTTGTGAATTACTATACCTTCTATCTCTACTTGGTATACCTATTTTTTTGATAATCTATTATAGAAAGGTTTTTGGATATGCTCTGACAACATTTAAAAAAATGTACTATCTATAATGTATAGCACCTTTCAATCAGAGAGTGAACAGGCTCCTCTACCTCCTACTGACCAACACCACTTCTCACAGGGTTTGGCGTCGTGCCGGACCGTCCGCGTGCATGCACTCAAGTGCTTGTTGGATCGTCGCGCCGACCGGCTGCCGCGCGAGCTCATTCATGTTTCTGTAGGTTTTCGTCGTCGCTCGCTCGCTCGTCGCTTGTCCTCCAACGGGGACAGAGCAAAAGCAGCGGCACGTCCGGACGTGACCGCTGAACTGATCCACCATTCGGCGTAGTCTGGCCCGACGGCTGTCGTCGACGTATAATCTTGTAGACGTAGCCTTTCTTCCTATCGGCGTAGAAAAGCTATCGGCGTATATAGCTAAGTTGTCGTCGGCGTAGATCATATGGGCCCACCTAGGCGACAAACGGCCGTTTGGATACGCCGACGGCTTTTCAAAAAAAAAATCGATTTTTTTTTCAAATTTTGTTTTTCAAATTCAATTTTTTTTAACATTTTCGAATTATTTAACTTGTTAATCTCACATGGATATTTTTAATTCTAAGTGTACTTAGTCTTAAGTTAAATTGCATAATTAGTCAAATTTTCCAACCGGTCAGCCCAGCTTCCGACAAAGAAACTAGAACTTGTTATAAATATTAACATATCAAACCTATTAACCATTACACTATAATGTTAGACATATTTATTTTTTTACATTTCATACAATTATTTGAGTAAACAACAATGAATAAGTAATAATAATCTTAAATTCAAATAAAAATAAAATAAATTTTTATTTTGCTTTTTCATTTAAATTTGAATAATTCATATCTATAAATCCGTAAATCACAATTCGACAAATAATATATTCAAATCGATCAGAAAAATGAGAGGAATCCAAATATGACATCCCTATCATCTATTTAATTATATATCATAACTTCTAAATATTAGACTGACGAGGTTTAATCTCGTCAATGCCCATTGTTATGGACTTGGGTTTTGGAGAAGATGGGGATGCTGGAGATCGTGGCACGGTTAACAGACAAGCAACCAGGGGAAACGAGATTTACCCAGGTTCAGGCCCCCAGAGGGAAAACCCTACTCCTGCTTGTCTGCTCTTTGATTACGGCGGAACCGAAGGTTACAGGGTGCGCAGATTCGATCTGGCGTGGATGCGTGTGCGAAAGTATGAGTCAAGTTCTAGATCTGTAGATCTATTGTGGTCTAGTCTATCGGGGGTATGGCGTGTGTAGGTCGTGTCCTCCTCGTTGGATCCTCCTAGCCTTTATATATGGGGAGACTAGGTCTCAGGTACCGATACGAGTAGGTTACAAGTTAGATTCGAACTCTAGTCTTGAGATTTCCTTGTCTTGTGCGCTTGAGAGTCCGTGTCCATATGGGCTTCATACCAGCTGAACCGTCATAGGCATCCTGGTCCCTAGCAGGTCGTCGAGTGGGCCTTCCTTCGGGCCGGACCAGGTAGGCTAACATCAGGTACCCGTAGGGTATAACCATGTCAGTAGCCCCCGAGTGTTCAGTCGAATCGTAGATTCGGCTGAGGACTCTTCAATCCTTCGGGTGCAGCTATCTCCGTTTGTCCAGAGAATGATTTGAGTGTGTAGGGATTGTTGATGCGTGTGCAGGAGTGGAATTCCAGTAAATTTAAATGATGTACCCAACGCGTTCGTCGGGATTTCCATCGCGCCTGCTGGCACGAATTTTCACTAGCAGAGCGCAGTCGTGTGCGTTGCCAGGCCATCAGATGATATCTGTAGGTCCTATCTTTCTGTCGCGGACACAACATCCGAATTTTTATCGCCGCGAAGGCGTTTCGGGTGGCCAAGGAGGATGCTTCTCACTTAGCGTTAATCAGGGCAGAGTTGCCGAAAAGTTTTTGCATTATGATCCGAAGGATCGCAGTCGAAGAATTCATAGGGTGCGCGACCAATGCTCCCTATGGGAGTAGCCTCCGAGTGTCTGTTTGAGTCGTAGACTCGAGCAGAGACTTTAACTCAGCCATTGTTTGACTCCAGGTCCGTAGGACACAAATTTTTCGGATGCTTGAATCCATCCTCCCTATGGGAGTAGCCCCTGAGTCCGTAGTGGAGTCGTAGAATCGACGTAGGACTCGAAGAATAGCTTTGCAGTGTGATATCTTGATTATGCTTCGGGTGCGCGGCCAGCGCTCCAGTTTGGAGTAGCCCCCGAGTGTCTGGCGGAGTCGTAGACTCGGGCAGAGACTCGAGTCTTGTATCGTGTAGTTGTAGTCGGCAATCTCATGGGCGTACCGCTGACCCGGAAGTACATCGGGTGCGCGACCAGCGCTCCTGATAGGAGTAGCCCCCGAGTGTCTAGTCGAGTCGCAGACTCGAGTGGAGACTCGTGTGAGAAGAAACCACTGACCCGGAAGTGCACCGAGTCAGCGTCGTGCCTATGTAGCATCAAGTGATGCAACCATCCGAGGAGGGTTTCGACTCGGGCCTTGAGTTTATGGCGTAGCCATTTGCTTTGTCGACTCCTGTTAGAGGACCCGATACAATAGCGAGATGTAATTCGACGTTCCTGTAAGCTGCAGAAAACATTAAGAATTATGAAGTACTTGTATCTTGTAAATAATATTTGCCTTTCGGCTTGTACAGTAAGATTCTGGTGCCGATCGAGTCGACACTTTTGCACTGTATGCTAGGCCTTTTCGTTAGCCTGATTACCCTTAGTCTCAGTACCTTGCCGAGGCACTCGGAGTTCAAGGATTCGATGATCAGGCAGAATCAGCTACTCGGGCTGTCGCGTTTGAGGTGCTCGAGTGCGTGGAGCCGATGGCACATTAGGTTATTCGAAGAGGGCGCAGCCTCCAAGTGTTTCGAGTGCGAGTTAAAAAGGAAATCAGCTCTAAATAGAGGGAAACTTAGCTTTGTTGGTTGTCGTGGCGAAGTTGACGTGGTAGCGGATCACACGGCGGACGTAGAGGACGCGGCGGACCATAATCATAGCGGCGACGGGTTTCCGAAGTTGATGGTGGTAGCGAGCTCTGCATCCGAAGATTGTCGCAATCGAAGACCACGCTGGGTCGTTGCATCCGAAGGATGTATCGGGTCACTGCAGCCGAAACCCACATCGGGTCGTCGGTGTCGAAGACTCGGCGGGTCGAGCGACGGATTCACCGCAGCCCCCGGGCATGGAGTTGATGTGGTCGATGTAGTCGAGGCGGCGTTCGAGAGCCGATACGGCGGACCGGAATCAACGCGGCAACGGGTCGAAGCCGATAGCAGCATCCGCAAGCGGAGATCATAGGAGGTCGACGTAGTCGAAGAGTGTAGCAGGTCGTCGGGGTTGAAGACCACAACGGGTCATGGTCCCTGAAATCGATGCGACCGGTCGCCGCATCCGAAGGATGCAGTGGGTCACCGCAGCCGAAGGCCGCAGCGGATCTCCAGAGCTGAAGGTCATAGCAGGTCACGTTGCGGAAGACGGCAGCAGGTCGTCGAGATAGCGCCTGCAGATTGGTTGACTGCTGCCGCAACTTTCGGATGCGGAACCGTAGGTCCCTTCATCCGAAGGTGGATCGCACAGATCGGAGTTGCAGCAGCTGCTGCTGTAAAACTCATCTGTTGATGGTGACGTGCGTAGCACGGGGTGTGGAGCCCACGAAGCGGGCCTGATTGACGGCACGGGCACCCGCTCAGGGAGGCGGAGGGTGCCAGTTTGTCCCACCCGGAAGCAGAAGCTCCCAAACAAGATTTCGAGTCCGTCGCTTACAGGCTCGAAATCCTTCATGGTATCCGGCGAGTGGGCGGTGAAGTCGAAAGCGCCGAAGAGGAGGTGATTCTCCGTCGCCGCGGAGTTGTAGATCGATCGGGTCGGATCCGTCATGACCGCACAATCAGCAGCCCCAATTCCCACGGTCGGCGCCAATTGACGAGGTTTAATCTCGTCAATGCCCATTGTTATGGACTTGGGTTTTGGAGAAGATGGGGATGCTGGAGATCGTGGCACGGTTAACAGACAAGCAACCAGGGGACACGATATTTACCCAGGTTCAGGACCCCGGAGGGAAAACCCTACTCCTGCTTGTCTGCTCTTTGATTACGGCGGAACCGAAGGTTACAGGGTGCGCAGATTCGATCTAGCGTGGATGCGTGTACGAAAGTATGAGTCGAGTTCTAGATCTGTAGATCTATTGTGGTCTAGTCTATCGGGAGTATGGCGTGTGTAGGTCGTGTCCTCCTCGTTGGACCCTCCTAGCCTTTATATATGGGGAGGCTAGGTCTCAGGTACCGATACGAGTAGGTTACAAGTTAGATTCGAACTCTAGTCTTGAGGTTTCCTTGTCTTGTGCGCTTGGGAGTCCGTGTCCATATGGGCTTCATACCAGCTGAACCGTCATAGGCATCCTGGTCCCTGGCAGGTCGTCGAGTGGGCCTTCCTTCGGGCCGGACCAGGTAGGCTAACATCAGGTACCCGTAGGGTATAACCATGTCATAGACCAACTGAAACTATGTCAAGATTCATGAAACACCCCGTGTTTTGCACTCGGAAAATAAAAAATGGCTTTTTGGTGCGACGAAAAGAAAAAATTCCTCCTGCAACATTGTTCGCCATCTCATGATATACACGAGTGGACAATATGGGCACATTAGCGCAAACTATATCACGATTCTAGCAATAACATTGGTCATTTGACCTGAAATCCAGAAAACCTCGATTGAGATAGGTCATTTTGTGAAGGTTTTTTTGAGACACGATCAATATACCAAGTTTTGTATTTTTCCATGCAACTATGTCACATAATATGACACCACGCGAAGGTTTTGTATTGTTTCGATCGTTTTTGAATTTTTTATGCCGGTTTCAAACTATCGTTAAACTTTCTAAATCGAGGGGCATGAAAATTCTTAGCTCGGGCTGAGCCTCACTAAAATTGCATTAGATCTATGATGAAATAGCATATCGTAAACCTAAAAATTATTTTTGCAAAAAATCATGAGCATCATATCATGATCCTGTAGTTCAAATCTAACTCATTTCCTACTGATTCGGCAGGAATTTGTCTTTTTCACGAGGGGTGGACGGAAAGGTTTGAGATACCCCGGTTGGGAAATTGTCCATTCCATATGGTCTAGTATTTTTGAAAAATATGGTATTATCATTTTGACACTTTATTTGGTGGTTGTTTCACAAAACGTCCCTTTTTTGCACTCGGAAAATAAAAATTGGCTTTTTGGTGCGACGAAAAGGAAACTTCCTCCTGCAACATTGTTCACATCCCATGATACACATGTGTGCATAATATGGGCACATTATCGCAAACTATACCGTGATTCTAGCAATAACATTGGTCATTTGACCTGAAATCCAGAAAACCTCGAATGAGATAGGTCATTTTGTGAAGGGTTTTTTGAGACACAATCAATATACCAGGTTTGGTATTTTTCCATGCAACTATGTCACATAATATGACACCACGCGAAAGTTTTGCATTGTTTCGATCGTTTTTGAATTTTTTATGCCCGTTTCAAACTATCGTCAAACTTTATAAATCGAGGGGCATGAAGATTCTTAGCTCGGGGGAGCCTCACTAAACTTGCATTAGATCTCTGATAAAATAGCACATTCTGAACCTAAAAATGTTTTTTCCTAAAAATCATAAGCATCATATCATGTACTTGTAGTTCAAATCTAACACATTTCCTGCTGATTCGGCAGGAATTTGTCTAGCCTGTAGCTATGAACTCTCCCGCTCGAATCCTGATGCCAATGCAACAGCTCTTGAACCCTTTGGGATATTCACAACACCACGCTCTTGCGCACGCAGCCGTCGACCACGAACGGTAGTTTGCAATCTACTAATTCCCAATGGAACAACAGATCACACTCAATTGCAGTAGTATAACTCGATCACAGGGTAATTCCAAAGGTTCTTGATAAGAAACAACTCCAAAATAGTTTTAACGTGGTCTAACCCTAACTATGGGGACGTCCCAGGGCTTATAAGGGCGACTGGGGCGGCCAAAATCGCAAAACAAAACATGTCTGATACAGTCAGATCCGTCCAGATCTGTTGGTAACTTTCAGGGCCGGACTTTCCGCCCTAAGTAGGGGCGGATTATCCTCCCCTGGGGCGGATTATCCGCCCCCTTACTGAGCCTTGCGCCTGAAGTCCTTAGCAGAATTCCTGGAGCAGGGCCGGATTATCCGCCCTTGTGGGGGCCGGATTATCCGCCCCCTAGGGACGTGTAAGTACTCGTTGGAAAGCTCTCGGAGTGATCTTTCCAACAAGTACTTATTTGCTTGATTTGGAGTTCGTATGAAGAATCCACGTCCGTTTCAATTTCAGGGCTTCTGTCTGTCCGAACTGAACCTTCCTTCTTGATGATATTCTCTTGCGCCTTCCTCCCGCTCCTCCCTCGCGCATCCTTGGCGATCATCACGTCGGACTCCTTGCCTTCCTCCCTCTCCTTCCCGCTGGCGTTAGTCCGATGGATATTAAATCTAGTCAAACAATAACACCATGGTTTAGGTAGTATAAAGTTCTTATAAATCAATGTATCTTGTCCAACTAGGAATGAAGTCACCTTGTGATATTTTTCAATAAGGTTCAATATTTCATTCCAGTTGAGACAACTAGAATCTGCATGATCCATGATTGTATCCTCATCATCCTCCCTTTCTTCAAGAAAAGCTGTCCTCGGCTTTGGGTAATCTGTAAGTGGGATGAACAAAAAGAAGAACGTGCACGCAGATAATATGTATACATAACATGTTGTATCATTTGTGTTCACATAAATAATATGTCTACTATACATCAAGCAACTTAAATTGCAGGTATAAGTGAAGTACAAAGAATCATGATCATGTTGAAAAACGAATAGATATATAGTCTTGTTTTTCATTATTAAATTCAGTTTTCTCAAAGAAGATCTATGATCAAATTTGTGATGAACAAGATTAAACCAATTCAAAATATGTGAAAACCGAACTGATTCATGCCATGCTTCAACTGCGCTACTCTGATTATTAGGAACATAACCATTTTGTTCGGTGTGTAACATACAACTCAATTTGCAAATATTACTGAAGTATACATCAGTAGCACACTTATGCAATACATTGTGGGACAAACACAAGGGGTATGAAAAATCTGATTCAAATCTAGAAAGATTGGAACAATCCAACATATGTAAAGTTACTTTTGTTGGGTGGACTATATCAACTAGATGTGAATGTACTTTCATATTATCAAAAAATTTAGTATCTATCCCACCATAAAGATATCTTGACAGATAGCATATATGGCTAAACACAACAAGTTTCAATTCAGCAATTCTATCACATGTAATGCATATGTGATCCACAAGAAAATTTTCATCCATGCTATATTCACCAATTAGATTAAAGATGAAATATGGAGAATATGTGGTTGAATTCAGACATGACATTTCAGAAATCTTATCCACAACACAACTCATATTCATAGGTTTATTTAGCATGATGGAATATACAATATCAGTAGGTGGTATTCGAGCAATTATTTCCTTATGTGTAATCAATACCACATGATCAAAATGCGAATTTGGCAAACTATCACATGGTGATGTAACATTATTGCACGACAAGTCACAAGGAGGTAGCAACAAAGGAATATACTCACAAAATGTTGTGCTTGTTGGCTGTAGCTCCAAATCAATACCGATATCTTCAGTATGCTCCTCACATGTAGTAGGCACCGGAACATCCTCCTCAAGTGACAATGCACAGTCTAGCGATGCAGGTTGTAAAATAGCTGGCTCCCTTTCTTCAAAAGCAACCTGCATATCACAAGAAACAACACTAGGACGAGAGATAATTACATTAGTAGAAACCTCATTTGTCTCACCAACTTTCACTCTCGGTTCTTCTACGATAAGATCAACATGTGGGTTTATGTTGGTGGTTATAGGTGGACAGAGGTTTTGATGCCTAATCTCCTGAAATTGCTTAATACGTGTACGTGATAACCAAGTGTGCTTATCATTCTAAAAGATGGAAGGATCAGAATACTCATTACCAAACACAACCTGGAAGTGATTACACCAGTTTGTTCCCAACATGATATGGCAGGAGTTAAACGCTCTAGGAACGATAAAATAAGAAACATATCTGTGAGGGCCATAAATGGTGAGTGGAACACATGCGATCTGAGTAACTGGTAGTGCATGACCAGAAGTTGCTAACATAAATGGGATTGTTAATGCATGTGTGTATAATTGTAACTTTTCAACAACCTCAACACTAACCAAGTTTATGGAAGAACAAGTATCAATGGTAGTAGCAGCATGTCTACCACAAATTTCCGTCGTGAAGTGGAACAAACCCGGATTAGGCACTACTCCTGACTCCTCCTCCCAAAATGTATGACTGCAGTGGTATCGTAATGGAAAGGGATAATCATTTGCATCCTTTTTCTGCATCACATCAACACTACTAGAAGACATGATTAGTATGTTAGTGCATAAAACAAAATCTGGTGGTGGAACTCTCACAACTCACTCAAAACTAACAAGAAAGCAGATCTTACCATTCCAAAGTGAATAGTGATGCTTACCAATTCGAATCAACAAGTTATGCACGGATGTGATGAAGTGAATATCAAGGGTATAGAGAACGATCACATGGCACACAAGTTATTTATGGTGGAGCTGTTGGTATGAAATCCTAACTACACCGCAAACAAGTCCTAGTGCTGATCGTTATGATAACCCAAGAAACACACACGGTGTAGATAAACGTGGCAAAGCAATTTATGAACAGGAATATTGCAATGCACAAGAGAGACGCTAGTAATAGCTCAAAATAAACAGGCACAATATTGCTCAATCTACAAGTGCTATGATCAACTAGGCCTCCAATAATGCACACTTTGATATCTCTTTTTGTCACGCTTATTAGCTCTTTTCTCTTTTTTATACTGAATCTCTTTTCCTTTTCTGTTTTTTTATTTTTCAACTATATGACTCAAAGCAAAACGAATGCAAACTTCTGAACAAACTTGGGGCCCGGATAATCCGGTTTTTTCGGGGGCCGGATAATCCGGTTTATCGGGGCAAAAATTGTGCACTTTCAAAACCCTAATGAGCAACATGTCAGAGCAAAGCAACTAGTCTCGTGGGTACGTTCCTAGGCACTGATGCAGTAGATAGGCTGTAGCTAGGTTTGAAACACAAAAGTACGCTATGTGGACTCGGAAAAGTAGATGGAAACTTGCGGAAAACGATGATGGTCGACTCGGCGGAAAACAAGATCAAAAACCTAAACTTAAACACAAACGAAAACTAGACTCCTACGAGAAAAACCTGCAGATCGGATCTACGAGAAGACACGACCAGCAACTAAAACTTGAAAAACGATGCAATCTAGGCTAGGGCAAATATTTTTGTATGGCTTTTTCTGTATAGGACAAAAACAATAACTAATCTATGGATGGATTTGTGGATGCTCACCGAGTAAACGAGGAAATCTGATACCAAGATGATATGGGGTGGCCCGATCTTCTCAGCAAGCACTTGTCGATGATGATGGTGGATGATAGATAACTAGCCTATAGCTATGAACTCTCCCGCTCGAACCCTGATGCTAATGCAACAGCTCTCGAACCCTTTGGGTTATTCACAACACCACGCTCTTGCGCACGCAGCCGTCGACCACGAACGGTAGTTTGCAATCTACTAATTTCCAATGGAACATCAAATCACACTCAATTGCAGTAGTATAACTCGATCACAGGGTAATTCCAGAGGTTCTTGATAAGAAACAACTCCAAAATAGTTTTAAACGTGGTCTAACCCTAACTATGGGGACGTCCCAGGGCTTATAAGGGCGGCTGGGGCGGCCAAAATCGCAAAACAAAACCTGTCCGATACAGTCAGATCCGTGCAGATATGTTGGTAACTTTCAGGGCCGGACTTTCCGCCTAAGTAGGGGCGGATTATTCGCCCCCTGGAGTATCCTCCCCTGGGGCGGATTATCCGCCCCCTTACTGAGCCTTGCGCCTGAAGTCCTTAGCAGAATTCCTGGAGCAGGGCCGGATTATCCGCCCTTGTGGGGGCCGGATTATCCGCCCCCTAGGGACGTGTAAGTACTCGTTGGAAAGCTCTCGGAGTGATCTTTCCAACAAGTACTTATTTGCTTGATTTGGAGTTCGTATGAAGAATCCACGTCCGTTTCAATTTCAGGGCTTCTGTCTGTCCGAACTGAACCTTCCTTCTTGATGATCTTCTCTTGCGCCTTCCTCCCGCTCCTCCCTCGCGCATCCTTGGAGATCATCACGTCGGACTCCTTGCCTTCCTCCCTCTCCTTCCCGCTGGCGTTAGTCCGATGGATATTAAATCTAGTCAAACAATAACACCATGGTTTAGGTAGTATAAAGTTCTTATAAATCAATGTATCTTGTCCAACTAGGAATGAAGTCACCTTGTGATATTTTTCAATAAGGTTCAATATTTCATTCCAGCTGAGACAACTAGAATCTGCATGATCCATGATTGTATCCTCATCAGGTGGACGGAATGGTTTAAGAAACCCCGATTGGGAAATTATTCATTCAATATGGTCTAGTATTTTTTAAAAATGTGGTATTATCATTTTGACACTTTTATTTGGTGGTTGTTTCACAAAATGTCCCGTTTTTTGCACTTGAAAAATAAAAATTGCCTTTTTGGTGCGACGAAAAGGAAAACTTCCTCCTGCAACATTGTTCGCCATCCCATGATACACATGCGTGCATAATATGGGCACATTATTGCAAACTATATCGTGATTCTAGCAATAACATTGGTCATTTGACTTGAAATCCAGAAAACCTCGATTGAAATAGGTCATTTTGTGAAGGTATTTTTCCATGCAACTATGTCACATAATATGACACCACGCGAAAGTTTTGTATTGTTTCGATCGTTTTTGAATTTTTTATGCCCGTTTCAAACTATCGTCAAACTTTGTAAATCGATGGGCATGAAGATTCTTAGCTCGGGGCTGAGCCTCACTAAACTTGCATTATATGTCTAATGAAATAGCATATTGTGAACCTAAAAATTATTTTTGCAAAAAATCATGAGCATCATATGATGTACCTGTAGTTCAAATCTAACTCATTTCCTACCGATTCAGCAGGATTTTGTCTTTTTTACGAGAGGTGGACGAAAAGGTTTGAGATATCCAGGTTGGGAAATTATGCATTCAATATGGTCTAATATTTTTGAAAAATGTGGTATTATTATTTTGAAACTTTTATTTGGTGGTTGCTTCACAAAACACCCCGTTTTTGCACTCGAAAAATGAAAAATATGTTATACAAAAGTATTTATATATTATATATATATATATATTTTTAAACAAATATGTAATATTTGAGTTTATATAGATAGATCTTATTTTTCTGCAAATTTTGATATATTATATGTAATTTTCTGAATTTAAATGATTTAGTTATGATTTTTCTAAGATTAATGGGGCAAAAAATAAAAATGGTCCCGTTAGCCTAGCATGCTACGCCAATGGCCCCGTTTACGTCGACGGCTGCCGTCGGCCTATCTATCCTACGCCGACGGTAAAACTGGGCCGATCGCCCGTCAAGCTACGCTGACGGCCCCGACATATTGCCGTCGGTCTATAAAAGGACCGTCGGCCTATATTGTTATTTCCGTAGTGATGCAATAGCGGCGGGCCCAGGAATTTAAGAGTGTGTATTTAAAATTTGAAAGAATTTTTTTTTTGGACAGTCTAATAATGATACCACTAGTAGAAGTTAGACATAATTTGAGCATGATATCATAGAGTGGCAGAAACGGATTGTGTAAGTACCAATGTTCAACATATCAATGAAGCAACATCTGAAGTTTATAGAGGAGAGAAAACAACAAAATGATAGGCAAACTTACATATTATAGGATAACTTTCGAGGGCTTGAAAAATAATGATGATGTCCTCATCCTTAACTTCCAAGAAGAATAACACAAACTGCATCCGATTGCCCAGATTTTTAGTTTGCTTTTCAGTTTGCCTGTTCTTTGTCGTGGTCTTCCATAGAAAATCTTCAAATCGACAACATGACCAAACCAAAAGCAACCTATGCAATCTGAAAAAACAAAAAAAAAACGTTTAATTATTCTGAATTTCTGATAAATTCCGGCCAACTTTCTCTGAATTTTTATCAACTATAGTACCTTGATCCTCTATGATTGGAACGGATCCTGCCAGCCGGATCATGGAAACTGCAGAAGAGAGAAGGAGTGGCAGTCGGTGAGGATCAACGCTGTCGCGGACTTCATGGTAGATAGGTCTGAGGAGCAGGCTGCAGGCAACCATGAACGAGGAGATTTGGAGAAGCGAAGATGTGAAACAGAAAACTATCGCCGTGTTCTGCTGCGTCGGCGCCGGGATCACGGGACTTCCTGGAGACTGGGAGAAGAGAGGCGGCGCCATGGATATCCATTTGTCACTAGTCGCAGCTCGCACGATAGAGTTAATGGGCCAGTTCGCTAGTTGGGCCACGTACAGTAGGGAGGAGGAAGTGGGCTCTTTGGCTGAACCGCTGAATACTCTGTCTCCTCTTATATTATTTTCTTTTTTCCTATATATACATACTATATACACTGTATATGGCAAGTTTTTGGGCAAAAAAATTTGGGTATTCACTTGAATACCTTTGAATTGAAGTAGGCCCGCCTCCTCTGTCCTCTCTCCTGCGTCGTCGGTGCAAAATGATGGCGTATGTTTGAGTAACGGTTTATCCGAGCTAGCAGCTTTGAAATCAATCAGAATATTTCGCAAACATAAAAAATAAGAACAACACTATAAGCAGTCCCTCCATTTCAAAATAGTTGACATGCATGGCTTCAGTTCAAATTAAAATAAAACAACGTCGATGGACGGAGAGAGAACAAGGGAACATGGACATACTCTCAGCAATATCTGGGCTTCCACCGGGCTGGGTCAGGCTTAGGGTCAGGGCCAGAAAAAGCTCGACGTAAAAAAAACTAGACCCGGGCCAGTCCAGGCGAAAAAGCCACAAAACCCGTCAGGCCTGCGGGGCTTAGGCCTTCTTTGAATCGCCGATTTGCGAAGCCAAGGCCGAGATTTCTGGACCGGGCCTGTGCCGGTCCGTTCGGGCCGAGTTGCGATCTCTTAATTAAGCATATTCATTTGCTATCTCTCTCTATACAAGGAACAGCTTATAATCAGAGTGCGCACATTGTCACTCTAGCTATAATGGTAGGCAACGTCGACATTGATTTTAACATATCTATTGGAAGTTTACCCATAACACAAATTTACATCGCCATTCTATTGGAAGGTTGAACCAATACACCATGGTAAGTTGCCTATGGACATTCAAACAAGAGATGCCCTGCCAACATCGCGAAACGTGTAACCACGAGTGATGGAGGACAGACGACTCCGAGTAGATACTGAACTACTGATCTAGAACGGTTCTAACAAAAGCTTGACATAAGTCTTTTTTCAAATGTTCTTCTTTCCCCTCCTTGCAAAGTTGTCGCATAACAAAAATGGACCGACATTGTATTGGAAGGTTGAACCAGTACACCATGGTAAGTTGCTGATCAGCATTCAAACAACATATACCATGCCAATATCGCGAAACGTGTAACCCCCAGTTATATTTTCAAACTAGTGATCCAAAACGGTTTTAACAAAAAAGTCTTACGTACCTTGGCAGGAGATCGGGCATTGTGCATGGACAAGGATGTGGTTATCTGCTAGGACGTGAAATAATGGTATCTTTCCTTCATTGTAACACCTTTCATGTGGAAATTTCCTAAAACATGTTTGATGGTGTATAACCTTGATAATGTTACAAAGAATCTATGAAAACATTCATTTTTTAACAAAAGATATCTGGAATTTGAGACTTGAATCAAAATTTGCATCCCATATGATCAGCCAAAGTTCCCCCATTTTGTGACCTTGATGCTTCAGCCACCTACACTAGCTCTCTAAAATCGTGCTATAAATCTACACCAGCAAAAAGGCTTGTAACCGCTTTCCTTCCTTGGCTTCCCCTCCCCTCTGCCCCCTCCCCTTGAGAGTCCACTCCCAGAGACCGGGCCTTCCCCGAGCCCTCTCCGGCGACGCCGCCGGCCGGAGATGGGGAAGGGAAGGCGCCGGAGTAGATAGGTTTAGGTGTAGAGTCGGTTGTGTGCCTGGTGTGGGCAGTTTGCCCGGTAGTAGATGCGTAGCTGCAGATCTTGGCGCCCAGATCCTGCTAGCTCTAGGGTTCTTCCTCCCTTTGGTTCTCCTCCGGTGGTCGGAGTGGGAAGCAGAGGAGAAGACCACCGCATCGGTTAATAAAGTTGGCGTTGTTGTCCTCCTTTTGAAGATCTGGCTCTGTGAGCACTGGTCCATCCTGGCCTGTCGTGGTGGCGAGGGGGAGGGCGGTGTGCTGGCAGCGTGCGACGTGTCGGTGAAGTCCCTGGCCGGCCGAGGAGGCGAGGGGGAGCTGGCTGGCAGTGTGGCGACCTGGTCTTCGATCTGGTGGTCGAGCTCCCCTGCGGTGGGGGTTGGTTCGTTGGAGCTTTGGAGGAGGAAGAAGGAGTCTTTTCTGCCTCGTCTGGGCCGCCGTGGAGGTGGTGCGGCGGTGGCGGGAAGTCCTCCTTTTTTCCTTGACTCCAAATCTCCGAAGGAAGTGGTGGGATGTTCCAGGCATCTCGCCGAAGCTGCGTTTGTCCAAGGGCTACCCAAACGACGGCATCTTGCTGCCGCCGTTATCCATGGCTATCGAGGCCATATCTTCGCTCGACTGAAGCTGAGCTTCTTCTTCCGCGTGGCCTACTCTGCGCGACCCTGCGCTCAACAGCCTTGGCGGAAGCTTGTTGACTACCTCAAGACGGGCTCCATTGCCAGCACCGCCCCAAGTGGCTCGTTCCCCGGTGGCGGCGCTGACTCCCGGTCGGTGAGGTTCATCAGATGCGGTGGAGGAGGCCGAGGACCTGATTGCTTTTCGGATAATTTTATTAGGGTCCTTTATGCATATATTTTGGCCTCATCCTCAATTACCCCTTCTCTCAGGGGCCTTGTTGTAACTTGTACCCACTGTTGTATTAACACGAGCAGCTTCTAGGGCTTTCTGGCCCTTTTCCCGTTCAAAAAAAAAAATCTACACCAGCATAGAATTATTTCTTTGCTCTAATATATACTCAATTGTCTATATGTTACCTAATTGGTGATACTTGCGACATTAATTTGTGCAATTGTGGATAGTTTATCGATAAGAGGGCCACCAAACACTATTGTATCCTAAACGTGAGACCTACACCCAAAAGGCGTTTTCTCGCTACACACGTATGCTTTCGCTTCGGATTGTTCTGGATACCACACAGTATACCAAATTATTGCCAAAAAAGACAATATACGAAATCATAGTGAAATCACTGTGCACTATAGACACGTTAATTAGTTGATCGCCCCCCAAAACAAGTAGGCCCATACATAAATATAAAGACGCACCGGCACGTACATACACAAGGATTGAGATGTACGGCCTACCGATGACCGATCGACTGAAGCATGATATGTTGCATATACCTCCGACGGTGACTTGACACCATTATACAAGTGGAAGTATGGAACAGATGATGTAAAAGGCATATGTTACTGGTATTACCGCACTATAAGTCTAGAACACGTACGCTAGAGGTTTTTCGTTTTCAGAAAGGACGCATGTAGAGGGATATGAAAATATATCCAACGAGATATATGAATGGCCGGAGACTGCATTTGTAAAGGGCCGCAAAGAAAATATGGCCTGTACACGGGGAAGGAGACACGATAAGGGCCTGGGTCGATCTCTGAATAAAATACTCAGAGGCAATCCCTTGTCAAGCTTGTTCTGATATCACACTTTACAGTTGACACTCCACAGCGTCCGGGAAATCTGGAACTTTAGGAGTGCTCTGTTCAGTAAAGAAGAGCACGAAGGTCAGAATTCAGAAAAGTATGTCGTCTTCTTCCACTTTCTAGAGCACTTAATCTGATGCATCAAAAATACTAATCTGGTTCTCGGATGGCACATCTGATGAGATATCCATGCACTAGATATCTGTACACTACTTTTGACATACTAGTAACGATCGCAAATGACAGACGTAAGACGTTGTTATTAAGGGCATGTTGCTGTCGGCATGCACTAGATTTTCTGTACGCTACTTTAGACATAGAAACCAGCTTGCATTTGATTAGACACCAAAAGGGGCGAACGTTAATCATGGCATGAGATCACATCAAGCAAGCACACCATACAGTACCATCACAATAATAACATAACTAATTTTGGGAGTTTTTCGTCGAACTATTTTGGAAGTAACAATCAGGCGTGCTATCTGTCCCGGTTTTTAAAGGCCTTCTCAACCGGGACTATAAAATCGGGACTAAAGGCCTATCCTTTTAGTCCCGGTTCGGCTACAAACCAGAACTAAAGACGCTCACGGGGCAGCGTCGAGCGCGCGGAAACTTTAGTCCCGATTGTAATATGAACACGGACTAACGGTTTTTTCTAGAAATTTTTTTTTTTTCTATTTTTTCTTAAACTTTTGAATTGTTTGACTCGTTAATCTTCCACATCTCTCGTCTTAAAACTAATTATACTTAATCTTAATTCAAATCATACTTACGGTCACACTTTCCGGCCGGACACCCATCCTAGCGCTACTCTAATCCCTGCACGCTTAACTTCTCCATTCCATCTCTCCCACCCCACGCAAAAGACCCTTATATCTTGTTGTCAAGACTAGTATATCAATCCTATTAACTCATATCAATATGTGACACATTTTTATTTTTTAAAATAAAGAACAACTATTTTTAATAAACAACAATAAATAAGTAATAATAATATTTTAATGAAAGTAAAAACTAATTAAATTAATATTTTGTTCATTTTTTGCCATTTATTCATTTAATATAACATAAATAATATCTTCAAATCTATAAATCGAAATTCGACAAATAATATATACATTATTACCAGAAAAATGCAAGGAATTCAAATATGACATAAAAAATACTAAAATAATTTCATTTCTGAAATAATTTTTTTCCTTTTCGAATTTTAAGAATCCCAAATGGCCTAAGGATGTTGAAATCAAAGAGCTAATCTTTTCTGCACGTTTTGATAGGTTGTATTTTTTTATATCGTATGCAAAAGTTATGGCCATTTGAATTTTTCATAATATTTTTTTGTAAATTATGCGAAATTTATATTTGTTAATTTTCGTAACAACTAAATCACTTAATATAACTACAGTTTGAAGTATTTTATTTTTATAATTTTTTGGCATGATTTTGAATCTAAAAAAGACGATCTTCAGAAGAATTTGTGCCCATTTTATTGCCACGACAGAACTTTTTTGCCCACTTTCTTTAGTCCAAGTTGGTAATACGAACCGGGACTATAGGTCATACCTTTAATCCGGTTGGTGATACGAATCGGGACTAAAGGGGTTAGCACCGAGCACCCTTTTAGTCCCGGTTGGTGATACTAACCGGGCTAAAGGTCCCGTTTGCCCCGAGACTAAAGATTGTTGGTGTTCTAGCCGTTGGAACCGGAAGTAATTTTATATTAGTTTCTAATCCAACCATAACCGGGAGTATTGCTCCGAACTGGAATTACGAATGACACTTTTTCTACCGGTGAATGGCGCACAGTCCATCAATCAAGCCCTCCGGAACGTTGCCGCGACATATATGGGAATTCGAACGTTGCAAAGGCTGGAGGTTCAGCGTACCTGTCTCCCTGTACACGTCCACTGCCATCAGGTTTCTTCGACGCCAAGCGACGCGCGCACAAATCATTGGTATCGGTGATTGAAGTCTTTTTTTGGAACGTAGTACCGGCGAGCTAAATTGGTCGAAGGAATACATCGCCTAATAATGGACCCGTCCCATCGGCAGCGAGCTTTATCGGAACAAACATCCCGAGCTCTTTTTTCTCTTTTGATATCATTCCGAGCTCTTTTATTGCGAACAAACAAAAATGACGTTCCTTTTCTATTGCTGTTTTCTCAGCGCGCAAAAACGTTCATAGTAAATATCGCGTGCGCGGTGTATACTTTGTCCTCAGTGTCCTTAATTTAGTCAGATACTTCCTTCGTTTTAAAATATAAAATATTTTAGGTTTGTAAAGAAAATGTATTTAGATTTATTTTAGTGTCTAGCAGTGGCGGACCCAGAGCAAAACTTACAGGGGTGCACCCCTATACACATGTTATCATTTGAGCTTATTATACGGGTGTCACACACATGAAAATATAGCTTATGCTAGGAGAAAACAAAAATGGACCCGGTGTCCTGTGACACCCCTAAGCTCTATGTAGGTCCGCCCCTGGTGTCTAGATTCACTCTAAACCTTAGTAGTGAACCTATATACTAAAAATAGTCTAGATACATTTGCTTTACAAATCTAAAACATTTTATATTTTAAAATGGAGGGAGTATAATTGACCATGCTTTACGGCCTCATGATTTTGTCCATAAGCCATTGACGACATGGAGGTGGTCAGGTGGAGGGGAGAAGGCAACAAGATTAGCAGCGGCGAGTTCTACGTACGTACGTGTGCTGGGACTGGGAGCATGTGAAGTGGCCGTGGCACACGCCAGCCGTGCAGTGGAGACGCACAGCGCTGACGACCGAGAGGTGTGCGTGGGCAAGACGGCCGTCCGCTGATTTTCTCCTCGGAACATGCATGGTGTGGTGGGAAAAGAATGGTTGCCTCATCCACCTGCCGCGCTTGCTAGCCTATAATGTCCGTGCGTGCGGTCGAGGCCACCGGCCATCATCCCATTCCTCCCTAGCTCCTAGGAGTAGGCTCGTCCAACCGGGGTCCTCTCTTCCTTTGACTGGAGGAGCGCTTGTAGTGGACCCTGCCGGCGGATATGCTAAAAATGCGCCCCTGCTAATCGAGTTCTGTTGGGGCTAGCTCACGGGCCGTGCGCGCCTCAAGGGAAACCCTCTTCTTTGACGACACCGGCCTACTCCGAAAAGCATCTTCACTAACATTTCCAAAACATCGATCGAGACGTTGAAATTAGGTTTGGACACAGAAATTCTGTCCAATCGTGTTCTCAGAATCTCTTTATGTCCGGATTTGGGTCAACTTTGATCCGAGCTTTTTAGGTCATTTCCAGGATCCCGAGAACGCCCTAGGAACGCCGGACGAAGCGAAAGCCGAGTCCTCGTCCTCCTCGGAACCACGCGGCGATCGCTGGGCAATAACTGCCCGTCGCATCGGCCACGCGTCGCCGTAATGCCGCGCCATCGCCGATCCCTCTGCTCCCGCGACGGACCGGCGGGAACTAACTTCCCGTCGTTTCCACTTTTCCCTCCCTCGCTGCCCCCTTCGGCCTATATAATCCGGCGGCATCGCCGGCTCATTTCACTCACCTCCAATGCTCCTCCACTTCCCCCTCCACAGCTCCCCAACTCCGGCGAACTTCGAGTTCTTCCCCGCACACCATGGGCGAAAGGTACCCGACGACCCAGCGGCGGCGAATGGATTTGGCCGCCGCACCCTCTAGGCTTGGGAGGCGCGCATGTTGTACGAGGTGGGCTACATGGCGTCGCCGGACATCCGCCTCGCAACCGGCTGGAAGCTCAGCGCTGGTAGGATCCCTATCCCGTCGGAGCCGAAGCCCGAGGAGCTCGACGACGAGATAGCCACGGCCATAGCCGCCATGGAAGACCCAGACCTCGCCGAGGATACGGGCAACCGCGTCTTCTGGGAGCAGCATCTCACCGAGCGGCGGCAGCAGGCGCTCGCCCGCCACGAGGGGCCGCTGGGCCTACTGCCAAAGAGGAACAACGTGGCTGGGCGCCGCCGCTTTTGGAGCGCTCCTGGGCGCACACTCGCCGCCGTGCTGGAGCACATCCACGCCAGCAACGAGCCCCGCCTCGGCTTCCCCCGTAACCCCAGCCGGCGTCGAGGGCGAGGCGCCATCCTCCGGCCAACTGGCTGCCGAGGAGGATGGCCAGCCTCTCCTCTTCGTCCTCCCACTAGTCGGGCTCCGCACCGGTGGCTTCGCCGCCGCTCCGGCCCGTTAAGAGGGTGTCGGTGACGCCGGTCCGGTCGCCGCCGAGGACCAGGTCGCACGGTATCGTCATCAACGAGCCGCGTGCTCCGACGCCGCCCACCGGCCGTCTCCGCCTTCGCAGGCCGAAGCCGGAGCCGCAGGACTGGGCGGTGCCAATCAACGAGGACACGTTTGCCGTCAAGATGGCGATGGAGGAGTCCCTCCGGGAGGCAGCGCCGCAGCCGCCGGTGGAGCCGTCCTCGCCGGACATACTCGAATGGTCTAGGACGGACTGGGAGGAGACAGAGCAGCGGCGCGTCCACCGCCTGCAGCAGGAGGCCGAACGCCAGGCCTGGTCTGGCCGCGTTCTCACTTACCAGGGCGCGCCGCTCGTCGTCCTCGACGACGATGACGAAGTCGGCACATCCTACCAGCCGTGGAGGTGCGGCGATGCCGGCCAGGGGAGCTCCCGCCCGCCACAGCCGCCGAGCGATGATGACGACGACGGCAGCGAGGACGATCCTGGCTACACGTCCTTCTACGGCAACTTTGGCATATAGAAGCGGCGACGGCATCGGCGAAGGCGACGACGACGGCGGCGGCCTTTTTAATGATTTTAGTTTATTATCTAGTACTGTAGTTTAAATTCGATGTAATCCGCCTATATTCGCCCATGTTTAATGAAATCCGCCTGAATTTGTCAAACTTGTCTGAAATTTAGCCGAACGCGGGGACTTGACCTGAAAGCTTCAAAAAAATGTATCTATAATGTACAACACCTGGCAACCAGAGATGAATATGCTCCGCTGCCTCCTACTATCTTTGTTTGGGATTATTAGCCAAGTTACATAACAAGACATTTCATAACTCTCTCTCATTAATATATACATGCACAAGTAGTATTACATACATGCATGATAGAAGTGTAAGGAGAATGAGAACATATATTAGACAAGAGAGACTAATAAATAGGATAGCCATAATCTTAAACAATATAAAAAAACTGTTAAAACTTCTAATTCCAAAAAGAGGTACTCGTAGATCGTAGTACTGACCAACACCACTTCCCACAGGGTTTGGCGCAGTGCCGCACCGTCGTCGTCATCATCAGCGGTAGTACATACGTTCACCACCGAGACCGGGCCGCGTGACCAACACAGGATAAACCGCATGCATGCACTTGAGTGCTTGTACCTTTGTTGGATCATCGCGCCGACCGACCGGCTGCCGCGCGAGCTCATTGATGTTTCTACAGGTTTTCGTCGTCGTTCGATCGATCGCTTGTCCTCGAACGGGGACAGAGCAAAAGCAGCGGGACGTCCGGACGTGACCGCTGATCGACCATGCATACTATTCTCCTCTGTCCTCTCTCCTCCGTCGTCGGTGCAAAATGATGGCGTATGTTTGAGTAACGGTTTATCCGAGCTAGCAGCTTTGAAATCAATCAGAATATTACGGAAAGATAAAAAAATAAGAACAACACTATAAGCAGTCCCTCCATTTCAAAATAGTTGACATGGCTTCATTTCAAAATTAAAATAAAACAACGTTGATGGAACGGGTATTAGTGGAGAACGGGGCTCCTGTCCTGGTTTAGTCCCGATTGTCCAACCGGAATTGAAAAATCGGGACTAAAGCCTCCCCAATTTAGTTTCGGTTAGACTACGAACCAGGACAAAAGTACTACACGTGGCTGCTGCATGCTGCCAGGGGAGAGGAGCATCCGTCCCGGTTCGTGTTATCTGTCTCTGTCGTGGCAGTAATTTGGCACATTTCTCTGTCGTGACAGAGAATTTATTTTAGGCATATTTTTGCCGTGGCCACTTTTTGTGTCGCACGGCAGAGAATTCATTTATATTGTTTTCCTTTTTATTTTGTGTTTTGTACTCATCAATGAAGGAACCATTATATTATACAACATTATCATGGATATAGAGATCGAAGTGTCGAACATATTACATTCAATACACAGGTTTTATGCATATATACATATAAAATAAGCTTTTTGTACGGTCCATATTGCCGTATACACCCAACTCCACATGGTATTTTCTTTTTGGGTTTATAACCTCTGCATCAAAAAATCCCGTCAATTTCTACTGAATTGCTCGTACGCGATCCTTTGGTAGAAGATCGCCCCACAGCCGTTTGATTTTATTTAAAGGAGTCAACATATATGAATGAAACTAAACACAATTTGATGGTAATAAAAACTATGAAAATTGTTTATGTACGTAAAGTTGCTCTAAATTTCTGCCCTTCTCACAATACGTCCGACGGATAAACTCGCAAACATAGTATCCACATAAATTATTCTCGGACTCTGCGTTAGGCACTTTACGAGAACAGAGTTCAATCAAAATAATAATCAAGCATGGTAATGGTATCGAAACTAGATTCAAAGAGATGCCTGAATCTAGCCAGTGGTACTTATATCTAGTGATAAAAAATGTAAGCTCCTCTTTCCAAACATCCCTAGCCTTCTTGGTAAACCGTTTTCAAGCGCCGCCCGGCGAAGAAAACGAGTAAAAGAAGTTATTAATTACTCAATATCAGGAAATTCACGAATGTTGCCGATATAGTGCTGTAATGATTAGAATTACCGCCGGAGCATCATCCGCATGTCCGCCCGCGTCTCAAGGGATTTATGTTTCGAGTCCATGACTAGTACCCGCCCTTTGCCAGGTTGAATGATTAGCAGAATATAGTGGAAGTTGCGCATGCATAACTCATCAATTATACACTTAACATCGAGTAAGCGAAATAGAAAGTGTATACAAGACAATAACACTCACTTGAAGTTGTCAGGAAATAGTATTTACCTTCTGGTTTCTTGAAACTTTAATGCGTGTAATATTATCATTTGTATTCTGGGATCTTTTTTTGACATTAGCTTCATGAACAAAATATGGGTCAATAAACTCAATGTCATAGATTTGTCCTCTTCTGCATTCGAGAATCTTCATTCTGCATAATATAGTATAATTATACATGTAATAAATGAGGTGAGATAGCTAGAGACTTAATTACAAAATTAGTACTTATAGACAATAGACATCGACGATCGATTTGTCCAAGGCGTCTTGATTGAATAATTAAAATAGTTCACAAATTTAATCATTACCACGTCATCTTCTTTCCCGTAATGCTGTTTTTTTAACCCCCAGCATTATCCAATTTGCCCCGACCTTTGTGGCATTCATGTACCAGTTATGCAATCTTCGCATTTTTGTTGGTAGATTCTTGACCACCTTAGGTTTTACGAGAGCATTCTCGTACTGGTATTTGTATGCTACTTCAGTCGCGGGGAAGTACTATAAATGGGAGAAGTATAGCAATACTCACACCTTGAGCAGCGGCCGCTTCTCCGTACAATGTAACTACCTCTGGATCATACTTCTCTTCGACTGCATAATTGCTCGACCCCACGTTGGTATGAGAAATCACCTTGAGCGGGGGGCACGATTGTTTTTTTGTTCTCCGAACTGGGGAACTAATTTTCCGCTTGCACTAGTGCTCTTCGACAGCTTCTGTGCCGCATGTGACTTGAGAATAGAGCGCTCATAGTCTGATGACAGCTTTGGCTCGGGTTGGTGAAGGAGACAGCAAAATTCGGTGCTGGGGAACTGTAACATCCCAACATTAGAGCTTAGAAATAAGTTGAACACAGATGTGTGCATTGCATTCATGCATAGAAAATCCGAATAATTTTCGCGCTTTTAAATAAAAACTTGTCAAAGTGATTGAAGCTTCTCTTAACTTGATGGAATTGAAGTAGATAATCAAGTTGACCGCGATAAGTTTCAATATGACCTTGCTAAAACCTTATTTTGGGTAAGGGAGATTTGATATAAGGGTAGTTCAAATGTAATAAAAGTTAAACCCTAATACATTACTTAATGGATTATATTTGATCCTTAAGTAATCATATCCCCAGTATTCATTACACAACCCATGAATACCAATTTATAAATATAACACAAGTAATAGGAATGTAACAACTAAATCTTAATCTCATTTACTGATGCCATGAACCTCATGGTAATACCTAACCTTAACTCTTAGTGAGATTGAGTAGGAAAGAAACCAAGTCAAGATCATTCATCATATATCTTTCTCTCCATATCAACCTTTATCATCTCTATTGAATCCTATCCCAATTATTGTTGCTTATCAATGTTGAGTAATCAACTATTGATTCACCAATTCTTCATCTATCAATTCTTGACCTATCAACTCTTGTCCTTATTATAGCATTCACTTAAGACCTATAAAGAAATAAGTAAGAAGGGGTAAATAGTAATGCTAGAATTGAATATCATCTATAGGATGGAAAATCTTGGAGAGAATGAAATCATTATGATAATTGATGGAGTTAACTCACTCCTAAATGGATAGAAGAGTTATCTAGAAGGCATAATTATATGTGGTAACAAAGAGGATTATAAGGATGAATTCTGAAGATAGTTTCCAAGGAGTAATCCTATTGGATCAAGTAGGTATAGTCAATGAGTATTATCTCATAGATAGATAGGGATACTAAGAACATAACTATAATACAATCGTAATGATGTATTGATAAGGCCTTGATTAGCCAACTGGAAACCTAAGCCATAAATGATCAAAGGATTATAATGATCATGTTTAAGCCACAAAGATTGAATGCTTACATCAGGTATGAGTGACATTGGTGGATAGAACATGATTGAACCCTAGTATAAGATAATGGAGTATTATGAAGGTGGATGACTAAGGAAAGGTATGGGTGGAGTTAGAAGTAACCACTTGTTGGGTTGGGGATTATTATTAGATGAGTAGTTGATTTAACCAGGTATGGATGTGAGAAGGTTAGGAAAAGCTTTATTGTCAAGCTTATGGATTTACAAGTGTGAAGGGAATATGCCCGAGAGGCAATAATAAAGTGGTTATTATCGTATTCCTTATTTATGATAAATGTTTATTTTACATGCTATAATTGTATTAATATGGAAGCGTTAATACATGTGTGTTTAATAAACAAAAAGGAAGTTCCTAGTTATGCCTCTCTCATAAACTAGCTCGTTGATTAACAAGATGATCAAGGTGTCCTGATCATGGACATTGGATGTTGTTAATAACGGGGTCACAACATTAGTGTAATGGTGTGATGAACATTCATCCGAAGTATAGCATTACGATCAAAGTCATTTAGTTTATATTGCTATAACAACTTACGAAGTGATCCTAATCCTTAGACCATGAGATCATGTCAATCACTAACACTGGAAGAGTTTCTTGATAACATCAAACGTCACACCGTAACAGGGTGATTATAAAGATGGGTTCAGAACTACTAAAGTGTTATGTTGAGGCCCATGGATCGAGAGTGGAATTTGTTCATCCCGATGACGGATAGATATACTCTGGGCCCTCTCGGTGATATCACATTGGTTAGCTTGCAAGCAAGTGATTTGATCACTAGAATGTTATATCACGGGAACGAGAAAAGAGTGCATGTCAGTAACAAGATCAAACTAGGTATGAAGATACCGATGATCGAATCTCGGACATGTAATATATCGCGAAACAAAAGGATTAAGATACTAGCGTAAAAGGTTCCGACGATCACAAGAAAGTAATCGTTGAATGTGTGGGAGTCAGTATGGGTCTCCAGATCCCGCTTCTGATTATTGATCCGAGAGGGGTCTCGATCATGTCCGCATTATTCACGAACCGTAGGGTGACACATTTAAGAGACACCGACATCCAATTAGAGCAAAAGTTTCATGCCGAAAAGAATAACAAGTGCAGGAATTTATTTCACTAGATACCGAAACGGGTTTTCGGGTGAAATTGCAGAAAGTGTTTCTGCATGTGAAATGAAATACTAGCAAGGGGTTATATGTGAATGTTTGTCATTAAAGTAATTGACAAAATTCTGAATAAATAAAAGGAGTTTTATTTAATGAGAGTTTGCATTAAATTTGGTGGAAATTTAATGGGAATTTGAGTGGGTTTTTGAGTGGAGGGAATTGAACGGCATTTGAGTGAGTGGAGTGTCCACCCACATGAATGTGGAAGAGGTGGGGGCAGCCCCATGGCTGGGCGCATGGCCCCTTGGGTGCCCCCCTCTCCCTATAAAAGGATCCCCCTCCCTCTCTCTCACTCGCACCTCCTCGTGAAGGATCTCTCTCCCCCTCTAGAATTTATCCCCCATGGTCTCGGACTAGCGAGATACATGTTACCGGTGGCTATTCGGCAAGAAAGAGTTGTGCTTCCGCTGCATCGCTGGAGCGAGGAGGCGGAGGTTGCTCGGTGCCTCAAACGTGTGTGCGAGCACGGATGCGCTGCTGTTTTTCGGCGCTAGGACTTCCTCTCGATCTTGAGATCGGCAAGAGATCGTCTACATCAACCACGAGTTTGGACTCGTTAAGGTTTGTCGGTCTTCAAGGGTATGTTCTCTACGGATATACATCCGCCCGTTGTTTATATCTAGTAGATAGATCTTGGTACATAGTTGTTCCCATCGTAGGAAAATTTTTGTTTTCTATGCTGCGAACCCTACAGTGGTATCAGAGCCGGATCTATGCGTAGATACTTTGCACGGGTAGTACACATATGAGTATGTGGGCGATGATGATCATTTTATTGCTTCTTAGTTGTACTTTGGATATTGGTGGCATAGTGGGATGAAGCGGCCCGAACAAACTTTACATGTCCTCGCACATGAGACCTGTTCCACGCTTGACATGCAACTAGTTTTGCATAAGTGGCTAGCGGGTGTCTATCTCTCCTACTATAGTCAATATCTAATTTGCAACGAGTTGTCAACAATTTGGTTATCCTCGTTGTGGTTCATGTTCGTAGGTAATAACGGTTCTATCTTCGAAATCCCTAAGCCACGTAAAACTTGCAATGGATAAATTAGAGGCGTCTAGTTTAGATTGTTGCTGGATTAGTGTTATGATATGGTGATGTTGTAAGTAGAAGTATGAGATGATACTATTACAACACACATAGGTATGATAGAGATCATACCACGGTGCACATGATGGAGATCATATGCGGGAACCATATCATTTCACTCATAAACATGTGATGTTTTGATTGCATCTTATATTGCTTGTTTGGCGTTTTATTAGCATAATAAGATGATCCCTCATTTAGATATCAAGATAAGAATGTGTTCTTCCTTAAGTATGCACCGACAATGTTTCGTCGCTTCAAGACATCACGTGATGATCGGGTGTACTTGAATCCACGAGCATATCTCGGGTGTAAGACGGTTACACACGCGAATACTAAGGTTCTTACTTGGCGAGCCTAGCATGTACAGACATGGCCTCGGAACACGGACCGAAAGGTTAAGCATGAGTCATATGTTTTGATATGATGACCATATGGATGCTCGCCTTTGAAGCTACACCGACTCACGTGATGATCAGACTTGGTGTAGTGGATTTGGTTCATGTAATCACCAAAAAGACAAGAGGGATGTCGTTTTTGAGTGGGAGTTCATTTCTAATTTGGATTAGTAGAACTCAATTTATCATAAATTAAGTCAAAGTGAATTTGCATAATTTGTTGTAGTCATTGGCATTCGTTCACCACCTTATGCATAGTTGTAATTGAGATAATAGAACTATAGAATTATGGATATATACTTTACGAACTGGTATCGTATTGTGTTGAGTGTCAATCTAAAGTTTAAAGTCATATTGCAAACTTTCAGCAAACTCTATTTGCTCCGTGAAATTTAATAGTTAGTATTAAATTGAGAGTAACAATTCCAGTGTTAGTATCTTAAGTATCATGTTTGCCTCCATGATTCTTGATTTAAATATTGAGATTATCTAGGAGCTGAAAAGAATTGTTTCAGAAACCATCATGTGTGGTAGATCTAACGATATCTAAAACAATGTTTTGGTTGCAATATGATATAGTATAATAAATGTTCTCATATTGGATGAGAATTTACGAAGGTTGGAGATGCTAAACATCCTAATCATCCAAAAGGGTTTTGGAAAGTAATGTTATACTCACGATTCGCCTTTATAAGATACAGTAGCTTGATCATGAAAGTCGTCATGATAAGGATGAATAGAAGATGTATGTAAAGTGTTTACTATACTAAAAGATTACTAAAGAATGGATTTTGAAAGAATGCCGATCATTTTGATGATGGTGATCTACTTCAAAGTGCAAGTCCAAAGGTATTATTATTTGAATATACACGCTTTGGACTATGTGTCATGTATATGGCGCCACTTTTGATGTTGATAGATTCTTTTAAAAAGGAAAAGGAAATGCTGAAAGAGAATCTATAAAATATATTTGGCAGAAAAGAAAAAAAAATGGAAATATCCAATTTAGGTATATGGATGATATGCATGTTATGGTTGTATTCTTTGCTTGTTCTTGGGTATTGGATACCGAATTGGTTGGTATGAAATTTCATACGAAACAACGCAATTCATGAACCACAATGGCCTAAGTAACTAGCAAGAGATTATGTCATGATGTTCATCGAAAACAAACAAACCGTTGTTTGTATTTCTCGTTGACATCAAAGTTTGACTTCAAGATTTGTTTTAAGAATTGTTATTTGAATCAGGTATTATGAGAACAAAGGTTGTTCAAATAATTACCGTATTCCATATAAGATGGATGATTTACAAATCTAGTTGGAGAAATCACATCCATAAAGCGTAATGCTAAAATGTTGCAAGACAAATGATTGGGAGATCACTTACGAAGTGACATCGCCGTTTAAATTATATTGGAAAGAAAACATAAAGAAACTCCATTTTCATGGATTTTTGGAGTCTTTGATTTGATCAAGTGACGCTTGTGAGACTTTCCTCGGGATAATTAAAACTTCGTTCAAAGGCCAAAGAAGAACGAACGACTAAAATATTGGAATTTATACATATCGATGTATGTAGTCCATTATGTGTAGTCGTAAGCGATGGGTTTCAACTTCATATACTTTCTCCGGAAATTTGAGTGAATATTCACTTAATGAGAAAGAAGTGTGAAATATTTGAAAATGTTCAAAGACTTTCAAGATGAAGTGAAAATCATTGTGACAAGAAAATAAATGGTTTATGATTTTATCATAGGGGATTTATTTGAGTTACAAGTGTAACAAGAACAATAAATAAATTATGACTTATCATAAAGGGATTTATTTGAGTTACAAGTTTAGCAAAACACCTAGATTTACATATCCCGAAACACCATAGGAATATGGAGTGTTTGAGATTTGTAATGAAACCTTGTTTGACATGGTTGGATCAAAGGTGTTATTTATAAAACTGCCATTATGTTTTAAAAGATTAAAGCTTTAGAGACTTCCGCTTTTACACTAAAAAGAGCTCCAACTTGATCCGTTGAAATGACACCATGGAAGTTATGGTTTGGGGTAAAACCCAAGTTGTCATTTCTTAAATTTTGGTATGCTAAACATAAGTAAGATGTTTACAACCAAAGTCGGATGAGCATGTCTTTGTAGGATATTTCGAATAACAATTGGTTATTCCTCCATAACACCAAGGACAAAAGGGTTTGTCGCTTGAAACGTGAAGTTTCTTAAAGAAGGAATTTTTCGCAAGAGTTAAGTGGGAGGACAATAGAACTTTGATAAGGTTAACGAACCTTAACTAAATGTGCTGAGTTGCGCAGCGCTGGAAATCGTTCTGGAGGATGCCATAATGCTCATAGCTTATGTGCCTCAAAGGTTGTGGTCACGGAGATCTAAGTTCTTATTGAACCAAGTCGGTCGAATAAACAATCAAATACTAAGATTTGAGAGTAAATCATTATTGTTTGACAATGATGAACCGACTATATGCAAAGAAGCGACGATGGTCCCTGACTCCGTCAAATGGCTTGAAGCCATAAAATCCGTGATAGTTCCATACACGAGAAATCAAGTTTTGAACTTGGAAGACCATCCGGAAAGGTGTAAAAACCTATCGGTCGTATTTGGTTCTATAAAGAAACAGACATGGATGTTTCACATCTATGAAATAGTCAACATGTCGTAAAGTATTTTATGACAATGTTCAAGGAGTTGACTATGACAAGATTTGATCTTTCATAGCGATATTTAGTCTGAACGGATTAAAGTAGCAACCACTACATATAATTTGGTATATGGTAGATGAATAAACAAAACAAAATTCTTCTAATAGAATGGTTACCTAGGACGTGTACATGACACGATCCAAAGGGTTTTGTTAATTCAAAGGATGCTAAAAGGGGCATGCAAACTTCAATGGTTGAAGTAAGCATCACGGAGTTGGAATCTTCACCATGATGAAAAAGGAGTTTTTCATCAGGAGACGATGAAGATGCTTGCATTTGCAAGAAATTAAGTGGGAGCGCTAAGACATATTTCTAATACATTATGTGGGGGACATTTTGTTGATTAGAAATGATGTATCTTTTATTGATAAAGGTTAAGTATTTCATTTCGATGAAAAACTTAGGCAAAACCCGAATATTTAGCATGAATGTCTATAGTGGATAGACTGTGACGCTAATATGGTTGTGCCAAACGTACATATATGAGATATTGAAGGAGTTCAATATAGAAACAACAAGAAACGGTTCTTGTCGCATGGAAAGGAATTGAATTAAGATTCAAGTGTATTGACACTTGATAAGTGAAACAAGATTCAAGTGCTTTGACACTTGATGAGTAAAATCACAAGAATGATTTGATCAATCATACCATGATATGTACACATCCAGATATGTCCTATGCTCTAAGTGTTATGAGCATATACCAGAATGAATCATAAAATGATCATTGGACGATAGTGAGGATATTATTATGATCTTTTGGAAGAACTAAGAATATATTTGTGTAGAGGTGACAAACAATTACAAATAGTTCATTGTAAAGCGTTACATTGATACTAGTTTTGTCACAAGATACAAATTAAGTTTATCTCAATTTAAACAATGGGTGGCGCAATGTAATGGAAAGGAGTTTCCATGAAGGATTTGGAAGAGTTTCAAAGTTAAGACATTGTGACGAATACTACAACAAAAAGGCTAAGTATATGACTGCTATAGTAGCAGCAAAGGAGGGAATTTGTGTCAAGAAGTTTGTTATCAAACTAAGGTGTAGTTCGCAACCGGCTAACACTAAAGATATATTGTATGACAATAGTATCGACATGATTTAACCCCAAGTAACTAAAGGTCTCACCAAAAGACCAAATTTATACAATGCTATCTCATTGGAGAATGAGTGATGCGTGGAGACGCAAAGACATGCAAATACACACGGACCTGAAGCGTCAGATCCGTAGATTATATTAACCACTTGCAGTTGCGTATATGGAACACCGGAAAGCCATATGTGTTCAATACGCAAAGTTTTCAAACTAGATTATTGTCTCTAGTGCAAGTGGGAGACGGAAGGGAATATGCCTGAGAGGCAATAATAAAGTGGTTATTATCGTATTCCTTATTTATGATAAATGTTTATTTTACATGCTATAATTGTATTAATACGGAAACGTTAATACATGTGTGTTTAATAAACAAAAAGGAAGTTCCTAGTTATGCCTCTCTCATAAACTAGCTCGTTGATTAACAAGATGATCAACGTTTCCTCATCATGGACATTGGATATTGTTAATAAAGGGGTCTCAACATTAGTGTAATGGTGTGATGAACATTCATCCGAAGTATAGCATTACGATCAAAGTCATTGAGTTTAAATTGCTATAACAACTTACGAAGTGATCCTAATCCTTAGACCATGAGATCATGTCAATCACTAACACTGGAATAGTTTCTTGATAACATCAAAAGTCACACCGTAATAGGGTGATTATAAAGATGGGTTCAGAACTACTAAAGTGTTATGTTGAGGCCCATGGATCGAGAGTGGAATTTGTTCATCCCGATGACGGATAGATATACTCTGGGCCCTCTCGGTGATATCACATTGGTTAGCTTGCAAGCAAGTGATTTGATCACTAGAATGTTATATCACGGGAACGAGAAAAGAGTGCATGTCAGTAACGAGATCAAACTAGGTATGGAGATACCGATGATCGAATCTCGGACATGTAATATATCACTAAACAAAAGGATTAAGATACTAGCATAAAAGGTTCCGACGATCACAAGAAAGTCATCGTTGAATGTGTGGGAGTCAGTACGGGTCTCCAGATCCCGCTTCTGATTATTGATCCGAGAGGGGTCTCGATCATGTCCGCATTATTCACGAACCGTATGGTGACACACTTAAGAGACACCGACATCCAATTGGAGCAAAAGTTTCATGTCGAAAAGAATAACAAGCGCAGGAATTTATTTCACTAGATACCGAAACGGGTTTTTGGGTGAAATTGCAGAAAGTGTTTCTGCACGTGAAATGAAATACTAGCAAGGGGTTATATGTGAATGTTTGTCATTAAAGTAATTGACAAAATTCTGAATAAATAAAAGGAGTTTTATTTAATGAGAGTTTGCATTAAATTTGGTGGAAATTTAATGGGAATTTGAGTGGGTTTTTGAGTGGAGGGAATTGAAAGGCATTTGAGTGAGTGGAGTGTCCACCCACATGAATGTGGAAGAGGTGGGGGCAGCCCCATGGCTGGGCGCATGGCCCCTTGGGTGCCCCCCCTCTCCCTATAAAAGGAGCCCCCTCCCTCTCTCTCACTCACACTTCCTCGTGAAGGATCTCTCTCCCCCTCTATAATTTATTCCCATGGTCTCGGACTAGCGAGATACATCTTCCTGGTGGCTATTCGGCAAGAAAGAGTTGTGCTTCTGCTGCATCGCTGGAGCGAGGAGGCGGAGGTTGCTCGGTGCCTCGAACGTGTGTGCGAGCACGGATGTGTTGGAATTATGCCCTAGAGGCAATAATAAAGATGTTGTTATTATAATTCTTGTTCATGATAATGTTTATATTCCATGCTAGAATTGTATTAAGCGGAAACTTTAATACTTGTGTGGTTTGTGAACAACACCGTTTCCCTAGTACGCCTCTAAGGACTAGCTCATTGATCAATGATGGTTAAGGTTTCCTAACCATAGACATGAGTTGTCAATTGATAATGAGATCATTTCATTGGAGAATGATATGATGGACAGACCCAAACTAAGCAAAGCAATTAGATCGTGTCATCGTGTTCGTCTTTGCGAAGCTTTTCTTATGTCAAATATTGTATTCCTTAGACCATGAGATAATACAACTCCCTGGTATCGGAATAAAGCTTTGAGGTCATCAAACGTCATCCTATGAGAGGGTGATCATAAAGGTGTCTCTCAGGTGATCGGAAATTATCTGTTGGGTTGTATGTATCGAGATGGGATTTGTCCCTCCCAAGTCAGAGAGATATACTTCGGGCCCACTCAGTAATCGATATCAACACCGCTTGCAAGCATGTGGTTAAGGAGTTAATCACAAAGTGATATCGGATTACGGAACGAGTAAAGTACTTGCTGTGAACGAGATTGAACTAGGTATGACGGTACCGACGATCGAATCTCGGGCAAGTAAAATATCGCGAGACGAAGGGAATATATATATGGGATTGTTTGAATCTTGGCATCGTGGTTCATCCGATATGATCATCGATGAATGTGTGGGAGTCAATATGGGTGCCTAGACCCCGCTGTTGATTATTGATAGAAGATCATGTCTGCATATTCTCGAACCCGCAGGGTCACACACTTAACGTATCTCGACGCTAGGATAGATTGGATAATTGGTTTATGAATTTTTGTTCGGAGTCTCGGATGGGATCCGGGATATCACGAGAGGTTCCGGAATGGTCCGGAGAATAAGATTCATATAAGGCAATGCAGTTTTTGGAGTTCGGAATTGTTCCGGGTTAATCGGTATTGTACCGGAAGCTTCTAGAACCTTCCGGAAGGGGACCAACGTGGCCCCACCTTCCGGGAGGGGGCATGGGCCTATGAGGGAGTGTCCTGGCTGCATTGGTCCAGGGGCACAAGGCCCCATAGGGCCCAGCCGATCCTAGAGAGTTTAAATCGTTTAAACTAGAGATAGGGTTTCTAGAAGAGGGGAGAGTCCATGCCCCCCACTCCTTATCCTTTGGGCTTGGGGGAGGGGCTAGGGCTGCGCCCCCCTCTATATAAAGAGGGGTGGGGGCGCACCAAACCCTTACACCTCTCCTCCAAACCCTAGCCGCCTTGCTAGCCTTCCTCTCTCCCTCCCGACTATTTGTAGGCGAAGCCCTGCGGCAGAAATTCTCCACCATATACACCACGCCGTCGTGTTGTAGATCCAATCTATCTCTCCACCATACTTGCTGGTCCGAGGAAGGAGGAGACGTAGAGGTGCTGCACGTGTGCATCTCACGGAGGCACCGCCACTTGTGGTGCTAGATCGGATCGGATCGCGAGGAGGAGAAGCGAGTATGACTACATCACCCACGTTCCGACGAACGTTCCGCTGTGCGAATCTTCAAGGGTATGAAGATCTAATCCAATCTCTCTCGTTGATTGCATCTCCTAGATTAGATCTTGGCTTTCCCTCTGTTCGCATCCGTAGAAAATTTGGATTTACTATGCCACGAAACCCTTCAGGATGCGCTGCTGTTTTGCGGCGCTAGGACTTCCTCTCGATCTTGAGATCGGCAAGCGATCGTCTACATCAACCACGAGTTTGGACTCGTTAAGCTTTGTCGGTCTTCAAGGGTATGTTCTCTACGGATATACATCCGCCCGTTGTTTGTATCTAGTAGATAGATCTTGGTACATAGTTGTTCCCATCGTAGGAAATTTTTTGTTTTCTATGCTGCGAACCCTACAAAGTGGATTTAGAAGAATATAAGATGGATAAGAATATTCTGGTGAAGTAAAGTTCATCATGTTAACACATGATGATGTATATAAAGAAGTAGTATATATAGGAAAGGAAATCCTTAATTAGAAGTCCAGGTTTATGAAGTATGGAAGGTAGGAATTCTTGGTAAACACTAAACCCTAAATCTATAATCAAGCTTAACATCCATCCCATTTGTTGGATCAATCATTTTGTTTCCACAATGGTTGATAGGAATAATTTCCTACATCAAATCACTTAAGCACATCTTTGTCATTTTCAATCATCATTATCATAGGTGCTTATGAAACTATAGTTATCAATTCTATCTCATAATTCATTTCAAATAATAACTATTTATTTGAAAAGGTGATATCCATATTGACCACAAACATAAAGACTATATGTTTAGCCATTCATCTTTATTCACATTAAACAAAGTCTTTGATTCATCTCTCTAACCATTTATTCCATAGGAGTATGGAATAAGTAGGAATACCATAATTATAAATCACTCTATATTTTACTATGTGATTAAATACATAAAAAATAAACCCTATGACTATTACTACACATTTTAAAACTTCAGTACTTCAAATAAAAGTGAAAATAATGTTATAGTTAATTTTTAAGATCTTAAATAAATCCTAAAGCCCTAAACCCTACTTACTCTATTTAATAAAAGAATGTCTCTATAATTATAAAGTTAGAAAATAATAAATAAAGTATGCTATCCAAATCCTAAATTCATACCAGAATTTGAAAAAAAAATTATACTGCAAGTATTCAACAAATAAAATTCTATAAAGATGTTTCAAACCAAATATAAAAATATAAATATGGAAATAAAACAGAAAACAGAAAAAACAAAGGAAGAGAGGCATCAGCCGAATCTAGCCCACGACCCATCTTTTTGTCTCCTTTCCTGTCGTTCATGTGCGTCACACCGCGATCCACCTGGCCCAGCACCAGCCTGCCAGTAGCCCATACCCCTTCAGGCTCTAATCTTCGTCGTCTTCCTCGTCGGCGAAGCTGCTGCCTGGCGTTCCGATCGCCGTCGATCCCCACCGTATCAAGATGCACGTCGTCGTCGTCAGGGGAGGATAAGGAGGCCACGGCGATGTTTCCCCTCGGTCTCATCCTCATTTTCCCTTCTCAGCAACCCTCCTCTTTGATTTCTCTCGGTAGACAAAACCCTAACCGCCATGGCTCGAGCCAGAGCTCGCTCCCGGCCTCCCCTTGCCATTTTGAGGCCACCACGATGACCGCGGTGCTCGACTTCGTCATTTTCCCCAAAGCACGCTGGTCAGGGAGGTATCTAACTGTGGGATTTGATCCATCTTCTCTGACCCTGACGCCGTTCGTCGATGTCAATCGCCGCCGTCTCCAACTGCACCTTGCTTCCTCGACCACCTCTCTGCATTCCCGGTGAGCTGACGGTCCTCTAGGACCTTACTTTTTTCTCTATCCGTCCCTGGATCATTTTGGCCTCGAGCGCCGCCATGCTGTCTCCGCTTCGGTCACCGCCGGCGAGGCTCCCGGCCACCCCTAGACACTACGCCACCCTAGTTAGGTTGCCCAGGTTCATGCGCTTCCAATCCACTAACATTCGCATCCACTCGCGCATCGTAGCGCCATCGCTAGATGGTCGCCGGCGACAGCCACCATCCACCGTGTCGACCAGACCAAGTCAAACCTGGTGTGGGTCTCGTTGCTGATGTGGCTTGCCAACGTGGCCACGGACCCACAAGTTCATCTCTGTGGCTAGGTTCGTTCTGAGTGTAAAAAGGATTAATGGTTCATGCCAACGTGGCCCTAAGCCCCACATGCCTGTGACTTGGGTATATCCAGTCTGGGTGTAAAAAGTTTAGTGTATGTTTAGGAAATAATTAAAACAATACAAATTT
The DNA here is from genome assembly GCA_910589765.1 of Avena atlantica. Classification (NCBI taxonomy): domain Eukaryota; kingdom Viridiplantae; phylum Streptophyta; class Magnoliopsida; order Poales; family Poaceae; genus Avena; species Avena atlantica. Next base: position 64,120,647 of record OU342737.1, read on the forward strand.
AAATAACAATATTCAAGAAATGAAATAAAATGATTAAATCTTGTAAAATTGATATCTTTAGTTTTATAAATCAGAAAAATACATATAATATATGGACATGTTTAGAAAAATGAAATCTACAACTTAAAACTATCATTAAATATTATTTAATAAATACTTTATAAAGTTTTAATACTTTGACATTAATATTTTAATAATGGTAAATGTTAAAAATCTAAATAAAATACCAAAAATATTAGAAAAATAAGAATTATACTCTACCATTATAATTATACATTATTACTTCACTTAATTAAATATTTATTATTTATTAAGTATTTTTAAAGTAATAAACCTTATTAAAATCATATCTTATTATTTATAAATCACAAAAAGAAATGTAATATACCAAAGTGATCACAAAAACAATACCTACAAGTTAAAAATGTGATATTCCACTTTTAAGTTAAATAAAAAGTTAAACACTTTCATCGCTTGAATTTAAAACTATTTCTTTAGTTAATAGTTCATAAAATGACAAATAAAATTTGTTAATATTTCTTGAATTAACCAATTAAATCTAATAAATAGTATTATGAAGTCCCAATGATTCAACACATTTTAAATGCAATTTTATTGAATTATCCTTCAACCATAAGTGCGAATTATTTTATAAAAGGATTCTTATTTAATATAAAATCTCCAAGAATAATTGTAATGAAATAAAACCTATTCTTTTACTTCAACTACAAGTTAAACAAACCAAAACACTATATTGAATCCATAAGTAGTTAAGTAATATTATTTCTTTGTTTACAAATTATAACCACTCATCCATAAAAATGAAAATGATTCTATTCCACTAAACAATTAGTAAACCACTATTCAAAAGAAGTAATGTCATTCTTAAGTAACTCTAAGGAAACAATATAAAATGAACAAGATACAAGTATCATAAGTAATACACCCTAAGTCTATCTACATTCTTAAAGTTAGTTATAGTCTCAAAGCTTTAAGTATAATGTTAAAAAAACTTGATTATATGCTTTATAGTTAACTTTGGTCTGTTATAATTAAGTTATAAAGCATCCTAATACCAAACCAACCCAGTTAAAAACCAAGATAGATAAGTCTCAAATACTACTACTATCATGAATTCCAGTAAAGGCAATTCCTTCTGACTTAAAGACTATAACTAGAAAGAACACCTCATAAAGTTAACTTAAAAGCTTAAATGCTTCTGCCTAATTGAGTAAGATTTTCTTCAAAAGTTATTCGTGTTGCCACTTCAGAAAAACAAATAACACCTAATCACAATCACTTTACTTTATACTTTACTTGTATAATAAGATTGTTAATACTTAAATTCTATATAAGTGACATTACTTGTAAAGTAAAACTTGAAGATAAACAATTAAGATGTAAGCAACCTTGAGTAGCATTCCTTACTATGTATCTTGTTGTTGTATAAATACATGTTGTTTTCCACACACTCACAAGCCTTAATAAGAAGCACATGTATGAAACTTAATCTAAAATGGCAACACATTCCAAGGAAACCCTTTACAGTATCCAAACCCTAGAACAACGTTATTCTCGGGATTCACATTTATCAACTTGCATTACATTACTTATGCATAAAAGCATCTTGCTTCTTCAAACATTAGTCCTTACCGGACCAATGATGCAGATTTCAACTATTGGATCTTATATTGTCTTGAAGACCGTGAGTGCATAATCTTGCAATCACAAAAGGCAAGTTCACACTTGATCATGTCCTTTGTTTATTTTCTATCAAGTATTTTACAAATCCAGTGTTATTATCACCTGCATTTGAAAAAGGTCCAAAAACACTATTTTCGATAATAATGTGAACTATTGGTTACTGATCCAGGGTGATCAGCTAACCTAGTAAATCTGACAGTTGGAATACCACTGTTTGGAACTATATCACCTAGGACTTAACAACCAAGTTCGCCAGTGATTCTTGCGCCGTATATTACGCGTTAGCCATGAGATTTGGAATGGGACAGAGAAGTCAGCTGTATCTTCTTCCTCTCGCATGAAGCCGGATGTGCAGGTCGTGGCTGTTATCCTTGTAGCGTGCATATTAATTGGTAATTCGTAGAGGATATGCAGCATATGGGTGGGAACCCTCAACGTCCCACGATAGTTCTGACATCTAACGGTTTGTACAAACCATTGACGTAATTCTTTATATGGGCATGGTGTACACCAAGGAGGCATGCGGGGTCGCGAAGGGGGCAGTGATTGGCTTGGATCATCTTTTGGACCCCACATCATGGAATTGTGGACGGGAATAAGCTGCCCGGTTGTGCAATAAAGAGTAGATCTCTCATGGGTAAAGTAACGCACCTCTGCAGAGTATAAGAACTGTAACTTCTTACTCCCTGTTCCGGGAAGGAGCTGCGAACGCGGCGGGAAAGGAACTCCATGAAAGTTCTGGTAAACCCGTGAAGGCTGACGGACATAGCTTTTCAGAATAAAAGCAATCTTTGAAGAAATGTTTACGAAAACTTGCATTGCCTACGACCTACGGTCTGTGGCTGTAGCTATAGTACATCAAACACTCCTTTTCTAGTGAACTTGCTGAGTACGCTCGTACTCAAAGTATCTTATTAACCCTTTCTAGGTTCTAAAGCCAGAACAGACGATGTATACATCAATTTATGCTATAGGAATCATCACCCAAAGCTAAAGCTCTTTAATGAAGTCAAGAAAGTCAGCAAATACACCAGCTCAAGTGAAGACGAAGTTGCGGATTAGATAAGAATAGAATTTCTAACCATAGAACCCACTTCTGTAGAGTATTGCAATAGCAGCAATGCAAGCCATGTAGTTCAGCTATTAGTTTTATAAGTATGGTAGCTATGAGTTATTTATTCTTGATTCTTCTTCGTAAGAAGTTTCTTTCTCTCTCTTTAACCTAGAGTGTTCTCTGGATCTTGTGTAAAAAGTTGAGTTGTAACCTATAATCATGTCTTGGACCTGCTGTGTTTCTGTTGTACTACTCTGAGGTATGTAATACTAGTGAACGGTGTGTCATTGGTGTTATGTCAACGAATATAGTATATTACACCATGAAGTGGTATGCTGGGTCACCGCAGGAACTTTGGCTATTTCGGCTGCTTCAGTTTAGCAAAAAACTCGGTCGTTTTCGCCTCGACGATCGCCGCAGTCTCCTCTAGAGTATAGTAGTAAGCTCTTTTGGGACGAACCTTTGGTACTTTTGGTAGAGGCTCGTGCTTACGTATCGGTGATCGCTTACCACTCCAGAGTAGCGGTGGTACGTTTACGCTTTTTTTCCTGAGCTGGCGACGATGGCTGGCGCGGCGGCGATAGCTGCGCTGGAGACAACAGTTGCGCTGGAGACGGGTGAGGTGACGGAGACGACTGTTGTGTTGACGGAGACGGGTGAGGTGGCGGTGAAGATGGCCTTGGCGTCTGATTTGGAAGCACGATATATTCCTTTCGCCATATAATTGGGTTATTGCGTCAGCATGACATCAGCTCAAGGTGGGGGTTGTTTTTCACCAGGGCCAAGTCTACCCACTGGGCTGACGTGTGGGCCAGGGGCAAGGCTGACCCAGCTCGGCTGACGAATGGGGCCATGGCCACCTCGGAGCCATCTCGGATCGCAGGTGAGCACAGTCAGGTGGTGGCCGGTGATGTCGCTAGAGGGCTTGAGAAGGGGGCGTGTGCGGGCTTGTTCAAAAGAGGGCGTCGAGGCGAACCTAACTACGGTGGCACCGCCCGGATTTGGTCACCGAAATAGGGCGCGCGATGACATGCAGCGGCGGCAGACGGTGGCACGCAACACGAGAGAAGGACAAGTGAGAGGGAAGGAAAGAAGGGGTCCAGGAGAATTACAAGCTCACCCTCGATGCGTGTGTAGCCTTGGTAGGGACGGAGGAGATTGGCAGCAACGGTGATGGCGATGACGGAGCTCGTCAGTGACGGGGAAGACGCGGTCGATTCCGGTCGCGCGGCTTCGATTCCTTCGGCGAGGAGGATCAGCATAGCGAGGTAGAGTGTGGAGGCCAGCGGCGAGGTGACGGTTGGGCAGCCTGACGGCATCCAATCGAGCTTGTCCTCGCGGCGGTGGCGTCTCTGTTTCGGGTGAGTGAAAGAGGAATGGGGAAGAAGGAGAAGGGGCACACACAATTAACTAGTAGGACCTCTTTCATCCCGGTTGGTGGCAACCGAGACTAAAGGACAATTTTGGGCTAGGCCTGAAGCGACGCGGCCAGGGGCCTTTAGTCCCGGTTGGAATCTTCAACCGGGACTAAAGGGCGTGTTTTCAAAGTTTTTCCAGATTTTCTCTCGGTTCCCGCCTTATTTTTTGTGAAGCTCCGGTCAGAGGGAAAGGGCAGGAAAACTTGGCGGAAAGCGGTGGGAAATATATAGTTTGGGAAGCAGCAACCGAATTAAAGTTTCACAATTATAAAAAATACAAATCCCTTCGTGTGCTGTCATGTTATGTGTTATATTTGCAAGGAAAAATATTAAACTTGGAAAATTGCAAACATCATAAAATATGCTTCACAAAATGAGCTATCATGTCTCATGGCATTTAGGTTCACAATATGCGGCTGGCCGACCAGATTTGAACTAGAGGCACACAATATGAGGCCATGAACTTCTTTGCGTATGTCCCTTCCTTATGATCGCTTCGGCCGTAACCATGGAACATCTTCTTTACTTAACGGAATGCTTGGGTCAGTTTTCACTATGAAGGGCAGAATTTCATCAAACTTATTATAATCTTCTGACATGTCTGTCTTGTCCTCGATTCCCATGATGCTTATTTTCCCTAAAAAAAACTATGTGATGCTTTGGCTCATCATATGATGTATTCGTTTGCTTATGTTTCCTTTTTTCGGTCTGGAGGACATGTCATTCACATAGAAAACCAGAGCCACATTATTGGCTAGGACGAATGGTTCATCTCTGTAACCAAGATTGTTGAGATCCACTGTTGTGATTCCGTACAACTGGTCTACCTTTACCCCCTCCCCATTTAGGTTGACACATTTGCAGCAAAACAAAGGGACCTTAAAAGAGACTCCATAGTCAAGTTCCCATATCTCCTTTATGTAACCATAGTATGTGTCCTTTTGCCCATTCTCGTTTGTGGCATCAAAGAGGATACCACTGTTTTGGTCGATGCTCTTTTTATCTTGGGCGATCGTGTAGAATGTATTCCCATTTATTTAGTACCCTTGGAAATTCAATATAGTAGAAGATGGTGACGCAGCCAACAAGTATAGCTGATCTCCAACAGTGGTGTCATTCATGAGATATGTCCGCAACCAACCGCCGAAAGACTTCATGTGTTCATCTCTAATCCATGAGCCAGGCTTAACCGGGTTGTTGGAGTGTACAACATTCTTGTGTACCTCGATATACGGAGCTACCAAGGTGGAATTCCATAGACCTGTGCAGTGTGCTTGAGTGAAAGATTCCCCGTCCTTACATATCATTGCTTTCTTTCCCACTGTGCCTTTTCCACTTAGTCTCCCCTCGCCACGAGCCAGGAACACCAATCGGCTTAAGCTCAGGAATAAAGTCAACAAGAAACTCAATGACCTCCTCTGTTCCATAGCCCTTGCAGATGCTTCCTTCTGGCCTAGCACGTTTATGAACATATTTCTTTAAGACTGCCATGAACCTCTCAAAGGGAAACATATTGTGTAGAAGTATAGGACCGAGAATGAAAATCTCTTCCACTAGGTGAACCAGGAGATGCATCATAATATTGAAGAAGGATGGTGGGAACACCAACTCAAAACTAACAAGACATTGTACCATATCCTTCTATAATCTTGGCAGAATATCTGGATTGATTACCTTCTGAGATATTGTATTGAGGAATGCACAAAACTTCACAATGGGTACTCGAACATTTTCCGGGAGAAGCCCCCTTAATGCAATCGGAAGCAACTTCATCATAATCACGTGACAGTCATGAGACTTCAGTTTTTGGAATTTTTTCTCTGCCATATTTATTATCCCCTTTATATTAGACGAGAATCCAGACGGCGCCTTGATACTGTAAAGGACTTCAAAACGATTTCCTTCTCTGCTTTGGTAAGAGCATAACTGGCACGACTTAAGTGACGCCATTTATCCATCTTGTTCTATGTATGCATGTTCTTTGGGTCTTTCATAAGTTGTTGGTCCTCCCGTGCTTCTGGTGTATCTTTTGTCTTCCCATACACGCCCAGGAATCCTAGCAGGTTCACGCAAAGATTCTTCGTCATGTGCATCATGTCGATTCAAGAGTGGAATGTAGGACTTTCCAATAGGGTAGCTCCCAAAATATAGATTTCTTCTTCTACATGGGCGCATGTACAATAGGCACATCGTTCAGAACAGATTGATCGCCAGGACCCTTTCCAAAGATTACTTCTATGTCCTTGAACATACCAAATACATCATCACCAGCAGGGAGGTCAGGCTTCTTCTGGTGATTTGCCTCACCTTTGAAGTGCTTGCCTTTCTTTCTTACAGGGTGATTGGTCGGAAGAAATCGTCGATTCCCCAGGTACACAACCTTCTTGCATTTATGCAAATATGTACCTTCAGTCTTATCTAAATAGTGTGTGCATGTCTTATATCCCTTATTTGTCTATCCTGAGAGGTTACTAAGAGCAGTCCAATCATTGATGGTTACGAAAAGCAACCCTCATAGGTCAAATGGATCCTGTTTGTTCTCATCCCACACATGTACACCTGGTTTTCCCCACAACTGTAAGAGTTATTCAACTAATGGCCTTAGGTACACATCAATGTCGTTGCCGGGTTGCTTCGGGCCTTGGATGAGCACTGGCATCATAATGAACTTACGGTTCATGCACAACCAAGGAGGAAGGTTGTAGATACATAGAGTCACAAGACAAGTACTATGACTACAGCTCTGCTCCCCAAAAGGATTCATGTATGATGACCCACAAGTATAGGGGATTGCAACAGTCTTCGCGGGTATTATTACCCAATGTATTGATTCGACACAAGGGGAGCCAAAGAATACTTGCAAGCCTTAACAACTGAGTTGTCAGTTCAGCTGCACCTGGAAATAGTTCCTTTTTTTGAGGTTAAACTTGGAAATATTTCTTGCTCACAGAAGTTTATCAGTAGCAACAGTTTGGTAGTAGCAATAGCAAAGCAACACCAACAGCAACAACAACAGTGAAACAGGAGCAATAGTAACAGTAACGGTAATGGTAGGATTCGAGTGCAGTAGGCATAGGGATGGATGGACGGGCGTTGCATGAACGAGTCTAAACATGTAACTTAAAGATCTAGGGCATTGCAGATAAATAATAACAAGAATCCAAGTACTAAACAATCCTAGGCATGTGCTCCAAATATAGTCATACATGCTTGCAATGAGAACTTGCACAGCATCTTCTGTCCAGCCAGCCCGTGGCAACAGGGCCTCTAGGGAACTACTAGCAATTAAGGTGCTCCTTTTAATAGAGCACCGGAGCAAAGCATTAACACTCTGTGAACACATGTGATCCTCACACCACAGCCATCCCCTCCGGTTGTCCCAATTATTGTCACTTTGGGGCCTTTGGATCCGGACAATGATATGTGTACACAACTTGCAGATAAGATCACAAACAATACTATCATCATGATTCAATAATAAGTTCAGATCTGAGATCATGGCACTCGGGCCCTAGTGACAAGCATTAAGCACAACAAGTTGCAACAAAGTCAAATAGCACTAATAGAGATACTAGGCACTATGCCCTAACAGATCTTATTTGATTACATGATAGAATTCATCCAATCCCTACCATCCCCAAGCCTACAGCGGGGGATTACTCACTCATGGATGAGGGAAACATCGGTGGCCGATGGAGATGCGTTGGCGATGATGATGGCGATGATCCTCTCCAAATTCCCCATCCCGGCAGGGTGCTAGAACGGAGTTTGTGGATCCGAATCTTGGTTTCTGGTGGCGGCGGCGGAGCGGAACTCTTTCTAGAAAACTATCGAACCCCCTCGGTTTTTAGGTCGAAAGGCAACTTATAGGCGCAGAGGGAGGCCGAGGGGGTGCCTGGGGTGGCTGCACCCCCTCCAGGCACGACCAGTGGTGGGCCCATGCCTGGGGTGGGTGTGCCCCCCCAGGCCTCCACTCCATTTCGTCTTCTGGCTCCGTGGATCTTCTGGCGAAATATAATTTTTGGAATATTTTCCGGGATTTTCCCTAATAGTTGATTTTCTGCAAAAAACTAGACACCAAGGTAATTCTGCTGAAAACAACGTCAGTCCGTGTTAGTTGTATCCAAATCACACAAGTTTAGAGGTGAAACAATAGCAAAAGTGTTTGGGAAAGTAGATACGTTTTGGACGTATCAACTCCCCCCAAGCTTAGCTTATTGCTTGTCCTCAACCAATTCAGTTGAAAACTGAGTGCGATAAAAGAACTTTCACGAACACTTTGCTTCATATGATGTAAATATTCTCAGCACAGGAGTAGATTTTTAGATAATTCATAATAAAGAGTATGCAACTAAGTCTACTCAATAGTCATTGCAAGCTATGAAGAGAAACCAACTCAATAATAATAAATAGCATGAAACATAAACATAAGCAACATTGCAATGCTCATAATAAGGTATGATAGAGTGGTATCTCGCTTGCCTTTGTTTGAAGAGCACAATATAAATGCCAAGGCACCTCTGAAGTTCACATGAAGACTAGAGATAAAGATATCAGAGATACAAGCATCAAAGTCATGACATAATTAACCAAGTTTTGGAACAAACACAAAAATGAAAACTATGCTCTCAAGAAGGCGCTCATAGAATAAGTGGTGACTCAACAAGGTTGTGAAAACGGTTTTGTGAAGCTTTGAAAGGCCTCCCAATGCTGAAAGGAAGGTACTCATTAGCTTTGAGCTCTCATTGCCCCTATCATAGGCATCTTCATGTGGTTAAGGTGAAAGTGAGGTCCACTCTGAATCATATGCTTGACAGACCATAGACTGGAAATACCAAGTCTCTTGAGTACGAGGGTCGCTCCGCATGCTACTCAACTTTGGTCACCTGAAAGTTCTTGTCATTGTAAATACATGCATATCATCGAGAATCGCCAACGGGGTACCCCTTGCACATGGTACATGAGCTTTCCCATAACCAAAATGACAAGGCAAGCAGACAATGAGCATCTCAGCAATCTTTTTATTTACCATATGCATAGCGTTTTTATTGAGGATGCTTCATAGATGCTCATTATGGTGATGCTGCAAGTTTCCACCATGATTAAACATGTCTTGGGCTAGCAGCCCAGGCGTTTATCTAACACAATGTATAAACTCCATGAACTCACAACCTCCCCTTTTATTTTACATCGTCGACATCCGTAAACAAAAGAGCAAGGAATCAACTGGATGAGATATCCAAAAAGTGTTGAAAGCGTTCCCCATGACACCACGGTTCTGCTGACTCCCAGTATATATAATTAGCAAGCATATAACTTTCATGGACTAGTCACAATGATTTAGGATTACTAAGCGCAAGGAATAAAGTGTTCCATCAAGTTCGTGAGAGCTTTACTAACTAACTTTATCAAAACAGACAAACATTTAATTTTAGAAGAAAACACGGCATATGGAATATGCACTGAAATAGCAAATGATGCTAATGGGTAGGTATGGTGGACACAGCTGGCAGTATTGGTTTTGGGGAGTTGGAAGCACAGGTAGAGGACGTACTCAGTGCAAGTGAAGGCTAGCAATAGAGAGGGAGCGACAAATGAGAGAGCAATAGCTGTCATAATTATTATTGCAACAAAACAGGACTAACTATCGCATGAAAGTGATACAAGAACTCTGAGGCAAAATAAATCATCGAGGCTTACTGACTATTGATTAGTCATATGCATGCGTGAGCATGTGCCAAGTAGATTCACATGAATAGTCAGAGGAGGATACCACAATATCATGCCAAAGTATGAATAAAACAATGCAAGCAAACATTCATATGACATTCTACAAACTATTAGAAAGCTGGAGCTAATCATAGAGAAGCAAGAACTACTAAGCATCCATAATGACATACACCTTACACAAACAGGCTAAGCATGCTCACAATGATGAGTATATGTACAAAAATGAAACAAATAGAGTTCGTTACCAGCCTCTTACCACACCTCGAGTTGTCTTAATCTTCATTATTGCCCTTCACTTTTGTGACTTGAATAATTAACATGAAACCAAAATCCACTAAGGATGGCTGAACCCTGCAAAGAACTCACAAAACGAAAGAAGAACAACAAATATTTTTGGTGTTTTCGATTTTTTTAGAAACAAGCAAACAAAGAAAAATCAAACAAAAACAAAGCAAACCAAACAAAGCAAAATCTTTTTCGATTTTTATTTTAAGGCATACCAAAGCAAAGAAACAAACTAAGAGAAACAACTAAAATATTTTTGATATTTTTGGGTTTTTAAAAGAAGCAACAAAAACCAAAAAGAAAGCAAAAACAATGGATATACAAAGAAACGACCGAACATGATATATATATGAGTGTGATATCGGTATACCTCCCCCAAGCTTAGGCTTTTGGCCTAAGTGGGGCTCAATCCCATGGTGTCCAAGAGGATGAACCTCCGTAGTATGTCGAGGAAGCTCCCTCGTCCTGGTACGAGCTCTAGGCCTACCCTGTATAATGCGCAGGGGGGGTCGTATGATGGTGCTTCCTCCTGATAGTGCCCGTGGAATTTAAGAGAGCACAGATTGTCATCCATCTCCATCTTCGAGCGTGACCATGGTCCCTGAGAAATACTGAATAAAGTGGTTTGGGGTAGAGGGATCTCTCTCTCTTCCCCGTCAGTAAACAACATTCTATAAACCAAGTTCTCAAGAGTACAGCTAGTGGTGACAAAGTTGTGCGCCTTCATGGTAGCAAGATCAAGCCTCTGAGGGGTCAAAACTATATCATGTGGATCAACAACAATGTTTAAGGCAGCAGCAACACGAGTAGCAATAATTCTCCCATAAATGGGTCCCTTAGCAGCTAGACGACGAGCAAGGAGAGAACCAAGATTATACTTATCCTCATTGTTGAGCAGAACAGCTAAGAAGGCCAATTGATAGTTGGAAATATTACTAGTGTTCTCCCTACTAAGAACACTGGTGGCAAGATAGTAGGCAAAATACCTGATGGCTGGAAGTTGAATGTTCTTTATATTCCCTCGCTGAGCTCTACGGTCATCATCATTGGTTATTCCTCGGTAGAGCTCTAACAAATCAGCAGGTAGAGCTTGAATCTTCTTTGATGACCCAGTTGTACCAAGTCCAAGGGCCTTGCAAAATTGCTTCAAAGTCATAGAATGAGCCCTGCCATAAATTTTGAAAGACACAGAAGGCTTGAACATACTATTAGTAAAGGAGAAACTCTCCACCAATGTTTTAGTAAGCAAAGCATATTGTGCACTCTCATCCTGCATGTAACTTGTTAGTCCAACCCTCTGCACCAAAGTCATAAAATCGTTGAGAATCCCAACATCTTGCAAGAAAGTTTTGCAAGGAAAGGTGGAGGGGTGCACATCCCCTTCATCTCCCTCGTCACCAAATCGCGGAGTGATGAGATCCTCATTGTATGAGGGTCTAGTACTAGTAGATGACCTTGGAAGCCTTTCCCTTATAGGTGCATCACTCTCAAATATGTCACCAAACGTGTGGTGGTCCATGACTTCCCTATTCTGAAATTTTAAACAACCATCAAACCAAGTGATTTCTAAGTTGGTAAATGATGAGCAACTTCTATAGGAACTTGCTAGAGGACTACACATGCATCAAAACAAAGTTTCTAAGCATAGACCAAGCATTCAAGATCAAACAACCTGTCACCTATAGCAGCAAAATACTCAAGATACAATCTACCAATCACAAATCTAATTGGACAAGCAGAGGAGGCACATACCAAGGAACAATCCCTCCAAAAAATCAGCACTTGAGATGGGCTGAACAAGGAGATCAAAAATCGTGAGCAAGAACAGCAAGGACTCGAGCTTGAGCAAGTTTTTCGGTGTTTTTCGGGACAGAGAAAGAAGGTGGCTTTGAGGAGGCAGCCTGGAGGGGCCCAGGTGGGCCAGACCCCCTAGGCGCCGCCACCTGGTAGGCCGCGCCTACCAGGGGTGTGGTGTCCTGGGGTGGCCCCCTAGGTCACCTCAGGTGCCACTCTACCCCTTTTTTGAGGAAAAAATTATTTTGAATTTTCTGGGATTTTTTGGGAAACTTTATGTTTGGCCAATTTTTAGGATATGAAAATTGATTTTCTCACAGAAACATTTTTTTCAGAAGAATCAAAAGCAAACCAAAATCCAAACTATAGGAGCTCTAAGAAACTCAAACAAGCAAATAACTAGCAAAACTAAAGCTAAAGCAAAGACTAGGAAGGATAAAGGAAAAAGAAAGCAAGTATAACCATAGTGGAAACATTATTTTGTTCATAAAAAATCCTTTTGTTAACAAGGTTGATCAAGTCTTGTTACCAAAACAATCTTATATGAAACAAAACTTTGCATTCCACAAGGTGATTATGTTACCTCATACTTGATAGCAATGGTCCCAATCATAATAGTTTCAAAATTTTCTTGTGGAATGGGACAATATATTTATCCAACCTTGATGCCCTCAATATTTTCAATGGAATTCAGGCAATAGCTCTTAACAACCCTCTTGGGGAAATAGACAGTGTGCTCTTTGTCATTAATATTGAATGCTACTTTTCCTTTATTGCAATTGATGACAACACCTGTAGTATTAAGAAAAGGTCTCCCAAGAATAATGTACATATTATCATCTTTAGGCATTTCAAGCACAACAAAATCAGTTAGAACCATGCAATTATGAGCAACTTGAACAGGAACATCCTCACATATACCAACAGGAATAGTAGTTGACTTATCAGCCATTTGCAAAGAAATATCAGTTGGTATCAACTTTTCTAGTTGGAGTATCTTATAGAGAGAAAAAGGCATAACACTAACTCCAGCTCCCAAATCACATAAAGCAGTTCTAACATAATTATTCTTAATAGAGCATGGAATAGTTGGTATACCTGGATCACCAAGTTTCTTTGGAACCTTACCATTGAAGGAGTAATTAGCAAGCAAAGTAGAAATCTCCTCATTAGGAATCTTCCTTTTATTAGAGACAATATCCTTCATATACTTTGAATAAGGAGGCAACTTAGTAGCATCAGTCAAAGGAATTTGCAAGAATAAAGGTTTCATCCACTCACAAAACTTATTGTAGTGTTCCACCTCCCTTGAATTGTGTTTCTTACCTGGAAAAGGCATAGGTTTCAGCACCCAAGGTTCTCTCTCTTTACCATGTTTATTAGCAATAAAATCTTCCTTTGTGTACCTAGTGTTCTTGTGCTTCTCAGGTTATTCCTCACCTTCCTCCTTATCAGGAGACTCATTTTTATCATTACCACTCTCAGTTTCAGCATCAGAGACAGATATACTATTAGGATCTACAGCAGGTTCAAGTGGTTCCTCAACTATCTTATGTTTCTTTTTCTTTCTCTTACGAGGACTACCACTATCTTCTCCTTGTTGAGAATCCTGCTCAATTCCTTTAGGGTGTCCTTTAGGATATAAAGGATCTTGAGTAACTATATCACTCCTAGTTCTAATTCCATAAGCATGTTTATCTCCTAAAGCATTAACTAGCATATCATTTTGTACCTTAGCAAGTTGATCAAGTTGGGTTTGAACCATTTGAAAGTGTTTACAAAGCATTTTAATATCATTAGAAGTTCTTTCCACAATATCTTTCAACTCATGGATAGCTCTAGATTTTTCCAATAAATGATTATGAACTTGTTTATTAAAATACCCTTGCTTAACAATAAAAGTGTCAAGTTCCTCTAAACATTGGTCAGGAGGCTTACCATAAGGAATATCACCTTCATCAAAGTGTTGGAGAGAGTGTACCTCAATAGTAGATGAGTGGGGAATTGGCTTACATAATTCTTCTATAGGATGTAGATTCTTCACATCTTCAGCTCTAATACCTTTCTCCTTTAGACACTTCTTAGCTTCCTTCATCACTTCATCATTTAATGCAATAACTCCCCTCTTTTTTGTTGTTGGTGCTGGAATTGGTTCAGGGACAACTGTTTTAGGAGTAATAGGCTCAGGTGTATTCAGCTCAGTTGAATTCCAATCATTATAATTCTTGCTTATCTTGGTCATTAATTCTTCAGCATCTGTAGGAGTCCTTTTCCTGAAAACACAATCAGCAAAACTATCTAGGTAGGTCCTAGAATCATCAGTTAGTCCATTATAATAGATATCAAGAAGCTCATTCTTAGGCAATGGACATCCAGGATGTGCATGAATCAAGGCACAAAACCTTGTCCATGACTCAGGCAATTTCTCTTCTTCTCCCTGTTTAAAATCAAAAAATCTCTGCAAAGCGGCATGTCTAGCACTGGGAGGAAAATATTTCTGGAAGAAAGAAGCAATCAAGCTATCAGGGCTATCAATGGAACCATGAGGTAATCTATTAAACCAAGCCCTAGCTTCTCCTTTTAGTGAAAAGGGAAGATCTTAGCAAGAAAGTACTTGCGATCTTAAAATCATCAGAGAATAAAGCACTCATAGTAGAAAGCTCTGTGAGCCACATCACTCTCATTTTAAGTCCCACAAAAAGGTTCCTTCTCAACAATATCTAAGTAATATAAATCAAGAGAGAAATCATAATCTTCATCTTTAATATCTATGGGAGAAGTGGAAAACTTAGGATCAGAGGACAACTTAGGCATTATAGTACGTCTAGAAAGGACACTCTTAATAGCACTAGTATCATGTGTGTTTCGACACTCTTCAACAAAATCATCAGTGAACTCAATGTAACCATCATTAATATCATAACTCTCACTAGCCTCAGGTGAGCTAACAGGTATAATGGTGTCTTCACTAGGAGTTTTGGTATTTACTAGACCAGCCATAGTAGCATATAGAAAAGGACCTAATGAACCACTCGCATCAAGCATAGTAGAAGTAACATCATGAGTATCAAAACCAGTTTCAGACTCAGCAGTAGTAGCAGTGTGTGTAGCATGAGTATGTGGTGGTGGTGTGACAAGCTTACTTATAACAGACGATGAATCAAGAGCAGCAGAGGTGTTTAGGACTGTACCTCTTCTTGTAGTGGATGGTAAAATAGGGAACTTTCTATCACGAGACTTCCCCATGATGAAAGGAGTAGCAGTGAACAATAATAGATCCAAGTGAACTTACAAATAAAGCTACGCTCCCCGGCAACGGCGCCAGAAAATAGTCTTGATGACCCACAAGTATAGGGGACCGCAACAGTCTTCGCGGGTAGTATTACCCAATTTATTGATTCGACAGAAGGGGAGCCAAAGAATACTTGCAAGCCTTAACAACTGAGTTGTCAGTTCAGCTGCACCTAGAAATAGTTCTTGCTCACAGAAGTTTATCAGTAGCAACAGTTTGGTAGTAGCAATAGCAAAGCAACACCAACAACAATAGTGAAACAGGAGTAGTAGTAGTAACAGTAACAGTAGGATTCGAGTGCGGTAGGTGTAGGAATGGATGGACGGGTGTTGCATGGACGAGTCTAAACATGTAACTTCAAGATCTAGGGCATTGCAGATAAATAATAACAAGCATCCAAGTACTAAACAATCCTAGGCATGTGCTCCAAATATAGTCATACGTGCTCGCAATGAGAACTTGCACAACATCTTCTGTCCAGCCAGCCCGTGGCAGCGGGGCCTCTAGGGAAATACTGGCAATTAAGGTGATCCTTTTAATAGAGCACCGGAGCAAAGCATTAACACTCCATGAACACATGTGATCCTCACACCACAGCCATCCCCTCCGGTTGTCCCAATTATTGTCACTTTGGGGCCTTTGGATCCGGACAATGATATGTGTACACAACTTGCAGATAAGATCACAAACAATACTATCATCATGATTCAATAATAAGTTCAGATCTGATATCATGGCACTCGGGCCCTAGTGACAAGCATTAAGCACAACAAATTGCAACAAAGTCAAATAGCACTAATAGAGATACTAGGCACTATGCCCTAACAGATCTTATTCGATTACATGATAGAACTCATCCAATCCCTACCATCCCCAAGCCTACAGCGGGGGATTACTCACTCATGGATGAGGGAAACATCGGTTGTTGATGGAGATGCGTTGGTGATGACGATGGCGATGATCCTCTCCAAATTACCCATCCCGGCAGGGTGCCAGAACGTAGTTTCTAGATCCAAATATTGGTTTCTGGTGGCGGCGACGGAGCAGAACTCTTTCTGGAAAACTATCGAACCCCCCTTGGTTTTTAGGTCGAAAGGCAACTTATAGGCGCAGAGGAAGGCCGAGGGGGTGCCTGGTGTGGCTGCACCCCCTTCAGGCGCGACCAATGGTGGGCCCGCGCCTAGGGTGGGTGTGGGCCCCTCAAGCCTTCTCTCCGTTTCTTCTTCTGGCTCCGTGGGTCTTCTGGTGAAATATAATTTTTGGCATATTTTCCGGGATTTTTCCTGGTAGTTTATTTTCTGCACAAAAACAAGACACCAAGGTAATTCTGCTAAAAATAGCGTTAGTCCATGTTAGTTGTATCCAAATCAAACAAGTTTAGAGAAGAAACAATAGCAAAGTGTTCGATAAAGTAGATATGTTTTGGACGTATCAATGTCATCTGTATTTAGACCAAACCATAAGTTCCTTGCATCATCTGCAATGTCCGGGAAGTCTCTCTCGGTTTTTCTCCACTACGACCCATCAGTAGGGTGTCTCAACTTCCCGTCTTCTTACGGTCCTCTTTGTGCCATCGCAACAACCTGGCATGTTCTTTGTTTTTGAACATGCGTTTCAACCCTGGTATTATAGGAGCATACCACATAACCTTAGTAGGAACCCTCTTCTGGGGGGGCTCTCCACAACATCACCAGGGTCATCTCGTCTGATCTTATACCGCAATGCAGTGCATACCGGGCATTTATCTAAATTCTCGTACTCCTCACCGCGATAGAGGATGCAGTCATTAATGCATGCATGTATCTTCTGCACATCGAATACTAGAGGGAAGAGAGTCTTCTTTGCTTTGTATGTACTCTCGGGAAATTCGTTATGCTTTGGAAGCTTCGGCTTCATTATTTTCAGCAACTTTTCAAATGTGGAGTCAGCTAGATGATGGCGCCCGGTATTGATGTGGGAGCGCTTCGTTGGAAACCCCAAGAGAAAGGTGTGAAGAGCACAGCAGCAAGTCTTCCCTCAGTATGAAACCGAGGTTATCGAACCAGTAGGAGGAAGGAAACGTCTCAAAGGTGTTGCAAGCAACATGGAAACCTGCACAACATAAACTCAAGACTTTGCCCCAACGATCAGTGAGGTTGTCAAGCTCACCGGTTTGCTGTAACAAAGGACTAACTGTATGGTATGGAAGGTGATGATGGTTTGCAGCAAGTAAACATGTAACAATGGAAGATGTATCAATGGTAAAGATTGGACCGGGGTCCATAGTTCACTAGAGGTGCTCTCCTTAGATAAACAAACATGGCATGCAAGGTAAACAAATTACAGCAGAGCAATTGACAGGACTGGGCAAGGCATAACAATGCAATACTAGACACAAAGATCCTATGAGATTTGATTGGGCAATAAAACAATATACATAGACCGCCATCCAACTGCATCTATGACTAGAAGTCCACCTTTAGGTTATCATCCGAACCCCCTCCAGTATTAAGTTGCAAGCAATAGACAACTACTTTAAGCAAAGTGTGTAAGGTAAACAATCCACTTGTTCCATGAACAAGAGACCGTTGTTTTCTCCCTAGTGGCAACAACACATCTACAACCGAAGAAATTTCTATCACTTCCCTTGGAAACTAGAGGCATGAACCCACTATTGAGCATAAATACCCCCTCTTGGAGTCACTAGCAACTACTTGGCCAAGATAGCTACTAACAACGGAGAGCATGCAAGATCACAAACAACATAGACATGATAGAATCAATAAGACAAAACCATTAATCAATCTGACATAGTAATCTCAATATCCATCGGACCCCCGCAAACACAACATGCATGATTACAAATAGATTAGATCTTGATCATGAACGGAGCTCACAAGATCTATACATGAAAACACAAGGAGGAGATACAACCATCTAGCTGCTACATGGACCCATGGTCCAAGGTGGAACTACTCACGCTTCATACCGGAGGCTGATGGCTAACGTGAAGCTTGTTGGGAACCCCAAGAGCAGGGTGTGAAGCAACACAACGGCAAGTTTTCCCTCAGTAAGAAACCGAGGTTATCGAACCATTATGAGGAAGGAAACGTCACACAGGTGTTGTAAGCAACGCGGAGACCTGCACAACATAAACTCAAGACTTTGCCCCAACGAATCACTGAGGTTGTGAAGCTCACCGGTTTGTTGTAACAAAGGATTAAACGTATGGTGTGGAAGGTAATGGCTTGCAACAAGTAAACAAGTAAAAATGGAAGATGTATCAATGGTAAAGATTGGACCGGGGTCCATAGTTCACTAGAGGTGCTCTCCTTAGATAAACAACATGGCATGAAGGGTAAACAAATTACAACGGGGTAATTGATAGGAACTGAGCAAGGCATAACAATGCAATACTAGACAAAAAGATCCTATGAGATTCGATTGGGCAATACAACAATATACATAGAACGCCATCCAACTGCATCTATGACTACAAGTCCACCTTCAGGTTATCATCCGAACCCCCTCCAGTATTAAGTTGCAAGCAACAGACAACTGCTTTAAGCAAAGTGTGTAAGGTAAATAATCCACTTGTTCCATGAACAAGAGACCGTTGTTTTCTCCCTACTAGCAACAACACAACTACAACCGAAGAGATTTCTGTCACTTCCCTTGGAAACTAGAGGCATGAACCCACTATCGAGCATAAATACCCCCTCTTGGATTCACTACCAACTACTTGGCCAAGATAGCTACTAACAATGGAGAGCGTGCAAGATCACAAACAACACAGACATGATAGAATCATCAAGACAAAACCATTAATCAATCTAACATAGTAATCTCAATATCCATCGGATCCCTGCAAACACAACATGCATGATTTCAAATAGATTAGATCTTGATCATGAACGGAGCTCACAAGATCTATACATGAAAGCACAAGGAGGAGATACAATCATCTAGCTACTACATGGACCCATTGTCCAAGGTGGAACTACTCACGTATCATACCGGAGAGAAGGCCTCCGGGATGATCTCCCCTCTGATAGGGTGCCGGGAAGAACTTCAGATCCCCCCGATCTAGGGACGACGGTGGCGGCGGCTACAGAAGGTTTCGTGGAGTTTTGATAGGGTACTTAGGGTTTCTGCATCGGGGGCTTCTTATAGGCGGAGAGGCGAGGCCGGGAGGCGACCAGGGGGGCCACACCCTGCCCAGGCGTGGGTCCACACTAGCCCACCCCTGGGGGGTGTGGTGGCCCTCTGGCACCTCTCCGTCTCATCTTCTGGATTCGTGTCCCCCACGGTTAAATATTGACGTCGGCTTTTGTCCCGTCCAATTCCGACAATATTGATTTTCTGCCTTTCTGGAACCAAAAACAGAAGAAAATAGGCAACTTGCACTGTGGCAACTTCTTAATAGGTTAGTTCCAGAAAAGATATACAAACACCTCAAAGTGTAGACAAAGCAAAGCAAAGTTGATACTAAACAAGCATGGAGCATAAAAAATTGTAGATACGTTTCCCACGTATCAAAGGCTGGCATGATGAATAATAAGGCCTCCGGGATGATCTCCCCTCCGGTAGGGTGCCGGGAAGAGCTTCAGACCCCCCGATCTAGGGATGATGGTGGCGGCGGCTACAGACGGTTTCGTAGAATATTGATCGGGTGTTTAGGGTTTCTGCATTAGGGGGACTTTATAGGCGAAGAGGCGAGGCAGGGGGCCACCAGGGCGGCTGCACCCCAAGGCGTGGTGTGGGCCCACCCGCGCGGCCAGGGGGTGTGGCCCCCTGGTGAGCCTCCTCCGTCTTGTATTCTGGCTTCGTGTTGCCCACGTTAAAATATTGACTTTGGCTTTTGTCCCGTCCAATTCCGAGAATATTGTTTTTCCGCCTTTCTGGAACCAAAAACAAAAGAAAACATGCAACTGGCACTGTAGCAACTTGTTAATAGGTTAGTTCTAGAAAACATATAAAAACACCTCAAAGTGTGGACAAAGAAAAGCAAAGTAGATAGTAAACAAGCATGGAGCATCAAAAATTATATATATGTTTCCGACGTATCAAGCATCCACAAGCTTAACTCCTGCTCGTCCTCGAGTAGGTAAGTGATAAAAGAATAATTTTTGAGGTGACATGCACCATCAAAACCAAGATCAAACCATTTGCAAGCATTGAAAGCTGGGATCAAAGAACTCTAAACATAAGCATGAAAGATGGAGTTCTAACAATTGGACAAAGTAACTATGCATGCAACATGAAAGGCTACAAACAAAGATCATGAATAACATGCATTGAAAAACGTTTGTTTGTTTCACATACAGAAAACATGGTATAGTGGCATTCAGCTTGTCCCTCATGGAGTAGCAAATAGATGCATAGGACACCTTCAAAGTTCATAAGAGTGACTAGATACAAGTAGCACAAGAACAAGCAATATCAACAATATGCATCAATCAATAAGTTTTGGGACACTGCACATGGAACTAAGAATGACAACTATGCTCTCTTAATGGTGCCTAAAATACATAACTCCATAGAATGCTTTTTATTGAGGATGCTTCATAGAATGCTCATTATGGTGATGCTGCAAGTTTCCACCATGATTAGACATGGCTTAGGCTAGTGGCCCAGGCGTTTCTCTAACACAAAATACATAACTCCATGGACTTACAAGCTCCCTCTTTATTTCACACCAGCGACATCCATAGACAAAAGAGCATGATATCAACTGTGTACAAAGTACAAGTGCAATGTTGAAAGCGTTCCCCATGACAACATGGTTCTGCTAATTCCAATGTATGAGTGCAAGCATATACAACATAGATGACACAATGGTTCAAGTTTATTAGGGGCAAGGAATATAAAGTGTGCCATCGAGTTTGTGAGGGCTTTAATCACTAAGTTTTCACATAACAAAATACTTTTTAATTGAAAGATAGCTGAAATAAGAATATACTTGGAATGGTGTAACACACCATGCATAAGAATTTATAGTGGACACTTCGGGATAACTTGGTTTCTTGGGAGTTGGAAGCATGAGTAGAACTTACTCATACAAGTGGAGGCTAGCAAAAGACTGGGAGCAACCAACTAAGAGAGCAATAATGTCCATAATCATGCAGAGTGACAAAACATTACTAACCAAAGCATAAAGTGGTACTACAAGTCAAGGACTAAATGATCATAGAGGCTATGGTGACTACCTCATAGTCATAACATGGTGTGAGCATGTGCCAAGTCAACCAAAACAAAGCGTCAAAGGAGTATATCACAATACTATGCTTTTGTATGCTAAAACAATGCATGATTCTTTCAAGGCACACTAATCAATGCCAATTGTTTGGAACAAGACATGCTATAGCAATAATCACTAAGCATAAGGTCAAAACAACACCTAGCATGTCATGCTAAAGTCTAAGTCATAGTCAATGCAAGCTCCTCTTGCACTTTCAAGAAAGAACTTTCTACTCCTCTCCAACACACATCAACTTATTTGAAACAACACAGCGAGAATAGGGGTCCAAACTACTTTACTCAAGCAAACTAAACAAACTAAGCAAACCAAAGGAAAACTAAGACGCTCCAAGAACAACACAACAATGCATGAAACAATAAAAATTAAGTGTCTAGAAAGATCTGAGCTTTTTATGGATGAAGAAGGGGATGCCTTGGGCATCCCCAAGCTTTGACGCTTGTACCTCTTGGATATTACATCATTCTTTCTCTACACCTGAAATTTTTCCTTCATACAGAACTCCACACAATCTTCATTAACAACATTAGTGTATTCAAAAGATAATAGACCTTTGGGTTTAGTTTTAGAACAGCAAAACTTTTCACTAAAAACACAAGCTACTGTAGCAATTCCTTCAAAAATCTCAATTCCCCAAAAGAGAACTCAAAAAGGAATCAATAAGAAGCAAATGCAAATAATGGCAGAAATCTGTCAAAACAGACCAGCAGGTAGAAACCGATTTTTTAGAAAATCTTCTATTGCTCAGATAAAAAAGTATTGAACTAACATAATGGGGGGTTTATTTGTAAATTTTCAGCTTAATCCGACTTACAGAGACTCCTCACGATTTTTTATGGTGGAGGACAAAAATCTGTTTCGGGACAGCAATCCCCAAATCTTACTTCCCACTTATTAGAGGTTATTCTTGGCACAAAAAGCAAACAAAAAGGATAAGGAGAGGTCATTACTGAAGTAATAACTTTCAAGACTCAAGGAAACTCTTGGGTTATCTCCCAACAAGAACTTTTCTTTAACGCCTTTAAGTTAGGAACAAGAAGCAAGAAATCAAGTATTTTCAAATGAGGAAGCATTAACATCAAACCTTGCTTTTAAAGGAGGAGCAAAAAGCAACTTATCTATCCTCATAGGGAATTTTTCAATACCTTTCTTGAATGGAAATTGATATTTAATTGTGCCTTCTTTCATATCAATGATGGCACGAACAGTTCTAAGAAAAGGTCTTCCCAAAGTAATAGGACAAGAAGCATTGTATTCAACATCCAAAACATAGAAATCAACAGGGACATAAGCATTGTTAACCATAATGAGAACATCATTAATACTCCCCATGAGTTTCTTCTTAGCATTATCAACAAGTGGAATATCCAAATAACAATCTTCCAAAGGTGTCAAATCAAGCATTTCATAAATCTTCCTAGGCATAATAGAGACACTAGAACCAAGGTCGCATGAAGCTTTGAGATCAAAGTCATTCACTTGCATATTAATAATGGGTTCCCAACTATATTCTACTTTCCTAGGAATAGAAGCTTTGTGTTTTAACTTCTCTTCCTTAATCTTAACAAGAGCATCTGTAATGTGTTTGGTGAAAGCAACATGCATATCACTAGCATCAGGACTTCTAGCAAGTTTTTGCAGGAACAAAATCACTTCAGAAATATTGCAACCATCTATATCAAAATCAAACTTAGCATCACTAGTAGTAGACTCATTAGGCTTAGGCATTGTAGGAGGAGTAATTGGGACTTCTTATTGTTTAGTGGAATTCAATCTAGTGATGGTGCACACACTATTGTTTCTATCAATTTCAACTTCCCTTTCCCACTTAGCATGAAGTTGAGCTAACAGTCTAACATTTTAATCAACAGTAACTTGTATGGCATGAGTGGCACCAAAGGTACTTTCCCTGGTTTCAGGTTTAGCAGCCATTTTATTAATTAAGGAGGACTATGCTTCAGACAAAGAGGATATATTTTTCTCAACATTCAAAAGCTTTTCCTCCATAGTCTTGTTGAAAGTGGTTTGTTTACTAATAAAATCCTTGAGCATGACTTCAAGTTCAGAGGGGGCACTTCTAGCATTGTTGTAGGAGTTTCCATAAGAATTGCCATTATTAGGAGGATAAGGCCTATAATTGTTGTTACCACCAAATTATTCCTATAGGCATTGTTGTTGAAATTGTTGTTTCTAATGAAGTTCACATCAACTTGCTCTCCTTGAGCAACCAAAGAGGCTAAGGGAACATTATTTGGATATAAAGGAGCTTTCCCACTAACAAGCATAGCCATAATAACATCAATCTTATCACTCAAAGAGGAGGTTTCTTCAACATAATTTACCTTCTTACCGTGTGGAGCTCTCTCAGTGTGCCATTCAGAGTAATTAACCATCATATTATCAAGGAGTTTTCTTGCAGCACCCAAGGTGATGCCCATAAAGGTACCTCCAGCAGCTGAATCCAGCAGGTTTCTTGAAGAGAAGTTCAAACCTGCATAAAAAGTCTGGATAATCATCCAAGCAGTGAGTCCATGAGTGGGAAAATTCTTAACCAAAGTTTTCATTCTCTCCCAAGCTTGAGCAACATGTTCATTATCAAGTTGTTTAAATTTCATAATGTCACTTCTCATAGTTATAATCTTAGCAGGAGGGAGTACTTTCCAATAAAAGCATCCTTGCACTTAATACAACAATCAATACTATTTCTAGGCAAGGATAGCAACCATTCTTTAGCTTTTCCTCTCAAGGAGAAAGGAAACAGCTTGAGCTTAATAATATCTCCATCTACATCCTTATACTTTTGCATCTCACAAAGTTCAACAAAGTTATTGAGATGGGCAGCAACATCATCAGAACTAGCACCAGAAAATTGCTCTCTCATCACAAGATTCAACAAAGCAGGCTTAATTTCATAAAAGGTAGCATCAGGAGCAGGTGGAGCAATAGGAGTGCTAAGGAAATCATTGTTGTTTGTGCTAGTGAAGTCACACAACTTGGTGTTCTCAGCAGAGTTCATTTTGGCAAAAGTGGGGCAAGCCAAAAACAGCAGCAGCAGAGCAGGAACTAATTTATTTATGTTTTTGATAAGAGAAAGCAAACCAAACTAAACTATTTTTTTAGAGTTTTTGATAAAAAGAGGCAAACAAATCCAAACAAAAGAAACTAAGCAAACTTAAAACAAAGTAAAGAAAAACATTGAAGAGGACTCCCCTTGTGAAGACGTCCTTAGCCTCCCCGGCAATGGCGCCAGAAAAACTTGGTGGCGCCCGGTATTGGCGTGGGAGCGCTTCATTGGAAACCTCAAGAGCAAGGTGTGAAGAGCACAACAGCAAGTCTCCCCTCAGTAAGAAACCGAGGTTATCGAACCAGTAGGAGGAAGGAAATGTCTCAAAGGTGTTGCAAGCAACGTGGAAACCTCCACACCACAAACTCAAGACTTTTCCCCAACGAACAGTGAGGTTGTGTAGGGGTCCCAACCTTTAATAAGGTAGAGGTCCCTGTGTTTACAATGCTAGTCCCTGGATCAATAGCTAGCATCCACAGTTAAGATGTAATATAAAGAAACAAAGGTCATAATACAATTTTATAACCAGGAATAAAATAATTCATTACATCTTACATAACTCATTTGGCTATCTCATTACAATGCAGCAGAAATAACTATAGCATGGAGTCCTTCATCTTCAAGTGCCACAGGCAAACATGTTGGTTGTAGACTTGTAATCCTAATCAACACACCTCACTAACATCAAACAAACCTGCAACATAATAAGTTACAGCCACGCGGGTCAATACATTTGAATTGTATTGGCAAGTGATACTATGGTAGTATAGTGGAGTCTATCATCTATATGCACTTGGCTAAGTGGAGCTTAGGCTTGCTTTGCTCAAAATAGATTTTCCTTATCATTTGAAAACACTAAGTTTTTGCTTGACAAAAATCACCCAAGGAACCACCAATAGAAATTGGTGAACCTTCACCCTTGTTCAACCACAAGTTTTAACTTAGAAAATTGGGATGAGGAGATCTTTGATAGATTCCATGTCTTGATGCTCAAATTATCCTTTTCCAGAGACATGGCTAAGTACTTAGATTTTTTACGCTCTGCAGAGGTGGTGCACTTTCCCCACAAGACTTGGTTTCACCAAGACAAGATCTTTCAGAAGCCTTCCCTTAGACCAGAATGGACGCGTTCCAACCTATCATCCCCTACCACCAACTGCCCATTTGGCTAAGTTATTGCAACCTATATGATCTAGGCAGAGCCCATAATGCCAAGTAGCTGCACTTGAAGCTTCTCAACATTTGACATCTCAAATCTTTTGTTCCTGGGTGGCATTCCACAAGTGAGATACACAAGGTAAACCATAGAAATGGGCCTTGTGTAACCACTAAACACAAACCATTCTTTCCATTCCACCCAGGTGTTTCATTCACTTAGTTGTTTTATTAAACAAAACACATGTCCTTGACTTACAAATATTCCATAGCATGAATATAAACCACCTTTGTTTGCTACTAGCTAGGCTAAGCATAATAGTAGTAGGAATCTTAACTTAGGAAATTTCTACTAAGGTTTCATCTACTAGGATTTCCCATGGCATAGTTTATACTTAGCAAAAATTCCATGCAAGTCCTACTTAGAAATATCACTAATGCATAGTGAAAATAATGGGATGAAAGTATGAAGCATCACTTGCCTTTTTGGTAGAGAATTATAAGTTCACTCCTTGATCTTGCAATATTCACACTCTTCAATTTCCACTACAATTCAACCAAGCAAGCAATATTCAATCTACCATTCAAGCAAACATCACATAAAATAATAGAAACAAAGCAATGCATGCAAGCATGCTAAAGATTGTTTTATTTGGAAAAGTGGTTTCCAATAGTTATGGACATCATAAAATATCTATTGGTTATTTATAAAAGTGGCAAGGTCATTTGTAAATGTGGCAAAATCATTTGATATCAAGTTAGTGAAAATGGCCATTTTAAGTCATTTTTATTTTGCTAGAAATGGTTCAAACCAAAGTATTATTTACTAGTGTTTGACAAATACATTTTTAAACACAAATTTTGGTGTTTTATGGTCAAGTGTTTAATATTAACACCATTTTCAAAAGGTTTCACCTATAAACCATTTTTACACTAAATCAATATTTTATGTTGTTGAAAATGCCTTTATCAAAGCAATAATCTTTATAGGGTTCACCAAATATATTTTTAATTCTAAAACTTGGTGTTTGGGGTCAGAGAGTTTAAATCAAATTAATTCCCAAAGGTTTTTCTCTAAAAAGCATTTTTAACTTATGAACAATATTTTTATTTGACTAGAAATGCTTTAATTCAAAGATTTATTCTCTTGCTTCACAAAATATGTTTTTGAATCCACAAGTTGGTTTCTATGGTCAGTGGGTTCAAAACAATCCATTTTCCAAAGATTTTTCTTTAAAAACATTCCTAGAATAAATTTTATATTCAAATTATGCCTACACAAGTTTCTGCAAAAACAACCATTTTACCAGAAGCAATTCATTAAACAAAGTGCATGGTTGGGTAGTACTTGTTCTGATGATTCCATTTATATAAAATTTACAAAATTTGGACGTGTGGATCAAAAGTTATGGAATTTACGAGTTCAAACATCTAATAGGATAGTTTCTGGTTTTTAAATCTAAACCTAGGCCATGTGGAGCAATTCTATTGGGCAATAACGGTTCGCGTGGATCAACAGATATAGGTTGTTGGATCTAAAGGGCATCGCACGAATCAGATCAAAGGATACCCCTTCGATAAGTCAATCTATCGCATCACTCGAATCTAGATCGGACGGCTCCTAATGCATTACCAAGAACTGGCGGTGCTGTGAAGGTGGTCGGCGGTGGCGCGGCTCTGGCGATGGCGTTCTGGCTATTCCAGGAAGGGAGGGAGATGGAGGATAGGATCACCATGTTCGTCGTGGAATGCTGATGCTCAAAGTGCTCGTGGTTGGCGAAGGGGCGCACGGGTACGATGGTAATCCCTCGCCGAAGTTGTCGTCTGCGTCTGGCACTTGTTGTCGATGTCGAAGGCGAGTCTACAGGTCCTGCGCGAGTGAATGGCGAGCACCTGGATGTTCACAAGACACATGCGGACAAGTGGGTATGAATCTCTGGTCGAGGCGCGCACTGGTTTAAGCGATAAAGCTCACTGGAGTGTTTGCGGACGGCGGCGACGTTCTGTTGAAGACGAAGGCGAGTGTCTAGGGCGTGCGCGAGCAAGCTACGGCTACTGTCAGGTACTCCTGGTGCTGGCGAGCACGCTAGTGGGGTCGGGAAGGCAAGGGGAGATGGAGGATGGCCGGAATTGATCGGAGAAGCTCGTCGGAACAGTGGGGCGCATGGAGAAATTCTTCCATCCTAGGGGCTCCTAGGAGGCGTCGACTGAGGGGAAAGAGGGAGAAGAGGGAGGCGTTTAAGGGAGCGTGGTCAGGGGCAAGAATTATGCGGCCATTAACCTGAATTAATCGCGAGAGATCAGCGGCAGAAACGGAAGCGAGGTGAGGGAAAGGAACTGGTCGTGAGGACGACGATGAGCTGGCAGTGGGGTTGTGCTGTCAGCGAGAGAGAGAGGAGTGGTGGGGTCTGGCAGTCAGCGAGGGGGCATGTCTGGTCCGCGGTGAGAAAAATGTTCGGGGGAGAGGAGAGAGGTGGGCTGCTAGGCCTGGTGGGCTTGCTGGGTCGGGCTGATTTGTTTTTCCTTTTTTTTTGTTCTGTTTCTTTTTCTTTTCCATTTTCATTTATGTTTTGCATTTTATTCAAACAATTAAAACAGTATTTCATTTCAAAACTTTTCAAAATATTCAGTAAGTTTATATTCTGTTTGAATATATATTTTAAAGATAACTTTTTGGAATAATTCTTTTATTCCCACATGGTTTAATTATTTAATTAAAATGGACCGTTGTCTTTATTTAAATAGAGTTTTCAATATGACTCCAATTCATATTATTTATTCAAATGACTTAACTTTCTGTTTTAAATTCAAAAGTTTATCAAACCCCTTTTTGTAAGTTTTATTTATTCAACAGGGTGTTAAATATTTCACTTTGAATTATTTTAATATATTTTATTAATCATTTAAATTGGTTATTTCCCTTTATTCAAGTAATAGCAAATATAGTTTTGATCACATAAAATTTACTTCAAATAATTCTTTGGTTCTATTTAAGTTATTAAATAACTTTTATTCCACTTGGGTAAATTCCAATTATTTTCCCATGATTTAATTAATCATTTCTATTAGGGATTTTTATCTTTAATCAAATAGAAATAGAATTTGGTCAAGGCCATTTTATTTTATTTGAAAATTATTTATCCATTTACTTTATTTGGATTATATTCATTCCATTTGCTTATGGATTTGGCCAAGATTTAATTTGGCTTTTAAATATTCTTTATTTCTTTCTTTCTTGGTCTTATAAAATCCATATATTTTTATTTATAGATCGAAAATTGGTGATTGCAATTTGTAAAATCTTATTTAATATTTGTTTATCCTTTTAGGTCTCTTTGGGATTAATTTGATCACAAATTGGTATGGATTTTAGGTAGGTGTTTTATTAGCTTTGGGAATTCAATTTCCTTATCTTATTAACTTCATAAGATTTTATTTATGGTTCCAAATTAAGTGAAACCAATTTCTATGGTTTTATAATATTTTCTATTTGTAATTCTTGATCATTTTCAAATGTTTGTTTGACCAATTTTTATGTGGACCAAAACCATAGGCTTAGAGATAACTTGGAAATGTTTTTCTCCCATTAGGGTTTTAGGGTTTTGGTTTATTTTCCAAGTGTTTAAATTTCAAGATACATTTATGAAGAATGCATTTCACTTGATTTGAATTTAGTTGGATCCAAACCTTAATCATAGTTTGTTCAAGATGGGTTTTGATGTTTCCATTTAGAATCAAAAAGTTTCTTTTCACCCTAAATTTCAACAATTATTTATTTTGTTTATTTATTTTTTTCACATTACAAAATTTGGAAAATTTTGGGATGTGACAGGCTACCACCCTGAAAAGAAATCTCATCCCAAGATTTGGGAGGGATAGAGGTTACAAATTTGGCTTCAAGACAACTAGGGTACTACCACCCTTAAAAATTTCCAACTAGATTACACCTTGGTTTACTTGGGATCTTGATGTATCTTCTCTGGGCACTTGTTTGCATAATGGACTAGTTCTTTGCATTTGAAACACATCACTTGGCTAATATCTTACTTTTCCTTTGATATCATTGCCTCTTTTTTGTTTCCTTGGTTCTTATTCTTTTCTAGGCAATCACTGGCATAGTGTCCCATCTCTATGCAATTGTAACATTGCAACTGGCTTATGCACTTCTTCTTCCTTTTGGGCCTCTCCAAAGCTAGGAGTTCTTCTAGTTCATGCTCTTCATATCTCACCTCAAAGGTGTGAAATCTTTCTCTCTTCTTGGGGAAGTTACTAGAGATATGACCTTCTTCTTCACAAGAGTAGCAACACTTTGTGGCCACTTTGGATTTGACCTTATGATGCATGGTTCTAACTTTGCCTTCATCCTTCTTGGTTACCTTATGGAGGTTTCCAAGCTTTTGATGCATTCCATCTTGGTTCATTTGTTGGACTATAGAATAGATGGGGCATTGGATAGGGACATGATTATTTCCTTCACATAGAAAACAAGTAGCTTGAGATGTGGGGCATTGATTAGTTGGATGTTTCTCTTCACAATTGGGGCATTGATCTTCATGCTCTTTGGAAGTGTGATCCTTGTCTCCACAAACATTGCAAGCTTGGGTTCCTTCTAGAATATCATCCTTGACATCCTTGTTGTCATAAAATCCTTGGGAAGGGTTGTCTCCCATGTTGATCATTTGATTTGTCACCTTTTGCATCAATTGAGTTTGGGTTTCCAAAAACCTTTGCATGGTTGGGTCTAACTCATTGTTGTTGGCTAAAAACTGAGATTCCACTTTATTCAACTGGGCTTGGGTTGCTAGCAGTTGTTCTCTCATGTGCATCTCTTGGTTGTTGTTGTTGTTGTTGTTGTTGTTGTTGTTGTTGTTGTTACCATCCTTGATGTTGAAGTCTCTTGGAGAAGTCATCTGTTTGGGTTGGATTGGGATTAGAGTAGGCAAAAGATTTCTAGGGGAAGAATTCTACTCACACACAACAATTCACACAAAGCAATGTGCAAGCAATCACAATCATGCATTCCACTCAAACAACAAGATTCAAGCATATTTTTGGGCAACAAAATGTTTATGCTACACCACATAAGTTGGTGTGATCAACAAATCGATCTAAACTAAACACTAGTATGGTGGTCCAACTATGGGATTTACTTGAGATCATTCCATTCTTCTTAGTTGTTTCTTCATGAACAAGATCATGGTATCCTTGGAAAAATTCTCGTGTCTTGGTCACTAGACCTCAAAGGTGATGATGGTTTCTTCTAGTTTGTGTTTCCTTAGTCTTCAAGTCTTGAGTAATATTTCTTGTCTCACTTGTAGTCCTTAGTGATATCCAAGTTGAAGTCCTTGGTGAAAATAAAGTTGAAGTCTTTGATGATGTTGAAGTTGAAGTCATTTGAGTTGGTGAAGCCCTTTGCTCATGGTTGAGGTCTTTTGCTCATCAAGTTGAAAATAGAAGATATGTAGAATCAAAACCAAAAGGTTGAGGAAAGAGTATACAAGATTGTTTGTAAATAAGTTTTGGAACAAATTCAACTCCTACTTTTCTAAGGGGTTTTGTCCAATCCTAGGGTTACAATCCTACAGGCAACACAGTGCTCTGATACCATCTGTAGGGGTCCAAACCTTTAATAAGGTAGAGGTCCCTGTGTTTACAATGCTAGTCCCTGGATCAATAGCTAGCATCCATAGTTAAGATATAATATCAAGAAACAAAGGTCATAATACAATTTTATAACCAGGAATAAAATAATTCATTACATCTTACATAGCTCATTTGGCTATCTCATTACAATGCAACAGAAATAACTATAGCATGGAGTCCTTCATCTTCAAAGTGCCACAGGCAAACATGTTGGTTGTAGACTTGTAATCCTAATCAACACACCTCACTAACATCAAACAAACCTGCAACATAATAAGTTACAGCCACGCGGGTCAATACATTTGAATTGTATTGGCAAGTGATACTATGGTAGTATAGTGGAGTCTATCATCTATATGCACTTGGCTAAGTGGATCTTAGGCTTGCTTTGCTAAAAATAGATTTTCCTTATCATTTGAAAACACTAAGTTTTTGCTTGACAAAAATCACCCAAGGAACCACCAATAGAAATTGGTGAACCTTCACCCTTGTTCAACCACAAGTTTTAACTTAGAAAATTGGGATGAGGATATCTTTGATAACTTCCATGTCTTGATGCTCAAATTGTCCTTTGCCAGAGACATGGCTAAGTACTTAGATTTTTTACACTCTGCAGAGGTGGTGCACTTTCCCCACAAGACTTGGTTTCACCAAGACAAGATCTTTCAGAAGCCTTCCCTTAGACCAGAATGGACGTGTTCCAACCTATCATCCCCTACCACCAACTGTCCATTTGGCTAAGTTATTGCAACCTATATGATCCAGGCAGAGCCCATAATGCCAAGTGGCTGCACTTGAAGCTTCACTTGGTTGTAGACTTGTAATCCTAATCAACACACCTCACTAACATCAAACAGACCTGCAACATAATAAGTTACATCCACGAGGGTCAATACATTTGAATTGTATTGGCAAGTGATACTATGGTAGTATAGTGGAGTCTATCATCTATATGCACTTGGTAAGTGGAGCTTAGGCTTGCTTTGCTCAAAATAGATTTTTCTTATCATTTGAAAACACTAAGTTTTTGCTTGACAAAAATCACCCAAGGAACCACCAATAGAAATTGGTGAACCTTCACCCTTGTTCAACCACAAGTTTTAACTTAGAAAATTGGGATGAGGAGATCTTTGATAGCTTCCATGTCTTGATTCTCAAATTGTCCTTTGCCAGAGACATGGCTAAGTACTTAGATTTTGTACACTCTGCAGAGGTGGTGCACTTTCCCCACAAGACTTGGTTTCACCAAGACAAGATCTTTCAGAAGCCTTCCCTTAGACCAGAATGGACGCATTCCAACCTATCATCCCCTACCACCAACTGTCCATTTGGCTAAGTTATTGCAACCTATATGATCCAGGCAGAGCCCATAATGCCAAGTGGCTACACTTGAAGCTTCTCAACATTTGACATCTCAAATCTCTTTGTTCCTAGGTGGCATTCCACAAGTGAGATACACAAGGTAAACCATATAAATGGGCCTTGTGTAACCACTCAACACAAACCATTCTTTCCATTCCACCCAGGTGTTTCATTCACTTAGTTGTTTTATTAAACAAAACACAAGTCCTTGACTTAGAAATATTCCATAGCATCAATATAAACCACCTTTGTTTGCTACTATCTAGGCTAAGCATAATAGTAGTAGGAATCTTAACTTAGGAAATTTCTACTAAGGTTTCATCTACTAGGATTTCCCATGGCATAGTTTATACTTAGCAAAAATTCCATGCAAGTCCTACTTAGAAATATCACTAATGCATAGTGAAAATAATGGGATGAAAGTATGAAGCATCACTTGCCTTTTTGGTAGATAATTATAAGTTCACTCCTTGATCTTGCAATATTCACACTCTTCAATTTCCACTACAATTCAACCAAGAAAGCAATATTCAATCTACCATTCAAGCAAACATCACATAAAATAATAGAAATAAAGCAATGCATGCAAGCATGCTAAAGATTGTTTTATTTGGAAAAGTGGTTTCCAATAGGTTATGGACATCATAAAATATCTATTGGTTATTTATAAAAGTGGCAAGGTCATTTGTAAATGTGGCAAAATCATTTGATATCAAGTTAGTGAAAATGGCCATTTTAAGTCATTTTTATTTTGCTAGAAATGGTCCAAACCAAAGTATTATTTACTAGTGTTTGACAAATACATTTTAAACATCTAATAGGATAGTTTCTGGTTTTTAAATCTAAACCTAGGCCACGTGGAGAAATTCTATAGGGCAATAACGGTTCGCGTGGATCAACAGATACAGACCGTTGGATCTAAAGGGCATCGCACATATCAGATCAAAGGATATCCCTTCGATAAGTCAATCTATCGCATCACTCTGATCTAGATCGGACGACTCCTAATGCATTGCCAAGAACTGGCGGCGCTGTGACGGTGGTCGGCGGTGGTGTGGCTCTGGAAATGGCGTTCTGGCTATTCTAGGAAGGGAGGGAGAGGGAGGATAGGCTCACCGTGTTCGTCGTGGAATGCTGATGCTCAAAGTGCTCGTGGTTGGCGAAGGGGCGCACGGGGACGACGGTAATCCCTCGCCAAAGTTGTCGTCTGCGTCTGGCACTTGCTGTCGATGTCAAAGGCAAGTCTACAGGTCCTGCGCGAGTGAATGGCATACACCTGTATGTTCACAAGACACAGGCGAACATGTGGGTATGAATCTCTGGTCGAGGCGCGTACTGGTTTAAGAGATAAAACTCACCGGAGTGTTTGCGGACGACGGTGATGTTCTGTTGAAGACGAAGGCAAGTGTCCAGGGCGTGCGCGAGTGAGCTACGGCTACTGGCAGGTACTCCTGGTGCTGGCGAGCACGCTAGTGGGGTCAGGAAGGCAAGGGGCAATGGAGGATGGCCGGAATCGACCGGAGAAGGTCGTTGGAACAGTGGGGCACGTGGAGAAATTCTTCTAGCCTAGGGGCTCCTGGGAGGCGTCGACTGAGGGAAAAGAGGGAGAAGAGGGAGGCGTTTAAGGGAGCATGGTCGAGGGCAAGAATTATGCGGCCATTAACCCGAATTAATCGCGAGAGATCAGCGGCAGAAACGACAGCGAGGTGAGGAAAAGGAACTGGTCGCGAGGACGACGATGAGCTGGCGGTGGGGTTGTGCTGTCAGCGAGAGAGAGAGAGAGAGGAGTGGTGGGGTCCGGCAGTCAGCGAGGGGGCGGGTCTGGTCTGCGGTGAGAAAAACGTTCGGGGGAGAGGAGAGAGGTGGGCTGCTGGGCCTGGTGGGCTTGCTGGGTCGGGCTGATTTGTTTTTCCCTTTTTTGTTCTGTCTCTTTTTCTTTTCCATTTTCATTTCTGTTTTGCATTTTATTCAAACAATTCAAACACTATTTCATTTCAAAACTTTTCAAAATATTCAGTAAGTTTATATTCTGTTTGAATATTTATTTTAAAGATAACTTTTTGGAATAATTCTTTTATTCCCACATGGTTTAATTATTTAATTAAAATGGACCTTTGTCTTTATTTAAATAGAGTTTTAAATATGACTCCAGTTCATATTATTTATTCAAATAATTTAACTTTATGTTTTTAATTCAAAAGTTTATCAAACCCCTTTTTGTAAGTTTTATTTATTCAACAGGGTGTTAAATATTTCACTTTGAATTATTTTAATATGTTTTTATTAATCATTTAAATTGGTTATTTCCCTTTATTCAAGTAATAGCAAATATAGTTTTGATCACATAAAATTTACTTCAAATAATTCTTTGGTTCTATTTAAGTTATTAAATAACTTTTATTCCACTTGGGTAAATTCCAATTATTTTCCCATGATTTAATTAATCATTTCTATTAGGGATTTTTATCTTTAATCAAATAGAAATAGAATTTGGTCAAGGCCATTTTATTTTATTTGAAAATTCTTTATCCATTTACTTTATTTCGAATATATTCATTCCATTTGCTTATGGATTTGGCCAAGATTTAATTTGGCTTTTAAATATTCTTTATTTCTTTCTTGGTCTTATAAAATCCATATATTTTTATTTATAGATCCAAAATTGGTGATTCCAATTTGTAAAATCTTATTTAATATTTGTTTATCCTTTTAGGTCTCTTTGGGATTAATTTGATCATAAATTGGTATGGATTTTAGGTAGGTGTTTTATTAGCTTTGGGAATTCAATTTCCTTATCTTATTAACTTCATAAGATTTTATTTATGGTTCCAAATTAAGTGAAACCAATTTCTATGGTTTTATAATATTTTCTATTTGTCATTCTTGATCATTTTGAAATGTTTGTTTGACCAATTTTTATGTGGACCAAAACCATAAGCTTAGAGATAACTTGGAAATGTTTTTCTCCCATTAGGGTTTTGGTTTATTTTACAAGTGTTTAAATTTCAAGATACATTTATGAAGAATGCATTTCACTTGATTTGAATTTAGTTGGATTCAAACCTTAATCATAGTGTGTTAAAGATGGGTTTTGATGTTTCCATTTAGAATCAAAAAGTTTCTTTTCACCCTAAATTTCAAGAATTATTATTTTTGTTTATTTTTTTTCACATTACAAAATTTGGAAAATTTTGGGATGTGAGAGGTTGTCAAGCTCACCAGTTTGCTGTAACAAAGGATTAACTCTCTGGTGTGGAAGGTGATGATGGTTTCCAGAAAGTAAACAGGTAACAATGGAAGATGTATCAATGGTAAAGATTGGACTGAGGTCCATAGTTCACTAGAGGTGCTCTCCTTAGATAAACAAACATGGCAAGCAGGGTAAACAAATTACAACAGGGCAATTGACAGGACTGATCAAGGCATAACAATGCAATACTAAACACAAAGATCCTATGAGATTCGATTGCGCAATACAACAATATACATTGACCGCCATCCAACTGCATCTATGACTAGAAGTTCACCTTCAGGTTATTATCCGAACCGTCTCCAGTATTAAGTTGCAAGCAACATACAACTGCTTTAAGCAAAGTGTGTAAGGTAAACAATCTCGCTTTGTGATACGTTGGAAACGTATCTATAATTTTTGATGCTCCATGCTTGTTTAGTATCCAGTTTGATTTGCTTTGTCTACACTTTGAGGTTTTTTATATCTTTTCTCGAACCAACCTATTAAAAAGTTGCCATAGTGCCAGTTGCCTGTTTTCTTCTGTTTTTGGTTCGAGAAAGGCAGAAAATCAGTATTCTCGGAATTGGACGGGACAAAAGCCAAAGTCAATATTTACCATGCGGGACACGAAACCAGAAGACGAGACGAAGAGGTGCCAGAGGGCCACCACACCCTCCCCACGCGCGGGATAGGGTGGACCCACGCCTGGGCAGGTGTGGCCCCCCTGGTCACCTCCCGGCCTCGCTTCTTCGCCTATAAGAAGCCCTCGATGCAGAAACCCTAATTACCCGATAAAAACTCCACGAAACCTTCTGTAGCCGCCGCCACCGTAATCCCTAGATCGGGGGGATCTAAAGTTCTTCTCGGCACCCTGCCAGAGGCGAAATCATCCCGGAGGCCTTCTCTCCGGTATGATACGTGAGTAATTCCACCTTGGACCATGGGTCCATGTAGTAGCTAGATGGTTGTATATCCTCCTTGTGCTTTCATGTATAGATCTTGTGAGCTCCGTTCATGATCCAGATCTAATCTATTTGTAATCATGTGTGTTGTGTTTGCGGGGATCCAATGGATTTTGAGATTACTATGTCAGATTGATTAATGGTTTTGTCTTTATGATTCTATCATGTCTGTGTTGTTTTTGATCTTGCATGCTCTCCGTTGTTAGTAGCTATCTTGGCCGAGTAGTTGCTAGTGACTCCAAGATGGGGTATTTATGCTCGATAGTGGGTTCATGCCTCTAGTTTCCAAGGGAAGTGACAGAAATCTCTTCGGTTGTAGATGTGTTGTTGCTACTAGGGAGAAAACAACGGTCTCTTGTTCATGGAACAAGTGGATTGTTTACCTTACACACTTTTCTTAAAGCAGTTGTTTGTTGCTTGCAACTTAATACTTGAGGGGGCTCGGATGATAACCTGAAGGTGGACTTCTAGTCATAGATGCAGTTGGATGGTGGTCTTGTATATTGTTGTATTACCCAATCGAATCTCATAGGATCTTTTTGTCTAGTATTACATTGTTATGCCTTGCTCAGTTCCTGTCAATTGCCCTGCTATAATTTGTTTACCCTTCATGCCATGTGTTTATATAAGGAGAGCACCTCTAGTGAACTATGGACCCCGGTCCAATCTGTACCATTGATACATCTTCCACTGTTACTTGTTTACTTGATGCAAACCATTACCTTCCACACCATACGTTTAATCCTTCGTTACAGCAAACCGATGAGCTTGACAACCTCACTAATTTGTTGGGGCAAAGTCTTGAGTTTGTGTTGTGCGGGTCTTCGCGTTGCTTGCAACACCTGTGTGACGTTTCGTTCCTCCTACTGGTTCGATAACCTCGGGTTCTTACTAAGGGAAAACTTGATGTTGTGCTGCTTCACACCCTGCTCTTGGGGTTCCCAACAGGCTTCACGTTAGCCATCAAGCTTTTCTGGCACCGTTGCTGGGGAGGCTAAGGACGTCTTCATAAGGGGAGTCCTCCTCAACCTTTCTCTTTACTTTGTTTTTAGTTTTCTTTGTTTCTTTTGCTTGGTTTTGTTTGCCTCTTTTTATCAAAAACTCCAAAAAAATAGTTTAGTTTGGTTTTGTTTCTCTTATCAAAAACACAAAAAAAATAGTTCCTACTCTAGTTGCTGGTCTGTTATTGCCTTGCTTGGTCATGCTTTCTATCAATGGATGGTTTCTTTGAAACTAGTTCTTATTGGCAAGATGGGTTCACGGAAGAACAAAAGTATTATTATAAGGAACATCGTTTGTCACAAAAACGGAAACACTTATGGGAACAAATTGATAAGTTGAATACTATTGCTAGAGATGTGTGCTCTACTTGTAATGTTACTTATTGCTTTGATATATCTTGTTGCTGTAGGAGGTATAAACACCTACCCTTTCAATGTGAGTATAATGATAATGTTACCATATGTTCTTACGTTAAGGGAAATTATGACTTTTATGATGTGGAACAAATTGAAGAATTTATTGCCTTCAAGGGTGCATTTGAACTTGCCAGCTTGCTTGAAAATACTGATGATGCACCTTATGAATATGAGGTTCATGAGATACTTAAATTTTGCTTTGATAATTACAAAGAAGAAAATGGCTATATTCTTGAATATTTTAAAAGGTGTTTTCCACAAATGGAAGAGACTAATGCCTTGTAGGAGCCTATGGAATAAGAAATTGTTGAAACTGGAAGCTCATTAGATGAAAAAGAGGAGGAGAGTGATGAACAAAAGGAGGAGGAATGGATATACACATGCCTACCTTCTAATGAGAGTAACTCTTTACCTCTTACATTATTTGATTGTCCCCCATGCTTACCAAAGTAGGATGAATGTTATGTTGCTGTGGATCCTTTTGAAATATCTACTTTGGGTAAAACCTGTGAAGGTTTTAATCCCGCTATTTTTGAGCTTGATAGAAATTACGTGTTTGTAGATCATGAAAAGCATGCTTTATGTGATAGCTATATTGTTGAGTTTATTCATGAGGCCACTAAAAATTATTATGAGATAGGAAAATATGGTTATAGAAGTTTTCATGGTACTGACACACCTCTCTATGTGCTGAAAGTTTTGAAGTTACTCTTGATTTATCTCCCTATGCATGTCACTTTGTTCTTTGTGAATTTATTTTCTTACAAGTTTCCTATGCATAGGAAGTGGGTTAGACTTAAATGTATTTTGAAGTTGCTTCTTGATGCTCTCTTTTACTTCAATTCATATTTCTTATGTGAGCATCTTCTCAAACTATCATGCATAACTTAAAGGCGTTAAAGAAAACTACTTGTTGGGAGATAACCCAAGAGTTTCCTTGAGTCTTGGAAGTTATTACTTCAGTAATGACCTCTCCTTATCCTTTTTGTGCCAAGAATGACCTCTAATGAGAGGGAAGTAAGATTTGGGGATTTTCTGTCCCGAAACAGATTTCTGTCCTCCACCAAAAAAATTCGTGAGGAGTCTCTGTAACTCGGATTGAGCTGAAAATTTATGAATAAATCCCCCAGTATGTTAGATAACTGTCGTTAGCAACACTTTTTGATTTGAGTAACATAAGATGTTTGAAAAAATAGGTTTCTACCTACTAGTCTGTTTTGAAAGATTTCTGCCATAATTTGCATTTGCTTCTTATTGATTCCTTTTTGATTTCTCTTTAGGTGAATTGAGATTTTTGAAGGAGTTTCTGCAGCAGCATGTGTTTTTAGTGAAAAGTCTTGCTGTTCCAAAGCTTTGCCAGAGGTCTAATATCTTTTGAATGCACTAATGTTGCTAATGAAGATTATGTGAAGTTTTGTATGAAGGAAAAATTTCAGGTGTACAGAGAGAATGATGTAATGAGATGAAGAATGGGCAAAAGCTCAAGCTTGGGGATGCCACCCCGGTGTCACAACAAGAAATATCCAAGAGGTACAAGCGTCAAAGCTTGGCGATGCCCAAGTCATCCCCTTATTCATCAATAAAAAGCTCAGGTCTGTCTAGACACTTCGTTTTTTATTGTTTCTTGCACAGTTGTGTTGTTCTTGGAGCGTCTTAGTTTTCGTTTGTTTTTCTTAGTTTTTTTAGTTTGCTTGAATAAAGTAGTTTGTACCCCTGTTCTTGTTGTGTTGTTTGCAAATAAGTTGCTTGGTGTTAGAAAGGAGTAGTAAGTTCTTGCTTGAAAGTGCAAGAGGAGCTTGCATTGACTGAGACTTAGAATTTAGCATGACATGATAGGTGTTGTTTTGACCTTATGCTTAGTGATTATTGCTGTATCATGTCTTGTTCCAAACAATTGGGATTGCTTAATGTGCCTTGAAAAAAAATGTGTTGTTTTAGCATGCAAAAGCATAGTATTGTGGTATTCTCCTTTGATGCTTTGCTTGGGTTGACTTGGCACTTGCTCACACTATGTTATGACTATGACAAGTCACCATAGCCTCTATGATCATTTAGTCCTTGACTTGTAGTACCACTCTATGCTTTGATTAGTAATGCTTTGTTGCTCTACATGATTATGGCCATTATTTCTCTCTTAGTTGGTTGCTCCCAGTCTTTTGCTAGCCTCCACTTGTATGAGTAAGCTCTACTCATGCTTCCAACTCCCAAGAAACCAAGTTATTCCAAAGTGTCCACTATAAATTCCTATGCATGGTGTGTTACACCATTCCAAGTATATTCTTGTTTTCAGTTATCTTCCAGTTAAAAAGTCTCTTTGTTATGTGAAAACTTAGTGATTAAATCCTTCACAAAATTGATGGCACACTTTATATTCTTTGCCCCTAATAAACTTGAACCATTGTGTCTTCTATGTTGTATATGCTTGCACTTATACATTGGAATTAGCATAACTGTGTTGTCACGGGGAACGTTTTCAACATTGCACTTGTACTTTGTACTCAGTTGATATCATGCTCTTTTGTCTATGGATGTAACCGGTGTGAAATAAAGAGGGAACTTGTAAGTCCATGGAGTATGTATTTTGTGTTAGAGAAACGCCTGGGCCGCTAGCCTAAGCCATGCCTAATCATGGTGGAAACTTGCAGCATCACCATAGTGAGCTATCTATGAAGCATCCTCAATAAAAAGCTATGCATATAGTAAATAAAAGGATCGCTGAGATGCTCATTGTCTTCTTGCCTTGTTATTTTGGTTACGAGATAGCTCATGTATCATGTGCAAGGGGTACCCCGTTGGCGGTTCTCTATTATACACATGTACTTACAATGACAAGAACTTGCAGGTGACTGAAGTTGAGTAGCATGAGGTGTGGCCCTCGTATTCAAGGGACTTGAGATTTCCAACTTATACTTTGTCAAGCATATACTCCATCGTTGTTCACTTTAACCTTAATCACTTCAAGATGCTTATGATAGGGGCAATGCAGGCTGAAAGCTAACAAGTACCATAATTTTTTGAAGCTCTTTTTCAAACTTGAAATCCCTGCTTCCTTTATGAAAGGCCTTTCTTCCACCATTATTTAAGTCTCCACCTTCTACCTTTAGGCACCATTAAGAGAGCATAGTTGTCATTCTGTGTGCAGCGTCCCAAAACTTATTGAATCATGCATATTGTGATATTACTTGCTCGTGTGCTACTTGTTTCTAGTCACCCTTGTGAACTTTGAAGGTGTCCTATGCATCTATTTGCTACTCTATGAGGGACAAGCTGAATGCCACTATGCCATGTTTTTTGTATGTGAAACAAACAAACGTTTTTCAATACATGTTATTCATGATCTTTGTAGCCTTTCATTTTGCATGCATAGTTACTATGTCCTATTGTTAGAACTCCATCTTTCATGCACATGTTTAGAGTTTGTTTGATCCCAGATTTCAATGCTTGCAAATGGTTTGATCTTGGTTTTGATGGTGCATGTCACCTCAAAAATTATTCTTTTTATCACTTACCTACACGAGGACGAGCAGGAGTTAAACTTGGGGATGCTTGATACGTCGTAAACGTATCTATAATTTTTGATGCTCCATGCTTGTTTAGTATCTACTTTGCTTTGCTTTGTCTATACTTTGAGGTGTTTTTATATCTTTTCTGGAACTAACCTATTAACAAGTTCCCACAATGCCAGTTGCCCGTTTTCTTCTGTTTTTTGGTTCAAGAAAGGCAGAAAATCAATATTCTCGGAATTGGACGGGACAAAAGCCAAAGTCAATATTTTACCGTGCGGGACACGAGTCTAGAAGACAAGACGGGAGCGGGATAGGGTGGACTTGTGCCTGGGCAGGGTGTGCCCCCCTGGTCGCCTGCCAGCCTCGCCTCTTCGCCTATAAGAAGCCCCCGATGCAGAAACCCTAAGTACCCGATCAAAACTCCATGAAACCTTCTGTAGCCGCCGCCATCGTCGTCCCTAGATCGGTGGGGGGGGGTCTGAAGTTCTTCCTGGCACCCTGCCAGAGGGGAAATCATCCCTGAGGCCTTCTTTCCGGTATGATACGTGAGTAGTTCCACCTTGGACCATAGGTCCATGTGGTAGCTAGATGGTTGTATCTCCTCTTGTGCTTTCATGTATAGATCTTGTGAGCTCCGTTTATGATCAAGATCTAATCTATTTGTAATCATGCATGTTGTGTTTGCGAGGATCCGATGGATATTGAGATTACTATATCAGATTGATTAATGGTTTTGTCTTCATGATTCTATCATGTCTGTGTTGTTTGTGATCTTGCATGCTCTCTGTTGTTAGTAGCTATCTTGGCCGAGTAGTTGCTAGTGACTCCAAGAGGGGGTATTTATGCTCGATTGTGGGTTAATGCCTCTAGTTTCCAAGGGAAGTGACCAAAATCTCTTCGGTTGTAGATGTGTTGTTGCTACTAGGGAGAAAACAACGGTCTCTTTTTCATGGAACAAGTGGATTGTTTACCTTACACACTTTGCTTAAAGCAGTTGTCTGTTGCTTGCAACTTAATACTGGAGGGGGTTCAGATGATAACCTGAAGGTGGACTTCTAGTATAGATGCAGTTGGATGGCGGTCTATGTATATTGTTGTATTGCTCAATCGAATCTCATAGGATCTTTTTGTCTAGTATTGCATTGTTATGCCTTGCTCAGTTTCTGTCAATTGTCCTGCTGTAATTTGTTTACCCTTCATGCCATGTTGTTTATCTAAGGAGAGCACCTCTAGTGAACTATGGAACCCGGTCCAATATTTACCATTGATATATCTTCCACTGTTACTTGTTTACTTGCTGCAAACCATTACCTTCCACACCATACGTTTAATCCTTTGTTACAACAAACCGGTGAGCTTGACAACCTCACTGATTCGTTGGGGCAAAGTCTTGAGTTTTTGTTGTGCAGGTCTTCGTGTTGCTTGCAACACCTGTGTGACGTTTCCTTCCTCCTACTGGTTCAATGACCTCGGTTTCTTACTGAGGGAAAACTTGCTGCTGTGCTGCTTCACACCCTGCTCTTGGGGTTCTCAACAGGCTTCACGTTAGCCATCACTTTGCATCAGAAATGACCCTACCAAAATCATTAGTGGGCTTATTTGATGCCCATTGTTCACCTCCTTCCTCTTTGTTGTCTTTTATTGCAGTATCACTGTATTCAGGAAACATATGATGATAGTTGTTATCATCATCCTCTTCTTTTTTATTGTATTCCATCATAACTCCTCTTTCCCCGTGTTTGGTCCGGAAATTATAGCTGGGCATGAAAACTTTGATAACCAGGTGGCCACGAATGATTTTTGAGTAAGCCTACTCTTTATCGTTCCGATATTGAACACATGGACAACGCATAAAACCATTCTCTTTGTTTGCCGTAGCCACATCGATAAATTTATCCACGCCCTTAATATACCCGGGTTCACGCCGGTCACCGTACATCCATTCCCGACTGTTCATCTGCATCATATAATTAAGTTTATCAAAAACCATTACTATACATCATAAATAGTGAAATTACTAATTCACATTGACACATGCATTGTATCAATGACAGATGAAAAGATAAGGTTGCTAACCTCGATCGAGGAGGAAAGAAAGAGAAGAAAGATTAAGTGTGGCTCGGGCACCTTCTATATTTTTGTTTTGTGAGAAATTAAACGGGATCATTCACTCAAACATTTCATAGAAAACCTCGCATGCATAGGAAAAAAAATAAACTAGCACACACCTCTCACACCTTCCACCAAGAAAAAACAGAGGGGAGGCAGAGGGCTCGGGCGGCGTATTTATAGGTAGGGCGCATATGTGTTCCGGTTTGTAACACAAATCGGGACTAAAGGTAAGAGGAAGTCCACGTGTCTGGCAAACCGGGACACATGCGCCCTTACGAACTGGGACGGAGCACCCTTCCCCCACCCCCCGCCTCCCGAGCGACGTGTCAGCCGCTCAACGCGACCATTAGTCTCGGTTCATGTCCGAACCGGGACGCATGCTCTATATGAAAGGGCATTTTTCTACTAGTGAAGGGAACATGGACATATACTCTTAGCAATATGCGGGCATCAACCGGGCTGGGTCAGGATTAGGGTCGGGCCAGGAAAAGCTCGACGTAAAAAACCTAGGCCCGGGCCAGTCCGGGCAAAAAGCCACAAAACCCGTCAGGCCTGCGGGGCTAGGCCTTCTTTGAATCACCGATTTGCGAAGCCAAGGCCGATATTTCTAGGCCGGGCCCGTGCCGGTCCGTTCGGACCGAGTTGCGATCTCTTAATTAACCATATTCATTTGATATCTCTCTCTATAGAAGGAACAGTTTATAATCAAAGTGCGCACATTGTCACTCTAGCTATAATGGTAGGCAACGTCGACATTGATTTTAACATATCTACTCATCTCCTCAGCATTCG
This sequence comes from Avena atlantica, assembly GCA_910589765.1. NCBI lineage: Eukaryota > Viridiplantae > Streptophyta > Magnoliopsida > Poales > Poaceae > Avena > Avena atlantica. Next base: position 64,165,408 of record OU342737.1, read on the forward strand.
AATGTTCTTCTTTCCCCTCCTAGCAAAGTTTACCCATAACACAAATTGACATCGTCATTCTATTGGAAGGTTGAACCAATCCACCATGGTAAGTTGCTTATGGACATTCAAACAAGATATGCCATGCCAACATTGCGAAACGTGTATAACCACGAGTGATGGAGGACAAACAACCGTTTCCTTGCCGATCGTTCTAACAAAAGCTTGACATAAGTCTTTTTTCAAATGTCCTTCTTTCCCCTCCTTGCAAAGTTGTCGCATAACAAAAATTGACCGATATTGTATTGGAAGGTTGAATCAGTACACCGTGGTAAGTTGTTGATCAGCATCCAAACAACATATACCATGCCAATATCATGAAACGTGTAAACCCCAGTTATATTTCAAACTAGTGATCCAAAACGGTTCTAAGAAAAGCTTGATATAAGTCTTTTCAAAGGCTCTCCCGAGTTTAAACAGGAGCTGGTTTATATCTTCTGTACCTTGGCGGGAGATCGGGCATTGTGCATGGACAAGGATGTGGTTATTTGCTAGGACGTGAAATAACGATGTCTTTCCTTCATTGTAACACCTTTCATGTGATAATGTTTCATGGTGTATAACGTTGATAATGTTACAAAGAATCCGTGAAAACATTCATTTATGAACAAAAAATATCTGGAATTTGAGTCTTGAATCAATATTTGCATCCCATATGATCAACCCAAAGTTCCCCCATTTTGTGACCTTGATGCTTCAGCCACCTACACTAGTTCCCTGAGACATTCACCGTGCTATAAATGTACACCAACATAGAAATTATTTCTTTTCTCTAATATAATATACTCAATTGTCTATATGTTACCTAATTGGTGATACTTGTGACATTAATTTGTGCATTTGCGAATAGTTTATCGATAAGGGGGGCACCAAACACTATTGTATCCTAAGAGCGGGCAATAGTAGAGCCAGATATGTCCATGCCATTTAGTGTCAATCCAATAGGCAACATGTATAATAGCTAGAGATAAAATATACTACTTTATTATTCTATGGCCCACTTTACACTCTCTCAATGTGCCTAGGAGCACGTGCTGCAGCTGACTCTTAAGAGCAAGAACAATACTATACCTAGCAAGTTGGCTATATAAGGTTGCCATGTCATCAAAAGCTAGCTTGTACAGTAGTGTTGACTATAAGGTTGGCTATTAGATTAGTAGTACTAGTTGCTATCTTCTCTCTTTACTCTTATTTGATGTTTTTGTCTAGGAGCAAGTGTAGAGCTGGCTCTTGCATGAGAGCCAATAACATGCATTTTTGTTTATCTCGCTCCTCCATATACACAAAAATGCCTAGTCAGCGGGCTTATAGCCCACTATTGTACTTGCTCCAGCTGGCTATAAAAATTAAACTGGTATTGTTTTGCTTAGTTGGATGAGAGAGAAGAGGTGAGAGAAGAGAGGTGAACTCTCATGCAATAGCCAGTTCTTGCGCGTGCTCCTAGACACCTTGTGAGTATGTGAGTGGGCTATTGACTTATAAAGTAGTAGTCTTTAGAAGTAACTATTGTACTACTTGACTATAAGCTGACTATAGATATCCTTATAGCTAGCAAGCCGGCTGCATTATTGGAATTGCTCTTAAGACTAGTCTCAATAGGGGTATCATAGATAATATCATGCACCATATGCATGCAAAATGCTTATGTGTCACTGCAATTAATGATGTAAGAGATTGTGTTGGTATCATAGTAGATACGGTATCATGGCACATAGAACTAGAAAAACTAATCCTAAATAAATCTTGCACACAAATTTACATTAAGATTCTACAAAACAATAAATACACTAAGACTATGGTACTACTAGGCATAATACTATGCATTGTCAAGATGGTATCATATACTAGTATCATGTATGATACTACTATATGATACTTCCCATTGTGACTAGTCTAAGAGCCCACTCCACTTCTCTCTCCTCTTCTCTCTCGTCTAACTAAGCACAAATACACTATTTTCAGTCTTATAGCCTGCTGACTAGATCTTATTATACTTGCTCTAAACGTGAGACCTACACCCAAAAGCGGTTAAAAAAACACTCAAAAGCGTTTTCTCACTACAGACGTATACCTATGCTTCAGATTGTTCAAGATACCCCACAGTATACCAAATTATTGCCAAAAAAGACAATAATACCAAATCATAGTCAAATCACTGTGCACTATAGACATGTTAATAAGTTGATCGCTCCCCAAAAGAAGAAGGACCATACATAAATATAAAGACGCACCTGCGCATACATACATAAGGATTGAGATGTATGGCCTACTGATCGACCGACGACTGAAGCATGATACATCGCATACCAACAACTTGACAACAAATTATACTGTACAAGATACAACAACTGTTCGTCAGTGTACACACCCATATTTGTTTACTTTTTTCGGTTGGTTTACAAGCATACTAATGTTCCAAGTAAAAGTATGGAACAGAGGATGCAAAAGGCATGTGTCACTGGCATACCGCACTAGTAGAAGTCTAGAACACGTAGGTAGAGGTTTTGTTTTTTAAAAAGGAAGCATAAGAGATATGAAAACATATCCAACGAGATATGAACGGCCGAAGGCTGCATTTGTCAAGGGCGGCAAAGAAAATAAGGCATCTACAATAATGGAGAAGGAGACGCAATATCTCTATCGGGGCCGATTCATCCGGTCGTTTTAAACGGTCCGTTTCTGTCCGTTTAGATTAGGCTGTGGTCGATATAGGAGAGGGTCCGGCCGATCGCGGCCAGCGGCGTGACATATTTGTCCGCGCATGCGGACGTTGGTGCCATCCCTGGGCAAGAGATACAAATCAGTTAAAAATGTCGAATTGACAAGCCAAAGACACACGGATTAACTGGCAAATAATATGGTAGACGTGCGCCATTGCCCTTTGGGCATCGCCAACAAGTGGCCACTGGTTCTGAAATTTACAACAGGGAGCATTTTCATACACAAATTTTCCTAAAATTGCAGCTTCCCTGTCCAAAAAGTTGCATCCGCCGTCGCTATTGCCCTTCAGACATCGTGAGCCCTGATGGACTGCTGACTCTTCGCAACCCAAGCCCTCCGATCGGGGTCAGCGATGCTATCCAGGTCGGTGAGCATGATGGCGTTATCTTCAGCCATGATCTTGGCTTTGGCCTCCAACAACCTAGACCTAGTCTCGGCCTCCTTGGAATTGGCTTCAGCCTCCGTTGAATTTCTCTTAGCCTCGATCTCCATTAGCCTGGCCTTGGCGTTGGCCTCCTCCACTTCGATGGACCTTGTCTACAGCTCTACAAAGGTCTTGGTGGCGACCTCTTTCTCTTTGCGTCGCCTTTCCTCCCTCTTGGTGATGGCATCTTCCTTCTTCTCTAGGATCTTCTTCAAGTTATCCTAGAATGCCAAGGAACCAGCCTGACGGGCAAGGTCGGCCTTCGTGGCCTTGTGGCCACCAGGGCAGCGAGCACGGCCGGTAGCCCCGTGATGAGTGCATATTTACATCATGTTTTAGGTTGTTCTTTTGCATTGTAGATGTAGGATCTTGGTATTTTACGGCATTCACACACGCTTTTTATGTTTATTTTCGTCAGGATCAAATCAGATGATGGATCCAATGGACACAATTCTTAAAGCAGTTATATTGGAGTGAAAAGGAGCCAAAAACTACGTGAATCACTTATTTGGGAAATATTAATAATACCAGAAGAAAACCCGAAGCGAGCAAAGGATAGAGAAGAGTTGACGACCAACTATACGGGCCATCGCCGTATAGTTGCCGCCGCCTCCGCCTCCTCAAATAGTTTCACCTCGTGCAACTGGTTCGGAGAGACAACATACAGAATACCTAGAAATCGCCGAAAACCTCACCTCCGGAAAGGATCTAGAGGGGGAACTTTCCCTAGAGATCCATCTTCGCCCTAAGCAGATCTGGGAGGCCAAGGCATCGATCTCTATCTTCATCAACCACTGCATCTCCATCACCACCATCATCTCCATCCATCCCATCTAGATCTTGTTGTAATTCTTGTACTAGTTGTGGATTTATACAAGTACTATTCATCGATAATCGTTTCCATTACCATTGTCATGATGTTGTTTGCCTCCATTTGTGAGCATATCATTAGTTCTTGGGGAGATGGAGAAACCATAGTATATGATTGAGATGAAATAGGAATTATTATGTTATACATTATTATATGTATGTGTTAATTGTCTTCATATTGATGTTGGGAGTTGTGCATCTCCTTAATGTTTGCCCCTTACGGGGACAATGAATGGGATTACTTGTTGGTAGACGGAGGTATGATAACACTTAATGTAACTATAAAGTCGTTATCATCCTTTACGTACTAACTTAGGGAATCAAGAAGAACTCATTAAGAAATGTCCATGCCGCGGGAGAAATCCCTTAATAGCAGGATAATACGATTGATGTTGTTTATCTGTCAGCTATGGTTATGAAGGATGGTGTGAGCAGTGGTTGTTGCCTCATCATCCATATATGAAGCTCCTCCTACATACATGTATATCATGAGAATATCGTTATAATAATCTTGATCGCTTAGTCTAAATTGCTAGCGGTGTATCCACCACTCCCTGAGAACGCCTTTACCCTATTGAAGTTTCAATCTTTCTTACATATGTGATTACTAGTTTTTGCATTAAATTTTACTTCACTCTACTTTATTGTTTCAATCAACCAAAACCACCAAAACAATTCTACTTTTCTTGCATCTTAGAATTATTACTTAGGTACTTCATTTAGTTTTAGTTAAAAGCATTTTAGTCTTTCGCCTACTGCTTCCTATGGGATTGATATCTTTATTTTGAAACTAGCTACAACCGATTTGTGCACTTGCAGCCATCAAGCTATTTTCTGGCGCCGTTGCTGGGAAACTTAGCGCTATAAGTCACTTTACTTTTAGTTATTTACTTTAGTTGTACTAATTTTAATTGGAGTTGCAGGACCATAACAATGGACAACACTCAGCATTTAATACAGCTTGAAGCATTAAGGAATATGGGTTTGCCCATGGACGCTTTTATAACTGTCAATAGAAGCATAAACCCCGATGGTACTGAGATCCATAGCTTAATATTTGAGTTATTTAACACTAAAAAGTTTGCAGGAACCCATGAAAAGAGTTCATATGGACACTTACAATTCTTTGAAGATGTTTTTGGTTCCTTTACATTTGATGATTGTGACATCGATAAGGTTAAAATCTAGTTGTTTAGACAAACTCTCTCTAATAATATTTGCAACTGGTATAGATCCTTTTGTGCAGAAGCACAAAGGACTTGATGGATTTGACAAACAAATTCTTGTCAAAATATTACTTAGAAAGCAAAGCTCACATGATGAGATGTATTATTATTAGTTTCAAAAATAATCCTGATAAGAGTTTATATGAAGGCTATATAAGGTATAAAAGCTATCTAGACAATTGCCCCCATCACCATTTGCCTGATTGGTTGATTACCCATACTTTCTATGGAGGGCTTAATAATAAAAATAGATCAAGTCTAGATATCGCTTCTAATGGTAGTCCTGTATTATACCTATGATGAAGCTTGGAAATTAATAATAAAAATGAGGGAGACAACAGAAAGTCATGAAAATAGGGAAAGTAATATGAATAGTTCTTCTGTATATGCTTGTGTTAACGACTTTCTTGCAGATGAAAGGACTTGTGCAATGATTAAAACCCTCGGTATTGATTCTTATTCGATAAAGAAAATTATTGAGAATTATGCAGGACATTTACAGCTACCTACAGAATGGGAGCCTCACAAACCCCTAGAAGAAAAGAAGGATCAAGGGAGGACGTATCATTGGTAGAATTTTCTCTGAACCTATTCAAGAGAATATTAAGAAAAAGTGCATGGAGAAAGAACGTATAAGGAGAAGATCGAAGAAACCGGTAAAGAACCCCGAAGCTATCAATGCAGATATTGTTATATTCAAGGATCTGATGGAGACAAGAATCGTGGAAAATGAAGTAGCTAGACTCTGAAACCTCATACTTCATTACAGGTAAGATACAAGGTAAAGAAACTTCTAAACCCATGACTCCTATATACTATGGAGAAACTTCCTTATACGTAATTTGTGAGTCGGTCTCCACTATAAATATTATGCCTTTATCGCTTTATGAGAAACTTCGCTATAATTTAAATAATCCAGATGTGGAATTGGTGGACACTACTATTAAATTGTTTAATAGAACTAATATTAAACCGGAAGGTTTTATTCGAAATATCTAAGTTTTTGTTGGACCACTCATGTACCCTCTCGATTTTTATATTGTTGATATGCCTCGAGATACTTTTTGACCTATTCTTTTAGGCAGGCCTTTTGTCTCTATAACCAAAGCTCGAATTGATAATAAGGAGGAGACTATTTACATGATGTTTGGAGAGGAGGAAATGACGTTCCACTTCGCCCAACTTAAAAAGAGGCCATATGAAATAGAAGATATCAAAGAAGAGAAAAAAATTGCCGAGCTAGTCGTGATTTATTTCAGCACTCTCAAAGATGAATTAGAAAGGAGCTTAATTAATTGGAAAGAAGCACTATATAACGAGGAAAGAAAAGACATAGATGATTACCTTGACTCTATTCCGAAAGCACAAAACCCACATGACTATGAAGAACTGGTAAGAAAAGGTGACGAAGAACCTCCGCCAATTGAATTGAAACGACTTCCAGACAATATAAGGTGGTGTGGTTTCTGTGCCACTGACGGGAGGGACCGCCAAAGATAAAGGAAGGACATGCTCAGACAAGCGCGTTGTCCAGGCCGACACAATCGAGATCCAAATTAGATGCACGAATGGATCGAGACGGACGTATTTGTCTAAATGGATCGGACCGCTGGGACGCCATGCATATCCCACGTGTCCGTGCGGACATGCTTGGACCAGATGCGTCGGCCTTGTGAAAATGTCCTAAGGGCCAGGTGGGTCTATGAGTCGAATACTGAGAGGCAATTAGTTGTCAAGTTTGCTCCACTCAAAAGAAAAACTTGTCGAGCTTGTTCGGATATCACACCTCACTGGGTCCGGGAAATCTGGAACTTTAGTAGTGGCTTGTTCTGTAAAGAAGAGAACGAAAGTCAGAATTCAGAAAAGTATGTCGTCTACCACTTTCTATACTTAATCTTATGCATCAAAAAACAATCTGGTTCTCCCGATGGCACATCTAATGAGATTTGCATGCACTAGATTTCTGCATGCTACTTTAGACATAGGAAAGATCGCAAATAAAGCGTCGAGAGACCTTTGGTTAGGTTAGTGACATGAAAAAAAAGGAAAAACTCTACATGTCTCACCCATCTCGCTCCACCGAGGGCGATGGAGGCGTTGCCTCTTTCCGCGGCCTGACCCGCACCTCCCTTCTCTCCCCCGTCGCCGCCGCTAGGCGTTGCTCCTGTGGTGCCGCCGGCGGCGGCTCGACCTTCCCCGTGGCTTGGAGGTGGTATCGAGGCCCCTTCCCTCCCGGTGGCGGTGCTTCCTCGGCGGTGGAGGTCCGGCGCTATCGGGATCTTGGCGGCTATGGGCGGCGGGGCACAATAGCGGTAGATAGCGACAGGAGTTGGCAGAGCCATGGCGGCCCAGATCGAGGCCCTTATGGTTCGATCTGGGTAGTGGGTGGGCCGACTTGTGTTGCTTATTTTGCTCTACAGACTGCGGTAGGATATTTTTGGAGGGACCGGCGGTGACTGCGATCGGACAGTTGTAGCGTGGTTGCGGATTTTACGGGGCCGTCGGGGATTAGTGTGCCTCTGAGGAGGCCTAAACCCTAAACCCTAAACCCTAAACCCTAAACCCTAAACCCTAAACCCTAAACCCTAAACCCTAAACCCTAAACCCTAAACCCTAAACCCTAAACCCTCGCCTGGACCAAACGGGAACTGGTGTGTCTACGACCGCGTCTGGTCGATTACCGCCTCTGGTGGTGGAGGAAGTTCCGTCCTGCATGGCCACGGTACTGCGAGCTCGTCTCATTTCTACCATTTGTCTCTATCTTGCAGACCTCACGACGGTTTTATCGGTGAGATGACGATGGCGGGTTCATGACTATAGTGGCGCATGCTTGTGGACGGCAAGCTTGGTCGCGAGGCCTCGTTCTCACGGGGCTCCTATGCAAAGGATCGTCTGGTGGTCATAGATAGGGTTTTCCTTGTCGGCCCGACCGACATCAACGTGGTGCCACCCTCGGGTGGCAGCATTCCTTTCCGGAGAGCGTTGTGGCTACCATTTGTTCACTCGTTCCTGTCCGAGGGAAAACCTCAAGACCAGTTCTAGTTCGGGCAGCAGCATTGGCTGTCCTTCTTTGGCGAGGCAACTTCAGAGCCTAATGAGGCAACTTCTGTGCCTAACGAGGCAACTTCGAAGCCCAACGAGCCAACTTCTATGTCTGACGAGGCAACTTCGGAGGCCGATGAGGCAACTTCAAAGCCCAACGAGGCAACTTCTATGCCTAACAAGGAACTTCGACGAGGCAAGTTTGAAGCTCGGTGAGGCAACTTTAGAGCCTGGCGAGGCATCTTTGGTAGGAAACATCAGAGCCCAACAAGGAACTTTGGTACGCAACATAGGAGCCTGACGAGGCAACTTTGATAGGCCATTAGGATGGTGAGGCAACTTCAGAGCCCGACATATCAACTTTTGTGCCTGACGAGGCAACTTTGGAGTCCGATGAGGCAACTTTAGAGCCCGACGAGGCAACTTCTGTGCCTAACGAGGAAACTTTCAATCTCAGCAAGGCAACTTTAGAGAACTACAAGGCAACTTTGGAGCCTAGCGAGGCATCTTTGGTAGGAAACATCAGAGCCCAACAAGACAACTTTGGTAGGCAACATCGGAGCCTGACGAGGCAACTTTGATAGGCCATTAGGACGGCGAGGCAACTTCGGAGCCCGATGGATCAACTTCTATGCCTGACGAGGCAACTTTGGAGCCCGATGAGGCAATTATAGATCCCGACGAGGCAACTTCTATGCCTAACGAGGCAACTTTGAAGCTCAACGAGGCAACTTTAGAGCACGACGAGGAAACTTTGGAGCCTGGCGAGGCATCTTTGGTAGGCAACATCAGATCCCAACAAGACAACTTCGGTAGGTAACATCAGAGCCTAAAGAGGCAACTTCAATAGGCCATTAGGACGACGAGGCAACTTCGGAGCCCGACGAGGCAACTTCGGTAGGCAACATCGGAGCCCGACGAGGCAACATCGGAGCCCGACGAGGCAACATCGGAGCCCGACAAGGCAAAATCGGAGCCCGACGAGGCAACTTCAGCGCCCAGGAAGGCAACTTTAGAGCACGACGAGGCAACTTTGGAGCCTGGCGAGGCATCTTTGGTAGGCAACATCAGAGCCCAACAAGGGAACTTCGGTAGGCAACACCAAAGCCTGACAAGGAAACTTCGATAGGCCATTAGGACGGCGAAGCAACTTCGAAGCCCGACGGATCAACTTTTGTGCCTGATGAGGCAACTTTGGAGCCCGATGAGGCAACTTCAGAGCCCGACAAGGCAACATCTGTGCCTAATGAGGCAACTTTTAAGCTCAGCGAGACAACTTTAGAGCACGACTAGACAACTTTGGAGCCTGGCAAGGCATCTTTGGTAGGCAACATCAGAGCCCAACAAGGCAACTTCGGTAGGCAACTTCGGAGCCTGACGAGGCAACTTCGATAAGCCATTAGGACGACGAGGAAACTTTGGAGTCCGGCAAGGCAACTTAGGTAGGCAACATCGGAGCCCGACGTTGCAACATCGGATCCCGACGATGCAACTTCGGTGCCAACGAGGCAACTTTAGAGCACGACGAGGCAACTTCAGAGACTGGCGAGGCATCATTGGTATGCAACATCAGAGGCCAACAAGGCAAATTTGTTAGGCAACACCGGAGCCTGACGAGGCAACTTCGATAGGGCATTCGGACGGAGAGGCAATGTCGGAGCCCGGCGACGCAACTTCAGAGCCTGACGGGTCAACTTTTGTTCCTGACGAGGCAACTACGGATCCCGATGAGGCAACTTCAGAGCCCAACAAGGCAACTTTGGTTCCTGGCGAGGCAACTTCAGAGCCTGACGAGGCTACTTCTGTGCCTAACGAGGCAACTTTGGAGCCCGACGAGGAAACTTTAGATCCCGACGGGTCAACTTCTGTGCCTAACGAGGCAACTTTGGAGCCCGATAAGGCAAATTCAGAGCCCAACGAGGCAACTTCCGTGCCTACGAGGCAACTTTGGAGCCCGACAAGGCAACTTCAGAGCCCGGCGAGGCAACTTCGGAGCCCGACGGGCCAACTTTTGTGTCTGAAGAGGCAACTTCAGAGCCCGACGAGGCAACTTCTGTGCCTAACGAGGTAACTTTGGAGCCTAGTGAGGCAACTTTACAGCACTACGAGGCAACTCTGTAGTCTGGCGAGTCAACTTCAGCTCCCGATGAGGCAACTTTAGGGCCTGGCGAGGCAACTTCACGGCCCGACGGGACAACTTTGAAACCCGGCGAGGCAACTTCCGAGCCCGACGGGGCAACTTCTGTGGCTGACGAGCCAACTTTGGAGCCTGATGAGGTAACTTTAGAGCCCTACGGGGCAAATTTTGTGCCTAACGAGGCAACTTCGGAGTTTGGGAAGGCAACTTTTGCTCGGCGAGACAACTTCGGTGCCTAGCGAGCAACTTTGAAGCCCGACGAGATAACTTCAGAGCCTGACGAGGAAACTCCGGTGCCGAGTGAGACAATTTTGAACATAGACAAATCTAAGTCAACTAATATAGACAAATCATGTCTATATACAATCGAACATAGACAAATTTAAGTCAACTAATATAGAAAAATCATGTCTAAATACAATTGAATATAGACAAATTTAAGTCAAATAATTTGGTCGGAGAGAGTACTAGATTAGGCAACTTAGCAATAACAATTGACACCATCTATTTTGAATGCAAGTGCATATACCATGTACGGCGCCATATGCACACGTGTCTCCTCCTGGTCTCATGGTCGGGTTCAAGGTATCTTAGAGCAACTCTAACAGAGCCTGTAAAACGGGTTGAAACCAAAAAAGTCTGGTGACAATACGGGTTCAGGACGAAAGAGGCCGAGAACGGATCCCGAACTCGCGGCCTGGACCATAAAACGAGTTCGGGGGCCCGAGAAACTCAGCGACCGCCCTGTATTAAAACGGGTCGTGGAGGGGAGTTCGGTTTCTAAACCCTACTCCCCTCCGCCGCTACCACTCCCTCTGCTGCCGCCTGCCTCCTCTCCTGCGAGCAATTCCGCCGCCGCTGACATCGCTCCGTCACTGCCTCCACCACCCTCCATCAGCAATGGGCCGCTTAAGACGCGTAGGTAGGGGAGGGGGCTGAATCGGCAACGGGAAGCCAACATCGTGTCTGCTGGGTGTGCGGTCGGAGGCGGACCGCGTAAGGCGGTCTCGCTCCGACGGCACTTGGAAGCGGGCGACATGGAAGTGGTCGCGTGCTTTCGCACGCCAGGGAGCGCGCGAGGAGGCGCACGAAGGAGGAGATGAGGCGCCCCCGCTGATTACCCACAAGTATAGGGGGTGTATCATAGTACTTTCGATAAGCCAGGGCAGCCGCAACCCCCTAGGCGCGGGCTGGGCCCAGCCACGCGGCTAGGTGGTGTGGCCCCCAGGTGGCTCCCCTCCGTCTCGTATTCTGGCTCCGTGTTCCCCACGGTAAAATATTGACTTTGGCTTTTGTCCCGTCCAATTCCGAGAATATTGATTTTCTGCCTTTCTGGAACCAAAAACGAAAGAAAACAGGCAACTTGCACTATGGCATCTTGTTAATAGGTTAGTACCAGAAAACATATAAAAACACCTCAAAGTGTAGACAAATCAAAACAAAGTAGATACTAAACAAGCATGGAACATAAAAAATTATAGATACGTTTCCGACGTATCAAGTATCCCAAAGCTTAACTCCTGCTCGTCCTCGAGTAGGTAAGTGATAAGAAGAAGAATTTTTTAGGTGACATGCACGATCAAAATCAAGATCAAACCATTTGCAAGCATTGAAAGATGGGATCAAAGAACTCTAAACATGAGCATGAAAGATGGAGTTCTAACAGTAAGACAAAGTAACTATGCATGCAACAAGAAAGGTTACAAACAAAGATCATGAATAACATGCATTGAAAAACATTTGTTTGTTTCACATATAGAAAACATGGCATAGTGGCATTCAGCTTGTCCCTCATGGAGTAGCAAATAGATGCATAGGACACCTTCAAAATTCATAAGACTGACTAGATACAAATAGCACAAGAACAAGTAATATCAACAATATGCATCAATCAATAAGTTTTGGGACAATGCTCATAGAACTACGAATGGCAACTATGCTCTTTTAACTGGTGCCTAAGGGTAGAAGGTGGAGACTCAATATAGTGGAAGAAAGGCCCTTCATAAGGGAAGCAGCGATTTAAAGTTTCAAAATACCTTCCAAAAAATTATGGTACTTGTTAGCTTTCAGCACTCATTGCCCCTATCATAAGCATCTTGAAGTGATTAAGGTTAAAGTGAACAAACTATGGATGATATGCTTGACAAATTATAAGTTGGCAATCTCATGTCCCTTGAATATGAGGGCCGCACCTCATGCTACTCAACTTTAGTCACCTCTAAGGTCATTGTAAGTACATGCGTATCATAGAGAACCGCCAACGGGGTATCCCTTTCTCATGGTACAGGAGCTATCCCATAACCAAAATGACAAGGAAAGCATACAATGAGCATCTCATCGATCTTTTTATTTACTATATGCATAGATTTTTATTGAGGATGCTTCATAGATAGGTCACTATGGTGATGTTGTAAGTTTCTACCATGATTAAGCATGGCTTAGGCTAGCGGCCCAGGCGTTTCTCTAACACAAAATACATATTCCATGGACTTATAAGTTCCCTCTTTATTTCACACCGGTGACATCCATAGACAAAAGAGCATGATATAAACTAAGTACAAAGTACAAGTGCAATGTTGAAAATGTTCCCCGTGACAGCACAGTTCTGCTAATTCCAACGTATAAGTGCAAAGCATATACAACATAGACGACACAATGGTTCAAGTTTATTAGGTGCAAAAAATATAAAGTGTGGCATCAAGTTTGTGAGGGCTTTAATCACTAAGTTTTCACATGCCAAAATAGTTTTAAATTGGAATATAGCTGAAAACAAGAATATACTTGGAATGGTGTAACACACCATGCATAGGAGTTTATAGTGGACACTTTGGAATAACTTGGTTTCTTAGGAGTTGGAAGCATGAGTAGACCTTACTCAGACAAGCGAAGGCTTGCAAAAGACTCGGAGCAACCAACTAAGAGAGCAATAATGGCCGTAATCATGCAGAGCAACAAAACATTACTAATCAAAGCATAGAGTGGTACCACAAGTCAAGTACTACTTGATCATAGAGGCTATGGTGACTTGTCATAGTCATAACATGGTGTGAGCATGTGCCAAGTCAACCCAAACAAAGCATCAAACGAGAATACCACAATACTATGCTTTTGCATGTTAAAACAACGCATGATTCCTTCAAGGCACACTAAGCAATCCCAATTTTTTGGAACAAGTCATGCTACAGCAATAATCACTAAGCATAAGGTCAAAACAACACCTAGCATGACATGCTAAAGTCTAAGTCACAGTCAAAGCAAGCTCCTCTTGTACTATTCAAGCAAGAACTTTCTACTCCTCTCCAACACGAATCAAATTATTTGAAACAACACAGCGATAACAGGGGTCCAAACTACTTTATTCAAGCAAACTAAGCAAACTAAACGAAAACTAAGACGCTCCAAGAACAACACAAGTGTGCATGAAACAATAAAAACAAAGTGTCTAGAAAGACCTGAGCTTTTTATTGATGAAGAAGGGGATGCCTTGGGCATCCCCAAGCTTTGACGCTTGTACCTCTTGAATATTTCTTGGGGTGACACGGGGTGGAATCCCCAAGCTTGAGCTTTTGTCCATTCTTCATCTCATTACATCATTCTCTCTCTCCACCTGAAAATTTTCCTTCATACAAAACTTTACACAATTTTCATTAGCAACATTAGTGTATTCAAAAGATAATATACCTTTCGGTTTAGCTTTAGAATAGCAAAACTTTCACTAAAACACAAGCTACTGTAGAAATTCCCTCAAAAAGCTCAATTTCCCAAAAAGAACCCAAAAAGGAATCAATAAGAAGCAAATGCAAATAATGGCAGAAATCTGTCAAAACAGACCAGCAGGTAGAAACCGATTTTTTCAAAGACCTTCTGTTGCTCAGATCAAAAAGTGTTAAACTAACGAAAGTTAGCTAACATATGTGGGATTTATTAAGAAAATATCAGCTTATTCCAATTTACAGAGATTCCTCACGAATTTTTACGGTGGAGCAAAAAAATCAGTTTCGGGACAACAACTCCCCAAATCTTAATTCCCTCTCATTAGAGGTCATTCTTGGCACAAAAAGCAAATAAAAAAAGATAAGGAGAGGTCATTACTGAAGTAATAACTTCCAAGACTCAAGAAAACTTTTGGGTTATCTCCCAATAAGTACTTTTCTTTAACGTCTTTAAGTTAGGCTTGATAGTTTGAGAAGATGCTCACATAAGAAATATGAATTGAAGTAAAAGAGAGCATCAAGAAGCAAATCCAAAACACATTTAATTCTAACCAACTTCCTATGCATAAGAATCTTGTATGCAAATAAAATCACAAATAATAAAGTGAACGACATAGGAAGATAAAACAAGAGTAACTTCAAAACTTGAAGCACATAAAGAAGTGTTTTGGTACCATGAAAACTTCTACAACCATATTTTCCACTCTCATAATAATTTTCAGTGGCCTCATGAATAAACTTAACAATATAACTATCACATAAAGCATGCTTTTAATGATCTTCAAACACATAATTTTTCTCAAGCTCAAAAATAGTGGGATTAAAACCTTCAAACCCACTTTTAAAAATTTTATCACAAGAAGACTGATCATTCAATATAGGACCATCATCTAGAGCTTTATCATAAACATTTTCTAAGCAAAAATCTTTAGTACCATGCATTTCGAAGTTAGGCACAAATAAAGGATTATCATAGATAACAGGAGCATAACTATTATCACAAGTTTTACCCATAGCAGATATTTCAAAAGAATTCACAAGAACATAACATTCATACTCCTTTTGTAAGCATGGGGACAATCAAATAATGTAAGAGGTAAAGAGTTACTCTCATTAGAAGGTAGACATGGGTAGATCCATTCTTTCTCCCTTTGTTCATCACTCTCCTCCTCTTTTTCATCTAATGAGCTTCCAGTTTCAGCAATTTCTTCTTCCATAGGCTCCTGCAAAGCATTAGTCTCTTCCGTGTGTGGAAAGCATCTATTAAAATATTCAAGAATATAGCCATTTGCTTCCTTGTAATTATCAAAGCAAAATTTAAGTATCTCATAAACCTCATATTCATAAGGTGCATCATCAGTAATTTCAAGCAAACTAGCAAGTTTAAATGCACCCTTGAAAGCAATAAATTCTTCAATTTGTTCCACATCATAAAAGTCATAATTTCCCTTAACATAAGAAGATATGGTAACATTATCATTATACTCACATTGAAAAGGAAGGTGTTTATACCTCCTACAACAACAAGATTTATCAAAGCAATAAGTAACATTATAAGTGGAGCACACGTCTCTAGCAATAGTATTCAACTTATCAATTTGTTCCCGTAAGTGTTTCCCTTTTTATGACAAACGGTGTTCCTTATAATAATACTTTTGTTCTTCCGTGAACCCACCTTGTCAATAAGAACTAGTTTCAAAGAAACCATCCATTGATAGAAAGCATGACAAAGCAAGGCAATAACAGACCAGCAACTAGAGTAGGAACTATTTTTTTGTGTTTTTTATAAGAGAAGTCAAACCAAACTAAACTATTTTTTTTTGGATTTTTTGATAAAAAGAGGCAAACAAAACCAAGAAAAACAAAAACAAAGTAAAGAGAAAGATTGTGGAGGACTCCCCTTGTGAAGACATCCTTAGACTCCCCGGCAACGACGCTAGAAAATAGCTTGATGCGCTCAGATCAATGTAGAGCTTCGTTGGGAGACCCCAAGAGGAAGGTATGATGAGCACAACAACAAATCTTCTCTCAGAAAGAAACCAAGGTTATCAAACCAGTAGGAGGAAGGAAGCAACTCAAAGGTGTTGCTAGAAACTGGAAACCTGCACAACACAAACTCAAGACTTTGCCCCAACGAACAGTGAGGTTGTCAATCTCACCGGTTTGCTAAAAACAAAGGATTAACTGTATGGTGTGGAAGGTAATAGTGGTTTGCAGAAAGTAAACAGTAATAGTGGAAGATGTATCAATGATAAAGATTGTACTGGGGTCCATAGTTCACTAGAGGTGTTCTCCTTAGATAAAAAAAACATGGCATGCTGGGTAAACAAATACAGCGGGGCAATTGACAGGACTGGGCAAGGCATAACAATGCAATACTAGACATTCATGATCCTATGAGATTTGATTGGGCAATACAACAAGATACATAGACCGCCATCCAACTACATCTATGACTAGAAATCCACCTTCAGGTTATCATCCGAACCCCCTCCAGTATTAAGTTTCAAGCAATAAATAACTTCTTTAAGCAAAGTGTGTAAGGTAAACAATCCACTTGTTCCATGAACAAGAGACCGTTGTTTTATCCCTAGTGGCAACAACACATCTACAACCTTAGAGATTTCTGTCACTTCCCTTAGATTAAATAGAGGCATGAACCCACTATCTAGCATAAATACCCCCTCTTGGAGTCACTAGCATCTACTTGGCCAAGATATATACGAGAAACAGAGAGCATGCAAGATCACAAACAACACAGACATGATAGAATCAATAAGACAAAACCATTAATCAATCTAACATAGTAATCTCAATATCCATCGGATCCCCACAAACACAACATGCATGATTACAAATAGATGATCTTGATCATCAACGGAGCTCACAAGATCTAAAAATGGTAGCACAAAGGAGGAGATACAACCATCTAGCTACTACATGTACCTTTAGTCCAAGGTGGAAGTACTCACGCTTCATATCGGAGACTGGCATGATGAAGAAGAAGGCCTCCGGGATGATATCCCCTCCGGCAGGGTGCCGAGAAGAATTTCAGACCCCCCCCCCCCGATCTAGGGACGATGGTGGCGGTGGCTACAAACGGTTTCGTGGAAGATTGATCGGGTACTTAGGTTTCTATATCGGGGGGCCTTTATAGGCGAAGAGGCGAGGCAGGGGCATCCAGGGCGGCCGCACCCACCAGGCGCGGGTTGGGCCCAGCCGCGCGGCCATGGGGTGTGGCCCCCTGGCGGCTCCCCTCTGTCTCGTATTCTGGCTCCATGTTCCCCATGATAAAATATTGACTTTGGCTTTTGTCCCGTCTAATTCCGAGAATATTGATTTTCTGCCTTTCTGGAACCAAAAACAGAAGAAAACAGGCAACTGACACTATGGCATCTTTTTAATAGGTTAGTACCAGAAAACATATAAAAATACCTCAAAGTGTAGACAAAGCAAAGCAAAGTAGATACTAAACAAGCATGGAACATCAAAAATTATAGATACGTTTCCGACGTATCAGTATTGTGTGGGTGAACCTATGCTAATGTACTGTCCTTACTTGGACTAATACATACTTGTGATTAAACCCCTTGCAAGCATCCGCAACTACAAGAAAGTAATTAAGATAAAAAAACTAACCACAACATTAAACTCGGAGATCCTACACCCCCTTGTGCAAAGGTTTCCTAACGGGAGTTCAGGTTTCTGTCACTCCGGCAACCCCACAATTAGTAGCCAAATACACAATGCATTCCCCTAGGCCCATAAATGGTGAAGTATCACGTAGTCGACGTTCACATGACACCACTAGAAGAATAACACCACAACTTAAATATCAACCATTGAATGTTAGTTCAACACAATTCCATTACTAACAACATGACTTCTCCCATGTCCTCAAGAACTAAACGAACTACTCACGATACATCATGTGGATCAAGATCAGAGATGATATAATGATGAATAAAAATCTGAACATAAACAATAATTCAATGGTTTCACTCATAAGCATCAATTACAAAAGTAATCAACACCGAGAAAGTTTCCCCTAAGAACTATGGAAGATTCAACACAACTGTTACAACGGGATGGAGTGGTGATGATGGTGATGATGATGATGATCCTTATGAAGTCTAGCTTGATGACGGTGTTGATGGCGACGATCTCCCCTCTCCGGGAAGGAATTTTACCAGCATAAATCTGCTTGTCGGAGAGCTCTTTCTCTCTCTATAGTTTCCGCCTTGCAGAGGCGGCGAAATCTTTCTGTGGTCGCTCTCCATGTATTAGGGTTTCGGGAGGAAGATATAGGCGAAGGGCGAAGCAGGAGATGGGCTAGGGTGGGCACACCCCCTGCTGGAGCGGCCCAGGGTGGGCCCACGCCAGGGGGTGGTGTGGGCCCCCTATGGCCCATCTCAACCTACTCTTCTGTCTTCCTTCGTCTTCTGGAAAATAGGACTTTCCATGTATTTTCTGGTATTTTCTGATCTTCGTGAATATTACATCTGGACACCGCTTTTTTCCATCAGAATCCTGACTCCGGCAGTTCATCCTCCAAAAGTCATCCAACATGCCAAAAATAGATGAAATAACATAAGTATCACCTATTAATATGAAATATATCAATGAATAGCAGTAAATTATGATATAGAATAGTGATGCAAAATGGACGTATCAACTCCCCCCAAGCTTAGACCTCACTTGTCCCCAAGCAAAACTGAGCTCAATAAACATGACCAAAGGTTTATGGAGTGAAGTGTCGATAAAAATAATACGGACAAGAAGCATCACACTTACCAATACACAAATCATAATAGAAAGCAACTCACCATTATATAACTTAACTTGCAACGAGTATGGGAGTCACAATAAAGAGGCATAAAGACAAATCATGGTTGGTAATGGCAAACTTTGTTCTTGGTCAGAGAACGGTTGACAAATCATACTAGTTTTCAAGCAAAGCTTTTGTAATGAAGTTTATAACATGAGTCCTTTTTGCTCAAACATAAAAGGCTTTTCACAATGATAGCTTTCAAAGTAATACCCATTTAGATAAGAACAATGTGCAAAACAAGGAAGATAAGAAACATGATTTAATAAATCATCATATGAGTGATTGAAACACAACAACTCAAATGCTTGCTGGAGATAGAAAGGAATAGGTTTACTGACTCAACTTAGAAGTACAAGAAAGGACCTTCGCAGAGGGAAGTAGGGATTTCAAGTTTCATAAAGAGCTTCCAAAAGATTATGGTACTTACTAGCTTTGATCTCTCATTGCCCCTGATGACCCACAAGTATAGGGGATCGCAACAGTCTTCGAGGGTAGTATTACCCAATTTATTGATTCGACACAAGGGGAGACAAAGAATAATTGCAAGCCTTAACTACTGAGTTGTTAATTCAACAGCACTTGGAAATAGTTCTTGCTCAGAGAAGTTTATCAATAGCAACAGTTTTTGTAGTAGAAATAGCAAAGTAACAGCAGCAGTAAAACAAGAGCAATAGTAACAGTAGTAGCAAATGGTAGGGTATGAGTGCGGTAGGCATAGGGATGGATGGGCGGGCGTTGCATGGACGAGTCTAAACATGTAACTTCAAGATCTAGGGCAATTGCTGATAAATAAGGTAACACATCCAAGTACTAAACAATCATAGGCATATGCTACATATATAGTCATGCGTGCTCGCAATGAGAACTTGCACAACATCTTTTGTCCTGCCAGCCCGTTGCAGCGGAGCCTCAAGGGAACTATTGGAAATTAAGGTGCTCCTTTTAATAGAGCACCGGAGCAAAGCATTAACACTCTATGAACACATGTGATCCTCACATCACAGCCATCCCCTCCGGCTGTCCCAATTTATGTCACTTCGGGGCCTTTGGATCCGGACAATGATACGTGTACACAACTTGCACATAAGATCACAAAAAATACTATCATAATGAATCAATAATAAGTTGATATCTGAGATCATGGCACTCGGGCCCTAGTGACAAGCATTAAGCACAACAAGTTGCAACAAAGTCAAATAGCACTAATAGAGATACTAGGCACCATGCCCTAACAATCTTATTCGATTACATGATATAACTCATCCAATCCCTACCATCCCCATAGCCTACAACGGGGGATTACTCACTCATGGATGAGGGAAACATGTGCGGTGACCCAGCATACCACTGCATGATGTAGTATACTATAGTCATTGACATAACACCAATGGAACACCGTTCACTAGTATTACATCCCTCAGAATGGCACAACAGAAACACATCGGGTCCAATATATGGCTTAAAGGTTACAACTCACTCTTTACATAAGATCCAGAGAACACTCTATGTTTAAGAGAGAGAAAGAACTTCTTACGGAGAAGAATCAAATATAAATAACGCAAAAACTATTATACTATTAAAACTAGCATTTTAACTAAGGAATTGGCATTGCTGCTATTGCAATGTACTACAAAATTAGGTTCTTTGGCTAGAGATTATATTCCTATCTAATCAGTAACTTCGTCTTCACTTGAGTTGATCTATAAGTTGACTTCCTTGGCTTCATTGAAGAGTTTTAGCTTTTGATGATTCCTGGAGCATAACTTGATGTAGACATCTTCTTACTGGCTTTAGAATCTAGCAAGGGTTAAGAAGATACTTTGAGTACGAGCGTACTCAGCAAATTCACTAGAAAAGGAGTGTTTGATGCACTATAACTACAGCCACAGACCGTAGGTCGTAGGCAATGCAAGTTTTCATAAACATTTCTTCAAAGGTTGCTTTTATTCTGAAAAGCTATGTCCGTCAGCCTTCATGGGTTTACCAGAACCTTCATGGGGTTCCTTTCCCGCCGCGTTCGCGGCTCCTTCCCGGAACAGGGAGTAACAAGTTACAGTTCTTACACTCTGCAGAGGTGCGTCACTTTACCCATGAGAGATCAACTCTTTGTTGCACAACCGGGCAGCTTATTCCCGTCCACAATTCCATGATGTGGCGCCCAGAAGATGATCCAAGCCAATCACTGCCCCCTTCACGACCCCACATGCCTCATTGGTGTACACCATGCCCACATAAAGAATTACGGCAATGGTTTGTACAAACCGTGAGATGTCAGAACTATCGTGGGACGATGAGGGTTCCCACCCATATGCTGCATATCCTCTACGAATTACCAATCAATATGCATAATACGAGGATAACAGCCACGACCTGCACATCCGGCTTCATGCGAGAGGAAGGAGATAAAGCTGACTTCTCCGTCCCATTCCAAATCTCATGGTCAACGCGTAATATACGGCGTAAGAATCACTGGAGACATTGGTTGTTAAGTCCTAGGTGATATAGTTCTAAACAGTGGTATTCAACTGTCAGGTTTAATAGATTAGCTGATCACCCTGGATCAGTAATCAATAGTCCTCATTATTATTGAAAATAGTGTTTTCGGACCTTTTTCAAATGCAGGTGAAGACAACACTGGATTTGTAAAATATTTTATAGAAAATAAACAAAGGACATGAGCAAGTGTGAACTTGCCTTTTGTGATTGCAAGATTATGCACTCACGGTCTTCGAGTCGGTATAAGATCCAAAATCTGAAATCAGCATCATTGGTCTGGTAAGGACTAATGTTTAAAAAAGCAATATGCGTTTATGCATAGGTAGTGTGATGCACGTTCTAAGAGCAAATCTCGGGAATAACGTTGTCCTAGGATTTGGATTCCGAAAATGGTTACTTTGGAATGTGTGGTCCTTTTAGATAAGTTTCATAGTTGTACCTTTTATTAGAGTTTATGAGTGGTTGTAAACAACACCTATGTAGGAGTAAAGTATACATACTTATGACATACTAGTTAGGATTACTTATACAAGGTTTCTTATTTAAAGTGGCAAAAAGGTTAACCTTCAAAGAAAAGGTTTCTCTTCTAGGGTCTAGACAAATTGTGTGGTTAGTTAGTGGTGGTTGGTGTTATTTGTTTGCTCAAATGGTTTGGTTTGAGTTGCTTTATAGTTTAACTACTTCAGACCAAAGTTAACTATAAAACATATAATAATGCTTATAGTGTTATATTAAGATTTTGTAGACTAAAGTTAACTTTAAAGTATAGATAGTTTTGAAAGTATAGTACTTATACCTTAGTATTTTGTATATCTGGAATGTGTTTTTTAAGTTACTTAAGAATGTTTATTATGTTACTTGAGTAATGGTTTCTTGATGTGAGTATGGAGTAATGTTATTTATCTTTTATCAATAAGTGGATATAGTTTATGAACCCAACATAATGTTACTTAACTACTTATGGATTTATATAGTGTTGTAGTAGTTTTTGTAATTTAGTGATTAATATGGTTTAGAAAAGTTTTGATTGTTCACAAGTTGTTCTTTAAGCATTTTATTATTAATGGAATTCTTTTTAGAGATAATATTTATTTAAGGTTGTGGATTCTTCTAAAATAAGAACATTTATAATGTTATAAACCATTATCGCATTAGATTATTAATATTTAAGACTAATACTATTTTTTAGACTTATTTAACTCATTTTAGGAATATTAGTAGTTTTTATTTATTTTTATATGAATTATTAATGAAGTAAATAAGTTTAAATTTGAGTTATTAAAATGTTCAATTTTCTTGTTTACCCAAAAAGGATATTATTAGATTTTTAGCATGTAAATAATATTTTTGTGATCATTTTGGTATATCATATTTATTTTTGTGATTTATAAACAATAAGATATGATTTTTATAATTCTTATTACTTTTAAAATTACTTAATAAATAATAAATATTTAATTAAGTGAAATAATAATACATGATTATAGCTTTAAATTAGAATTCTTAATTTTCTAAGATTTTTGATATTTTATTACTATTATTAATATTTATTATTATAAAAATATGAATTATCAAAGTTTTATTACTTATAAAACTTTTATTAAATAATATTTATTTAAATAATCATCATAATAATATTTGTTAACAAGTTTAAGTTGTAGATTTTATTTTTCTACAAATTTCCATATATTATACACATTTTTCTGAATTATAAATCAAAAGTTATTAATTAAACAAGATTTAATCATTTATTAAATTTTCTGGAATAATATTAATTGGATTATAACATTTTATTTATTTCTAAACAGAAAAATACTTTTTACACCACGACCAGAACTAGCCCCTGTCACTGACTAGTGGGCCATTGTCCATCTCAGCTTTTAGATGAAAGAAATGTTTTTGCTACTGACCTCCTCTCTACTCACTCTCGATGACATGCGGGCCCTAGGCCATGTCATCCACCACGCGGGCAAAGACCAGTCAAACGAGCTGGTGGCTCGATCATGAGGTAAGCATGGCATCAGCATCACCACCGCTGTCGGTGAGTGGTCACCGGCCACGATCTACGGCGTCCTAGCAAGCGAGATACGACTAGTTCGAACAAGCGCAACCAATTGAACCTAATAGTGGCAGCGCCGCTTGGAAATGGACATCGGAGGGTCATCGGCAACGAGATACTGCGGCGGCCAGCGGCGGTGCTCAACAAAACTAGACCTACGGTGCAAATCCGCAAACGAAACTAGGGTCCAGAGATGCGTATGCTTACCCTGATGGTGATAGAGTGGTCGATGAGGACAGGCACGGTCGGAATAGAGCTCCCCGACGAGGGTTCCGACGAGCTGCTACGAAGAGGAATGACCAAATTCACCCGCTCCAGTGCTCCCCTTGATGCAAGCTTCTACCCAGAGGATCTACAGAGGACGGCGCTTCTCCATGACGGCTCAGGATGGTGTGGGGAGACGTGGTTCGACAGCGAGAGGTGGCTCCGGCGAGCTAGGGTTTCGGTCTCGTTCGTATCTAATAGGATAAGGAGGGATTGGAGATAGGGATGGAGGCAATGCGTCGCAGTGGCCTTCTTATCCCCTCCTGGCAACGACGGCGAGTATCTTGGCGCAATGACGGCGATGACGGCATCGGGCGGCGGCGAGCTCCGCCAGCGAGCTGTCTGTGTGCGTGACGATGATCGTTTTGCAGATAACCCCCTGATGTTTTCTTTAGCTCAACCCGTGGTCCTCTCCTGACCCCACTTTTCAGTCACAGACAGAAAAGAACCTGGGCTGGTACTGGGCTGTTGTGGGCTGCACATAGGCGTCAGGTAAGTATAAGTGTGTTGGGATGCGGCCAGGTTTGGTTTTTTATTTGCTTTATCCTTTTTTCATTTTCTGTTTTCTTATTCAGATTTGGATTTGATTTATATTTTGAATCTTTCTTTGTATAATTTGTTTGCTGGATATTTACAACAATACAAAGATAAACCTAGTCTCATTTGTGAATTCTTATTATATCCTCTTTTTCTATTTCTTGTATTTACTTAATGTGAATCCCCTTGGTAATATTTTATATAAATTTTTCTTATTATTTTTCTCTATTTATTTTTAATTAGGGATTTCTTGAATGCTATATTCTTATATGTTTATAACTCAACTTTTAGTGAGCTCATTGTTTGAATAGAAACTTTATATATATATATATATAATGATTCTATACCATTATTTGATGCATGAAATATAAAGACATTGATATGATGATTACTACTCCCATTAAGTTGGAAAATAGAAATGTATGTGATAAACAAAGAAGTTTAGGGTTTTGAATTATGAGTACTACCCTTGGCTTTAGGGTTTTGTATAAGCTTAGATTCCTTTTAAGAGTTAAGATTTAATAACTAAGCATATTGCCATATGTATATATTATTGGATGAAATCTCCCTTTTTAATAGAAGTTATATTTAGAGTGTTTTATATAAGTGAACTTATAAAAATATACTTAGGCACATATAGTGATGATGGTTGAAATTAACAGAGATATGCTTATGTAATTTGTTATAGGGAAATATTTCTATAAAGTGTTATAAGCATCAGATGATGGATCAACAGTACGAGATGGATATTATGTTTGATTTAAGATTTAGAGTTGATTGCTTACCAAGATTAAATAGGAAAATGATCTATAACATATAATTATATTTCACAATCTGGAATCTCTAATTAAGGAATTCCTTTCCTAGATATAATACTTCTTTCTATCCATCATCATGGTTAGTTTGATGGACTTACTTCTTAAAATCTTCTTATTCATATATCATTCTTCTAACTCATGAATGAATCCAATGAGTATTATACAAAGACACTTCATAGCTTTCTCATATCCTTGCTTGGTTGTATTTACTATTCTACTATTGATAATTTTCCATCCAACCAGTAGTTCCTTCAAACTCTACTCCCAATCTTCCTTAATCCTCCATCACTAATCTTTCTATAAAGTAAACTATCCTTTAAGATGAATAATACCACTTTTATGACTCTATGCTACACTAGCTTTAGTTGAGTAACACCATCTTATAATTACTTAACCCTCATGACTTACACTTCAATCCCTGAATTATATTTATGTGGTTTGCAAGGACTTCTCTAGGATCACTTAACTTTACTAGGGTTCCAATCATGTTCTACCCACCAGTATTACCTATACTAAATATAAGCATTCCATGTTGGTGGTCAAAACATTACCATTATAATACTTTAATCGCTTATTACTGAAATTCTTAGTTGGCTAAGCAGGGCTTTATCAATCCTACCTTTTATTGCCTGGAGATTATCCTTTTAGTATCTTATATTGGATTAAGGTTATTAATGGACTATGCCCTTATTAGAAGATTTGAGTAGATGTTCTGATAAGATCAAATAATAGATCCAAGACTCCTAGTTAAAGAAGTTGTGAATCAATGGAGAATTATCCAACATTGATGAACAACAGATATTGAGATAAGTTCCATAAAGATTGTATAGAAAGAAAGATATATATATATATATAGTGGATGATCTTGACTTAATCTCTTTCCAACTCCAACTCATCAAAAGAGTTTTTAGGATTAGGTGTTACTATGAGTCTCGAATGTATGCAAATGGAATTTTAAGATATATTGGTTACATTCTTATTATTTGTTTTATATCCTTAACTTGGTATTTATGAATGGTTATAATGAATACTATAATATGATCACCTAATGATCAAATAAAATTTACATTATATTAAGGTTTAACTTATGATACATTTTGATATACCGTTAAATCAAATCCCTCTTACCCAAAATGAGATTTTAACAAAGGTCTTATTGAAACTTATCGCAGTCAACCTGATGATCTACTTCAATTCCATCAAGCTAAGAGAAGCTTCAATCACTTTGACAAGTTTTGTTTAAGAGCGCGAAAATTATTCGGATTTTCTATGCATGAATGCAATGCACACATCCGGGTTCAACTTATTTCTAGGCTCTAATGCTGGGATGTTATAGTCTCTCCCCCTTAAAATAAACTTCGTCCTCGAAGTTCGCAAACTCTTCTGTTTCAGAGTAAAAAATTATTTTGTAGTGGTTTCTACACTCTCCACTCCATGATGATCTTCAATGGAATTAATTGGAGTATTCCATAACCTGATTAGATATCCTCATTCAATTCTTTTTCTTGAATCATCAAACTTCATTACTATATTAAGTACAGTTTGGAGGTTCTCACTACCATAAGTTTTTAAGTTTCTGTCTACGCATTTTAATAGTCAATAGACTATCTTACTATTACTGTCAATTATACCGTTGATACTGGTATTCCTTTCAGGATTGGATTTGAACTCAATTTGTCCATACCCATTGGAATTTTTCATTCTCGACACTTGTTTAATTAGGGTTCTATATTACTTCTTAAGGGTTACTTAAAAGTTGTTTCTTTTTAAATTTGATTGTTAAATGTATCCTTTATCATCCTCAAGTTTATACCTTCTTAAGATTTTCTTTTAAATAACTTTTCTCTATTTCCTATAGTATTTTCTTCAACTTTCATTCCTAATGTTTACTCTCCCCCTTAAGTTTTACTAATAGTTTTGAAACTCCATACATAGAAATAATTGATTCTTGAACTAAAATGTTGGTTCCTGTTCAGTTTATATTTTACTGGTTTAAAGTCCAATGAAAGATTATACGGTGCATCCACATAGTTGTGGATCTCCGAAGCAAATCTTTCAGCACTAAATATCGTACTTACTATTGGGGAATTCTTGCTGAATAAATTGGACCTTGCAAAGCATCTTGCCAAGCGATCATCTTCAAATATGTTAAACTTTCTTAGGTCTTACTCAATTTAGGCCAAATTTAATGATATTTATGCAACTTTTACTAAGATTTGGTTCACTATTTCAACCAAATACCAGCTGCGTACAAAACACCAACTGTGCATTAGTTACTAGCTATGGATCAATTACCAGTTGTGGATTATTACCAGCTGCGAACCGTCCTAGGGTGTGTGTATTACCCTATGGTTTCTCACATACCTCTCACATTCTCTCGGAATTGTCAGAGTTTGAATACCATTTTGGTTCCAAAGCTAACTATTTGTACTTATTCATGATACTTCCATGAACTTGGTACAACTATTCCTTTACTTCTTAGTAATATTACCCACTTTTATTGAGCTTCAAGTTTAATATTTCTGGTGGCTCCCTACATCTTCTATACCCAACTTCTTTCTTGGGTCTGGCTAGGAATAATTTATGCTTTACCTATTCTCCAAGTGGTGTTAACACTCCTTATATCTTGCTTGTTCCTTCCAGTAAGTCTTCCTTTTTGATCTTTGAATCGTCGCTCCCTTACACGAATTCCCATTCCTATCTAGGTCTATATCATCAAGTAATAACTGGGTGCTACATCATGCATTTGCACACCTTATTAAACTTCATGTATAGATCTAGTCAATCAAGAAGATCCAATAAGATCCAAAAGTTGATAAACAACAAAGCATATACCCTGTATTACACATAGGTTTTAACTAGTTTACAAATGTACTAGATGTTCCAACGGTTTGCTCCATACCTATTTACACAACTATCTTACAAGAACTTCTTGTTCTTGTGGATATATCCTCACTTATTTCGGCAAACCCTGCAAACTAAAATACACATTACCCTCTATGTACATTATTCAAGCCCGCATCCCTTGGGATGTTGTTTCTCTCTCACTTTCATCTTCCTCTAGTGCTTCCTGGAGTTCCGTCCATGATGACGTGAAGTCCTACGACTGCCTTCTGGAGCATAGGAGCATCCAGGAGGTGCGTAATCTTGATTAGAAGTACCGAGACTGAGATTAGTCATTGAAAAATGACTAGAATTGGCGTAATCTTCCACCGAATAGTTCGGGTTTTCTGGCAACGCTTCCTCATGGTAAGTTGGTTCCTTAGCTTTTTTTTGGATCCAGTCATATATGTTGGTATAGTAACTATTGTAGTACTCTTCTAAGTTGATTGGATTCGTATTACCCCCATATGGTCCATAAGGCTCTCTATGGTTATAATTGGTCTCTTCTTCAATACCTGCATCACAAGGTATAGGATTCCCTATGGTTTTACCTTGAGATTCTATTTCCCATCCATACTTGTTAGGCTCAGGTTTATTTGGAATAACTTTATTCCATTCCCGTTGTTCGGAATTGTACTTGGTCCGTAGGTCTTCAGGTGGCTTGAAGTCATTCTGGTAATAGGCATAATTTTTTGAGTTTGGGTCATCGAACTCGGTTTCTCAAACACCTCTCCTGAAGGTATGTATTTGGGACGCCTAGCTTCTTTATCTAACTTCTTCCTACGAGCCATTGCTTTATCAGGATTAGTAAAATCCTCAATGACCGTATCCAGCTCCTGAACTAAGACTTGGTGAGTATTATGATAAATGTTTAGCAAAGACCGACAACGATCCATATACTCTACGGCTAGAGTAGGTTCAGCTTGGACTAAGGTAGAGTGATCTAACTCATGCTGCGAGTTTGAGGTTTCATGTGGTATAATGGTGTGAGTACTACCTTCTAGATCTTGGGATTTATGCTCTCGGGTCATGGTTATGGCTGCTGCTACGGCAATCTGATATGCATATGCCATGCACCTTGCCTCTTCTGCTGGCATTTCTCCCTTCAGTCCTAACTTCTTGGGTAACATGATCATGTCACGGTATTTAGCTAATACCTGCCCATCATAGTAACTGTAAATCTTGACCAGAAGTCTTGATTCACATTCCAACCTCCATAGAAGTTGTCGGAGATTGTCTGTCCAATCCCCTCCGTAGTCATCCAACGTCATGTTCATCACTTGAACATTCCGGGGTGGATATCGAGGTGCCATGTGGAACTGTGGATAAGAAATTATCATCAGTCACATAGAGTTAAAACTCTTGGGTAATGATTGGTAATTGAAATTATATAAAAGAGTTATCGCACTAGTAACATAATAGGATTATTCTCAAGTGAATATCCCTCATATCACTAGAGAACTCTTTATTATTGCTAGGGTGTGTCCTACAGGTTCTACCCATTTACTAGGTTTCCAAATTAAGGTCAAAGCATATGCTCTGATACCAACTGCGGTGACCCAGCATACCACTGCATGATGTAGTATACTATAGTCGTTGACATAACCCCAATGAAACACCGTTCACTAGTATTACATCCCTCAGAATGGCACAACAGAAACACATCGGGTCCAATATATGGCTTAAAGGTTACAACTCACTCTTTACATAAGATCCAGAGAACACTCTAGGTTTAAGAGAGAGAAAGAACTTCTTATGGAGAAGAATCAAAGATAAATAACTCAAAAACTATTATACTATTAAAATAGCATTTTAACTAAGGAATTGGCATTGCTGCTATTGCAATGTACTACAAAATTAGGTTCTTTGGCTAGATATTATATTCCTATCTAATCAGTAACTTCGTCTTCACTTGAGTTGATGTATAAGTTGACTTCCTTGGCTTCATTGAAGAGTTTTAGATTTTGATGATTCCTGGAGCATAACTTGATGTAGACATCTTCTTACTGGCTTTAGAATCTAGCAAGGGTTAAGAATATACTTTGAGTACGAGCGTACTCAGCAAATTCACTAGAAAAGGAGTGTTTGATGCACTATAACTACAGCCACAGACCGTAGGTCGTAGGCAATGCAAGTTTTCATAAACATTTCTTCAAAGGTTGCTTTTATTCTGAAAAGCTATGTCCGTCAGCCTTCACGGGTTTACCAGAACCTTCATGGGGTTCCTTTCCCGCCGCGTTCGCAGCTCCTTCCCGGAACAGGGAGTAACAAGTTACAGTTCTTACACTCTGCAGAGGTGCGTCACTTTACCCATGAGAGATCAACTCTTTGTTGCACAACCGGGCAGCTTATTCCCGTCCACAATTCCATGATGTGGGGCCTAGAAGATGATCCAAGACAATCACTGCCCCCTTCGCGACCCCGCATGCCTCATTGGTGTACACCATGCCCTAATAAAGAATTACAGCAATGGTTTGTACAAACCGTGAGATGTCAGAACTATCGTGGGACGATGAGGGTTCCCACCCATATGTTGCATATCCTCTATGAATTACTAATAAATATGCACGCTACGAGGATAACAGCCACGACCTGCACATCTGGCTTCATGCGAGAGGAAGGAGATACAGTTGACTTCTCCGTCCCATTCCAAATCTCATGGTCAACGCGTAATATATGGCGCAAGAATCACTAGCGACATTGGTTGTTAAGTCTTAGGTGATATAGTTCTGAATAGTGGTATTCCAACTGTCAGGTTTAATAGATTAGCTGATCACCCTGGATCAGTAATCAATAGTCCTCATTATTATTGAAAATAGTGTTTTCAGACCTTTTTCAAATGCAGGTGAAGAAAACACTGGATTTGTAAAATATTTTACAGAAAATAAAAAAAGGACATGAGCAAGTGTGAACTTGCCTTTTGTGATTGCAAGATTATGCACTCACGGTCTTCGAGTCGGTATAAGATCCAAAATCTGAAATAAGCATCATTGGTCCGGTAAGGACTAATGTTTAAAGAAGCAATATGCTTTTATGCATAAGTAGTGTGATGCATGTTCTAAGCGCAAATCCCGGGAATAACGTTGTCCTAGGGTTTGGATTCCGAAAATGGTTACTTTGGAATGTGTGGTCCTTTTAGATAAGTTTCATAGTTGTACTTTTATTAGAGTTTATGAGTGGTTGTAAACAACACCTATGTAGGAGTAAAGTATACATACTTATGACATACTAGTTAGGATTACTTATACAAGGTTTCTTATTTAAAGTGGCAAAAAGGATAACCTTCGAAGAAAAGGTTTCTCTTCTAGGGTCTAGACAAATTGTGTGGTTAGTTAGTGGTGGTTGATGTTATTTGTTTGCTCAAATGGTTTGGTTTGAGTTGCTTTATAGTTTAACTAATTTAGACCAAAGTTAACTATAAAACATATAATAATGTTTATAGTGTT
Organism: Avena atlantica; assembly: GCA_910589765.1. Classification (NCBI taxonomy): domain Eukaryota; kingdom Viridiplantae; phylum Streptophyta; class Magnoliopsida; order Poales; family Poaceae; genus Avena; species Avena atlantica. Next base: position 64,196,914 of record OU342737.1, read on the forward strand.
ATATTAAGATTTTGTAGACTAAAGTTAACTTTAAAGTATAGATAGTTTTGAAAGTATAGTACTTATACCTTAGTATCTTGTATATCTGAAATGTGTTCTTTAAGTTACTTAAGAATGTTTATTCTGTCACTTGATTAATGGTTTCTTGATGTGAGTATGGAGTAATATTATTTATCTTTTATCAATAAGTGGATATAGTTTATGAACCCAACATAATGTTACTTAACTACTTATGGATTTATATAGTGTTATAGTAGTTTTTGTAATTTGGTGATTAATATGGTTTAGAAAAGTTTTGATTGTTCACAAGTTGTTCTTTAAGGATTTTATTATTAATGGAATTCTTTTTAGAGATAATCTTTATTTAAGGTTGTGGATTCTTCTAAAATAAGAACATTTATATTGTTTTAAACCATTATGGCATTAGATTATTAATATTTAAGACTAATACTATTTATTAGACTTATTTAACTCATTTTAGGAATATTAGTAATTTTTATTTATTTTTATATGAATTATTAATGAAGTAAATAAGTTTAAATTTGAGTTATTAAAATGTTCAATTTTCTTGTTTACCCAAAAAGGAGATTATTAGATTTTTAGCATGTAAATAATATTTTTGTGATCATTTTGGTATATCATATTTATTTTTGTGATTTATAGAAAATAAGATATGATTTTGATAATTCTTATTACTTTTATAATTACTTAATAAATAATAAATATTTAATTAAGTGAAATAATAATACATGATTATAGTTTTAAATTAGAATTCTTATTTTTCTAAGATTTTTGATATTTTATTACTATTATTAATATTTATTATTATAAAATTTTGAATTATCAAAGTTTTATTACTTATAATATTCATCATAATAATAGTTTTTAATAAGTTTAAGTTGTAGATTTTATTTTTCTACAAATTTCCATATATTATACACATTTTTCTTAATTATAAATCAAAAGTTATTAATTAAACAAGATTTAATCATTTATTTAATTTTCTGGTCAACGCGTAATATACGACGCAAGAATCACTAGCGACATTGGTTGTTAAGTCCTAGGTGATATAGTTCTGAATAGTGGTATTCCAACTGTCAGGTTTAATAGATTAGTTGATCACCCTGGATCAGTAATCAATAGTCCTCATTATTATTGAAAATAGTGTTTTCGGACCTTTTTCAAATGCAGGTGAAGACAACACTGGATTTGTAAAATATTTTACAGAAAATAAACAAAGGACATGAGCAAGTGTGAACTTGCCTTTTGTGATTGCAAGATTATGCACTCACGGTCTTCGAGTCGGTATAAGATCCAAAATCTGAAATAAGAATCATTGGTCCGGTAAGGACTAATGTTTAAAGAAGCAATATGCTTTTATGCATAAGTAGTGTGATGAACGTTCTAAGCGCAAATCCCGGGAATAACGTTGTCCTAGGGTTTGGATTCCGAAAATGGTTACTTTGGAATGTGTCCTTTTAGATAAGTTTCATAGTTGTACTTTTATTAGAGTTTATGGGTGGTTGTAAACAACACCTATGTAGGAGTAAAGTATACATACTTATGACATACTAGTTAGGATTACTTATACAAGGTTTCTTATTTAAAGTGGCAAAAGGGATAACCTTCGAAGAAAAGGTTTCTCTTGTAGGGTCTAGACAAATTGTGTGGTTAGTTAGTGGTGGTTGATGTTATTTGTTTGCTCAAATGGTTTGGTTTGAGTTGCTTTGTAGTTTAACTACTTCAGACCAAAGTTAACTATAAAACATATAATAATGCTTATAGTGTTATATTAAGATTTTGTAGACTAAAGTTAACTTTAAAGTATAGATAGTTTTGAAAGTATAGTACTTATACCTTAGTATTTTATATATCTGAAATGTGTTCTTTAAGTTACTTAAGAATGTTTATTCTGTCACTTGAGTAATGGTTTCTTGATGTGAGTATGGAGTAATATTATTTATCTTTTATCAATAAGTGGATATAGTTTATGAACCCAACATAATGTTACTTAACTACTTATGGATTTATATGGTGTTGTAGTAGTTTTTGTAATTTGGTGATTAATATGGTTTAGAAAAGTTTTGATTGTTCAAAAGTTTTATAATAATGCTTATACATGTTCACTAGTGGGCCATTGTCCATCTCAGCTTTCAGATGAAAGAAATGTTTTTGCTACTGACCTCCTCTTTACTCACTCTCGATGACATGCGGGCCTTGGGCCATGTCATCCACCACGCGGGCAAAGACCAGTCAAACGAGATGACGTGGCTCGATCATGAGGTAAGCATGGCGTCAGCATCACCACCATCGTCGGTGAGTGGTCACCGGTGACGATCTACGGCGTCCTAGCAAGCGAGATACGACTAGTTCGAACAAGCGCAACCAACTGAACCTAATAGTGGCAGCACCGCTTGGAAATTGTCATCGGAGGGTCATTGGTGACGAGCAACTGCGGCGGCCAGCGGTGGTGCTCAACAAAACTATACCTACGGTGCGAAACCGCAAACGAAACTAGGGTCCAAAGATGCGTATGCTTACCCTGATGGCGATAGAGTGGTCGATGAGGACAGGCACGGTCGGAATCGAGCTCCCCGACAAGGATTCCGACGAACTGCTGCGAAGAGGAATGACCAAATTCACCCGCTCCAGTCCTCCCCTTGATGCAAGCTTCTACCCAGAGGATCTACGGAGGACGGCGCTTCTCCATGACTGCTCAGAATGGTGTGGGGAGACGTGGTTCGATGGCGAGAGGTGGCTCCGGCGAGCTAGGGTTTCGGTATCGTTCGTATCTAAGAGGATACGGAGGGATTGGATATAGGGATGGAGGCAATGCGTCGCGGTGGCCTTCTTATCCCCTCCTGGCAACGACGGCGAGTATCTTGGCGCAATGACGGCGATGACGGCATCGGGCGGCGGCGAGCTACGCCAGCGAGCTGTCAGTGTGCATGACAATGACGACGATGATCGTTTTGCGGATAACCCCCTGACGTTTTATTTAGCTCAACCCATGGTCCTCTCTTGACCCCACTTGTCATTCACATACAGAAAAGAACATGGGATGGTACTGGGTTGTTGTGGGCTGCACATAGGCGTCAGGTAAGTATAAGTGTGTTGGGATGCGGCCAGGTTTGGTTTTTTATTTGCTTTATCCTTTTTTTATTTTCTGTTTTCTTATTCATATTGGAATTTGATTTATATTTTGAATCTTTCTATGTATAATTTGTTTGCTGGATATTTACAACAATACAAAGATATACCTAGTCTCATTTGTGAATTCTTATTATATCCTCTTTTTGTATTTCTTGTATTTACTTAATGTGACTCCCCTTGGTAATATTTTATATAAATTTTCTTATTATTTTTCTCTACTTATTTTTAATTAGGGATTTCTTGAATGATATATTCTTATCTATTTTTAACTCAACTTTTAGTGAGCTCATTGTTTGAATAGAAACTTTATATATATGTATAATGATTCTATACCATTATTTGATGCATGAAATATAAAGACATTGATATGATGATTACTACTCCCATTAAGTTGGAAAATAGCAATGTATGTGATAAACAAAGAAGTTTAGGGTTTTGAATTATGAGTACTACCCTTGGCTTTAGGGTTTTGTATAAGCTTATATTCCTTTTAAGAGTTAAGATTTAATAACTAAGCATATTGCCATATGTATATATTATTGGATGAAATCTCCCTTTTTAATAGAAGTTATATTTAGAGTGTTTTATAGAAGTGAACTTATAAAAATATACTTAGGCACATATAGTGATGATGGTTGAAATTAACAGAGATATGCTTATGTAATTTGTTATAGGGAAATATTTCTTGTAGGGTTCGCAGCATAGAAAACAAAAAATTCCTACGATGGGAACATCTATGTACCAAGATCTATCTACTAGATACAAGCAACGGGTGGATATACATCCATAGAATACATACCATCGAAGACCGAGTAGCGTTAACGAGGTTGTACTCGTGGATGATGTAGACGAACGCTTGTCGATCTCAAGATCGTGATGAAGTCCATCTGGTCCAGCCGGTCCAGCACGATCAAGTCCAGCACCTCAAAGTAGTGGTGCATCCGTGATCGCACACACGTACGGGTACCCGACAACCTCCACGCCCTCGCTCCAGCGAAGCAGCGGAAGCAACAAATCCTTCCAGAAAAAGCCACCGGGAACATGTATCTCGCTGATCCGAGACCATGGGGGATAAATTCTAGAGGGGGAGAGAGATCCTTCACGAGGAGGTGTGAGTGAGAGAGAGGGAGGGGAGCTCCTTTTATAGGGAGAGGGGGCACCAAAGGGGCCATGCGCCCAGCCATGGGGCTGCCCCCACCTCTTCCACATTAATGTGGGTGGACACTCCACTCACTCAAATGCCTTTCAATTCCCTCCACTAAAAAACCCACTCAAATTCCCATTAATTTTCCACCAAATTTAATGCAAACTCTCATTAAATAAAACTCCTTTTATTTATTCAGAATTTTGTCAATTACTTTAATGACAAACATTCACATATAACCCCTATCTAGTATTTCATTTCACATGCAGAAACACTTTCTGCAATTTCACCCGAAAATCCGTTTCGGTATCTAGTGAAATAAATTCCTGCGCTTGTTATCCTTTTCGGCATGAAACTTTTGCTCCAAATGGATGTCGGTGTCTCTTAAGTGTGTCACCCTACGGTTCGTGAATAATGTGGACATGATCGAGACCCCTCTCAGATCAATAATCAGAAGCGGGATCTGGAGACCCATACTGACTCCCACACATTCAACGATGACTTTCTTGTGATCGTCGGAACCTTTTACGCTAGTATCTTAATCCCTTTGTTTCGCGATATATTACATGTCCGAGATTCGATCATCGGTATCTCCATACCTAGTTTGATCTCGTTACTGACATGTACTCTTTTCTCGTTCCCGTGATATAACATTCTAGTGATCAAATCACTTGCTTGCAAGCTAATCAATGTGATATCACCGAGAGGGCCCAGAGCATATCTATCCGTCATCGGGATGAACAAATTCCACTCATGATCCATGGGCCTCAACATAACACTTTAATAGTTCTGAACCCATCTTTATAATCACCCTGTTACGGTGCGACATTTGATGTTATCAAGAAACTCTTCTGCTGTTAGTGATTGACATGATCTCATGGTCTAAGGATTAGGATCACTTCGTAAGTTGTTATAGCAATATAAACTCAATGACTTTGATCGTAATGCTATACTTCGGATGAATGTTCATCACACCATTACACTAATGTTGTGACCTCGTTATTAGCAACATCCAATGTCCATGATTAGGAAACCTTTGATCATCTTGTTAATAAACGAGCTAGTTTATAAGAGAGGCATAACTAGGAACTTCCTTTTTGTGAATTAAACACACATGTATTAACGTTTCCGTATTAATACAACTATAGCATGTAAAATAAACATTTATCATAAATAAGGAATACGATAATAACCACTTTATTATTGCCTCTCGGGCATATTCCCTTCATTTGTATAAAGTGTTATAAGCATCAGATGATGGATCAACAGTACGAGATGGATATTATGTTTGATTTAAGATTTAGAGTTGATTGCTTACCAAGATTAAATAGGAAAATGATCTATAACATATAATTATATTTCACAATCTAGAATCTCTAATTAAGGAATTCCTTTCCTAGATATAATACTTCTTTCTATCCATCATCATGGTTAGTTTGATGGACTTACTTCTTAAAATACTCTTATTCATATATCATTCTTCTAACTCATGAATGAATCCAATGAGTTTGATACAAAGACACTTCATAGCTTTCTCATATCCTTGCTTGGTTGTATTTACTATTCTACTATTGATAATTTTCCATCCAACCAGTAGTTCCTTCAAACTCTACTCCCAATCTTCCTTAATCCTCCATCACTAATCTTTCTCTAAAGTAAACTATCCTTTAAGATGAATAATACCACTTTTATGACTCTATGCTACACTAGCTTTAGTTGAGTAACACCATCTTATAATTACTTAACCCTCATGACTTACACTTCAATCCCTGAATTATATTTGTGTGGTTTGCAAGGACTTCTCTAGGATCACTTAACTTTACTAGGGTTCCAATCATGTTCTACCCACCAGTATTACCTATACTAAATATAAGCATTCCATGTTGGTGGTCAAAACATTACCATTATAATACTTTAATCGCTTATTACTGAAATTCTTAGTTGGCTAAGCAGAGCTTTATCAATCCTACCTTTTATTGCCTGGAGATTATCCTTTTAGTATCTTATATTGGATTAAGGTTATTAATCTACTATGCCCTTATTAGAAGATTTGAGTAGATGTTCTGATTAGATCAAATAATAGATCCAAGATTCCTAGTTAAAGAAGTTGTGAATCAATGGAGAATTGTCCAACATTGATGAACAACGGATATTGAGATAAGTTCCATAAAGATTGTATAGAAATAAAGATATATATATATAGTGGATGATCTTGACTTAATCTCTTTCCAACTCCAACTCATCAAAAGAGTTTTTAGGATTAGGTGTTACTATGAGTCTCAAAATGTATGCAAATGGAATTTTAAGATATAGTGGTTACATTCTTATTATTTGTTTTATATCCTTAACTTGGTATTTATGAATGGTTATAATGAATACTATAATATGATCACCTAATGATCAAATAAAATTTACATTATATTAAGGTTTAACTTATGATACATTTTGATATACCCTTAAATCAAATCTCTCTTACCCAAAATAAGATTTTAACAAAGGTCTTATTGAAACTTATCGCATTCAACCTGATGATCTAATTCAATTCCATCAAGCTAAGAGAAGCTTCAATCACTTTGACAAGTTTTGTTTAAGAGCGCGAAAATTATTCGGATTTTCTATTCATGAAAGCAATGCACACATCTGGGTTCAACTTATTTCTAGGCTCTAATGCTGGGATGTTACAACATGGATGGTTGATGGAGATCCGTCGGTGATGATGATGGCGATGATCGTCTCCAAATTTCCCGTCCCGGCAGGGTGCCAGAACGGAGTTTTTGGTTCTGAATCACGGTTTCTAGTGGTGGCGGCGCACCGAAACTCTTTCTGGAAAAATGTCAACCCCCCCCCCTAAGTTTTTAGGTCAAGAGGAAAATTATAGGCGAAGAGGGAGGCCGAGGGGGTGCCTAGGGCGGCCACAAACCCTCCAGGCATGGCCTGGGCCCACCCGCGCGGCAGGGCGGTGTGGGCCCCTCAGGCCTCCACTCCGTCTCGTATTCTGGCTCCATAAATCTTCTGGTGAAATAGGATTTTTGGCATATTTTCCAGGATTTTTCCTGATAGTTGATTTTTTGCACAAAAACTAGACACCAAGGTAATTCTGCTAAAAACAGCGTCAGTTCGTGTTAGTTGTATCCAAATCACACAAGTTTAGAGGAGAAACAATAGCAAAAGTGTTTGGGAAAGTAGATACGTTTTGTACGTATCAACTCCCCCAAGCTTAGCTTATTGCTTGTCCTCAAGCAATTCAGTTGAAAACTGTGTGCGATAAAATAACTTTCACGAACACATTTGCTTCATATGATTTATATATTCTCAGCACAGGAGTAGATACTTAGACCATTCATAATAATAAGTATGCAACCAAGTATACTCAATAGTCATTGCAAGCTATGAAGATATTCCAACTCAATAATAATAAGTAGCATGAAACATAAACATAAGCAACATTGCAATGCTCATAAGAAGGTATGATAAAGTGGTATCTCGCTTGCCTTTGTTTGTAAAGCACAAAATAAATGCCAAGGCACCTCTAAAGTTCAAGTGAAGACTAGAAGTAAAGATACCAGAGATACAAGCATCAAAGTCATGACATAATTATCCAAGTTTTTAGACAAGCATATTACACTAAGAATGACAACTATTCTCTCAAGAAGGTGCTCATAGAATAAGTGGTGACTCAACAAGGAAGTGAAAAGGTTTTGAAAAGTTTGAAAGGCTTCCAAATGCTGAAAGTAAGGTACTCATTAGCTTTGAGCTCTCATTGCCCTATCATAGGCATCTTTAGATGGTTAAATGTGAAAGTGAGGTCCAATATGAGTTATATGCTTGACAGACCATAAACTGAAAATCTCATGTCCCTTGAATACGAGGGCCGCTCCTCATGCTACTCAACTTTAGTTATCAGCAAGTTCTTGTCATAGTAAATACATGCTTATCATAGAGAACTGCCAACGGGGTACCCCTTGCACATGATACAGGAGCTATCCCATAATCAAAATGACAAGGCAATCAGACAATGAGCATCTCAGCGATCTTTTTATTTGATATTTGCATAGGGTTTTATTGAGGATGCTTCACAGATTGCTCATTATGGTTATGCTGCAAGTTTCCACCATGATTAGGCATGGCTTAGGCTAGCGGCCCACGCGTTTAGTAACTAACTTTCTCAAAACAGTCAAACATTTTATTTGCAAGAAAACAAGGCATAATAAATATGCACAGAATTAGCAAATGATGCTAATATGTAGGCATGGTGGACACTGTTGGCAATATTGGTTTTGGGGAGTTGGATGCACAGGTAGAGCTCATACTCAGTGCAAGTGAAGGCTAGCAAAAGAGAGGGAGCGACAAACGAGAGAGCAATAACTATCATAATCATCCTTGCAACAAAACAGGACTAATTATGGCATGAAAGTGACACAAGAACTCTAAGGCAAAATAAATCATCGAGGCTTACTGACTATTGTTCAGTCATATGCATGCGTGAGCATGTGCCAAGTCGATTCACATGAAACATTCAGAGGAGGATACCACAATACCATACCAAAATATGAATAGAACAATGCAAGCAAACATTCATATGACATCCTACAAACTATTAGCAAGCCGGAGCTAATCACAAGAGAGCAAGAACTACTAAGCATCCATAAATAACATACACCTTACATGAACATACTGAGCATGCTCACAATGATGAGTATATGTACAAAAATGAAAACAAATAGAGTTCGTTACCAGCCTCTTAACACACCTCAAGTTGTCTTAATCTTCATTATTGCCCTTCACTTGTGTGGATTGAATAATAACATGAAACCAAACTCCACTAAGGACTGTTGAACCCTGCAAAGAACTTCACAAAACCAAAGAAGAACAACAAATGTTTTTGGTGTTTTCGATTTTTTTAAAGCAAGCACAAAAGCAAAAAACAAACAAAGCAAAATCTTTTTGGATTTTTCTTTCAGGCAAACCAAAGCTAAAAGCAAAGAAACAAACAACGAAAATATTTTTGGTCTTTTTGTGTTTTGGGAAAGCAGAAACGAAAACCAAAAAGAAAGCAAAACATAGATATACAAAGAACCGACGAAACATGATATATAGATGAGTGTGATGTCGGTATACCTCCCCCCAAGCTTAGGATTTTGGCCTAAGTGGGGCTCAATAGCGCGGGTAGTAACCCCAAGCTAGTGGGTCATCATAGGAATGATCATAATCAGTCCCTCGTGATGAAGAAGAAGATGCGCTCCAATCATAGGAGGGCTGTTGGTATGAAGACTCTCCAATGTTGGAGGGATGAACCGAATCATCTTCGGCATCCTCTCCACATTCTCCTTTTGCTGGGAGAGCTCCGCCACGTATGTGTCAAACTCCTCCGTGAGCGACCATCCTTGCCTGTTATCAAAATTAAACAAAGCAGGTGCAGGCAAATAAACTACTTTCTCAGTTCTACCCCTTCTCCAACCACGCTTGAAAAAGGATAACTCATCCGGTAAATTTCTCACAGTAGCCCAAGAAGAAACAAAATTATGCGGAATCATGGAATTGAGATCAAGTCTCTCTAAGGGGAACCGATAATCTGAATGGTGAGGCTCTAAACCATGGAAAGCTAGAAACCTAGAGGCAATGAGTCCTCCACAAATTTCACCCTTCTCGCGGTTAGTGGTAAGACGGTAAGCTATCAAAGAACCCAGTACTATCCCTATTCAAAGCCGCTAAGATAAAATCTAGATCAAATGAAGATAATTTTTTGCAATCTTTCTAGCAAGAACACACTTGGTAATGAAATAGGCAAAATATCTAATGGATGGGAACTGGATGTTCCGAATTTTACCACTTTCCTTCGAGAAGTCGAAACCTTGGAAAATTTCATCATATAAATCCTTAAGTGACTTAGGCCTCTCCTTGATCTTCTCACAAGTTCCCAATGAGGCACTCTAATAGCTGCACATATATCAGCAAAAGGCAGGTCAACGACTATATTGTAGATTTTATAATGGACCATGGGGTTAGACGAGGACCAAGTAAACCGGAAGTCCTACACCACAGCCATGGTTAGCTTAACATATTGATACGGTTCCTCTTCAACAAAGTGTTCCAACCCTGCATTAGTAATCATAGTTTGGAAATCCTGGAAGATTCCCGCGGCTCTCATAAATTCAGGGCATGGATATATGGAAGGGAAGACTACTTCCTCACGATGGACTTTCATTGGCTCAGGTACCATCAAATCACGCTGATGCAATGGGTATGCACTCATCTTCTTTTCTGAATTTTTTAGACAAACATCAAACCAAGTGATTTCCAAGTTGATAAATGATGATAAACTACTATAGGAACTTGCTAGAGGGCTAAACATGCATCAAAATGAAATCTCTAAGCAAAGAATAAGCATGCAAGCTCACACAACCTGACACCTATAGCAGCAAAATACTCAAGATACAATCTACCAATCACAAATCTAATTGGACAAGCGGAGGAGGTACATACCAAGGAGCAATCCCTCCAAAAATCAGCAGCAAAGATGGGCTGAGCAAGAAGATCGAAAATCGGGATCAAGAACAGCAGGAACTCGAGCTTGATAAATTTTCCCGGTGTTTTTTGGGAGAGAAATAAGTGGCTAGGAGGAGGCAGCTTGGAGGTCCACAGGTGGGCCCCACCCAGGCCAGGTGCGCCCTGGGGGCTGGCAGAGCCACCCGGGGGTGTGCTGGCCTGGTGGGTCCCCCTAGGCCACTCCAGGTGTCCCACTGCCCCTTTTTCGAGGAAAATTTAATAAGTATTTTCTCGGATTTTCTGGGAAACTTTATTTTTGGCCAATTTTCAGGGTATGAAAATTGATTTTCTCGCAGAAAAGATTATTTTAGAAGAAGCAAAAGCAAACAAAAACCAAAACTACAGAAGTTCTAAGACACTGTAGCAAGCAAACAACTAGCAAAACTAAATCTAACAAGAGAAAGAGCAAAGACTAGGAAGGAGAAGAATAAAAGTGAGCAAGTATAACCATTGTGAAAGCATTGTTTTATTCATTAAAATCCCTTTGTTAACAAGGTTGATCAAGTCTTGTTACCAAAACAATCTTAAATGAAGCAAAAATTTGCATTCCACTAAGTGATTATGTTACCTCAAACTTTATAGCAATAGTGTAAGGGTCCCAACCTTTAAATAAGGTAGAGTCCCCTGTGTTTACAATGCTAGTCCCTGGATCAATAGCTAGCATCCACAATTAAGATGTAATATCAAGAAACAAAGGTCATAATATAACTTTATAACCAGGAATAACATAATTTTATTACATATTACATATCTCATTTGGCTATTACATTACATTGCAGCGGAATATCTATAACATGGGGTTCTTCATCTTCAAAGTGCCACAGGCAGACATGTTGGTTGTAGACTTTGTAATCCTAATCAACACACTTCACTAAATCAATCAAACCTGCAACATACAAGTTACAGCCACAAGGGTCAATACATTTGAATTGTATTGGCAAGTGATACTATGGTAGTATAGTGGAGTCTATCAACTATATGCATTTGGCTAAGTGGAGTTGAGGCTTGCATTGCTCAAAATAGATTTTTCCTTAACATTTGAAAACACTAAGTTTTTGCTTGACAAAATCATTTTTCTCAATCAAAGGTTGAAGATCCCTTAACCCTTGTTCAAACCATAAGTTTTTAACTTAGAAATTTGAATGATGAGATTCTTGATTGCTTCAAGGTCTTGATGCTCAAATTGTCCTTTACTAGGACATGGCTAAGTACTTAGATTTTACACTCTGAAGAGGTGGTGCACTTTCCCCACAAGACTTGGTTTACCAAGACAAGATCTTTCAGAAGCCTTCACTTAGACCAAAATGGACGCGTTCCAACCTATCAAACTCTACCACCAACTGTCCATATGGCTAAGTTCTTGCAACCTATATGATCCAGGCAGAGCCCATAATGCCAAGTGGTTGCACTTGAAGCTTCTTCAACATTTGACATCTCAAATCTCTTTGTTCCTGGGTGGCAATCCACAAGTGTGATACACAAAGGTAAACCATAAACATGGGCCTTGTGTAACCACTCAACCAAAAACCACCATTCAAGTCCCATTCCACCCAGGTGATTCATTAACTTAGTTGTTTTATTAAACAAAAACACAAGTCCTCAGACTTAGAAATTTTCCATAGTATGGTTATATATTCCACCCTTGTTTTATATTAGCTAAGCTAAGCATGATAGTAGTAGGAGTCTTAACTTAGGAAATTTCTACTAAGGTTTCATCTACTAGGTTTTCCTACAGCAAGGTTTATAATTAGCAAAAATTCCATGAAAGTTTTACTTAGAAAAATCACTAATGCATAGTGAAAGTAATGGGACAAAGGTATTAAGCATCACTTGCCTTTTTGGTAGAGGTTATAAGTTTACTCCTTGTCCTTGCAACAATCACACTCTTCAAGTCACTACAAATCAATCAAGCAAGGCACAATCTCAATCTACCAATCAAGCAAAACATCACATAAAATCATAGAACTAAGATAATGCATGCAAGCATGCCAAGCATTGTCTTATTTGAAAAAGTGGTTCCTAATGGGTCATAGACATTTGAAAACACCTATTGGTCATTTTGTAAAGTGGCAAAGTCATTTGCAAAAGGTTTCACTTCATAAACCATTTTCAAAACAAAGTATTATTTTATGTGGTGTAGAAATATTGTTACTAATGCATTAATCTATGGGGTTCACCAAATATGTATTCAAACCATAAAACTTGGTGTTTGGGGTCAGAGAGTTTAAAACAAAACATTTTCCAAAGGTTTTCTTCCAAAACATTTTTAATAAATAAACTATATTTTTATTTGACTAGAAATGGTTTTAAATCAAAGAATCATTCTTTTGTTTCAGTCAATACATTTTTGAAAACAAAAAGTGTTTCCTATGGTCAGTAGGTTCAAATCACACCATTTGCCAAAGATTTTAACCCCAAAATCATTTTTGAAAAAATTTTATAATCTAAACAAGCATACAAATGTTTCTGCAAAAACAAACATTTTAACAGAAGCTTTTTGCTAAACAAAAGGTATGGTTGGCTAGGGCTTGTTCCACTGATTCCATTGATATAAAGTTTGTAATTTTTGGACATGTGGATCAAAAGTTGCAAGGGTTTCAATTTTGCAAACAAATCTGATTCAAACTTTGTTTTTAAACAGAACTGGTGACACGCGTCCTATTCCCATTCGTCGGTACCGCTTCGCTCGGATCGGCTACTCTGGCGCGTTGGATCAAGTCAGATCGAGTGGCACAGGTTGCGTACCCTTTCGCTTTAAGTGGTTCTATCCTATCCACCAGATCGAGATCGGACGGCTACTGCGAGCTTGACCTAAAACGAGCGGTGCTGCGGCAGTGGCTGGCGGCGGAGCGGCCAGATGGTGGCGGTGCCGGCGATACAGGAAGCAATGGAAGGTGGGGAGATGCTCACAGTGATCGCAAGGCGACGCCGAAGCTCAACGTGGAGTCGTCTTGGCTTGGGGCGCACGGGGACAGGAGGAATCGCTCACCGGAGTTGGTTTGGGCGGCGGTGCTCTCAGGTCGTCGTCGCTGGCGTCGTTTGGAACCACGCTAAGCCAAAAGAGAGGCACGGTTAGATGCGCACAAGGGTTGCGAGTAAGGGTGCATCATCGGGAGGTGCTGGGGCGGTCGAGGATTACCAGGGGAGTTCGTCGGAGAAACGGCACACGGCGGTGGCGAGTTGAGGTTGACGAAGCCGACGTTACGGGGCACTCGCGGGCGAGCTGAGGCCATAGAGCGGTGCGCCAGAGTCTGGTGAACTTGCCTGCATGCTCGGGGAGGCAAGGGGCAGCGCGGGGTCACCGGAATTTGCACCGGAGCGTCGTCGGAACAGAGGGAGTGCCAGCTCAAATCGTGGCAGCCTGGGAGCAAGGGAGGTCTGGCATGTCAGGGAGATCAGATAGGGGAGAGGGACGTTTAAATGCGCGCGGTCACGGGGATGATTCAACGCATGGTTAAGAGGAATCAAGCGTGCAGTTATTTGATAGAAACGGCGACGAGGTTTGGGGAGAAGAGGTTGTGGCGGGTGAGGACGATGAACAGGAGGGGTGGGGTCGGTTGGTCAGCGAGAGAGAGGAGAGGGGAGTTGGGTCCACCTATCATTGGCTCTGCGGGTCGTCTGGTGAGTGAGAGAGAAACGCTTCGGGGGAGAGAGGGAAATGGGCTGCTGGGCTTAATGGGCCAGGTTGGGTTGGGTCGAGTCCAATTCTTTTTTTTCCTATTCTGAAACCTTTTTCTTTTTCTAATTCTTTTTCTGTTTTGAAAATTCAAACAAATCAAACAACTAAAATAATTCAAACATTCACCACACTTGTAATTGAATTTGGTTCTGTTTAACAACATAAACCAGAGTCTCAAAAATAAAATAATATTTTTAATCTTTTTTTAGGATCCATTCATTAATTAAATAAAATGGACCTTAGTTATTTAATCAAATAGGGTTTGATTTATTTAATAAAATCTCCATTTGAAATCTAAATATTTTCAAAACCAAATCAGTAGGTTTTATTTGAAAATAAAGAATACTTGGAAAACTTGTTTAAAATAAATAACATTTTTACTTTAGGGTCCAATAATAATTAAATGAATAGACCTTATTCATTTAATTCAAATAGGATTTGTTTTATTAAAAACTTTATTTTGAAATCTAAAATAAAACCAAAAACACTTCAGTAGGTTTTATTTGAGAATATAAAATACTTGGAAACTTATTTAAAATAAATAAATAAGTTTTAGTGTTTATTTAAAATGGGAAAAGCCTTTACTTAAATAAAATTGGATATTAAATCCTTATTATTTTATTTAGATAAACCTTTACTATTTTTATCAAAACAAAATGTTTTATCTCAAAAGCTTGACCAAGGTTTATTTTGGCTCAAAAAATAATCCTTATTTATAAATCTACCTTTTCTTTTGAAAACCAAATCTTTTATTTAAAGATCCAAAAATAGTAATTCCACTTATTCAAAATACTTTCTTTATTAATTGTTTAACTTTTCAAATCCCTTTAGGAT
This sequence comes from Avena atlantica, assembly GCA_910589765.1. Lineage (NCBI taxonomy): Eukaryota > Viridiplantae > Streptophyta > Magnoliopsida > Poales > Poaceae > Avena > Avena atlantica. The sequence goes on from OU342737.1 coordinate 64,212,270, forward strand.
TTGTTTGATCAAAAAGGTTTGAAGGTTTCCAATTGGAATCAAAAAATTTCTTCTCACCCTGAAAATCAACAAAGTTTTATTTTATTCATTTATTTTTCACATTACAAGATTTGGAAAATCTTGGGATGTGACAGGCTACCACCCTTAAAATAAATCTCGTCCCGAGATTTGGGAAGGCTAGGGTTACAAGTAGGCTCAAAACAACTAGGGTACTACCACCCTTAAAATTTCCAACTAGTTTACATCTTGGCTTGCTTGGGATCTTGGTGTAACTTTCCTGGACAGAAGTTTGCATAGTGGCCTAGTTCCTTGCATTTGAAACATGTGATAAGGCTGAGGTCTTGAGGTGGCTTCTCTGGACAATATGATGCATGATGTCCTAACTCTTTGCAGTGGTTGCACATCACTTGGCTAAAATCCTTCCTCGTCTTGGGTTTTACTAGCTTTTGTTTGTCTTCTTGGCTCTTCTTCTTTTCTGGGCATTCACTGGCATAGTGTCCCTTCTCTTTGCAATTATAACATTGCAACTGGCTTATGTCCTTCTTATTCTTTTTGGGTCTCTCCAAAGCTAGGAGTTTTTCTAGTTCATGCTCTTCATATCTCACCTCAGAGGTGGGAAATCTTTCTCTTTTCTTGGGTCATTGATCTTCACGCTCCTTGGATGTATGCTCCTTGTCTCCACAAGTATTGCTATCTTGGGTTCCTTCTAGAATAGCATCTTTGTCATCCTTGTTGTCATTAGCTCTTTGGGAAAAGCTTTCTCCCATGTTGATCATTCGAGTAACCAATCCTTGCAAAAATTTGGATTGAAGTTTCAAAATCCTTTGTATGGCTGGGTCTAGTCCATTGTTGTTGGCTAAAAGCTGAGTTGTCTCTTGGCTCAACTGGGTTTGGGTTGCTATAAGTTCTCTCATGTTATCCTCTTGGTTGTTGTTGTCACCATCCTTGATGTTGGAGTTTCTAGAAGTCATCTGTTTGGGTTGAATTGATATTAGAATAGGCAAGATATTTCTAAGGAAATAGTTCTAATCACACACATCACCATTCACTCAAGCAATGTGCAAGCAAACACAAGCCAAACATTCCACTCAAACAACAAGTTTCAAGCATATTTTTAGGCAACCAAAAATATTTTTGTTACACCACACAAGTTGGTGGGTTTGTCTTAAACAAAATATGGTGGTCCATCTATATGGTTCACTTGTGATCTTTCCATCTTTCTTGGCTGATTCTGCTTGCATGAGATCATGGTTTCCTTAGGAAATATTCTTGGTCACAAAACTTCAAAGGTGTTGATGGCTCCTTCTAAGTTATATTTCCTTAGTCTCCAAATCTTGAGTAGGATTTCCTTGTCTCACTTGTCCTTAGTGATAACCATGGTTGAAGTCCTTGGTGAATATGCTGAAGATGTTGAAGTCATTAGAGTTGAAGAAGTTGAAGTCATTAGAGTTGAAGATGTTGAAGTCATTAGAGTTGAAGATGTTGAAGTCATTAGAGTTGAAGATGTTGAAGTCATTAGAGTTGATGGAGTGCTTTGCACATGGTATAGTCTTTGGTCATGGGGTAGGTTTTTCCATCAAGTTGAAAATAGATGAGATGTAGAATCAAAGAGTTTACAAGTTTGTTTGTAAATAAGTTTTGGAACAAACACAACTCCTATTTTTCTAAGGGTTTTTGTCCAATCCTAGGTTTACAAATCCTACAGGCAACACAATGCTCTGATACCATCTGTAAGGGTCCCAACCTTTAAAGAAGGTAGAGTCCCCTATGTTTACAATGCTAGTCCCTGGATCAATAGCTAGCATCCATAGTTAAGATGTAATATCAAGAAACAAAGGTCATAATATAACTTTATAACCAGGAATAACATAATTTTATTACATCTTACATAGCTCATTTGGCTATTACATTACATTGCAGCGGAATATCTATAACATGGGGTTCTTCATCTTCAAAGTGCCACATGCAGACATGTTGGTTGTAGACTTTGTAATCCTAATCAACACACTTCACTAAATCAATCAAACCTGCAACATACAAGTTACAGCCACAAGGGTCAATACATTTGAATTGTATTGGCAAGTGATATTATGGTAGTATAGTGGAGTCTATCAACTATATGCATTTGGCTAAGTGGAGTTGAGGCTTGCATTGCTAAAAATAGATTTTTCCTTAACATTTGAAAACACTAAGTTTTTGCTTGACAAAATCATTTTTCTCAATCAAAGGTTGAAGATCCCTTAACCCTTGTTCAAACCACAAGTTTTTAACTTAGAAATTTGAATGATGAGATTCTTGATTGCTTCCATGTCTTGATGCTCAAATTGTCCTTTACCAGGGACATGGCTAAGTACTTAGATTTTACACTCTGAAGAGGTGGTGCACTTTCCCCACAAGACTTGGTTTCCCAAGACAAGATCTTTCAGAAGCCTTCCCTTAGACCAAAATGGACGCGTTCCAACCTATCAAACTCTACCACCAACTGTCCATATGGATAAGTTCTTGCAACCTATATGATCCAGGCAGAGCCCATAATGCCAAGTGGCTGCACTTGAAGCTTCTTCAACATTTGACATCTCAAATCTCTTTGTTCCTGGGTGGCAATCCACAAGTGTGATACACAAGGTAAACCATAAACATGGGCCTTGTGTAACCACTCAACCAAAAACGACCATTCAAGTCCCATTCCACCCAGGTGATTCATTAACTTAGTTGTTTTATTAAACAAAAACACAAGTCCTCAGACTTAGAAATTTTCCATAGTATGGTTATGTCACATCCCAAGATTTTCCAAATCTTGTAATGTGAAAATAAATGAATAAAATAAAACTTTGTTGATTTTCAGAACCAGAAGAAACTTTTTGAATCCAATTAGAACTTCAAACCCATTGGAATTAAATAAAATCCTAAAGGGATTTAAAGAGTTAAACATTTAATAAAAGTAAAATAAAATGTTTTGGAATTACTATTTTGATCTTTAATAAAAGATTTGTTTTACAAAAGAAAAGTGGATTCATAAATAAAGATTATTTTATGAAGCCAAACTAAACCTTGGCCAAGCTTTGGAATTTAAACATATTTGTTTTTGAATAAAATAGCAAAGGTTGATTTAAATAAATTAATAAGAATTTAATATCCAAATTTATTTAAATAAAAGGTTTTTACCATTTTAATTAAAATATCAAAAAAACTTATTAAATCATCTAAATAAGTTCTTCCAAATATTTTATTCTCACATAAAACCTACTGAAGTGTTTTGGCTTTATTTTAGATTTCAAAATAAATATTTTAAATAAAATAAATCCTAATTGATTTTATGATGAAGGTCTATTATATTTAAATATTAATGGACCCTAAAATAAAAGATTATTTTGTTTTAAACAAGTTTCCAAATATTCTTTATTTTCAAATAAAACCTACTGATTTGGTTTTGGAAATATTTGGATTTCAAATGGAGATTTTGTTATTCAAATCAAACCCTATTTTATAACAAAAGATTCATTTTATTTAATTAAAGATTGGATCTTAAAAAGAATAAAAATTATTATATTGAATTTAGATTTTGATTCATGTTACTAAACAGAACTAATTTCATAGTTACAAAATTGGGTGAAGGTTTGAATTGTTTTGATTGCTTGGAAATTGTTTGAGATTCAAAACAAAATATAGAAATAGAAAAAAAAGAAAAGAATCAGAAACAGAAAAAATAAGAAAGAAATCGACCCAACCCAACAGCCCAACAGCAGCCCACCTAGCCCACATGTTCCCACGCCCGAATCGTTTTTCCTCACTGAGGATCTTAACCGCGCAGAGACTGACCAGTGGACCTCACTCTCATTTCTTTTCCCACTGACCGGTGGACCCCACCTCTACTGCTCATCGTCCACACCCGCGCGACCCCCTCTCCCCAAAACTCGCTGTCGTTGCTGCCATTCAAAGCCGCGTTCAATTCTCAGTAATGCCGCGCGTTAATCTCGCCGTGACTGCACTCTATAAGACGCCAGCGTCCCTTCTTCATTTCTCCTCCGACCCCTCCCTCAATCACGCCACCAGGCCGCCCTAATTCCTCCTCGAGCTCCTCTGTTTCGACCACCGTCTCCGGCCAATTCAGGCCAGTACACGCCACCCCCTGCCTTTCCGAGCACACGAGCACATTCACCACTCCCAGACGCATCCCCCTGTACCCGCCATTCAACCACGGGCGCCCCAGAGCGTTGACTTTGACAAGCTCTGACAGCGCCGCCGTCTGTTCCTTCTCCGACAACGCCTTCCAGGTAAACCAGGTCGCCCCTCTTCTTCTCGTTCACGCACACAGCACCTCTGTGATCTCCTGCGTCTAACCTTACCCTCGGTTTTTCTTCTCGTGACATGTAGCAACGACTCCGACCACGACTGAGACCACCCGACGTCGTTCTATACTCCGGCGAGCAATCGCAGGAGTACCTGAGCACCCCCTGCCACGACAAGCACACATGGAGCATCACCCCGTCCTCGAGACCTCGGTAAGCCTACTCTCGTCCTCTCTCGCTTCCTAGAACCACCGCAGAGCCACCGCCTGGCCGTGCGCCGCCGCTAGCCACCGTCAGCGCCGCCCCCTTTTGGTCAAACTCGCCAGCACCGTTGGATCTGGATCGGACGCACTAGATAGATCATTTAACGCCGAAGGGGTATGCTTCCAGAACCATACGATCTAATTTGATCCAACGCTCTACAGAGTGCGATCCGCGCGAAGCTGTACCGTCCAATGAAATCACGCCCCGTGTCACCTATTCTGTTTAAAAACAGATTTGAAAACAGAATTATTTGCAAACTTCAAACTCTTGTATCTTTGGATCCACACGTCCAAAAATTGCAAATTTTATGTCGTTGGATTCAGGAGAACAAGACCTAGCCAACCATGGCCTTAGTTCAGAAAATAGTATCTGTTAGTTGCTTGATTTTTGCAGATTCTTTTGTGAGCTTGTTTAGAGTAGGAAAAATGTTTAGAAATGATTTTAGGGTTAAAACTTCTGCAAAATGGTTTGTTGTGACCTTACTGACCCTAGGAACCAACCCATGGTTTTGAAAATGAAATTGGAAAAATTTAGAATGGATTAATTGAATTAGTTTATTTCTAGCTAAGTAAAGATAATGGTTTTATTATGAAAAAGGATTTTGGAATAAAAACTTTGAGAAAATATTTAATTCAAAGCTACTGACCCAAAACACCAAGTCTTGAGAGTTAGAAACTTTTGGTGAGAAACTTAAAGATTTTTGATTTGATAAAACCATTTTTCACCATATAAAATGTTGAATGGATTTTAAAATAGTTTTGGGCAAAACCCTCTAATGACTTTGCCATTTTGGTAAATGACCAATTTGGACCTTCCAAAGTTTAGAAACCTAGTGGAGACCACCCTTGCAATAGAACCATCCTTTGCATAATTATGCATGACTTAGATTCCATTACTTTATGAGTGTGAAATTGTTTGTTTGACTTTGGTTTGGAATGTTAGTTGATTTTTGTGTTTGCTCGATTGACTTGTAGTGAATTTAGCAAAGTGTGAGACTAGCAAGATCAAGGAGAGAACCACCATTCCCTACCAAAAAGGCAAGTTACACTATCATACAAAAGTCCTACTATTTTCATTATACTTAGTGGATTATGAAAACATGCATGAAAAAGATATCTTATTACTTATGCTATGCTAAATCCTAATAGGATTCCCTATACACTCCTTAGTGAAAATATTGTAATTGTACATGCTTAGCCATGCTTTATTTTGAAAAGAGATACATGTTGAGGTTTTACAAAGGTTGAGAAAAGGACTTGTGTTTTACATAATAAAACAAGGACTCAATGAACCACCTAGGTGGTGGATACTTTAAGTTTTGGAGAAGGTGGCAACAAAAGGAACCATGTCCATGGGAATCACTTTGTGTTGTGCTCCGAAAGAAAACCACCTAGGAAACTTAGAGATTTAACATGCTTCTCCAATTGTGGCTTTCGTGTGCAACCGCATGCTATTATGGCTCTGGCTTAGTCAACTACATTGGGAAGACCCATGCACTGTCTTCAGTTAACTGGACATGGGGATCTGGAATGCTTCATGGGTGCTGAAGGCAAGCTATCAATGGTGTTTGGGAGGACCCTTTGGAAAGACTTCGTCACATTCTCAATCTGCCAGTACTCCATCTTGGTGAGCACTAATCCAGTAGGCCACTGGTGGCAAAAGGATGGGATTGTGACATGTGGGTAAAGTGTACTCCTTCTGCAGAAGTTAATAAAATCTAAGTACTTAGCCGTGTCCCCGGTTATGGACAATACTGAGCAACTAAAGTTTGAACCATGGGAGATCTCGACATTCCAACTTCTAATATAAAAACTTGATGCACTTGGGGGTACCAAGGAATTCAAAGAGATTTTGTTAAAGCTTGTTGCACTTGGGGTTACCAAGGTGCTCAAGAGCATGATGTACTTGGGGTTACCAAGGAACTCATGAGATTTTGATAAAACTTGCTGCACTTGGGGTTACCAAGTAGCTCAAGAGATTTTTGACAAGGACTTGAACACTTGAGTTTCTACCAAGGAGTTCAAGGAACTTGGAAAAGAGATTTGACAAAGGACCAAAACCATTTTGAAAAGATAGGATAAATGTTGCTTTATGCAAATAAACCTTAAACTCTACTTAGCCAAATATGCATGTATTGATAGGATCCACTCATAATATACAAAGTAGTGAAACTTGCCAATACAATTCAAATGTATTGACCCTTGTGGTTGTAACTTGTAACATTGCAGGTTTGATTGTCTTTAGTGAAGATTGATTGATTAGGATTACAAAGTCTACAACCAACATCTGCCTGTGGCACTTTGAAGATGAAGGACCCATGACTATAGTTATTCCGCTGCAATGTAATGTAATAGCCAAATGAGCTATGTAAGATGTAATAAAAATTATGTTATTCCTGGTTATAAAGTTATGTTATGACCTTTGCATCTTGATATTACATCTTAACTGTGGATGCTAGCTATTGATCCAGGGACTAGCATTGTAAAACACAGGAGGAATCTACCTTATTAGGTTGAGACCTCTACAGATGGTATCATAGCATTGTGTTGCCTGTAGGATTTGTAAACCTAGGATTGGACAAAACCCCTTAGAAAAATAGGAGTTGTATTTGTTCCAAAACTTATTTACGAACAATCTTGTAAACTCTTTCCTCAACCATTTTGGTTTCAACTCTACTTCTCTTCTACTTCAACTTGATGGAAAAACCTACCCATGGCCAAAGACTACACCATGTGCAAAGTACTTCTTCAACTTCTTCAACTCTAATGACTTCAACATCTTCAGCATGTTCACCAAGGACTTCCAACTTGGAAACTACTAAGGACTACAAGGGAGACAAGGAAATCTTGCTCAAGATTTAGAGACTGAGGGAATGCAAAATAAGAAGGAACCATCAACAACTTTGAAGTGTTGTGACCAAAAGTTTTTCCAAGGAAATCAAGATCTCATGCAAGAAGAAACAACCAAGAAGGAAGGAAAGATCACAAGTGAACCATATAGATGGACCACCATATTATAGTTAAGACAAAACCACAAACTTATGTGGTGTAACAAAAATATTTTTGCCTAAGTATGTGCTTGAACCTTGTTGTTTGAGTGAAATGTTTGACTTGTGATTGCATGCACATTGTTTGTGTAAATTGTGATGTGTGTGATTAGAAATAATTCCTTAGAAATATCTTGCCTGTTCTAATCTCCCTTCAACCCAAACAGATGATTACTCCAAAAGATTCCAAGGTTGATGACATCAACACCAACCAAGAGGACAGCATGAAAGAGCTCATAGCAACCCAGAACCAGTTAAACCAATTGACAGCTCAGTTCATAGCCAACAATAGTGATAAAGATCCAGCACTGCAAAAAAAATTGGAGGAACAATCCCAACTGATGCTTAAGGTGACTAATCAAATGATCAACATAGAAGAAAGCTATCCCAAAGGAGTTTATGATAACAAGGATAACAAGAATGTTATTCTAGATGGAGCACCAGCTTGCATTATTTGTGGAGACAAGGACCATACTTCCAAGGAGCATGAAGGTCAATGCCCTAACTGTGAAGAAAATCATCCTGTTGGACAATGTCCCATCTCCCAAGCTCCTTGTTACCTTTGTGAAGGAAATGACCATGTCCCTATCCAATGCCCCATCTACTCCATGGTGGAACAAAGGAAACAAGAAGGATCCAAGTATGCCAAGAATGTTGATGGCAAAGGAAAATGACCACTTATACCTCCAAACAAGACAACCCAATTCAAAGGATCAAAGAAACCCAAGAAACCAAGACCAGACATGAACCTTGTGCAATGTCGTAAATGTAAGGAAATGGGACACTACTCCAGTGAGTGCCCAGAGAACAAGAAGAATAAAGAGATTGACCAAGTGTGGTGCAACAACTGCAAAGAGTTAGGCCACTATGTAGCAACTTGTCCACAAGAGCCACGCAAAGAACTCAAGGACATCCATTGTTTCAACTGCAAGAATCCAGGACATTATGCAAGCAACTGTCCAGAAAAGATGAAGAACAAGTTGAACAAGCCTATGGAAAAACTCAACCTTGGCCCATGAGTCAAGTATGGAAACCAAGGACACATGCAAAGTTTGCTTAGAGAAGTTTTCCCAGGATCCCAAGAAGGACAATATGTAATTGTTGTTTGAGAATTTTTTAAGGGTGGTAGTACCCTAGTTGTTTTGAACCTGCTTGTAACCCTAGCCTCCCCAAATCTCGGGACGAGATTTATTTTAAGGGTGGTAGCCTGTCACATCCCAAGATTTTCCAAATCTTGTAATGTGAAAATAAATGAATAAAATAAAACTTTGTTGATTTTCAGAACCAGAAGAAACTTTTTGAATTCAATTAGAACGTCAAACCCATTGGAATTAAATAAAATCCTAAAGGGATTTAAAGAGTTAAACATTTAATAAAAGTAAAATAAAATGTTTTGGAATTACTATTTTGATCTTTAATAAAAGATTTGTTTTACAAAAGAAAAGTGGATTCATAAATAAAGATTATTTTATGAAGCCAAATTAAACCTTGGCCAAGCTTTGGAATTTAAACATATTTGTTTTTGAATAAAATAGCAAAGGTTGATTTAAATAAATTAATAAGAATTTAATATCCAAATTTATTTAAATAAAAGGTTTTTACCATTTTAATTAAAATATCAAAAAAAACTTATTAAATCATCTAAATAAGTTCTTCCAAATATTTTATTCTCACATAAAACCTACTGAAGTGTTTTGGCTTTATTTTAGATTTCAAAATAAATATTTTAAATAAAATAAATCCTAATTGATTTTATGATGAAGGTCTATTATATTTAACTATTAATGGACCCTAAAATAAAAGATTATTTTGTTTTAAACAAGTTTCCAAATATTCTTTATTTTCTAATAAAACCTACTGATTTGGTTTTGGAAATATTTGGATTTCAAATGGAGATTTTGTTATTCAAATCAAACCCTATTTTATAACAAAAGATTCATTTTATTTAATTAAAGATTGGATCTTAAAAAGAATAAAAATTATTATATTGAATTTAGATTTTGATTCATGTTACTAAACAGAACTAATTTCATAGTTACAAAATTGGGTGAAGGTTTGAATTGTTTTGATTGCTTGGAAATTGTTTGAGATTCAAAACAAAATATAGAAATAGAAAAAAAAGAAAAGAATCAGAAACAGAAAAAATAAGAAAGAAATCGACCCAACCCAACAGCCCAACAGCAGCCCACCTAGCCCACCTGTTCCCACGCCCGAATCGTTTTTCCTCACTGAGGAACTTAACCGCGCAGAGACTGACCAGTGGACCTCACTCTCATTTCTTTTCCCACTGACCGGTGGACCCCACCTCTACTGCTCATCGTCCACACCCGCGCGACCCCCTCTCCCCAAAACTCGCTGCCGTTGCTGCCATTCAAAGCCGCGTTCAATTCTCAGTAATGCCGCGCGTTAATCTCGCCGTGACTGCACTCTATAAGACGCCAGCGTCCCTTCTTCATTTCTCCTCCGACCCCTCCCTCAATCACGCCACCAGGCCGCCCCAATTCCTCCTCGAGCTCCTCTGTTTCGACCACCGTCTCCGGCCAATTCAGGCCAGTACACGCCACCCCCTGCCTTTCCGAGCACACGAGCACGTTCACCACTCCCAGACGCATCCCCCTGTACCCGCCGTTCAACCACGGGCGCCCCAGAGCGTTGACTTTGACAAGCTCTGACAGCGCCGCCGTCTGTTCCTTCTCCGACAACGCCTTCCAGGTAAACCAGGTCGCCCCTCTTCTTCTCGTTCACGCACACAGCACCTCTGTGATCTCCTGCGTCTAACCTTACCCTCGGTTGTTCTTCTCGTGACATGTAGCGACGACTCCGACCACGACTGAGACCACCCGACGTCGTTCTATACTCCGGCGAGCAATCGCAGGAGTACCTGAGCACCCCCTGCCACGACAAGCACACGTCGAGCATCACCCTGTCCTCGCGACCTCGGTAAGCCTACTCTCGTCCTCTCTCGCTTCCTAGAACCACCGCAGAGCCAACGCCTGGCCGTGCGCCGCCGCTAGCCACCGTCAGCGCCGCCCCCTTTTGGTCAAACTCGCCAGCACCGTTGGATCTGGATCGGGCGCACTAGATAGATCATTTAACGCCGAAGGGGTACGCTTCCAGAACCATACGATCTAATTTGATCCAACGCTCTATAGAGCGCGATCCGCGCGAAGCGGTACCGTCCAATGAAATCACCCCGCGTGTCACCTATTCTGTTTAAAAACAGATTTGAAAACAGAATTATTTGCAAACTTCAAACTCTTGTATCTTTGGATCCACACGTCCAAAAATTGCAAATTTTATGTCGTTGGATTCAGGAGAACAAGACCTAGCCAACCATGGCCTTAGTTCAGAAAATAGTATCTGTTAGTTTCTTGATTTTTGCAGATTCTTTTGTGAGCTTGTTTAGAGTAGGAAAAATGTTTAAAAATGATTTTAGGGTTAAAACTTCTGCAAAATGGTTTGTTGTGACCTTACTGACCCTAGGAACCAACCCATGGTTTTGAAAATGAAATTGGAAAAATTTAGAATGGATTAATTGAATTAGTTTATTTCTAGCTAAGTAAAGATAATGGTTTTATTATGAAAAAGGATTTTGGAATAAAAACTTTGAGAAAATATTTAATTCAAAGCTACTGACCCAAAACACCAAGTCTTGAGAGTTAGAAACTTTTGGTGAGAAACTTAAAGATTTTTTATTTGATAAAACCATTTTTCACCATATAAAATGTTGAATGGATTTTAAAATAGTTTTGGGCAAAACCCTCTAATGACTTTGCCATTTTGGTAAATGACCAATTTGGACCTTCCAAAGTTTAGAAACCTAGTGGATACCACCCTTGCAATAGAACCATCCTTTGCATAATTATGCATGACTTAGATTCCATTACTTTATGAGTGTGAAATTGTTTGTTTGACTTTGGTTTGGAATGTTAGTTGATTTTTGTGTTTGCTCGATTGACTTGTAGTGAATTTATCAAAGTGTGAGACTAGCAAGATCAAGGAGAGAACCACCATTCCCTACCAAAAAGGCAAGTTACACTATCATACAAAAGTCCTACTATTTTCATTATACTTAGTGGATTATGAAAACATGCATGAAAAAGATATCTTATTACTTATGCTATGCTAAATCCTAATAGGATTCCCTATACACTCCTTAGTGAAAATATTGTAATTGTACATGCTTAGCCATGCTTTATTTTGAAAAGAGATACATGTTGAGGTTTTACAAAGGTTGAGAAAAGGACTTGTGTTTTACATAATAAAACAAGGACTCAATGAACCACCTAGGTGGTGGATACTTTAAGTTTTGGAGAAGGTGGCAACAAAAGGAACCATGTCTATGGGAATTACTTTGTGTTGTGCTCCAAAAGAAAACCACCTAGGAAACTTAGAGATTGAACATGCTTCTCCAATTGTGGCTTTCGTGTGCAACCACATGCTATTATGGCTCTGGCTTAGTCAACTACATTGGGAAGACCCATGCACTGTCTTCAGTTAACTAGACATGGGGATCTGGAATGCTTCATGGGTGCTGAAGGCAAGCTAGCAATGGTGTTTGGGAGGACCCTTTGGAAAGACTTCGTCACATTCTCAATCTGCCAGTACTCCATCTTGGTGAGCACTAATCCAGTAGGCTACTGGTGGCAAAAGGATGGGATTGTGACATGTGGGTAAAGTGTACTCCTTCTGCAGAAGTTAATAAAATCTAAGTACTTAGCCGTGTCCCCGGTTATGGACAATACTGAGCAACTAAAGTTTGAACCATGGGAGATCTCGACATTCCAACTTCTAATATAAAAACTTGATGCACTTGGGGGTACCAAGGAATTCAAAGAGATTTTGTTAAAGCTTGTTGCACTTGGGGTTACCAAGGTGCTCAAGAGCATGATGTACTTGGGGTTACCAAGGAACTCATGAGATTTTTATAAAACTTGCTGCACTTGGGGTTACCAAGTAGCTCAAGAGATTTTTGACAAGGACTTGAACACTTGAGTTTCTACCAAGGAGTTCAAGGAACTTGTAAAAGAGATTTGACAAAGGACCAAAACCATTTTGAAAAGATAGGATAAATGTTGCTTTATGCAAATAAACCTTAAACTCTACTTAGCCAAATATGCATGTATTGATAGGATCCACTCATAATATACAAAGTAGTGAAACTTGTCAATACAATTCAAATGTATTGACCCTTGTGGTTGTAACTTGTAACATTGCAGGTTTGATTGTCTTTAGTGAAGATTGATTGATTAGGATTACAAAGTCTACAACCAACATCTGCCTGTGGCACTTTGAAGATGAAGGACCCATGACTATAGTTATTTCGCTGCAATGTAATGTAATAGCCAAATGAGCTATGTAATATGTAATAAAAATTATGTTATTCCTGGTTATAAAGTTATGTTATGACCTTTGCATCTTGATATTACATCTTAACTGTGGATGCTAGCTATTGATCCAGGGACTAGCATTATAAAACACAGGAGGAATCTACCTTATTAGGTTGAGACCTCTACAGGTTATATATTCCACCCTTGTTTTATATTAGCTAAGGTAAGCATGATAGTAGTAGGAGTCTTAACTTAGGAAATTTCTACTAAGGTTTCATCTACTAGGTTTTCCCATAGCAAGGTTTATACTAGCAAAAATTCCATGCAAGTTTTACTTAGAAAAATCACTAATGCATAGTGAAAGTAATGGGACAAAGGTATGAAGCATCAATTGCCTTTTTTGTAGAGGTTATAAGTTTACTCCTTGTCCTTGCAACAATCACACTCTTCAAGTCACTACAAATCAATCAAGGCACAATCTCAATCTACCAATCAAGCAAAACATCACATAAAATCATAGAACTAAGATAATGCATGCAAGCATGCCAAGCTTTGTCTTATTTGAAAAAGTGGTTCCTAATGGGTCATAGACATTTGAAAACACCTATTGGTCATTTTGTAAAGTGGCAAAGTCATTTGCAAAAGGTTTCACTTCATAAACCATTTTCAAAACAAAGTATTATTCTATGTGGTGTAGAAATATTTTTACTAAGGCATTAATCTATGGGGTTCACCAAATATGTTTTCAAACCATAAAACTTGGTGTTTGGGGTCAGAGAGTTTAAAACAAAACATTTTCCAAAGGTTTTCTTCCAAAACCATTTTTAATAAATAAACTATATTTTTATTTGACTAGAAATAGTTTTAAATCAAAGAATCATTATTTTGTTTCACTCAATACATTTTTGAAAACACAAAGTGTTTCCTATGGTCAGTAGGTTCAAATCACACCATTTTCCAAATATTTTAACCCCAAAATCATTTTTGAACAATTTTTATAATCTAAACAAGCATACAAATGTTTCTGCAAAAACAAACATTTTAACAGAAGCTTTTTGCTACACAAAATGCATGGTTGGCTAGGGCTTGTTCCACTGATTCCATTGATATAAAGTTTGTAATTTTTTGACGTGTGGATCAAAAGTTGCAAGGGTTTCAATTTTGCAAACAAATCTGATTCAAACTTTGTTTTTAAACAGAACTGGTGACACGCGTCCTATTCCCATTCGTCGGTACCGCTTCGCTCGGATCGGCTACTCTGGCGCGTTGGATCAAGTCAGATCGAGTGGCACAGGTTGCGTACCCTTTCGCTTTAAGTGGTTCTATCCTATCCACCAGATCGAGATCGGACGGCTACTGCTAGCTTGACCTAAAACGAGCGGCGCTGCGGCAGTGGCTGGCGGCGGAGCGGCCAGATGGTGGCGGTGCCGGCGATACAGGAAGCAATGGAAGGTGGGGAGATGCTCACAGTGATCGCAAGGCGACGCTGAAGCTCAACGTGGAGTCGTCTTGGCTTGGGGCGCACGGGGACAGGAGGAATCGCTCACCGGAGTTGGTTTGGGCGGCGGTGCTCTCAGGTCGTCGTCACTGGCGTTGTTTGGAACCACGCTAAGCCAAAAGAGAGGCACGGTTAGATGCGCACAAGGGTTGCGAGTAAGGGTGCATCATCGGGAGGTGCTGGGGCGGTCGAGGATTACCAGGGGAGTTCGTCGGAGAAACGGCAGACGGCGGTGGCGAGTTGAGGTTGACGAAGCCGACGTTATGGGGCACTCGCGGGCGAGCTGAGGCCATAGAGCGGTGCGCCAGAGTCTGGTGAAATTTCCTGCATGCTCGGGGAGGCAAGGGGCAGTGCGGGGTCGCCGGAATTTGCACCAGAGCGTCGTCGGAACAGAGGGAGTGCCAGCTCAAATCGTGGCAGCCTGGGGGCAAGGGAGGTCTGGCGTGTGAGGGAGATCAGAGAGGGGAGAGGGACGTTTAAATGTGCGCGGTCACGGGGATGATTCAACGCGTGGTTAAGAGGAATCAAGAGTGCAGTTATTTGACAGAAACGGCGACGAGGTTTGGGGAGAAGAGGTCGTGGCGGGTGAGGACGATGAACATGAGGGGTGGGGTCGGTTGGTCAGCGAGAGAGAGGAGAGGGGAGTTGGGTCCACGTGTCATTGGCTCTACGGGTCGTCTGGTGAGTGAGAGAGAAATGCTTCGGGGGAGAGAGGGAAATGGGCTGCTGGGCTTAATGGGCCAGGTTGGGTTGGGTCGAGTCCAATTCACTTTTTTTCCTATTCTGAAACCTTTTTCTTTTTCTAATTCTTTTTCTGTTTTGAAAATTCAAACAAATCAAACAACCAAAATAATTCAAACATTCACCACACTTTTAATTGAATTTGGTTCTGTTTAACAACATAAACCAGAGTCTCAAAAATAAAATAATATTTTTAATCTTTTTTTAGGATCCGTTCATTAATTAAATAAAATGGACCTTAGTTATTTAATCAAATAGGGTTTGATTTATTTAATAAAATCTCCATTTGAAATCTAAATATTTTCAAAACCAAATCAGTAGGTTTTATTTGAAAATAAAGAATACTTGGAAAACTTGTTTAAAATAAATAACATTTTTACTTTAGGGTCCAATAATAATTAAATGAATAGACCTTATTCATTTAATTCAAATAGGATTTGTTTTATTAAAAACTTTATTTTTAAATCTAAAATAAAACCAAAAACACTTCAGTAGGTTTTATTTGAGAATATAAAATACTTGGAAACTTATTTAAAATAAATAAATAAGTTTTAGTGTTTATTTAAAATGGGAAAAGCCTTTACTTAAATAAAATTGGATATTAAATCCTTATTATTTTATTTAGATAAACCTTTACTATTTTTATCAAAACAAAATGTTTTATCTCAAAAGCTTGACCAAGGTTTATTTTGGCTCCAAAAATAATCCTTATTTATAAATCTACCTTTTCTTTTGAAAACCAAATCTTTTATTTAAAGATCCAAAAATAGTAATTCCACTTATTCAAAATACTTTCTTTATTAATTGTTTAACTTTTCAAATCCCTTTAGGATTTGTTTGATCAAAAAGGTTTGAAGGTTTCCAATTGGAATCAAAAAGTTTCTTCTCACCCTGAAAATCAACAAAGTTTTATTTTATTCATTTATTTTTCACATTACAAGATTTGGAAAATCTTGGGATGTGACAAATAGTCCCAATCATAATAGTTTCAAAACTTTCTTGTGGAATGGGACAATATATTTCTCCAACTTTCATGCTCTCAATATTTTCAATGGAATTCAGGCAATAGCTCTTATCAATCTTCTTGGGGAAATAGACAGTATGCTCTTCGTCATTAATATTAAAAGTTACTCCTTTATTACAATTGATGACATCACCTACAGTATTAAGAAAAGGTCTCCCAAGAATAATGGACAAATTACCATCTTTAGGCATCTCAAGCACAACAAAATCAGTTAAAACCAAGAAATTATGAGCCACTTGAACAGGAACATACTCACATATACCAACAGGAATAGTAGTTGACTTATCAGCCATTTTCAAAGATATATCACTTGGAGTCTCTTGTAGAGAGAAAAAGGCATAACACTAACTCCAGCTCCCAAATCACATAAAGCAGTTCTAACATAATTATTCTTAATAGAGCAAGGAATAGTTGGAATACCTGGATCACCAAGTTTCTTTGGAACCTTACCATTGAAGGAATAATTAGCAAGCAAAGTATAAATTTCCTCATTACGAATCTTCCTTTTATTAGAGACAATATCCTTCATATACTTTGAATAGGGAGGCAACTTAATAGCATCAGTCAAAATAATTTGAATAAAGGTTTCATCCACTCACAAAACTTGTTGTAGTGTTCTTTCTCCTTTGACTTGTGTTTCTTATTCGGAAAAGGCATAGTTTCTGCACTACCATGTTTATTAGCAATAAAATCTTACTTAGTATACGTAGTGTTCTTAGTGTGCTTCTCAGGTTCTTCCTCAACTTCCTCCTTTTCAGGAGCATCATTTTATCACACATTCAGTTTCAGCATCAGAGACAGATATACTATTAGGACCTACATCAGGTTTAGAGGGTTCCTCAACTATTTTGTGTTTCTTTTTCTTTCTCTTATGAGGACTACCACTACTTTCACCTTGTTGAGAATCCTGCTCAATTCTTTTAGGGTGTCCTTCAGGATATAAAGGATCTTGAGTAGCTATACCACTGCTAGTTCTAATTCCATAAGCATGTTTATTTCCTAAAGCATTAACTAGCATATCTTTTTATACTTTAGCAAGTTAATCAATTTGGGTTTTAACCATTTGAAAGTGTTTACAATGCATTTTAACATCATTAGCAGTTCTTTCCACAATATATTTCAACTCATTAATTGCTCTAGAATTTCCAATAAATGATTCTGAACTTGTTTATTAAAATCACCTTGTTTAACTATAGAAGTGTCAAGTTCCTCTAAGCATTGATCGGGAGATTTACCATAGGGAATATCACCTTCATTAAAGTGGAGAGCGTGTACCTCAATAGTGGAAGAGTGGGGAATTTGCTTACATAATTCTTCTATAGGAGGTAGATTCTTCACATCTTCATCTCTAATACCTTTCTCCTTAAGACATTTCTTAGCTTCTTTCATCACTTCATCATTTAATGCAATCACTCCCCTCTTCTTTGGTGTTGGTGTTGGAACTGGTTCAGGCACAACTGGTTTAGGAGTAGTAGGCTCAGGTGTATTTAGCTCAGTTGAAGTCTAATCATCATAATTCTTGCTTATTTTTGCCATTAATTCTTCAGCATCTGTAGGAGTTCTTTTCCTGAAAACACAATCAACAAAACTATCTAAGTATGTCCTAGAATCATCAGTTAGTCCATTATAATAAATATCAAGAAACTCGTTTTTAGGTAATGGACATCCAGGATGTGCATGAATCAAGGCACAGAACCTTGTCCATGACTCAGGCAATTTCTCTTCTTCTCCCTTTTTAAAATCAAGAAGTTTCTGCAAAGCAGCATGTATAGCACTAGGAGGAAAATATTTCTGGAAGAAAGAAGCAATCAAACAATCAGGGCTATCAATGGATCCAGGAGGTAATCTATTAAACCAAGCTTTAGCTTCTCCTTTTAGTGAAAAAGGGAAGATCTTAGTAACAAAGTACTTCGCATCTTAAAATCATCAGAGAATAAGGCACTCATAGTGGAAAGCTCATTCATATGTGCCACATCACTCTCACTCTTAGTCCCACAAAAAGGTTCTTTCTTAACAATGTCTATATAGGATAAATCAAGAGAGAAATTATAATCTTTATCTTTAATATCTATGGGAGAAGTGGCAAACTTAGGATCGGAAGACAGTTTAGGAATAATGGTAAGTCTCTCAAGGAGACTCCTAATAGCACCAGCACCATGTGTGTTTTGGTACTCTTCAATAAATTCATCAGTCATTTCAACGTAACCATCACTAATATCAATATCTCTCTCTAGACTCAGGTGAGCTAATAGGTGTAACAGTGTCTTCACTAGGAGTTTCAGTGTTTCCCAAAATAGTTCTAGCAATAGTAGCATCTAGGAAAGGACCTAATGAACCACTCGCATCAAGCACAGTAGAAGTAACATCATGAGTATCAAAAGCAATTTCAGATTCAGTAGTAGTAGCAGTGTGTGTAGCATGTGTATGTGGTGGTGGTGTAACAAGCTTACTTATAACAGACGGTGAATCAAGAGCAGCAGAGTTGTTTAGGATTGTACCTCTTCTTGTAGTGGATGGTAAAATAGGAAACTTTCCATCACGAGACTTCCCCATGATGAAAGGAATAGCAGTGAACAATAATAGATCCAAGTGAACTTACAAATAAAGCTATGCTCCCTGGAAACGGCGCCAGAAAATAGTCTTGATGACCCACAAGTATAGGGAATCGCAACAGTATTCGAGGGTAGTATTATCCAATTTATTGTTTCGACACAAGGGGAGACAAAGAATACTTGCAAGCCTTAACAACTGAGTTGTCAATTCAGCTGCACCTGGAAATAGTTCTTGATCATAGAAGTTTATCAATAGAAACAACTTTGTAGTACCAATAGCAAAGTAACAACAGCAGTAAAACAAGAGCAATAGTAACAGTAGTAGCAAACAGTAGGATATGAGTGCGGTAGGCATAGGGATGGATGGACGGGCGTTGCATGGCCGAGTCTAAACATGTAACTTCAAGATCTAGGGAAATTGCAGATAAATAAGATAAAGCATCCAAGTACTAAACAATCATAGGCATGTGCTCCATATATAGTCATGTGTGCTCGCAATGAGAACTTGCACAACATATTTTGTCCTGCCAGCCTGTTGCAGCGGGGCCTCAAGCGAACTACTGGAAATTAAGGTGCTCCTTTTAATAGAGCACCGAAGCAAAGCATTTAACACTCCATGAACACATGTGATCCTCACATCACAGCCATCCCCTCCGGCTATCCCAATTTTTGTCACTTCGGGGCCTTTGGATCCGGACAATGATATGCGTACACAACTTGCAGATAAGATCACAAACAATACTATCATAATGAATCAATAATAAGTTCAGATCTAAGATCATGGAACTCGGGCCCTAGTAACAAGAATTAAGCACAACAAGTTGCAACAAAGTCAAATATCACTAATAGAGATACTAGGCACCATGCCCCAACAATCTTATTCGATTACATGATAGAACTCATCCAATCCCTACCATTCCCATAGCCTACAGCGGGGGACTACTCACTCATGGATGAGGGAAACATGGATGGTAGATGGAGAGGCATCGGTGATGATGATGGCAATGATCCTCTCCAAATTCCTCGTCCCGGCAGGGTGCCAGAACGGAGTTTCTGGTTCTCAATCGCGGTTTCTGGTGGTGGCGGCGCAACGGAACTCTTTCTGGAAAAATGTCGACCCCCTCCCTAAGTTTTTAGGTCAGGAGGAAACTTATAGGCGAAGAGGGAGGCCGAGGGGGTTCCTGGGGCGGCCACACACACCCCAGGCACGGCCTGGGCCCACCCGCGCGACAGGGCGGTGTGGGCCCCTCAGGCCTGCACTCCGTCTCGTATTCTGGCTCCGTAAATCTTCTGGTGAAATAGGATTTTTGGCATATTTTCCAGGATTTTTCCTAATAGTTGATTTTCTGCACAAAAACTAGACACCAAGGTAATTCTCTTGAAAATAGCGTCAATATGTGTTAGTTGTATCCAAATCATACAAGTTTAGAGGAGAAACAATAGAAAAAGTGTTCGGGATAGTAGATACGTTTTGGACACAACCCATATCATAAGCATCTTGAGGTGATTAAGGTTAAAGTGAACAAAGATGGAGTATATGCTTGACAAAATATAAGTTGGTAATCTCATTCCCCTTGAGTATGAGGGTCGTTCCTCATGCTACTCAACTTTAATTACCAGTAAGTTCTTGTTATCGTAAGTATATGTGTGTCATAGAGAACCGCCAACAGGGTACCCCTTGCCCCCTGACACGAGAGCTATCCCATATCAAAATGACAACACAAGAGACAATGAGCATCTTAGCAATCTTCTTATTTGCCATGGGAAAATGGTGCTTTTTCTCTTCTTTCCTTTTTTTTCTCTTCTCTTTCTTCTCTCTCTCTCTCTCCCTTTTAATAAGAAGAATGCTTCATAGATTACTCACTATGGTGATACTGCAAGTTTCCACCATGATTAGGCATGGCTTAGGCTAGCGGCCTAGGAATTTCTCTAACACATATACATAACTCCATGGACTTACAAACTCCCTTTTTATTTCACACTGCCGACATCCACAAACAAAAGATCATGATATCAACGGGGTAGATATTTACAAGTGTTGAAAGCGTTCCCCATGACAGCACGGTTCTGCTAATTCCCAACTGATAAGTGCAAGCATATACAACATAGATGACACAATGGTTCAAGTTTATTAGGGTCAAGAAAAATAAGGTGTGCCATCAAGTTCGTGAGAGCTTTACTAACTAGTTTTCACATAACAAAAGAGTTTCTAATTTGAAAGATAGATGAAACTCGATAATTTACTTGGAATAGCAATGATGCTAATAGGAATATACGGTGGACACAAATGGCACATGTTTAAGTTCAAGGATTGTATGCACGAGATGTATTCCCTCTCAGTATAGGTTTTTGGCTAGCAAGGCTGGGTAGCAAGGAAAAGGGTTGAAGGAAACAAGCAAGCATACAAGTGATAAAAACAAACATGCAATCTTCCTTGAAAACACAAAAGATCTTAAATAAATAATATTAAGCTTATGATCCAATCAAGAAAGACAGAAAATGATATAAATTACCTGTAAGTGCTTTTCTATTTTCCTTTCAAACCTCAAAAAGTGTTGCTACTGACTAGAGCTCGGTTTGCCAAAACCAATTTATATTTACTTGATGCTCCCAAAGTGATACCAATACTAATCAACAAGATCAATCATATAATAGAGACTGCAAACTAAAATAAGAAGTGCAAAAAGTAAATGATAAAACTTCTCATTAATATTCCATAAAGGCACTCACACCAAGGGATACATAGATAACCAACTAGAGGAGAGATACTTCCACAATGCAAACCATCCTATATGATAACTTCTCTAATCAAGATATGACTCTACTAAAAAGGTAAGAAGATGAAAGATAATGATGTGATACCACGGCACTCCCCTAAGATTGGAACAAACCAAGGGGATGTCAAAACCTGATGACAAATTACTCCTTCAGTGGTGATGGTGTTTTGTTCAGGTTGAGGAAACCCTCCAGCATCTTATGAAGCCTGTTATTCTCCTCTTGAAGTATATCCACCTTCCTCCTTAGAGCTCGGTACTTATCACAAAACTCATCAGTGGCTCGAAGGGCTTCCACTGCCTCAGGACAGGAACTGAAATCTAGAACGGAGGTCATAATCCCCTGCATATTATGAGAAAAAGCATGTCCGCTATTAATTGCTCTTACAAAAGTAGGTTTTCTCGCCCTTGATCCCGTGGCAGTTTGTCCCTTGATTCCTGCTGACATGTTCTTTACTTCCTCCTCGACGCTCCAATCCATGTCTTCGCGCCTAGCTGTGATCCTTTCTTCTTCCACCCATCCAATGAAAGTCCCTTTCTCAAGATTGCGGTGGAGCTCGCACCGTTGTCGCAGCTCATAGTCCTCCGAGAGCGAACCTTGGAACGACATCTAAATAGAACAGACCGAAACAAAAACACGATGAGAACACGATATACGAACCTCGAGGGATCCGAGTGGTTATATATTATGAAATTTTATGACATAGGGAAGGTACATGGCGAAAACGGGACGGAGACGGGCTCCGGGGTGGTCACACCACCTGGTGGCGCGACCAGGGGGTCCGTTTCTGTAGGGTTTCGTAGCATGGAAAACAAAAAATTTCTACCGCATACAAACAAACAAGCCAAGATCTATCTACTAGATTGTAGCAACGAGTTGATGGAATAACTCACCCTCGAAGATTCCAAAGTTTTTAACGAGAGCGGATTCTCGTGGGTGATGTAGTCGTACTCTTCCCGATCTCAAGATCGCGTAGACGATCCTTCCGGCGCTGCGTTCCAGCAGCGCTCCCGCAGTCGGTCACACGTTCGGTACTCGATGAAGACCTTCCTCTCCCTTGTTCCAGCAGGCAGCGGAGGTTGTAGCACTCTCCTCGCGATTCCGGCAGCACAACGGCGTGGTACCGGAAGTAGAGGGGAGATCTCGCAGGGCTTCGCCTTAAGCCGGAGCGAGTATGGTGGGCTATGAGAAATCCCTCGACGATCTAGGGTTTAGACACGCCGAGGAAGAGGTGCTAGAGCCGGCGGCTAGGGCTTGGTGGTGCCCAAGTCGGCGGCAAGGAGATCCCTAGGCGGCGGCGGCTTGGAGGGCGGCGGCGGCTAGGGTTAGGGTTTTCGGGGCAAGGGACTTGTGTGCTAGGAGGGGCAGCCCTGCCCCTCCCTTTATAGGTGGGAGGTGCGGCCAAGGGGAGGGGAGTCCCTCCCCAACTCGGCTTGGAGGTGAGCCACCGGTTGGAGGAGGGAACTCCTCCCCAACTCGGTTTCCACCTCTCCTGCCGTTTGACTTTCAAACTAGCCGTTTGACTTTTGAAACTAGGATTTGAATAAACCCTTTATTTTGGACAGCGATGACACCTAGTACATGATGCAATCATTCCATCTTGCAATGACACATTCATGTACCCCTTCCCCTCCGGAGTGCCGGACATTCCGGAACCTTCTAGAACATTCCCGATGAAAACACCGGAATCATTCCCAAACTCCGAAACGAGACTTTCCTTATATGAATCTTATTCTCCGGACCATTCCGGATCTCCTCGTGATATCCCGGATCCCATCCGAGACTCCGAACAACATTCAGTCTCTTTCTCATCATACCATAACTACTCAAACAACGTCGAATCCTTAAGTGTGTCTCCCTACGGTTCGTGAATTATGCGGACATGATCGAGACACTTCTCCGAACAATAACCAATAGAGGAATCTGGAAATTCATATGGCTCCCACATATTTCTACGATTACTTTGCGATCGAATGAACCACTTACATACGATACCAATTTCCCTTTGTCTCACGATAGTTTACTTATCCGAGGTTATGATCGTCAGTATCTCTGCATACCTAGTTCAACCTCGTTACCGATAAGTACTCTTTTCTCGTTCCCGTGATATGTGATCCCTTGTGAGCCAGTCACATGCTTGCAAGCTAATTGGATGACATTCCACCGAGAGGGCCCAGAGTATATCTATCCGTCATATGGATGGACAAATCCCACTTTTGATCCATGTGTCTCAACCAATACTTTCCGAACACTCAATACCACCTTTATAGCCACCCAGTTACGGTGTGGTGTTTGATGTCATCAAAGCATCCATCCGGTAAAGGTGATATGCATGATCTCATGGTCGAAGGAATTAGGTTACTATGTATCAGAAAGCATATAGCAATTGAACTATTAAAATGACTTGATCTTTATGCTACGCTTATCTATAGGAGTATGTCCACCATATCATTCTCCTAACGATATGATCATGTTGTTAATAACATCTCAATGTTCATGATAGGGAAACCACAATCATCTATTAACCAACAAGCTAGTATTATATAGAGGCTTTACTAGGGACTTCAAATTAAGTTTACAAATCACACAAGTATTAATGTTTCCTTGTTAATACTATTATAGCATGAATGTAAACATTTATCATAAACACAAAGATATAATAATAACCATATTTATTATTGCCTCTAGGGCATATCTCCAACAGTCTCCCACTTGCACTAGAGTCATCTAATCTAGATTACATGGTAATATACCGAACACCCATGGCAGTTTGGTGCTGGTCATGTTTAGTCAACGGATCCGCCACATTCAGATATGTGTGTACTTTGCAAATCTTTATATCCCCATCTTGGATATGTTCTCGAATAGCGTGAAAACGTAGCTTCATATGCTTCAGCTTCTTGTGTGACCTTGGTTCTTGCGCATTGGCTATGGCGCCCATGTTATCACAGTAGATAGACATTGGGTCCAGCGCACTAGGAACCACACCTAGCTCTGTAATGAACTCTTTCATCCATATCGCTTCTTGTGAAGCCTCTGAAGCAGCCATGTATTCCGATTCAGTTGAAGATCTCGCCACAACGCTTTGCTTTGCACTCCTCCAGCTAATTGCTGCACCATTCAAAATAAATACGTATCCAGATTGTGATTTAGAATCATCCGGATCGGTGTTCCAACTAGCATCGGTGTAACCATTAACAACGAGCTGTTCATCACCTCCATAAGAAAGAACCATATCCTTAGTTCTTCTCAAGTACTTAAGGATGTTTTTTACCGCTGTCCAATGATCCACTCCTGGATCACTTTGATATCTGCTAATTAAACTAACAGCATATGCAATGTCGGGTATAGTACATAGCATGGAATACATTAGAGATCCTATGGCTGAGGCATAGGGAGTCTTACTCATCCTTTCTCTATCTTCTGCCGATGTTGGCCTTTGAGTTTTACTCAAGGTCGTATTGGGCAACATGGGCAAGAACCCTTTCTTGCTTTCTTCCATTCCAAACCTCTTTAGAACTTTGTCCAAATATGTACTTTGTGACAATGATATTTGGCGTTTCGATCTATCTCTATAAATTTTTATGCCTAATATGTAAGCTGCTTCGCCAAGATCCTTCATTGAAAAACTATTATTCAAATATTCCTTGACACTATTAAGAAGGTCTACATCATTCCCAATCAACAATATGTCATCTACATATAGTATTAAGAATGCTACAGAGCTCCCACTCACTTTCTTGTAAATACAAGCTTCTCCATAAGTTTGTATAAAACCAAACTTTTGATTACCTTATCAAAACATTGATTCCAACTTCGGGATGCTTGCTTCAATCCATAGATGGACCGTTGAAGTTTGCATACCTTGTTAGCATCTTTAGGATCGACAAAACCTTTGGGTTGCATCATATACAACTCTTCTTCAATGTATCCATTGAGGAATGCTGTTTTGACATCCATCTGCCATATCTCATAATCATAATATGCAGCGATTGCTAACATAATCCTCACAGACTTTAGCTTCGCTACTGGTGAGAAAGTCTCATCGTAGTCAGCTCCTTGAATTTGTCGAAACCCTTTTGCGACAAGTCGAGCTTTATAGACAGTAACATTACCATCAACATCTGTTTTCTTCTTGAAAATCCATTTGTTCTCGACAGCCTTCCGGCCATCTGGTAAGTCCACCAAAGTCCATACTTGGTTTTCGTACATGGATCCAATCTCGGATTTCATGGCTTATTGCCATTTATTGGAATCTGGGCTCATCATTGCTTCCTCATATGTCTCAGGGTCATCGGTGTTGTCCACCAACATGACACTCATAACGGGATCATACCAATCTGGAGTGGTACGAGTTCTCGTTGACCTCCGAGGCTCTGTAGCAACTTCAACCGAAGTTTCATGATCATCATCATTAGCTTCCTTTCTAATTGGTGCAGGCACCACAGGAACTTCTTCTGGTGCTGCGCTACTCACAATTTCGAGAGAAGGTTCGACAACCTCGTCAAGTTCTACTTTCCTTCCAGTCACTTATTTCGAGAGAAATTCCTTCTCTAGAAAAGATCCATTCTTGGCAACGAAGATTTTGCCTTCGGATCTATGATAGAAGGTATACCCAATAGTTTCCTTTGGGTATCCTATGAAGACGCATTTTTCCGCTTTGGGTTCAAGCTTGTCTCACTGTAACTTCTTTACATAGGCTTCGCAACCCCAAACTTTAAGGAACGACAATTTAGGTTTCTTCCCAAACCATAATTCATACGGTGTCGTTTCAACTGATTTAGACGGTACCCTATTTAAAGTGAATGCGGCTATTTCTAATGCATAACCCCAAAATGATAGCGGTAAATCTGTAAGTGACATCATAGAACGAACCATATCTAAGAGAGTTCGATTATGACGTTCGGACACACCATTACGCTGTGGTGTTCCCGGCGGTGTCAATTATGAAAGTATTCCGCATTTCTTCAAATGCTCGCCAAACTCGTAACTTAGATATTCACCTCCACGATCAGAACGAAATCTTCTTGTTACGTTGATTCTCTACCTCACTTTGAAATTCCTTAAACTTCTTGAAAGTTTCGGACTTATGTTTCATGAAATAGATATACCCATATCTACTCAAGTCATCCGTGAAGGTAAGAACATAACGATAACCACCGCGCGATGCTACACTCATTGGACCACACACATCGGTATGTATGATTTCCAATAAGTCTGTAGCTCGCTCCATCATACCAGAAAATGGAGTCTTAGTCATTTTACCCATCAGACATGCTTCGCATCTTTCAAGTGATTCAAGAATTCCATCGGAATGGAGTTTCTTCATACGTTTCACTCCAATGTGACCAAGACGATAGTGCCACATATAGATCGAATTATCGCTTGATTTCAAACGTTTAGCCTCAATGTTGTTGATATGTGTATTTCCACTATCGAGATTCAATAAGAATAGACCATCTATCAAAGGTGCATGTGCATAAAACATATTACTCATATAAATCGAACAACCATTATTCTCGGATTTAAACAAGTAACCGTCTCGCAATAAACAAGATCCCGATATAATGTTCATGCTCAACGCAGGCACCAAATAACAATTATTTAAGTATAAAACTAATCCCGATGGTAGATGAAGGGGTAGCGTGCCGACCACGATAACATCAACCTTTGATCCGTTTCCCACGCGCATCGTCACCTCGTTCTTCGCTAGCTTCCGTTTATTCTGCAGCACCTGTTTCGAGTTACAAATATGAGCAACCGAACCAGTATCAAATACCCAGGCACTACTACGAGTACTAGTGAGATACACATCAATAACATGTATATCAGATATACCTTTCTTCTTGATGTTGTCGTTCTTCAAATCCGCCAAGTACTTTGGGAAATTCCGCTTCCAGTGACCTTCTCCATTGCAGTAAAAGCACTCAGTATCAGGCTTAGGTCCAGCCTTGGTCTTCTTCGTCGGCGTGGTAACTTTCTTACAACCCTTCTTGAAGTGTCCCTTTTGCTTAGACTTGCCTTTCTTGAATTTGGTGGTCTTATTGACCAACAACACTTTGTGCTCTTTCTTGATCTCCACTTCTGCAGATTTCAACATGGCAAAGAGTTCTGGCAACGTCTTGTTCATGTTCTGCATGTTGTAGTTCATCACAAAGTTCTTGTAACTTGGTGGTAGTGATTGGAGGACACGGTAAATCCCCAAAGCATTAGGAATCACTATACCCAAGCTTTGAAGTTTGTTTGCGTGCCCAGACATTTTAAGCACATGCTCACTGACGGAGCTGCCCTCTTCCATCTTGCAGTTAAAGAATTTTTCAGAAGCCTCATAGCTTTCAATTGCCGCATGAGTCTCAAAAATCAATTTGAGATCCTCGACAATATCATATGGGTCTGAATCCTCAAACCTTTTCTGAAGCTCCGATTCCAAACCATACAAGATAGCACACTGAACTATGGAGTACTGATTCTTCCGAGCGAGGTAAACATTCTTTACTTCATCGGGAGCATCAGCTGCAGGTGGGTCACCCAGCGGTGCATCCAGCACATAGGTCAAATTACCAGCTGTGAGGACAATCCTCAAATTGCGGAACCAATCCACGAAGTTGCTTCCATTGTTTTTCAACTTTTCTTTCTCTAGGAACGCATTAAAATTGATGGTAGGGGCTGCCATTGATCTACAACATATTTGCAATAGTTTAGACTAAGTTTATGACAAATTGAGTTCAAATTAATAATAAAATTAATCTAGGTGAACTCCCACTCAAAACAATATCCCTCACATTGTTTTAGTGATCACACGAACCAAATCCACCACATCAACACCGATCATTACGAGAGTTGATATAGTTTCAATGGCGAACAATCGACATGTTCATCATATCTACTATATGATTCATGCTTTACCTTTCGGTGATCCGTGTTCCGAGACCATGTATGTAAATGCTAGGCTCGTCAAGATCAAACCTTAGTTTCCGCATGAGCAAATCTGGCTTGCTCACGTTGTATACACTTGCGGAATCTAACACACCCGATCATCACGTTGTGCTTCGAAACAACAAGCTTTAGCAATGGTGCTAACTAAGGGTGAACACTTTATGACTTGAAATTCATGTGCATGAGGGATCATCTTATAATGCTACCGTCGTCTACTAAGCAATACAAGATGCATAAAGGATTAACATCACATGCAATTCATAATATGTGATATGATATGGCCTTTCTTCTTTGTGCTTCCGATCTCCATCTTCTAGCACGAACATGATCTCCATCATCACCGGCATTGCTTCAAGGTCAATGACGCTTCTCCATGGTTGTCGTCCACCGGCTTCAACTATTACAACTACTTTGAATAGACACGCGGGTTTTAACATAAATTAAAGAAAACCATATGGCTCCTGCCGGTTGCCAACTTACAATAAGGAACATTCCATACATCAAATATAATCACAATCATGGCCATATCACATCACTGCACACCCCTGCAAAACAAAGTTAGACGCCTCTACTTTCTTTGCATGTTTTACGTGGTTTGGGGCTTTCAATAAGTGTCGTTCTAACTTACGAACAAGAACCACAACATTGATACTAGTATTGTTAATCACCCGTTGTAAATTGGATCTTAACTATGCTAGGAGAAACAGGCACCCGCAAAGCCACTTATGCAATACAAGTTGCATGTCAAGCGTGGAGCAAGTCTCATGAACGATGTCATGTAAGGTTAGCCCGGGCCGCTTCATCCCAACATACCGCAAGATGCAAAGTACACAAGAAGCAATCGACAATAAAAGCATCAATGCCCACAATGACCATTGTGTTCTACTCGTGCAACAGATCTACATATAGACACGGCTCTGATACCACTGTAGGGTTTCTTAGCATGGAAAACAAAAAATTTCTACCGCATACAAACAAACAAGCCAAGATCTATCTACTAGATTGTAGCAACGAGTCGATGGAATAACTCACCCTCGAAGATTCCAAAGTGTTTAACGAGAGCGGATTCTCGTGGGTGATGTAGTCGTACTCTTCCCGATCTCAAGATCGCGTAGACGATCCTTCCGGCGCTGCGTTCCGGCAGCGATCCCGCAGTCGGTCACACGTTCGGTACTCGACGAAGACCTTCCTCTCCCTTGTTCCAGCAGGCAGCGGAGGTTGTAGCACTCTCCTCGCGATTCCAGCAGCACAATGGCGTGGTACCGGAAGTAGAGGGGAGATCTCGCAGGGCTTCGCCTTAAGCCGGAGCGAGTATGGTGGGCTATGAGAAATCCCTCGACAATCTAGGGTTTAGACACGCCGAGGAAGAGGTGCTAGAGCCGGCGGCTAGGGCTTGGTGGTGCCCAAGTCGGCGGCAAGGAGATCCCTAGGCGGCGGCGGCTTGGAGGGCGGCGGCGGCTAGGGTTAGGGTTTCCCGGGCAAGGGACTTGTGTGCTAGGAGGGGCAGCCCTGCCCCTCCCTTTATAGGTGGGAGGTGCGGCCAAGGGGAGGGGAGTCCCTCCCCAACTCGGCTTGGAGGTGGTCCGCCGGTTGGAGGAGGGAACTCCTCCCCAACTCGGTTTCCACCTCTCCTGTCGTTTGACTTTCAAACTAGCCGTTTGACTTTTCAAACTAGGATTTGAATAAACCCTTTATTTTGGACAGCGATGACACCTAGTACATGATGCAATCATTCCATCTTGCAATGACACATTCATGTACCCCTTCCCCTCCGGAGTGCCGGACATTCCGGAACCTTCTAGAACATTCCCGATGAAAACACCGGAATCATTCCCAAACTCCGAAACGAGACTTTCCTTATATGAATCTTATTCTCCGGACCATTCCGGATCTCCTCGTGATATCCCGGATCCCATCCAAGACTCCGAACAACATTCGGTCTCTTTCTCATCATACCATAACTACTCAAACAACGTCAAATCCTTAAGTGTGTCTCCCTACGGTTCGTGAATTATGCGGACATGATCGAGACACTTCTCCGAACAATAACCAATAGAGGAATCTGGAAATTCATATGGCTCCCACATATTTCTACGATTACTTTGCGATCGAATGAACCACTTACATACGATACCAATTTCCCTTTGTCTCACGATAGTTTACTTATCCGAGGTTATGAT
Organism: Avena atlantica; assembly: GCA_910589765.1. Taxonomy (NCBI): domain Eukaryota; kingdom Viridiplantae; phylum Streptophyta; class Magnoliopsida; order Poales; family Poaceae; genus Avena; species Avena atlantica. The sequence continues at coordinate 64,242,905 of OU342737.1, forward strand.
CGTCGGTATCTCTGCATACCTAGTTCAACCTCGTTACCGATAAGTACTCTTTTCTCGTTCCCGTGATATGTGATCCCTTGTGAGCCAGTCACATGCTTGCAAGCTAATTGGATGACATTCCACCGAGAGGGCCCAGAGTATATCTATCCGTCATATGGATGGACAAATCCCACTCTTGATCCATGTGTCTCAACCAATACTTTCCGAACACTCAATACCACCTTTATAGCCACCCAGTTACGGTGTGGTGTTTGATGTCATCAAAGCATCCATCCGGTAAAGGTGATATGCATGATCTCATGGTCGAAGGAATTAGGTTACTATGTATCAGAAAGCATATAGCAATTGAACTATTAAAATGACTTGATCTTTATGCTACGCTTATCTATAGGAGTATGTCCACCATATCATTCTCCTAACGATATGATCATGTTGTTAATAACATATCAATGTTCATGATAGGGAAACCACAATCATCTATTAACCAACAAGCTAGTATTATATAGAGGCTTTACTAGGGACTTCAAATTAAGTTTACAAAACACACAAGTATTAATGTTTCCTTGTTAATACTATTATAGCATGAATGTAAACATTTATCATAAACACAAAGATATAATAATAACCATATTTATTATTGCCTCTAGGGCATATCTCCAATAGTTTCGACTTGTTACCTTCCATATGGAATAAAAACTGCAAAAATATTGATAGAAAAGTTTTTCGCGAACCTTTTATTTCTTGCACTTTTACCTATTCGAAGACGGACTATGCGGGTTCCTTCTCTCCAACACTTGAAAGTTCCTTTCATACAAAGCTTCACAAAATCTTTATTCGCAACATTAGTGTATGCAAAAACAATAAACCTTTGGGTTCAAATTTCAAATAAAATCCATAAAAACATAAGCTATTGTAGCAACTCCTTTCAAAAACCCAAAAAGAATCTAAAAGGAAATCAATTTAAGAGCCAAATGCAAATAATGACAGAAATCTGTCAAAACAGACCAGCAGGTAAAGATTGATTTTTTAGAAAATCTTCTGTTGCTCAAATCAAAAAGTGCAAAACAAACGAAAGTTTTATAACAACTTGGGGCACAAGCACAGAAAATTAAAGCTCCATCCGATGTACTGATAGTTTTCACGAATTTTTACAATGCAGCTCAAAAATCTGTTCCGGGACAACAACTTCTCACAACTCACCTACTTCTCAAAAGTGGCTGATCTTGACACAAAAAACAAACAAAAAGGAATATAAGGAGCGGTTCTTGAAGAGGTAATAACTTCCAAGACTCAAAGAAACATAGACCAAAAGCAAACTAAATTGGGTTGTCTCCCCAAAGCTCTTTCTTTATAGCCATTAAGATGGGCATGATAATTTCAATGATGTTCTCATAGGAGATATGAATTTGAAATAAAAGAGAGCATCAAGAAGCAAATATCCAACACATTTGAGTCTAAGCCACTTACTATGCAAGGGAGTTTTGTATGAAAACAAATTATTGAAACAAAAGGCTACTAGCAAAGGAAGACAAAGAAAGTGCAACTTCAAAGCTTTCAACATAAAGCGGGGAAACTTAATATTATTGAGATGCATAAAACCATATTTACCTCTCTCATAATAACTTTCAATAGCACTTTGAATAAAGTTAACAATATAACCGTCACAAGAAAATTCTTATCATCATAATGAGCATACTTAAAATCATCAAAAAGAGGTCTAAGGTCATAAACTGGATCAATATAAGCAAGTTGTTTAACCCTAAAATCCTCATTAGGCAAACCATTTTCATAAGGAGCTTTAGCAAATTTGGAAAAATTAAACTCATAAGATTCTCCATCACACTTATTTAAAATTTTCTCCTTCTTACAATCTATAATAGCTCCACAAGTGTTCAAGAAAGGTCTACCAAAAATGATCGGGCAAGTTTTACTAGCTGTTGAACCAAGCACTAGAAAATCAGCAGGATATTTAATCGTACCACAAAGGACTTCCACATCTCTTACAATACCAATTGGACAAATGGTTTCTTTATTACCAGGTGAATAACCAAATCAATGTCCTCAAGTTCACAAGGACCAATTTCATGCATAATTTCTCTATAAAGCTCATAAGGAATAGCACTAGAACTTGCACCAATATCACATAAACCATAATAGCAATTATCACCAATTCTAACAGAAAGCAAAGGGACACTAGCTCTCCTAGTTTTACTAGGATGTGAGACAATATTAGAAGCATATTCACAAAATATAATGTGCCCATCTTCTACATTCTTAGTGACAAGGTCTTTCACAATGGCTACTATAGGTTCAATATTTATTTGTTCATCAGGTTCTACAGCTTTTTTTGTACCTTTTCTAACCACATTAGCTATAATAGAATGTTACTTTACCTTAGCAGGGAAAGGGATTTTCTCAATATAGGGTTCAGGCAAAATATGATCAATAGTACAAACTTTACTGTTTCTAGCAGGAACATGGTTAACAACATATTTATAAGGTGCATGGTACTTGTTCCACTTCTTTTTGGGAATTTCAATATAAGAGGCAAAGGCCTTAAAACAATTTGCAATACTTTGAGAATCAAGACCATACTCAGTACTAATATCATGAAAGTCATCAGTTCCCATAAAAGATTTAATGCATTCATAATCATAATTTATACCTAACTTTCTTCCTTTATCATTCTCCCATGCTTCAGTGTTTTCTTGAATACGGTCTAGAAGATCCCATTTAGCTTCTTCTTTCATACGTGTGAATGATCCAGCACAAGAATCATCTAATAAATCTTTATCATGAAGAGGAAGCCTTGCATAAAAGTTAATAATAATAATATTATTAGGAAGCTCATGAATAGGACATTTAAGCATTAGTAACTTCAGTCTCCCCCATGCTTGGGCTATACTCTCTCCATACGAGGCCAAAAGTTATATATTTGATTCCTATCCTTATGAATCTCACTAGAAGGATAGAATTTAGAATAAAAGAGAGGTACAATTTCCTCTCATTCCATAGATTGTCCATTCTTCAGCAGCTTATACCATTCTTCAGCTCTTCCTTTCAATGATTTAGAGAGTAACTTTTTCTTTACTTGTTCCATTGTGATACCTGCACACTTAAACAACCCACATAATTCATGGATAAAAAACAAGTGATCACCAGGATGGACAGTTCCATCCCCAAAATAATAATTATCCATAACACGATCAACAATTCTTGTAGGTATCTTAAAAGGGTCTATCTTAGCAGGTGGTGGTTCATCTACTACCCTAGCAGTGGTAGTAGCTTTCCCAAATAGGAAACCAAGTGGGTTATCCATATTGGAAACAAAGTAACAAACAAAAATAAAAGCAATACTCATAGTAGAATTTTCCTTTACCAGTTTCACTCTTCAATAGTGCTTTACTCCCCGGCAATGACGCCAGGAAATAGTCTTGATGACCCACAAGTATACGGGGTGTATCTTAATACTTTAAATAAATAGGAGTGTCGATCCCAACAAGGAGCAGAAGGTGTTGACTAGTGGTTTGGGGCAGAAATTCTCTGTAAATACTTAGCGAACGAATTTTTAGGGTTTTTTGATAAAACAAAGAAATAAAGTGGAAGTAAATAAATACAACAAATATATGCAGCAAGTGGCCCAATCATTTATTAGCAAAGGACAAGCCGGTTGTAATACTTATGAGGATAAAACGTTCTCGAGGACACATGGGAATACTGTCAAGTGCTTTCGCTTCATATAGTTGATTAATATTCTTTGGTTGGATAAGTGTTGTGTGGGTGAACCTGTGCTAATGTACCGACCTTACTTGAACTAATACATACTTGTGATTAAACCCCTTGCAAGCATCCGCAACTACAAGAAAGTAATTAAGATAAAAACCTAACCACAACATTAAACTTTGAGATCCTACACTCCCTTGTGCAAAGGTTTCCTAACGGGGGTTCAGGTTTCTGTCACTCTGGCAACCCACAATTAGTAGCCAAATACACAATGCATTCCCCTAGGCCCATAAATGGTGAAGTATCATGTATTCGATGTTCACATGACACCACTAGAAAAATAGCACCACAACTTAAATATCAACCATTGAATATTACTTCAACACAATTCCACTACTAACAACATGACTTCTCCCATGTCCTCAAGAACTAAACGAACTACTCACGAGACATCATATGGATCAAGATGAGAGATGATATAATGATGAATAACAATCTGAACATAAACAATAATTCAATGGTTCCACTCATAAGCATCAACTACAAAAGTAATCAACACCGGGAAAGTTTCCCCTAAGAACTATGCAAGATTCAACACAATTATTACAGCGGGATGGAGTGGTGATGATGGTGCTAGTGGAGATGGTGGTGAGGATGATGATGATGACCCCGATGAAGTCTAGATTGATGATGGTGTTGATGGCGATGATCTCCCCTCTCTGGGAAGGAATTTCCTCGGGAGAAATCTGTCTGCCGGAGAGCTCTCTCTCTGTAGTTTTCGCCCCGTAGAGACGGCGAAATATTTCTTTGGTCTCTCTCCGTGTATTAGGGTTTCGGGAGGAAGATATAGGCGAACGGGCGAAGCAGGAGATGGGCTAGGGTGGCCACACCCCCTGCTGGCGTGGCCCAGGGTGGGCCCGCGCCAGGGGGTGGTGTGGGCTCGTGTGGCCCATCTCAGTCTTCCCTTTTGGCTTCCTTCGTCTTCTAGAAAATAGGATTTTTCGTATATTTTTTGGTATTTTCTTATCTTCACGAATATTGGTATCACCCGCCTACTCGTGCAGCACGCTGCTGTCGGCGCTTCCCTCGTGCGACGACGACGACGAAGTAGACGGGCCTAATCTCACCTACGGGATCTCCTTGGAGGTGGCGGCGTTCGAGGTGGTTGCGCTCATCATCGCGTAGGAGTCACCGACGCGTAAAAACCCTCCGGCGCCGCAAGAACTGCACCGGTGACAATCCGGGGCCTAATCTAGTAGTTTACGTACTCGAATTAACGAATGTAGCTCGAACTACCCCGTATTTTGGCAAATTATTAACGAATGTAGCTCGATCGGAGGAAGAATGGGTTCAATTTCGCAAGATCATCATAACACATTTTCCCGTGACGTTTGATTTTCGGTTTTTCAGTTCGCGAGTTCGGTTTCTAATCCGCGCCGTGACTAAAACCATCTAAACTGAACAGTTCGGGACACCTAACTCCGTTTTTTCGGTTCGGAGAAATATGGGCTCTGCTAGAGATGTTGTTAGGCAACTAATTGGCGATTATAAGCAACTAATAATGCAGGATTGTAACATCCTAGGATTAGCACCTAAAAATAGAAAGGACACCGGTTTGTGCATTGCATTCATGCATAAGAAAATCAGGGGAATTTTCGCGCAAAACTAAAAGAGCTATGGAGGGATCGGGATCTCTCTTGTACTGAAGGAGAGCAAGTGCGATAGATTTCAACACGACCTTTGTAGAATTCTTTATTTCAGGGGAAATTTGTTCAAACATGTATTTGAATCTCAAATATGAAATTCAAATGAATTTATAAAATTCACAAATAGGAATTTGAAATATTTAATAACTTGAAATAAAATGATTACCAAAATGATATAAAAAGGATTCTTTATATTATTATACATATAGTATTATATTGAACTTTTACAACAGATTAATAAAAGTAAAGTATTAGGAAACAAATAAGTAGGAAAAAGAATTACATAATTGAAATAAATAACAGAATTCTTTATTACAACAAAATATATATGACATTGTCTTTACAAAATAATTGTAAAAGAGAAATTAAATAAGTAAACTTTATTGAATTGAATACAATAATACAATGTTTTTACAATATTTAAAACAGAAAAATAAACTACAATATTTATTACAAAGAAATTCCTAAGCTACTGTTTTCTTATGTCCTTCAACAGTTGACATTTTCTTTCTTCTCTTCATTTCCTGAAAACACAACAACAAGAAAAAGAAAAGAAAAGAAAAACAAAATAAAAGAATGATTAGTTGGTTAGTTTTGCTCTCAGAAGTGAACAGTGAAATGCACTATTGAAAATTCATCATTGAGCTAATCTGTAAGGGGCAAGTTTCACCAAATAGTAGCATCTGTTCATATCAGTATTTTTGCCTCAGGACACCAACATTAGCATAGAGTCAAGCTTCCACTTGGCAACATCCAAAAATGTAGATCAACTTCAGATAATACCAAATTAGCCAAACACATTCAGATCAAAAGATCTCACAAATGAAACCTAGACAAGGGGGAGGTTCCTGGACCATACCAGGCACACTCACAGGCAGCACTATCACCACATGCAGTTGCGAGCTGTCAACACCACAGCAAACCAGGAAATCAGATAAGAAGGAAACAACCGTAGCCAACAAGTACCTGCCCACACTCCACAGCACATCAACACAACACTACCATCAGAGTGTCATACCACACCATCACCAGCAACTGGTTGCTCCCCGGAGCCATCCAAGAGCTAGAATCAGGGGAAGACAAATCCAGGAGCACAAGCAAAATTATCAAGATCCACATCAGGAGGAGCAGGCAACAACTACATCACAAGGACAAAGTAGGCTAACTGCAAGTGCTAGTACCAGCATAGAAACCTCAAGTCCAGCATCAGGTTACTACCCAACACCAAGATCATGCTTAAGTATTTGTTCTTATCATTTTATTTAGAGCATGAGGTTGGAGAGAGAGAGCTCTCAGACTGTGTAGAAGTGCTACTCCAGTATCATCCTAGAGCTAAGATAAAGGCAAGAGAAAAGATCTGTATTCTAGTCACCAAATTAGCTTCAGCGTTTGCATCACAAGCTAAGTTTCTCTCTTGTTGACATCAACATCAACTACACCACTGTAGTTGTTCTCTGTAGCAAGTCATGCTACATGGGCTACCATTGTGCACTCTCCAAGGTGGAGGCACCACAATAGCAGCCTAATAACAAATAAAGCTACCGGAATAATCCTTGCATATTAGCTAGCTCTCAAGTTATTCCAAACAAAAAAAATTCCATCATTTTCCCAAAAGCTAATTCAGGAATCAATTATGCATAATAGTTCTGTCTCCATATGAACAGGAAGTCAATTCTTTCTCAATATATCTAGCAAGCAAAGCTAGTTCAACATTAGCTAATCATAGCTAGAAATCATCCAAGGATGTGTTGTATCATGATAATAGTAATTATGCTAGCCTTCCAACTTAAAATTCAGAGTAAATTTGTCCTTATTCAACAAGAGCTTTAGACCAGCATCATAAGCATTAATTCCATATAAGTTCCTTCAATTGTTTAAGCAGCAAAACATCTTACTAGAGTCATATTGTGCACACTCCTATTTGGAGGCACCACAAACATAACCAAGTCAAGTGAAGCCAGCAAAACAATACATCTAGCCGAGTAATCATCTTCCTAATTAAATAATTAGGAATCATTATAAAAAATCACTGCTATATTGATCACCCATGGGTGATATACCATTTCATCCCTAAGCAACAGTAGAATACCAAATCACCTCTCTAGCAGGAATACCAGAGATCAATCTAATAGCCAACACATAATTACAACAACCATTCCACATCCTTTTCTTAAGCATTATACCCGGAATCAATTTAGAAGAATGCTAACTGCCAATATAAGACAAAGCATGCTCAACTCCAACATATATTGGACCCGTTGGCCAGTATGGAACATAACTAAATTCACAGGTTCAGAATTCGCAAACTAAAATCCAAACCCAATCTGCACTAAAGCTCATCTCCAGGATTTCGAGAATCTAAAACTGCACTCGACACCTGAATTAGGGCATCGGCTCGAAGGCCGGTCACAAAGCATTACCTGTCTGGAGACATGGTTGCTGCAGCAGGCAAGAAGGTCGACGCTGGGGTTGCAGAAGTCTCTCGTCCCGCCGGTGTCGGAGAAGAAACAGTACCACAACACCCACCTGTGGTGAGCCGTGGCTCGCCAGAGAGGAAGCAGAGACAACACCCATAGGAGGAGTGGACATCAACGTAGTGGCGAGGTAACACAGGGATCACAGCAGCGCTCGACCCATGTCGAGACACACCGTAGCATCCAGCACATCACCGGTGAACGGCGGCTCTGCGGGCATCAGAACCCTAGTGTAGCACCCCGGATAAAACCACTACTAGAAATCACTATTTTTTTATTTATCATGTGCATCATCATGACATCAGCATGCATTTGTTTGCCTAAAAGTATTTTGCTAAAGGCCTATTTTTGTTTTCTAAGATATCCCCACTCTATTTCAACTGTAAAAACCCTCGGTCCACCTAGATCTTTTGTTTGCCTAAACTATTTTACCAAAAGGATATTTAAAACTAAATAAACTAAATAAAATGTTTTTGTTCGGGGAGGCAATCCGACCGGTCAGGCCAGAGGCCCAACCGGACCAGATCACCTACAACCCAGCCCACCTAAACCAAACCCTAACCCCAAAATTCCTACCCCTAAACCTAACCCCCACCTCTCTCACCCAGCCGCGGGCACCCCCTGGGACATGCCCTGGCCGCTTCCACCCGCACGCAATCAGCGCCGTGTACGCTCCGCGTCCGCGCAAGCCCCACCCCTCCTACCCATCGAACCCACCCCCTGCGGTCAATGAACCTGGCGCCTGGCCCTTGGCCCCACCCAACTCCCTGCCCGACGCTCCCTTGCGCTAACCGACGCCCACGCAACGCACGACCCTACCCTAGCCCCACGCCCGCTACCGACCATGCTCCTCTCCCCACCTCATCCCCCCCGCATCCTCCCTCTTCCTCCTCCCGCCGCCAGGCACCAACGGCGCCCTCACGCGTCGCTGCGCCCGGCCGCCTTGAGCTTCCCTCCTTGCCGCTGCAACCTTCGTCGCCATCAGCAACGCCGAGCGCTTCCCCAGTCTCCTCTGGATCCCATGCATCGCCGCCGTGGGAAACCGTCGTCGCCCTCCGTCGCGGTGTCCTTCCTGCGACCTCCATCACCGGCAGCCCCTGGCGCTCCTGCCGTCGGCCCTCTCTCCTACATATCGACCTCCCCTACCCTGCGGCCCCCTCCTCCCGCTCAGGTCGCCGCCCTGCAGGCTCCGCCGAAGAGCGTCGCCACCGCTTTGCCTGTCCGCTTTGTCGGCCGCAGCGGTCCTTCCCTCGGCGTCCTCCTCCGCCCGTGTGGTCATGGGCCTCCTCCTTGGTGAGTTTGCAGGCGCCTCCTCGCTGTAGGTTATGTCTGCCTTTGTGCTTCCCCACGTGAGGGCCTTCTTTTACAAGTTCTTTTCGGTTGCCAGGGCCCCTGCTCGCCTCCGCCAGGGACATCCTCAACCCCTGCCGTCGCCAACGATGCTGCTCTACTGTTGTTGTACTACCCGGTGAGGTGACACTAAAAGGTTTGGTGTTGCAGTGTGTTGCCATGGTTCTGATGAGAACTCTGTAACGGCATGGAGGCATGTTGGAGATGAGATGTTGTGGAGATACAGGTGTGTTCTTATGTTCGAGTGATGTCAACTGAAGAATATGGAATCCCCCTGGAGGTTGTCGTCTCCGGTATTCCTCAAGATCTTCCGTCCCGAAGCCACCGGTGCAAGTTCTACTTCATGGAACCAAGTACGACGCCGACAATGAAGTCGTCGAACCCTGATTTCTCCCTCTCGGACCATCAAGCACTTCTACATGGAGTCCGAAGATCAAGCCCGACCCCTCCGTACCCATGATCGCCGAGCCCCCATGTGTGACCCTTTCTTCAAGACCCCTATTTTGATGGATATAATAAATACATTGTTGCCTATTGAATATTGCATGCTCGCATACATATTGTGAATGTTGAGGTTATATCGATGATCCACCTAAATTAAATATGGAGGCCATATGCGGGCAAATCTAGTTTAATATTGGTCCCATTTAAATTTGTGTAGCGAACCGGTGACATATTTATGCCTTGTTAAGCCAACATTTAAATTATGGGGTATCTAAACAACTAGCACCATATATCAAATTGTCGGGACTCCGATTCCGTTTAATATTTCCTAATCGCATCGCATCTTTGTCATGTCATACATCATACATGCATCATGCTCGATCTTCTGCTGTAGTAATAAATAGTGCATCCGGTGTTTCTTCTAGTGCTTTGCTTCTTCACGGATTAGGCCGATGAGTTGATGCGAGTGTCGACCGATCTTCGGATGAATCTTCGACAATGTTTCTCAGGCGAGCATTCTCCCCCTTTCTACCTATTTTACATTTCTAGTCTTTATTTCCTTCTGTTGATCTATTGCTATCTGTGTTGCGATGCTCTAGTTTTCGATCTCGTGGTATCCCTTGCAGCCTTATATTGCCTTGGACACATCCTATTACCTGTTGTTTGATAGATAGTTCGACTTGCGTGTCGTAGTCGCTTTCTCAAGTGTTGTTGCGTATTGTCAAGTACCACAGTTGTTGGAGAGATGCCTTATGCTTTATGTTGGAGATGATCATGGATTTAATTACTGTATAATAACTAAAATTGAAAGTAAGTAAATAATGCAGAGGCACCAGTGGGTAATAGATAATATTTGGTTTTTAACCGTTCACTGATGTCCCGTAGGACCCCGAGTTCTTGACACATGTTCCGAGATTGAGCGCGCTAACCACAGGTGGGGTGTGTGGGCACCCCCATCGATTAGTACCTGATTTCAAAGTACTGTACCGAGGGCCACAAAGTAGTTTGGGGCTTTATTACTATCATGTACTTATGCCATGCTTTACTGCTTTATTTACAATTGCGCGTGGAGCGCCTGTACTGTTTAGGAACAAATGTGGAATGTTTTTGCGGTATCGACAAGCCCAGTCACACTTTCGGGGTTCCCAGTCGTTTACAGCCATTGTCACAAACCTCTGGGTCCGTCTCGGAGACCAACCGACTTCGTTGTGGGTAGCTTAGTGGGGTGGCCCCCTGTGATTGCTTTGGGTCTGGGAAACATCGTGTCCGAAACCCCGTCGACATACCGTTGGGTGTATGTTTTGTGATCTTGTACCTACCTGATCTGACAACAAGGGTGTAAGTGCGTGTGGAAACTTTGGTGCACCCCTGCAGGGTTAAATCTTTTCGAGAAGCCGTGTCCGCGGTTATGGACGACTTGGAGCACAGTTCTCGATCATAGACAACTACAACTAAAGTTTACTGTTATAATTTGACTTGTATCCGATATGACTAGTAATCAGCTTCACCATAACGAATGGCTAAATAAAAGTACCAACAACTGCTGGGTTTGGGATATCTCGTGCTAATTATATCTGACTAGTAAGTGTGGCAACTACAACGGAATGGTTAACTAAAAGTGCTCACTGCTTATTATATCAGGATGACTATCTATACCTGACTAGTAATTGCTGCAACGATAACTGAATAAATAAAACTGCCAACTGTGTGAGTTCCTCGGTTGACTTCCTCGTTTGGTCTCGAGGGGGAAATACCAAGATGGGTATGTTTGGTGATAGTATCAGGTTGGTTCCGAATAGGCCTTTCTTATCCCTCTCTGATAGCCGACAGTTATATCGAGTCTCTATAGGTTGTTTAGTGCATGCTGCGTTGCCGCTTCAGTCTACCATACCTATGTAGGCGAGGACCGCCGAATTCTAGTCTCGCCGTGTACTAGCCTCAGTACTGACCGCTCTCTTTTTCCTTTGCCCTTTGTCGGCACCCCTTTTGTTTAAGCAGGTTTTGAGATCGACGTCGTTAGCAGGGTTACCCTTCCGGCTTGGCCTGGGCAGGGTTATGGACGCCATTGGTTATACTTCAGGGCTCTTAGCCCCATTTGCATCTTGTCCGTGGTCGGACGCTGTATCATTTTCAACTTGATTTGGATCTTTGTATTGTGTATCTGTATTCTTGACTCATGGAGTCGTTGTTGTATATATCTGTTATGTGGGTTCCATCATGGACTATTGTGTAATGGTATACTTCGTTTTCCACCCGCACGAAAGTGCCTGGTGGGCACCTTTGAATCGTTTCTATGCGGGTTTGGCGGGGATCGCTAAGACTTGCATAGGGCCGATTCTGAGGGTGTTACACCTAGCACCAGAGACGGTTAGATACGACCTGGTAGAGGCAAGATTCTCAAATTGAGTTGGAGGGCGAGGTCAGTCTAGGGGAGGCGGAGCTCGGGCAACCAACGGAGGCGGCCGCAACGGCCCGCCTCACCGGAATCGAGCCGGAGGGCACCTCGCTGCGTCGCAAGAGGGGAGTCAAGGTCAGGGGCGTGCGTGGAGTGCCCTGGGTGCGAGGAAGAAGAGAGAAGGGCCAGGGGTGAGATGGTTGGAACCAATCCCAAACTGGGCCAACCTAAATGGGCCAAGTTGGCCCATGTGCCCAACCAAACATCCCAAGTTGTTAAGATAAGAAATAAAGTAAAATAAAATAAATAAATTACCAAAATAACCTCTAAACCTCTTTAGCTGTATAAAATTATAAAAAATCATAAAAATACATCTAATATGTTACAATTATCATAAAAATAAGATTTATTTAATAGAAAATATAACTTTACTTATTTAAGTTAATAAAATGCAAATAAAGATTAAACAATATTAAATCTTAAATGAGATTTTATAAAATAAGAAAGATCCCTAAAATAAATAAAAAATCATTTTTGTGTATAAAAATAACTCTACTATTTTATAAAAATACTAACTTAGAGTTTTACAAATAAAATATAAATCAAATATTTAAAGACACTTAATTCTTTAAAGAATTTTATAAAAATAAAGGTAATACTTAAAAATAAATAAAATTCATTTTTAAGATCTTTAATAAGTATATTTCATTAGAAAAATACTATGTATATTATTCAAAAACATTTTAATAACCTAAGATAAATAAAATTCATTACTTATTTGACTCAAATGAAATAACCACTTTGATAATTCTTAAAATTATTTCTTAAGTAAGAAATAATCACATTTTCTTATAAAACACTAAAATCTTTAAAGTTTAATTACTAAGTCTAAATCCATAATCAAAATAAAACTTAAATATAACTATTAGCCTTTAAATGTTTTTAAATCTTAAATTCAAATTAAACTCCTTTTAAATAAATATTACATATCACTCATGTATAAGATGGTGAATAATCTCCATCTCTTAACCACTCTTAAAAATGACTCTAAACTCTAATAAATTTATAAGATCATCTAATTATGCTCCCATTAATAAATTGCATGTTATTAAACTCATATTTCACTTACATTAAAGAGGATCATTCATAATCATATTTGTCAAAACCCTAAAACTAGATGATATTCTAAAACTCATTATATCTTAAAATTCACTTCTATTTTTATAGTTAACTTTGGTCTAAACAATTATAAACATTTCATTTGAAGTTTATTCATGTTTTAAAGTTAACTTTAAGTCACTTGTATCATCAATTGAAATATGATAACTCAACATCATTTGTAACCCTCACAAACCCTAATGTAAAACCTAATAACCCTTAAGACTAATTAACCTTAACTAAATACTAGTTTCTTCAAATGTTATTCTTTTTGCCACTTCACACAAACAAGTCTATAATAGTTCCTTTACCTCTTAAGAACTCAACCCAAGGACTTCTTATCCTAGTCACCAGATAACAATTAATCATAATCACATTACTATATTCGTACTTGTATATTTTGGATTGTTAACACTTAAGTTCCTTATCAATGCCATTGCTTATGAACTAAAGTTACAGATAAACCCAATCTTAAAGAAGATACCTAAGATCAACTTATTTATAATACTGAGGGTGTCACTTTGGGAATTATAAAATTGCATAACATTATTTATGCATAATGACATCTTGTTTCTTTAAACATTAGTCCTTACCGGACCAATGATGACGATTTCAGATATTGGATCTTCTATTATCTCGAAGACCGTGAGTGCATAATCTTGCAATCAAAAAAGGCAAGTTCACACTTGCTCATGTCCTTTGATTATTTTCTATAAAGTATTTTGCAAATCCAGTGTTGTCATCACCTGCATTTCAAAAAGGTTAGAAAACACTATTTTCATAATAATACGAATATAGGTTATTTACCATGAGGTAATAACCTTCTATGGAAGTTCCGGTGGTAAATGAACATATTATCTAGGACTTAACAACCAATATCGCCAGTGATTCTTGCGCCGTATATTACGCGTTAACCATGAGATTTGGAATGGGACGGAGAAGTCAGCTGGATCGGCTCTCTCTCGCATGCCAACGGATGACCGGGCCTTTGTTGCAACTCCTCTTGTAGAGGGTTAGCAGGTTATGGGTGGGATCCCTCAACATCCCAAGTCTTCTGGTATCTATGAGGGTTGTACACCTTAGGCTAATAATGGAAACAAGTTTTATCCTAGGTATGATGTGCAATCCGTCGGGTATGCGGGGTCGCGGAGAAGGACAGTGATTGGCTTGGATCTTAGTCTGGTCCTCACACCAAGGAAGTGTGGGCGAGCCTATAACTCAGATGTGCAACAAAGCTAAGATCTCTCATGGGTAAAGTGACGCACCTCTGCAGAGTGTAAGAACTGTAACTTGTTACTCCCTATTCCGGGAAGGAGCTGCGAACACTGCGGGAAAGGAACTCCATGAAAGTTCTGGTAAACCCGTGAAGGCTGATGGACATAGCTTTTCAGAATAAAATCAACCTTTGAAGAAATGTTTACGAAAACTTGCATTGCCTACGACCTATGGTCTGTGGCTGTAGATAGTGCATCAAACACTTCTCTTTAGTAAACTTGCTGAGTACGCTCGTACTCAACGTATCTTCTTAACCCTTGCTAGATCTCGGAGAAACTAATGGCGTTCCTAGGAAATAAGTTACTTGAAGAGTTGAAGATATCTGAGAGAGATCAACGGAGTCGAAGATCTTACTGGAAGCTATCAAAGACAAGCTGAAGCGTAGAATATAAATAAAACTCCTAGAATCTAAAACCTACTTCCGTAGAACAGTACTATAATAGCACTTTCAAGCCTTATATATATACTTATAAGTAGTACTCTTAAGGTAAACTCCGAATGGATCTTTCTGGTTCTTTCTGTATAATATTCCTCACTGTTCGAGGAAGTTCTCTGGATCTTTTGTAATATGCTATATGTAATCTAAAGTGTTGTCTTGGACCCGCGATGTTTCTGTTGTACCACTCTGAGGGATATAATGCGGATGGAACGGTGTTCCATTGATGTTATGTCAACGACTATAGTGTACTACATCATGCAGTGGTATGCTTGGTCACCGCAAGGATCAGAAATATGTGGGGCTTGCTTTTTATTGCTTTTTTCCTATTTTCTCTCCCGTATGTTCCTTTCCCAACGCCCACGAGGCCATGAGTGGCCACCGGCCACCCATGGAGTGCCCCTGGGCTCCGCTGCATGGCCCGGGACGTCGCGCGAATCTCACTCCCTGCGCACGCCCGAATGCTCCTATAGCCGGCGATCCGTCAAGGGGAAAATGGACGGGATGGAGAAAGGCAGGGATTGGGGTGAGGGGCGATGGGACTGGGACGGGTGGAGGCCGGGCCTGCCCTTCTTGGCGAAGAAACCCCCTATTCTTGCTTGCTCCGGCGGGCGCATCTCCCTTCCTGCTCAGAGACTACAGCCCACCCTTGTCCTGCTCGTCTTGGCCGCTTCTCCCTAGCATCGGCGGGGAGGCTCGTCTTGGATGAGGTGAGGAGGGTTGTTGTTGCCGCGAGCCACGACGACACGGCCAGGCGAAGGTGAGTCGGCGGCCATCGTCGTTGAATCAGGGCCGGTAGACCGGCGGATGGGGAAGATTGGGCATGAGGGGCGAGTCTAGGAGTTGAAGGAGTCTCTCATACACTCATATGTCTTGTCGTGTAGCACGAATCGATGTGACACGTAGTGGATCAGACGCAGCGTCGTTCTGGCGCCGGCGCGCCAGCCAGTATTTGGGTACATTAATATAGCGGATCGACTATTTCAAAAGAGACGTTTTAGTATTGTCGGGCTAGTTAAGTGCCGGGACTCGAAGGAGTGCGCCCGTGAAACCAGCTTGCATTGGATTAGGGGTGCCAACGTTAATCAGGGCATGAGATCACATCAAGCAAGCACACCATACAGTACTATCTTAATAATAACACAACTAATTCGGGAGTTTTTCGTTGAACTATTTTGGAAGTAACAATGCCGCACAGTCCATCAATCAAGCCCTCCCGAACGTTGCCGCGACATATATGGGAACTCGAACGTTGCAAAAGGCCGGAGTTCAATTCAGTACATGTGTACCTGTCCCTCCTGTAGACGTCCACTGATATCAGGTTTCTTCAACGTCAAGCGACGCGCACACACAAATCATTGGTTTCGGTGATTGAACACATTTTTGGAACGTAGTACCAGTGAGCTAAATTGGTCGATGGAAAACGTCGCTTAATAATGGACCCGTCCCATCCGCGGCAAGCTTTATCAAAACAAACATTCTGAGCTCTTTTCTATTTATTTATTTTTCAGTAGGAGCTCTTTATTGGGAACAAACAAAAATGACGTTTTCTGAATTAACTATCCCTTTATTGGGAACAAACAAAAATGACGTTTTCTGAATTAACTATCTTTGTTTCTGTTTTTTTTAGCGCGCAAAAACGTTAATTGTAAATATCGCGTGAGTTAAATCCATCGTTAGTCATTGAACTTGTTTAGCAAAGTTAATACAGTCATCGTACATCGGAAATACAAGTTTACGGTCACTGAAGACGCGTCGGAGCGTCACTCGCGGTCACCGCCCGCGCCGTAGAGAAGTATTTGACGATGTGGCGAGCTGAGGGCGCACTGTCAGTAACTTAGTATATAATAAAGAACAATCACTTATAGGAGTTTTTTTTTGCAAAATGGTCATCCCTTCCCTGGGTCCGTCTCTGCTCCACCCTGGCATGTCCTGGTCCTGAAAATATACAGCGTCATCGCTGCGGATGGAACACACCAGCATGTGTCGCGCTCCCCTGTCTCCACACGCCGACGCAAGCTTCCTCGCCTCCCCTGCCTTCCCACGCCGACGCAAGAATTCTAAGCTCGAACAAGTAGAGACAGTAATGACAGCAGTACTAGATACAACAGCTTCGTCTAGGGCGACTGCAGCTGACAATTGGTGTAATTCCCAGGCAGCAGTACTAGATACAACAGCAGTACTAGAGACGCGAAAGTTTTAAGCTCGACAAGTGGGCGGCGTCGACAGCTTCGTCGGGGGCGACTGGAGCCGGTCACCCGCGGGCACGCTCGTGAAGGCGTCGTCGGTGGGGACGAACACCGTGATGCTTATGTCGCGCTCGTCGCGTTGGAGGCCGGGAAAGGCGCCGACGAGCAGACGATGCCCATGCTAGGGCATGCTGCCGTGACGTTGACGACGTCAAGGTCCGCGGAGGCGCCGCCCGTGATCTGGAACATCGTGGTGACCAGCTTCTCGGCGGCCGGGAGGCGGCGGAGGTCGGCCGGGGAGATGTACTCGAGGAGGACGTGGTAGCGGAGCACGTCGGCGAGGTCGGCCCCCACGACAGCCGCGAACGCCGACGGTGACTGCGGGAGGTAGATGCGAGGACCGGCCCGTGAGCTCCCGCGCCACGGAGCTGGACGCTAGCATCCAGAGAGGTCCGGGAACAACAGCCTCCACGTCCACTATGGCGGCCGACGGCGAGGACGGGAGCAGCCGACGAGGTCCGGGGATGGTGCGAGGACCGCCTGCACGTCCACTGCGGCGGCTGGCGGCGAGGAAGCGAGCAGCCGTGAGAAGCCGGCGAGGTCTGGGAACGGCGCGAGCACCGCCTCCACGTCCACCGCGGCGGCCGGCCGCGAGGACGCGAGCAGCCCGACCACCACCGCGAGGAGGACGAGGCTGGATTGGTCAAAGTGAGGATTTAGATAGAAGAAGATGATAATTTTGCAAAAAGCCCCTCCTATACGTGGGTTTTCTTACTTATCTCTTAAGTGACCTGACAGTGGGTCATGTAACTTGCCACATCAGCAAATACAACACGCCAACAGCTCTAGTGACCGTGCATGAACCTCTATGTCGTATTTAGTGACCGTAAACTTGTATTTCTGATGTACGATGACTATATTGACTTTGCTAAGCAAGTTCAATGTCTAATGGTGGATTTAACTCATATCGCGTGGGTGATGCATGTACACTTTGTCCTCGTTGTCTTTTTTCTTTGAGGGAAACAACCGGGCTCCTTCTGCTGCAGACTTTATTAATCAAAGCACATATACAACGTTAATTAATAGAAAAATAATAAAACTAGGTGGATCATCAACCCAAACATATGGTTGTGACTCCAAAGCTCTAAAGAGGCTATCAGCTACACTATTTGCTTCCCTGTTACAATACCGAAAGACACAAGCAAAAAAAGTTGAGGCTTGAACATAGATATCATCATAAAATGCCACCGCCGCCGTTGAAGTAATATCTCCGGATTGAAGGGCTTCAATGGCTTGTAAACAGTCTGATCAGATCACAATCTTCGAGCATCCCACCTCATTGGCTAAACCTAAGCCTCTGCAGATAGCATGTGCTTCCAAAGTGTTTGCATCAATGGCATGATCAAAAGGATTATTGCAAGCTGCAATAAAATTACCCATATCATTTCTGACAACCACACCAATTCCTCCTGTAAAAAAATTCCGGATTGAAACTAGCATCAACATTTATCATAAAAAAACCCTCGTGTGGTTTTTTCCACATACTAATTCTTGGTGATGCGTTCTTTCGCAGAGCCTTTATATAGCTTGATGTGATAGTACGTATTGACATACTCGATAAGTGATCATCCTTTGCAGCCATAGAATGGTGATGATTTTGCCATAATCTTTGACCAGAATGAGAAGAGTAGAGAAGGCAGCAAAACAAGCAGCGGCGATAATCTTTCCCTCATTCTCTCTTTCTCTCTCTCAAGATCAGGGCTCCCACTTGGTCGCGCGCGATACCCACCTCTCCCCTGAAACCTCTCCTTGAGAGTCGACCCCCACCCTCTGCGGCCGCCCCTCTCCTCCTCTCTCTCCGGTGGCCAAGGTGGTCGGCGAGGCACTGGAGTAGGTGGTAGGCTTCTTCCTTTTCTTGTAGTTGTAGTTTTTTCAGATCTAGTATTTGTTAGTTGTCCCCTTTGTTGGAATTATGCCCTAGAGGCAATAATAAAGATGTTATTATTATAATTCTTGTTCATGATAAAGTTTATATTCCATGCTAGAATTGTATTAAGCGGAAACTTTAATACTTGTGTGGTTTGTAAACAACACCGTGTCCCTAGTACGCCTCTATGGACTAGCTCATTGATCAATGATGGTTAAGGTTTCCTAACCATAGACATGAGTTGTCAATTGATAATGAGATCATATCATTGGGAGAATGATATGGTGGATAGACCCAAACAAATCAGAGCAATTAGATCGTGTCATCGTGTTCGTCTTTGCGAAGCTTTTCCTATGTCAAATATTGTATTCCTTAGACCATGAGATAATGCAACTCCCTGGTATCGGAAGAAAGCTTTGAGGTCATCAAACGTCATCCTATGAGAGGGTGATCATAAAGGTGTCTCTCAGGTGATCGGAAAGTATCTGTTGGGTTGTATGTATCGAGATGGAATTTGTCCCTCCCAAGTCGGAGAGATATACTTCGGGCCCACTCGGTAATCGATATCAACACCGCTTGCAAGCATGTGGTTAAGGAGTTAATCACAAAGTGATATCGGATTACGGAACGAGTAAAGTACTTGCTGTGAACGAGATTGAACTAGGTATGACGATACCGACGATCGAATCTCGAGCAAGTAAAATATCGCGAGACGAAGGGAATATATATATGGGATTGATTGAATCCTGGCATCGTGGTTCATCCGATATGATCATTGATGAATGTGTGGGAGTCAATATGGGTGCCCAGACCCCGCTGTTGATTATTGATAGAAGATCATGTCTGCATATTCTCGAACCCGCAGGGTCACACACTTAACGTATCTCGACGCTAGGATAGATTGGATAATTGGTTTATGGATTTTTGTTCGGAGTCTCGGATGGGATCCGGGATATCACGAGAGGTTCCGGAATGGTCCGGAGAATAAGATTCATATAAGGCAGTGCAGTTTTTGGAGTTCGGAATTGTTCCGGGTTAATCGGTATTGTACCGGAAGCTTCTAGAACCTTCCGGAAGGGGACCAACGTGGCCCCACCTTCCGGGAGGGGGCATGGGCCTATGAGGGAGTGTCCTGGCCGCATTGGGCCAGGGGCACAAGGCCCCATAGGGCCCAGCCGATTCTAGATAGATTTGACTCGTTTAAATCTCGGGATAGAATTTCTAGATAAGGGAGAGTTTAAATCGTTTAAACTAGAGATATGATTTCTAGATAAGGGAGAGTTTAAATTGTTTAAACTAGAGATAGGCTTGGAGGAGGGGCAAGGGCTGGCCGCCCCCCTCTATATATAGAGGGGTGGTGCGCCCCCTCCCCCTACACACCTTCCTCCAAGCCCTAGCAGCCTTGCTACCTTCCTCTCTCCCTCCCGACTGTTTGTAGGCGAAGCCCTGCAGCAGAAATTCTCCACCATATACATCACGCCGTCGTTTTGTAGATCCAATCTATCTCTCCACCATACTCGCTGGTCCGAGGAAGGAGGAGACGTCGAGGTGCTGCACGTGTGCATCTCACGGAGGCACCGCCACTTGTGGTGCTAGATCGGATCAGATCGCGAGGAGGAGAAGCGAGTACGACTACATCACCCACGTTCCGACGAACGTTCCGCTGTGCGAATCTTCAAGGGTATGAAGATCTAATCCAATCTCTCTCGTTGTTTGCATCTCCTAGATTAGATCTTGGCTTTCCCTCTGTTCGCTCCGTAGAAAATTTTGATTTACTATGCCGCGAAACCCTTCAGTGGTATCAGAGCTAGATCTATGCGTAGATGTGTTTCACGAGTAGAACGCAACATGGTTGTTGCGGGCGTTGATGTTTTCTGTTGCAAGCCTCTTGTTTGTGTTCTTCTTATGACGCGGGATAGTGAGATTGAAGCGATCCAGGCCAACCTTACGCGACGTCGTTCGCGAGACCGGCTCCGCACTTGACGTGTGGCTTGTTCCACACATGCGGCTGGTGGATGTCAGTTTCTCTCACTATAGTTGTCATAGGATTAACACCGGAGTTTGGCAACCATAATATCACCGTTGTGGCTTTCTGTAGGTAAGAATCGTTCTTAGCATCTACTCCCATAAGCCACGTAAAACATGCAACAACAAAGTAGAGGCGTCTAACTTGTTTTTGCAGGGAGTGTTTTCTGTGATATGGTATGGCCCAAGATGTGATGTGTATATTGTATGTGATGATCATGTTTTGTAATGTTTCACGACTTGCATGTCGATGAGTACACAACCGGCAGGAGCCATATGGTTGTCTTTATAATTGTGTATGACCTGCGAGTCAACTTCTTATACGCCATGTAATAGCTTTACTTTATCGCTAAGTAGTTAGCAATAGTTGTAGTTGCTATTCGTGGTGGAGGCAATCATGGTGGAGTGATGGAGATCGTGCCGGAACGCACAAGATGGAGATCATTGCGCGAAGATAGGCTATACCATGTCACATAAAGTTATATGCATGTGATGTTTATCCTTTTATGTATCTTATCATGCTTAGATCGCGACGGTAGCATTATAAGATGATTCCTCACTTAAAGATCAAGATAAAAACTGTGTTCTCCCCAAGTATGCACCGTTGCGAAAGTTCGTCGTGTCCAAGCATCACGTGATGATCGGGTGCTATAGACTCTACGCTCACATACAACGGGTGCAAGCCAGTTTTTGCACACGCGGAAATACTTGGGTCTAACTTGACGAGCCTAGCATGTACAGACATGGCCTCGGAACACAAGAACCGAAAGGTTAAGCATGAGTCATATGAATGATATGATCGACACTTTGTTGTCCACCATTGAAACCACATCTCTTCTCGTGATGATCAGATTAGGTGTGGTGAATTTGGATCGTGTTCACTAAACAACTTGAGGGATGTTGAATTTAGTGGGAGTTCATCTAGTAATTTGATTAAGTTGAACTATTTATCATGAACATAGTCTAAATTGTACTTGCAAATACTGTAGATCCAATGGCCAAGTCCAACTTCAACTTCAACGTTTTTGCTGAGAAAGAAAAGCTTAGAAACAATGGGTCTAACTTCACCAACTGGTTCCGCAATCTAAGAATCATTCTGTCTGGCGGACAAAAGGACTATGTCCTTGGGAAAGCGTTAGGTGACGCCCCTGCTATAGATGCGCCGGCTGACGAAAAAGCTGTTTATCAGTCACGCAAGGATGATTATGATTTGATTAAGATCGTCATGTTGTATGCTATCGAATCGGATCTTCAAAATCGTTTTGAGGAGTTCGCCGGGCCCTTTGAGATTCTCGAGGAGCTGAAAAACATGTTTCAGACTCAAGCCCGTTCTGAGAGATATGAGATCTCTAAGAAATTCTTTAACTGCAAGATGGAGGAAGGGAGGTTCGTTAGTGAGCACGCCATTAAGATGTCGGGCTACACTCAACGCCTTGAGCAACTGGACTGCAAGATTCCAGAGGAGCTCAAGATTGACACTCCTAGCTACAAAAGTTTTGTAGTTGATCACAATCAGATTGGTTCCACTGATACGATCACTGAGCTCTTTGCTAAGATGAAAGTAGCGGAGGTGAATATCAAAAAGAATAATCATATGTTGATGGTCAACAATCCCCCCACCTTCAAGAAAGGTAAGGGTGCAAGGAAGCCCTTCAAGAAAGGCGGCGGCAAGCGCGTTGCCCCTGCTGAGAAGAAGCTCAGGTCTGGTCCTAAACCGGACACTGAGTGCTTCTATTGCAAGGACAAGGGTCACTGGAAGCGCAACTGTCCGAAGTACTTAGCGGACAAAAAGGCTGGCACCATCAAAGGTATATTTGATATACATGTTATTGGTGTTTTCCTTACTAGCCCTCGTTGTAGTGCCTGGGTATTTGATACCGGTTCAGTTGCTAATATTTGTAACTCGAAATAGGAGCTACGGAATAGACGGCGGCTTGCGAGGGATGAGGTGACGATGCGCGTTGGCAACGGATCAAGAGTTGATGTGATGGCCGTCGGCACGCTCTCCTTAGTTTTACCTTCGGGATTAGTTTTAAACCTTAATAAATGTTATTATGTGCCTGCGTTGAGCATGAACATCATTTCCGGATCGTGTTTATTGCAAGACGGTTATTCATTTAAATCGGAGAATAATGGTTGTTCTATTTATATGAGTAACATCTTTTATGGTCATGCACCTCTTGTGAATGGTTTATTTCTTCTAAATCTCGAAAGGGATGAAACACACATCCATAACATTGAGGCTAAGAGATGCAAAGTAGATAGTGATAATACTACTTATTTGTGGCACTGTCGTCTAGGTCATATTGGTGTAAAGCGCATGAAGAAACTCCATTCTGATGGACTTTTGGAGTCTCTTGATTTTGAATCATTTGACACATGCGAACCATGCCTCATGGGCAAGATGATCAAAACCCCGTTCTCCGGTATGATGGAGCGAGCAACGGACTTGTTGGAAATCATACATACCGATGTATGCGGACCGATGAGTGTTTCGACGCGCGGTGGATATCGCTATTTTCTCACTTTTACCGATGACTTAAGTAGATATGGGTATATCTATTTAATGAAACATAAATCTGAAACGTTTGAAAAGTTCAAAGAATTTCAGAATGAAGTGGAGAACCATCGTAACAGAAAGATTAAGTTTCTACGATCCGATCGTGGGGGCGAATATTTGAGTTATGATTTTCTCACGCATCTTAAAGCAAGTGGAATCGTTTCACAACTCACGCCACCCGGAACACCACAGCGCAATGGTGTGTCTGAACGCCGGAATCGAACCCTATTAGATATGGTCCGATCGATGATGTCTCTTACTGATTTGCCGTTATCATTTTGGGGTTATGCATAAGAAACCGCTGCTTTCACTTTAAATAGGGCTCCATCTAAATCCGTTGAGACGACACCGTATGAACTGTGGTTTGGTGCTAAACCTAAGTTGTCGTTTCTTAAAGTTTGGGGATGCGAAGCTTACGTCAAGAAGTTGATGCCGGACAAGCTCGAACCCAAAGCGGAGAAATGCGTCTTCATAGGATACCCTAAGGAAACTATTGGGTATACCTTCTATCATAGAACCGAAGGCAAAGTGTTTGTCGCAAAGAACAGTTCCTTTCTTGAGAAGGAGTTTCTCTCGAAAGAAGTGACTGGGAGGAAAGTAGAGCTAGACGAGGTTATTGAACCTTCTCTTGAATTGGAGAGTAGCGCAGCACCTGAAATTGTTCCAGTGCCGCCTACACCAACAATAGAGGAAGCTAATGACAAGGATCATGAAGCTTCGGACGATGCTGCTACTGAACGTCGCAGGTCGACAAGGTCGCGTGCCCCTCCTGAGTGGTACGGCAACCCTGTCTTGACTGTCTTGTTGGTAGAAGACAGTGAACCTATGAACTATGAGGAAGCGATGATGAGTCCAGACTCTGAGAAATGGCTGGAAGCCATGAAATCCGAATTGGGATCCATGAGCGAAAACCAAGTATGGACTTTGGTGGATCCTCCTAGCTACCGAAAGGCCGTTGAGTGCAAATGGATTTTCAAGAAGAAAACGGACGCGGATGGTAATGTTACCGTCTATAAAGCACGGCTTGTCGCAAAAGGTTTTCGACAAGTTCAAGGTGTTGACTACGATGAGACTTTCTCTCCCGTAGCGATGTTTAAGTCCATTCGGATTTTATTAGCAATTGCTGCGTTTCATGATTATGAAATATGGCAGATGGATGTCAAGACTGCTTTCCTCAATGGGAACATTGATGAAGAGTTGTATATGATGCAACCCGAAGGTTTTGTCGATCCTAAGGATGCTAGTAAAGTATGCAAACTTCAGCGTTCCATTTATGGACTGAAGCAAGCATCTCGGAGTTGGAACCTTCGTTTTGATCAAGTGATCAAGAGCTTTGGATTTGTTCCAAATTGCTATGAAGCTTGTATCTACAAGAAAGTGAGTGGGAGCTCGGTGACGTTTCTGGTACTGTATGTGGATGACATATTGATTATCGAAAATGACATCAACATGCTTAACGATGTGAAGAGTTATTTGAACAAGTGTTTTTCAATGAAAGACCTAGGTGAAGCTGCTTATATATTGGGCATCAAAATCTATAGAGATAGACAAAGACGCCTGATAGCTTTAAGCCAGAGTACATACCTAGACAAAGTTCTGAAAAGGTTCAGAATGGATAAGGCAAAGAAAGGTTCAGTGCCTATGTTGTCAGGTAAGATATTGAGCAAGGCTCAGTGTCCAGCTACGGTAAATGATAGGGAAGCTATGAGCAAAGTGCCTTATGCCTCGGCCATAGGTTCCATCATGTATGCCATGCTGTGTACTAGACCGGATGTGTCCAATGCTCTTAGTTTGACGAGCAGATATCAAAGTGATCCAGGAGTGGAACACTGGACAGCCGTGAAGAACATCCTAAAGTACCTAAATAGAACTAAAGAAATGTTCTTAGTCTATGGGGGTGATGAACAGCTTGTCGTAAAAGGTTACGTCGATGCTAGTTTTGACACCGACAAGGATGATTCTAAATCTCAGACAGGATACGTTTATATTTTGAATGGAGGAGCTGTGAGCTGGAGAAGCTGCAAGAAAAGTGTGATCGCGGGATCTACAGTAGAAGCGGAATACATGGCTGCTGCAGAAGCGTCAAGTGAAGGAGTTTGGATCAGAAACTTCATCACTGAGCTTGGCGTGGTTCCAAGTGCATTGGACCCACTGGAGATATTGTGTGACAACACTGGCGCCATAGTACTCGCTAAGGAACCAAGATATCATCCAAAGACCAAGCATATCAACCGCAAGTTTCATATAATCCGAGATTATATAGCAGATGGAGATCTGAAGATTAGCAAAGTACATACGGATCTGAATGTCGCAAATCCACTGACTAAACCTCTTCCACGTGTAAAACATGATCAACACCTCAGTGCCATGGGTGTGAGATTGTTGCCAAATGTAAACTAGATTATTGACTCTAGTGCAAGTGGGAGACTGTTGGAATTATGCCCTAGAGGCAATAATAAAGATGTTATTATTATAATTCTTGTTCATGATAAAGTTTATATTCCATGCTAGAATTGTATTAAGCGGAAACTTTAATACTTGTGTGGTTTGTAAACAACACCGTGTCCCTAGTACGCCTCTATGGACTAGCTCATTGATCAATGATGGTTAAGGTTTCCTAACCATAGACATGAGTTGTCAATTGATAATGAGATCATATCATTGGGAGAATGATATGGTGGATAGACCCAAACAAAGCAGAGCAATTAGATCGTGTCATCGTGTTCGTCTTTGCGAAGCTTTTCCTATGTCAAATATTGTATTCCTTAGACCATGAGATAATGCAACTCCCTGGTATCGGAAGAAAGCTTTGAGGTCATCAAACGTCATCCTATGAGAAGGTGATCATAAAGGTGTCTCTCAGGTGATCGGAAAGTATCTGTTGGGTTGTATGTATCGAGATGGAATTTGTCCCTCCCAAGTCGGAGAGATATACTTCGGGCCTACTCGGTAATCGATATCAACACCGCTTGCAAGCATGTGGTTAAGGAGTTAATCACAAAGTGATATCGGATTACGGAACGAGTAAAGTACTTGCTGTGAACGAGATTGAACTAGGTATGACGATACCGACGATCGAATCTCGAGCAAGTAAAATATCGCGAGACGAAGGGAATATATATATGGGATTGATTGAATCCTGGCATCGTGGTTCATCCGATATGATCATCGATGAATGTGTGGGAGTCAATATGGGTGCCCAGACCCCGCTGTTGATTATTGATAGAAGATCATGTCTGCATATTCTCGAACCCGCAGGGTCACACACTTAACGTATCTCGACGCTAGGATAGATTGGATAATTTGTTTATGAATTTTTGTTCGGAGTCTCGGATGGGATCCGGGATATCACGAGAGGTTCCGGAATGGTCCGGAGAATAAGATTCATATAAGGCAGTGCAGTTTTTGGAGTTCGGAATTGTTCAGGGTTAATCGGTATTGTACCGGAAGCTTCTAGAACCTTCCGGAAGGGGACCAACGTGGCCCCACCTTCCGGGAGGGGGCATGGGCCTATGAGGGAGTGTCCTGGCCGCATTGGGCCAGGGGCACAAGGCCCCATAGGGCCCAGCCGATTCTAGAGAGATTTGACTCGTTTAAATCTCGGGATAGAATTTCTAGATAAGGGAGAGTTTAAGTCGTTTAAACTAGAGATAGGATTTCTAGATAAGGGAGAGTTTAAATTGTTTAAACTAGAGATAGGCTTGGAGGAGGGGCAAGGGCTGGCCGCCCCCCTCTATATATAGAGGGGTGGTGCGCCCCCTCCCCCTACACACCTTCCTCCAAGCCCTAGCAGCCTTGCTACCTTCCTCTCTCCCTCCCGACTGTTTGTAGGCGAAGCCCTGCAGCAGAAATTCTCCACCATATACACCACGCTGTCGTGTTGTAGATCCAATCTATCTCTCCACCATACTCGCTGGTCCGAGGAAGGAGGAGACGTCGATGTGCTGCATGTGTGCATCTCACGGAGGCACCGCCACTTGTGGTGCTAGATTGGATCGGATCGCGAGGAGGAGAAGCGAGTACGACTACATCACCCACGTTCCGACGAACGTTCCGCTGTGCGAATCTTCAAGGGTATGAAGATCTAATCCAATCTCTCTCGTTGTTTGCATCTCCTAGATTAGATCTTGGCTTTCCCTCTGTTCGCTCCGTAGAAAATTTTGATTTACTATGCCGCGAAACCCTTCACCCTTGTGGCGTTTGCGAGTAGGCGGCTTGATCTCCGCGGCCAGATCTTGCCCGTCCCGTGTCTTCCTAGCTTCGACTCGCCCCGCCGGTGGCAAGCGGCGGCGTTAGAGAAGGTGGAGGACCCGGGCATCTCGCTGAATAAGGTCAGCAAATGGAGCAGCTTCACAGGAGCGCCTCCCGGCATCGTCCCTGTGAGAGGGTGCTCGCGATTTGACTCGATTCCAAGGTGGAATCTGGTGAATCGTCGATCCAACTCCTGCTCTTCGATAAGCTGGAAGATCTCCCTGGTACGTCTCCACTGCTATCTCCTACACTCGCCTCCCCGAGTCCGTGGCAGGGCCTCTGGTTGGGATGGAGAGTCATTTTCCCTGACGTGGTGTTGGCGTACCTCTGCTACCCCTGCTTTCGTGTTGGCTCTGGACTACTTCTTCTCCTCAAGCTCCAAGGCGGTGATGGGGAATCAAGCGGTCAAAGCCGTTGCTAAGCGGGGGCAGCGTCGGAGTACAAGAACCTACCTTTGGAGCATCCTCTTAGCGTCCTCAATCAAGACGCTGGAATCCTTCTTCATGCCGGTGAGCTCCGGCAAAACTTCAACCTCCATCGGGAGGCCCCGTCCGAGCTCAGGCGTTGAGTGCTTCGCCGGGCCGGAGGCAAGTGGTAGCGTCCCCGCCTCTATCCATGGCTGCAACGCGCTGATCTCCTTGCTCCGCAGTGGAGAAGAGGATGGACTAGATTGCAATTGCAAACTATCTGCAAGGTTCTTCCTACATATGCTAGGGGCCTATGTGTTATTCTCCAATTTTATGGGGTCCTTTGTAATGAATTTGTCCCTCCATTGTAATATTAATACAAGGTTCTAGCCCCTTCTAGGGCGCTCCGCTGTTAAAAAAAAAAGCAGTGGTGACCTGTGCCGTGTGCAACGGAGCATATGTGAAGTGGCCGTGGCACACGCGAGACCTGCCTGCAGTGGAAACCCACACAGGCACACACACACCGCTGACGATGGATCGACGAGTTGACGAGGGAGAGCTGCGTGGGCAAGACGGCTCAGACCGACGCGTCCGATCCGTCCGCTGATTTGCTCCTCGAACATGCATGGCGTGGTGGGAAAAGAATGGTTGGTCATCCCACCTGTGCGTGCGGGCGAGGCCACCGGCCATCATCCCTTTCCTCCCCTAGCTAGCTAGGAGCCTCCAACCGGGGTCCTCTCTTACCTTTGACCGGAGGAGCGCTTGCAGTGGACCCTGCAGGCCGGCGGGCGGCGGATATGCCTAAAATGCGCCCCTGCTCATCGACTTCTGTTGCAGCTAGCTCACGGGCCGTGCGCGCCTCTTCAACGGAAAGTCGGAAACCCTATTCATTCTTTGACGACACCGTCCTACTACTAATAAACACCTTTATTTCTTTTTTTCTGTTTGGGCCTCTCCGCAGCGGGTAGACCGAGCCTTGTGCGCCGTCACGTACTCACGTGCGCGCAGCTCGATTACTCTAACTCGCCGCTTAACTTACCTGCGAACTTTTACTTACGGTACTCAATCACGTGAGTGACCGTACGGCACATCGTAAGCAAGCACCGGTGACCGTACCCGACAGGTCGCATGCAGGCCTATTCCTCAGCTCGCAGCAGCCTTTCGATGGGAGGGATGCCGGCGGTGAAATAAAAAACAGCCTACAACTATTGCACTCGAGCACAGCAGCATACACGCTGCCATGTCTTTTCAGAACACTGCCGCCGCTCGCTCCGACAGTTCCTCAGCAAAGAAAAAA
This sequence comes from Avena atlantica, assembly GCA_910589765.1. Taxonomy (NCBI): domain Eukaryota; kingdom Viridiplantae; phylum Streptophyta; class Magnoliopsida; order Poales; family Poaceae; genus Avena; species Avena atlantica. The sequence continues at coordinate 64,272,522 of OU342737.1, forward strand.
AATTGAAAAAAAAGGAGAAAGAAAGAAACTACGGCGTACCGCTGCCTGCGTGCGCGCGCGACACGGCAAAGTGCGGGGCTGTGCTCTGGTCGCGCTCCCGTTCCATGCACTGGCGGCAGCCATGGACCGGGTGTAAAAAGACGGGCGTCCACGTCGCCGAACCAGCCCCAGGAACGAACGGCCGCTCGATCATGATTAGCTCCCCGCCGAAACCATTTCTGGCTTAATTAATCGCTTCCTCCGCTGCTTTTCCGCCCCCGTCGTTCGCTGGTTAATTAATGGTGATGCGTGGGAACGGTCTGTACTTGTTTGTCCGTTTGTTTATTCAGCCCGGAACCCAGCTACGGTAGCCAACCAGGTTGACGACCGGACCACCACGCTACTCCTGCCTCCGTAGGAACCGGTCCAGGGGCAGTGGCCAGTACCGCCAATCTAGAACGGGAATGGACGGCGGGGACGGGGTCCGCGTGGGTGGACCAGCTGAGGAGCGTCCAGGCGACGGACTCCCCCGGGACGAGCGGTCATCGGTTACCGTGCAGCCGAGACACGATCAAAGGGTGAACAGAGAGAGAGGGAGCGAAGACGACCGCCATTCCCTCTGCTTCTTCTTCTTCTCGCCTCCTCCTCCTCAGCCAGCCCTCCGTTCACAGTTCACAGTTGGGCAACCTTTCTCTGCGTGTTCGGTTCTTCCTTTCTTCGCGTGCTCTGCTGCTGCTGCGCGCGAGAATCAAAAGCCGCCACTAGCGACCGAGCGAGCGAGCGTGACTGGCGCCGTAAACTATCAAAAGAGAGCGTGAGGCGAATTAAAGCGAGCGCCGGGCGGGTCTTCGCGATATCTTTTGCGAATCCTCGAGGGATTCTCTTCTGTCTTCCCCCTGTTGCTTTTCTCCGTAGGAGAGGCGTGCTGTCGAGAATTTGTTGACCGGGAGCGACGGCATGGAGGAAGCCGAGGAGATGCAGGTGGAGAGGCTGCACGAGTTCGACGCGGAGGCCGCCGCCGCCGCCGCCGGAGGCGCCGACACGGACAAGCTCAGCTACGAGATTTTCTCCATCCTCGAGAGCAAGTTCCTCTTCGGATACACGGACCCTCACCAGCTCTGGCTGCCTCCCAAGCCGCCCACGCCGTCGGAGGCGGTCTCGGGCGGGAAGGCTGCGCAGCGAGGGAAGGTGTGCGTGCTGTGCGTGGACGGCGGCGGGGGCGGGCTGCGGGCGCTGCTCGCCGGCCGCGCGCTGGCGCACCTCGAGGCGGCGCTCCAGCGCGCCTCGGGCAACCCCGACGCCCGCGTCGCGGACTACTTCGACCTCGCCGCGGGCACGGGCGCGGGCGGCGTGTTCGCCGCCATGCTCTTCTCCACGCACTCCCGAGGCGCCCCGCTGTTCCGCGCCGAGGACACGTGGCGCCTGGTGGCGGACCACGCGCCCGGGCTCTTCCGGAGGCCCGCGGCCTCCACCTCCCTCTTCTGCCGCGCCAAGAAGCGCCCCCTGGCCGCGCCCACGGCGGCGCTGGGCGTGGCCATGAAGGCGGCGTTCGGGCAGGAGCTCACCCTGCGCGACACCATCAAGCCCGTGCTCATCTCCTGCTACGACCTCAAGTCGTCCGCGCCGCTCCTCTTCTCGCGCGCCGACGCCCTCGAGAGCCAGAGCTACGACTTCCGCCTCTGCGAGGTCGGCCGCGCGGCATGGTCGGAGCCCGGCCGCTTCGAGCCGGCCGAGGTGGCGTCGGTGGACGGCGTCACCTCCTGCGCCGCGGTCGACGGCGGGCCGACGATGGGCAGCCCCGCCGCCGCCGCCATCACCCACGTGCTGCACAACAAGCACGAGTTCCCGTTCGTGCGCGGCGTCGAGGACCTCCTCGTTCTCTCCATCGGCGGCTGCTCCGGCACCGGCGGTTCCGCGGACGCCGACATCGTCCGCATGCGCCGGTGGGGTCCCAAGGAGTGGGCCCGTCCCATCGCGCGGATCGCGGCCGACGGCGCCGCCGACCTCGTGGACCACGCCGTGGCGCGCGCCTTCGGGCAATGCCACTCCTCCAATTACCTGCGCATTCAGGTGAGCCAGCTCTCCATTTATGACGTGCTCTGCCTGCACGAACGTTTCCTTCCTTGGATTAATTCTCGGAGTGACACCTGCTGCCGCGTGATCAGGCGAAACGGGAGAACATGCCGCCGTGCGGGCCGGACGGGGAGTACGACCCGACGCCGACAAACGTGCAGGCGCTGCTCGCGGCGGCCGACGAGACGATGAAGCAGCGGAACGTCGAGTCGGTGCTCTTCGAGGGGAGGCGGATCGGTGAGCAGACCAACGCGGAGAAGCTGGACTGGTTCGCGGCCGAGCTCGTCGCCGAGCACCGCGGCAGGGGCTCCCGGATCGCGCCCACCGTCGCGTTCAAGCAGTCGCCGCGGAAGCAGCCGGCGCTGGGCTGAGCTCTACTGGTGGCCACCGTGGAGGAAGGATCGACATGTAGGCCTCTCTCGCTTCCTGCTGCTCTGGTTGGAATTCTGCTGCACTTTTTACGTGGCAGTGTCAGCGTGGCATGGCTCCGTGAAGCAATTGCCACTCGGATAATTCGAAGAGGAAAATATATGAATGGAACTATGGAACATCCGGGATATACTCCATCTTTTAAGCTTCATTTCAATTTTTTAGGATAGATATGCAGCTACTCCCTTGCAGGATCATGCCATGACTAATGTGGGTCTTTGAGCTGCGATATAATCTGCCGAAAATCAGTGGATACAACTGCGGGTAATAAAAACTGCTTTTCTGAGTTGCAACTCAGGAACAGAGCATGTTTATGCCTTGTCTCAACATAAATAAATTAGCAATGGCATGCAGATTTTCAGTAAGAACTGATAGTATCTGTCAGCTGAATTTCCTGTACGTTTTCCCACTGCTTGTCAAACCCAGAGTTTATCTGCCGGACAAAGTCTGTTCCATTTGAACACTCAGCTTTAACCGCATGACTTCAGTTTCCTGCACCCCGTCAATGTCCACTAGCCTCGTAGTTGAGTCCACGTCTCAAAGGACATGGATTTCGGAGCGGTCCTGCACTAATGTGAACGCGTAGCATTCGGATGTAGTGCCGCATTATTTTCAGATAGGCCTATACATACATAACTATACAATCGAAATAGACGTCTTCAGTGATCACTTTCCGGAAGGAAGCGAAAGAAAAAGAGACCCTGTAGATACATGTCCTATCGCTGTCTTGATACCGACCGGGACATGCTTTTCATTGAAGAGCCTAAAGATTCCTCCAAGCGAACTAAATCAAGCATGTCTACATGTTTTCATAATTAACTTTCCGAATCAGGTAACACTTTAATTTACAAGACCTTACACATGCACCCACACCTATAAACGCACACACACACCCTATCCCTACGAGCACCTCCGATAAACTGAGCCAGCGGATCGGATCTTAAGATTGACGAAGTCACCACGGACGTCTCGCTGTCGACGAAAACGTTGCCTCCTACTATAAGAATATTCCACCTTTTAAGACAACACACAGTGTCAAACCTAGGTTTGAACTCTGGTGGGCTTGAGATACAACCACCCTCTAACCATCCAACCACAGGTTGGTTTGCCTTCTCCTGGCCATGTTAGAGCATCTCCAAAACACCGTGGGCGAGGAGCTACTGCGGGTGCCGGCACGCGTTGCCGGTGTTTTGGAGGACCATCCCACATTGGAGCACCAATACAACATCCCTTGAGTATAGGGATTAATCTTTTTTTTAGACAATAGCAATATTTCATAGTTTCAAACAATAGTTCAAACCATGTTGCATAGTCTTAAAAATACAAATAGTTTCACACAACAACTTAAACAGTAATCCGATTCAAACAGGCAAATTGAGTTATTTATGCAACAACTTAAATAAAATGAAATTTAAATAGTTCAAGTCTCGGTTGTTGCATTTCAGCACCCATAAATGCTCCACTAGACCAATTTTATAGATCCTCGTGAACTTGTGAATCACGAATTTCTTGGTGCACGATGAAGGCAGCAAACTCGCACGACACCTCGTGATCAACTTCGGCTAGAGGACCCCGCTGATCAAACGGATGATCATCAACCACTAATTTTCAGCTCACTCTCGAAGCTAATGTTGTGCATGATCACACAATGGTTCATAACCTCCCATGTCTCAGCTTCCGACCATGTTGGGGGGGGGGGGGGGTGACCCTGGATAGGGTCAAGATAGGGGAAAGAAGAAATGAATCTCCCTTACCTTAAGCCGAATTACAAGCTGAGTCGGCCGAATCATGCAAGATCTGGCCGAGATAAGCTGAGGCTTGGGAAATATAGAGTGATTAACACATTACTCGCCCGACGTGTAAGCTAAGTCGGCCGAATAAGGTTGATTGACTTGTATGTAGATGAAGGCCGAGCCGAATTATGCGAGATGAGGCCGAGTAACGTGAAACTTGCAGGAGAAGGAGGAGCCTATAGTCAAACCCTAGTTGCTGGCTAGGAGGAATCTATACAGAGCCAAGAGCTAAGGACAAAGAGCAGAGCTACAGAGGGACAGACAAGCGTCACGGAGGTGACAGTGAGGAAGCCCGAGGCACACATGTGAGGGCCTCTGGGTCTTTGCCGCTGATAGAATGGGGACATGAAAAGGAGTCCGCCGAGTTACCACTTTGGGACAAGCATATTCCAAGAATATGCTTGCCACGTCAGCCCTAGAAGGAACCAAGAAACCCCTTTATAAGGAGGGGCACAAGCTCCTGAGAGGGGCATCGATTCATTTGACACCGAAGGGCTAGTGTAGCAGTCTTCTTCTTCTCTATGATACAGCTTAAGGAGCACTTGTAACTCTTGAGAAGAGAAATAAAGATCTACTTATTATTAGTCAATTGAGTGTAGAAATCACTATATCTTCCCTCCCCGGATCCCTCTAGCATCCATTGGCCCCATACTTTAGCTTACCCATGGCATCTGCCGTGCCACCACCACGACAGTTGGCGCCCACCGTGGGGCCAGCAGCGGTGCTAGCTGGAGTCAAGATCCGGACGGGAAACTTCATCCACACCGGCGAGCGGGTTTTTTCTGGCTTAGTCCAGAGATTTGATATCTGGGACAATGTCAGCGATAACGCTGGCAGCTTTAGGAGGGCACCCCCGCGCAACGGCATCTTCATCAACCTGGGCGCTCACAAGGTCTACGTCGGCGTCAACACCTCCTGCGTCTACCGGCACCGAGTCATCGAGGCGGGAGAACCACCCCTCTATGCTGCTAGCGGTCAGCGTAGAGTTTGGCCCGCAGGCAGCGTCGAGGTGATGATGGCGGCCCCGGCACCAGCAGCGGGAGTAGGCGCCGGACCAAGCAAGGACCCGGCGACAGGAGGGCAGGTGGCCACAAAGCAAACAACTCCAAAGCCTACCGAGGTAGATCCACCAGCGACCAGGGCGGCCGAGGTGCAGGAGGTAACTCCAAAGGCGGCAAGGGTAAGATGGCCACCTCTAGAGAGACCAAAGAATATCCTTCAGGCAACTATAGATAACCTAACTACTCCTGTAGTGCCGATACTTGACCCGGCAAACGCACAGGCGGAGTTAGAAGAAATTAGACAGAAAGTGCTAGTAGAGGCAAAAAAAAGGTGTCGGCCTTGCGGGAATCCTTAAACAGGACCTTGCGAGAGTACGCTAGGGAAAACAAACTAGATGTGGCCCCTGACCGAGTAGATGAGCTGAGATTAAGAGGAAAGAACCTCATGAATGATATCAACAAAGAGCACGAAGCTCGTCGAGATGATTCGGTTGATCCAGGCTTGCCTAGGTACAGTACCCCGGCAAAGAACCTTAGGGCAGCAAATGCCGCAGCCCTGGAGTTGGAGGGATTAAGCGGGGAAGCCCGACAAAAATAGCAAGAAAGAGTAAATGAGCTGGTACGCATTGCAAACCAGCAGAATGAGGAAATACTTAGGGCTGATCCGGCGAAGCCAGGAGCTTCTCGCATGGTACATTCGGCAGGGGCTGCGCCCGCATTATCTGCGACAGAGGCATCCTCGCCCGAAAACAATGCGCGAAAAGACAGAGTAGTGACTTCGGGAAAAAGAAATAAGCAGATTATCCCATATGATCCGGCGGTGGTCGGGAAGGTCAATGAAAATAGAGGCAATGGGAGCCGAGGTAACAGCGGTGATAGAAACCTCGTCCGTGCAAACAGAGAGCACAGAAACCTCGGAAGGGGAAACCATGAGAACAATAACCCGGCGGAAGGGAGGAGGTACCCCCCGCAGGACCCTCAGCCGAGGTATGAGCCTCGGCAGGAGCGAGAAGCAAGGCCAACTCAACAAAATTAGGCAAATGATAGATACAATGATGGCTACTCGGACATGGAGTATGCAGAGCATGGAGGACAAAACCACTATGGAGTATAGGAGAGAGTTATCTATAGAAAATTGCTGTCAACTGACGCAAGATTGAAGCTGGACAGGCTGTATCGGTCCGAGCTGTTGGAAGAACAGGGTCCACCTGGCCCGGCGTGTTTTGGACCTCGGATCATGGGCGAACCGCCCGTGCCGAACTTCCAGTTGGCAAGGGGAACGAAAACATACAATGGGAGTACGAAGCCACAAGATTGGTTAATTGACTATGCCACAGCAGTAAAAATAGCTGGCGGAAATTTGAGATGGGCGGTAAGATACGTCCCACAGATGCTGGAAGGACCGGACAGAGTATGGCTGAACAATTTACCAACAGGAAGTATCAACTGTTGGTTAGATTTCGAAGAAATGTTTTTGAGTAATTTCACCAGTACATATAAGAGGCCAAACAGGCCACAACAGCTCGCGATGTGCAAGCAGAAGCCGAATGGGACAGATAGAGAATTCTTGACTCGGTGGTGCAACCTTAGAAACTCATGTGAAGGGGTCATCGAGTCTCAAGCGATAGCCTGGTTTTCTCAGGGCTGCAGATATGCAAGCGTGTTATGGCAGAGGTTGTAGAGAGATATGCCAACCACATTGGCGGAAACCATCAGGATAGCAGATTCATATGCCTTAGGTGATCCGACTCAACCAGAGTTAATGTCGGCAGAACATCGGGAGCAGCAGGATCATTATGTTAGAGATGGTGCCGGATCATCGTGGCACAATGAATACCGAGGTAGAAGAAGGGTCGAGAGGCCAGATTACAAATATGCTTCCAATCAAGTGGCAGCGGTTATGCAGGATCAACCGACTCATGGGAACAATCAGCGACAGAAGAATGGTCCTTAGCAGTGGACGCCGAGGAATGAAGGGAAAAGGCAGTGGACGCCGGAACAGAAGAAGCAATGGCAGGAGAGGCAAAAGTACACATTTGAATCCATGCTGGATCAACCGTGTAAATTCCACACGCCTAACCCAGCCAAACCAGCCAATCACACTACTCGCCAATGCACTTGGATGAAAAGTGCAATGGGATACCCGACAGGCATACAAGCACCACCGCATCAAGTACATCAACAGCAGCAACCACAGTTAACCGGGGGAATGCGCGACAGCTAATGTTACCACCACCCCCTCCGAGGTATGATAACCCAGACCGGAGGGATGCAGTGCACCAAGTGGTAAATCAGAATCAAGACGGAAGGGGAAACCACGGGAACAATGGACGCTATGATTATAGGGAGCATCACCAATCATATTGTGTGTTCACAACAGAACAACAAGCTAGACAAAGCGTACAACGTCGACATATGGAAGTGAATGCAGTTATGCCGGCAGTACCGAGATACGTGCCATGGTCCGATCAAGAGATAACCTGGAGCATAAAGGATCACCCGAAGATAATGCCGAATCTAGGGTCATATGCTTTGGTACTGGATCCGACATTTGTCGGGCCTAGCATCAATGTGAAGTTCTCGAAAGTACTCATAGAAAATGGAAGTAGTATCAACATCATGTACAAGGACACAATGCACAAACTCGGAATAACACAGAACATGCTACAGCCCACAAGGACCACATTCAATGGGATAGTTCCGGGGCTCTCGTGCGAGCCTATTGGGAAAGTCCGAGTAGATGTGTTATTCGGCACAAGGGAGAATTGTAGAGCCAAGAATCTGGAGTTTGAGGTGGTGGACCTCGAAAGTTGCTATCATGCTTTACTCGGACGGCCAGCATTGGCTAAATTTATGAGCAGCTGTCACATCACGTACCTAAAAATGAAGATGCCAGTACCACATGGATTACTAACAGTAACAGGGGATTACAGAAATCAATGGAATGCGCTTCGGCCGGGTCAAACCTGGCCGAGTCATTGGTAATTGCAAGAGAGAAAAGAAGGATTCAGGAAGTGGCATCTCTGGCTCAGTCGGCACAGCTTAATATGCCGGCATTAGCCAATCCGCATGGAAGTGTATCTTTCCAGACGACTAAGGAGACGAAAAAGATCTAGATTGATGATTAGTTCCTAGAACGCACCATCACGATTGGTGCTGGCCTAGATGCCAAATAGGAAAGCGAGATCACCAACTTCCTCCGTGAGAATCGGAATATCTTTGCAGGGTCAACTAGGGATCTGCAAGGTGTTCCGAGGGAGTTGGTTGATCACTTTTGCATGTAAGGCCTGGAACAAGGACGGTGAAGCAACCTCTCCGCCGCTTCGCCGAAGACAGGAGAAAGATAATAGGGGATGAGATAGCTCGGTCCTTGCAGCCGGGTTTATTATGGAAGTGCTTCACTGTGGCATCCCGCTAAAACCAGTACTAAAAAAACGCGTTGATTTTGTGCATTGCATCATCATGACATCATCATGCAGCTCATTGACTAAAACTATTTTTGTTAAAACCTAGTTTTGCTTTCTACATAGATCCCTCTCTATTTCAAAATGAACCCCGGACCCTTCCGGATATTTTATTTGTCTAAAAATAAATTGCACAAGTCTTTTAAACAATACATAAAATTTTATATTAATTTTAGGGGGCAGCCAAACCGGGCCGATCCGACCCAGACGGCCACCCCCAGTACAAAATCGGGCCACCTAAATCTTTTCCTACCCAACCTAGTCTACCCAGCCCCCCCTCCACATCACCCCCTCCTATCTCTGGTCGCCACCTCATCCTGGCCCAATCTTGCAGCCAACCACGGCGCGCCACGTCAACCTTGCCACCTCCCACCAGGCCACGTCCACACGCACTTACCCGTCCACCTCTCCTCTTTGGCCCCACCCCGCAGTGATCCCCGTACACTCCCTCTCACCAACCCCACCCACACCAACACGTCCACCACCACCTGGGCGCGTTCCTATCCAACTCCCCCACCTGACCGCTTCCCCTGCCGACAACCCCGCCTCGGGATCTCCGCCCGACCCCACCTGCCCACTTTCCTCCCTCCCGCTCCTCGCATCGCCCCACGAGCCCACCTTCCTCCCCTCACATCGCTCGCTCCCGTCCGGCCGCCTCCTCCCTGGCGCTTCTCACCGCGAGCTCCCCGCCGGCCTCGCCCTCCCCGTCGCCCGTCCTCCGGCGTCGCCATCTCCCCAGTCCCGAGCATCCCCGCCGCCAGGCTCACCTCCGTCGTCTCGGGCCCTCTGCATCGACGCCCGCGGTCCCCTCTCCGGCCGTCCTCCTTCACCCGATCTCCGCTGGCAGCAGGCCCCTGCCCCGACCACCTTCCTCACCTCCGTCGCCGCGCCGCCCTCTGCAGGGTCCCGGCCGCATCGTACCCGTCACCTGCAAGTCCACGCCGCCCGCTCGGCCTAACCCGCGGCGCTAGCAAGCCGCGTAGCCCCTCTGCATCGCGCCACCGCCGCCCTCCTCGCTCAGCGCTGCCTCCTGGGCCTCGCCCCACCGTCCCTCTAAGGTCACCGGCCGCCAGCTGTAGTGGCCTCGACCGCGAGCGCCACCGCCAGGATCACGAGGACCAAGCCCGGCGGGCCCTCCTCGCGGCAAGCACCAGCTTCGCCTCCTGTTTTGTTTTCCTCTAAACAACCAAGTTGCTATCCCTTGGCCACACTCGTGCTTGCAGGCAGTAGCAGAAGATTTTACCTCGCTGCTTGCTTCCAGCGCAAATATATGTGCTAGGGGACCCATGTTGCTTCCCAGCGTGTGCACATGTTTCTGCCGTGAGTCGTGACGCTGCTATCACGTGGCAATTGACCAAGGCATCTATCAAGATTCGCCACCAAGTGGCCTCTCGGCTCCCTGGCCCGACAAGATCGACCTCAACAAACAATTGGCGCTGATCTTCGAAGTTTGACACTGACAAAAGGAGGATGACAAGAACTACAACATGAAACCGAAGGTGATGATGCCAGATCGACAAGATCGTCTTCATGGATCCGAAGGCCGAGCCCTCGACACGCCAAGGCCTTCTCCCCGGAACGCCGAGTTCTCCATTTTGGATGTCAAGCACGTCGACATGAAACCGAAGGACGCCGAACGCCAAGCTCTTCATCTCGGACCCAGTAGCCCTGATCCGCACCTGATCCCGTCGAACCCTGTCGAACCCCGAACCCCCGGAACCCAAGATCTGCCGAACCCATATGTGTGACCCTAAGCCCCTATTTTTATAAATGATATATCTTGTTGCATATTAAATTGCGCATCCTTGCATACATATTGTGGTTTGGGGGCCTTATGCTGATTCACCATATAATTAAATATGGAGGCCATATGCGGGCAAATCTAGTCGTATATTGGTCCCATTTAAATGTGTGTAGCGAATCGATGCCATGTTTTGTCCTGTTAAGACAACAATTAAATTGCGGGGTAGTCAAATAACTCGAACCTAATAATAAATGTCGGGACTTCGGTTCCACTTAATATTGCCTAATTGCATCACATCTTTGCCATGTCATACATCATACATGCATCATGCCCGATCTTCTTCCGTAATCTTAAATAGTGCATCCGGTGTTTCTCCTAGTGCTTTGCTTCTTCACGGATTAGGCCGATGAGTTGATGCGAGTGTTGACCCGATCGTCGGATGAACCTTCGGCAATGTTTTCAGGCGAGCATCTCCCCCTTTCTACCTATCTTACTTTTATAGTATTTATTCCCTCCTGTTGATCTATTGCTATCTGTGTTGCGATGCTCTAGTTTTCGTACCCGTGATATCCCTTGCAGCCTTACATTGCCTTGGACACCTCCTATTACCTGTTGTTTGGTAGATAGTTGGACCTGCGCGTCGTAGTCGCTTGCTCAAGTGCTGTTGCGTGTCGTCAAGTACCACAGTTGTTGGAGCCTTGCCGCATGTTTAATGTTGGAGATGATCATGGCTTTAATTATTGTTTAATAACTAAAATTGAAGTAGGTAAGCAGAGGCACAGGTGGGCAATAGATGTTATTTGGTTGTTAACCGTCGACTTGTGTCCCGTAGGACCCCGAGTTCTTGACACCTGTTCCGAGATCGAGCGCGCTAACCACATGTGGGATATATGGGCACCCCATCGATTTAGTACCTGATTTCAAAGTACTGTACTGGGGGCCACAAGTAGTTTGGGGCTTTATTACTATCTTGTACTTATGTCATGCTTTACTGCTTTATTTAAATTGTGCGAGGTACTGCACACTGTACTGTTTAGGAAAGCGGAGTGTTTTCGCGGTATCGACAAGCCCAGTTTTTGGGTTTCCAGTCGTTTACAGCCACTGGCGCAAACCCTGAGTCCGTCTCGGAGACCGGCTGACTTCGTTGCGGGTAGACTTAGTGGGGTGGCCCCCGTGCTTACTTTGGGTCTGGGAAACGTCATGACTTAGGCCCTGCCGACATACCGATGGGTGTATGTTAATTGATCTGGCAAAAAGGGTCGAAGTGCGTGTGGATATTTTGGTGCACCCCTGCAGGGTTAAATCTTTTCGAGAAGACGTGTCCGCGGTTATGGACGACTTGGAGCACAGTGCTTGATCATAGACAACTATAACTAAAGTTTACTGTTATAATTTGACTTGTATCCGATCTGACTAGTAATCAGCTTCACTGCAACGGAATGGCTAAATAAAAGTACCAACAACTGCTGGGTTTTGGGATATCTCATGCTAATCGTATATTTGACTAGTAAGTGTTGCAACTACAACGGAATGGTTAACTAAAACTGCCCACTGCTTATTATATCAGGATGACTCATGCTATTTGTACTTGACTAGTAATTGCTGCAACGATAACTGAATAAATAAAACTGCCAACGGTGTGAGTTCCTCGGTTGACTTCCTCGTTTGGTCTCGAGGGGAAACACCAGGATGAGTTGTGTTTGGTGGTAGTATCAGGTTGGTTCCGAATAGGTCTTTCTTATCTCTCTCTGATAGCCGACCGTTGTATCGAGTCTCTATAGGTTGTTTAGTGCATGCTGCCGCTACCGCTTCAGTCCACCATACCTATGTAGGCGAGGACCGCCGAATTCTAGCCTCGCCGTGTACTGGCCTCAGTACTGACGCTCCTCTTTTTCCTCTGCCCTTTGTCGGCACCCCTTTTGTTTAAGCAGGTTTTGAGATCGACGTCGTTAGCAGGGTTACCCTTCCGACTTGGCCTGGGCAGGGTTATGGACGCCATTGGTTATTCTTCAGGGCTCTTAGCCCCATTTGCATCTTGTCCATAGCTGGACGCTCTATCGTTTTCAAGGTGATTTGGATCTTTGTTCTGTATATCTGTATTCTTGACTCATGGAGTCGTGTTGTATATATATCTGTTCTGTGGGTCCCATCGAGGACTGTTGTGTAATGTTATTACTTCGTTTTCCACCCGCACGAAAGTGCCTGGTGGGCACCTTTGAATCGTTTCTATGCGGGTTTGGCGGGTTTCGCTGAAACTTGCATAGGGCCGATTCTGAGGGTGTTACATTCACCCGGACTAGCTATCAAATCCGGTGTTGGTAGAAAAGAAAAAGGATGACCAAAGTGTAGCCGTTGTATGGCGAATGTGCATTGATTACACGAACCTCAATAAGGCGTGTCCCAAAGATCCTTTTCCTTTACCTAGGATAGACCAAGTCATTGATTCGACCGCAGGCTGTGAGCTGTTATCATTTGTAGACGTGTATTCTGATTTCCACCAGATACCGTTAAACCCGGCTGATCAAATAAAGACTGCGTTTATCACCTCGTATGAGGCTTATTGCTATCGCACCATGCCATTCGGCCTGCGTAATGCAGGAGCAACATACCAAAGATGCATGCAAAAATGTCTGCATGACCAAATAGGGAAAAATGTGCAAGTATATGTTGACGATGTGGTTATAAAAACCAAAGAGAGCAAAACGCTCCTAGAAGATATTTGGCAGACATTCGTGAACCTGAGAAGGTTCCGAATGAAACTTAACCCGGAAAAGTGTACATTTGGTGTGCCGGCTGGAAAATTACTCAGCTTCCTCGTATCTAGCCGAGGTATAGAGGAAAATCCAACTAAGATCCGAGCAGTTGAAAGAATGGAATTGCCAAGGTGCCTGAACGATGTACAAAAATTTATAGGGTGTCTTGCCTCTCTAAGTCAATTTGTATGTCGGATAGGGAAAGCATTACCTCTATATCAGTTGATGAAAAAGTCCGACAAGTTCATCTGGATGCCGCAGGCTGATAGTGCATTTCATGAGTTAAAAAAGATGCTGGTCACGGCACCGATTTTGTCTTCTCCATTATCAAAAGAGCCTATGCTACTCTATGTGGCAGCTACTAACAGAGTGGTAAGTGCGATAGTTGTTGTGGAACGGAATGAAGAGGATAAGTCGGTACAAAGGCCGGTATATTACCTAAGTGAGGTATTATCGGCCTCAAAGCAAAACTACCCGCACTACCATAAGATGGCTTACGGAGTATACATGTCGGCGAAAAAACTCAAACACTATTTTGAAGAACACCCGATAAAAGTGATTTGTGAGGCACCCATAGCCGAGATATTAAGCAACAAATATGCGAGTGGCCGAATAGCAAAGTGGGCAATCGAGTTATCGCCTTATGCTCCGCAATTTGATAGGCGAGATGCAATTAAGTCTCAGGCAGTGGCCGACTTTTTTTTGGATTGGGACAAAGTGCAGTATGAGCCCCCACTGCCAGATCCGAACTATGGGACGATGCATTTCGACGGGTCCAAATTAAGAAATGGGCTAGGAGCAGGAATAGTACTGACTTCACTGAAAAAAGATCAGCTAAAATACGTGCTGCAGATACATTTCGCTGCATAAAACAATGTGACTTAGTATGAAGCACTCGTCCATGGAATAAAAATGGCGAAAGAGATTGGCATACGTCGGATTTTGTGTTACGGGGATTCAGACCTTGTAGTACAACAAGTATCAGGGAATTGGGACGCACTAGATGCGAATATGGCCATGTATAGGTTTCATGTGCAGAAGATCAGTGGTTATTTTGATGGGTGTGAATTCCATCACGCACCTCGGATGGAAAATGATGCTGCGGATACACTGTCAAAACTCGGATCAACTAGGCAATCAATTCCCCTAGGCATAGCTCTGGAACACCTGAGGAAACCAACGATTACACCTTCGCCAGAATCCGAGTCAATTCTTATCTCGGCAGAACAGATAGAAGGAAGTGTCCCAATGGAAATTGACAAAGAATATGACCCGAATTATTTAAAGGTTAATTCGGCCGATCCACGGGTGAACAGGGAAAAGCCTATAGATGTTATGTCAGCGAAAATTATGGAAATTGACAACATAATCTTCCCGGAAAAAGTCACGCCAACATGGGCACAACCCATATTCACATTCCTTAAAGAGGAAATCTTGCCGGATGATGAGGTCATGGCCAGGCAAATAGTGAGAAGAGCAAAAGCCTACACGATCATAAACAATGAGCTTTATACGAGAAGTGTCATGAACGTACTGCAACGATGCGTTGAATCAGCAGAGGGGCAGAAAATCCTTTTGGATATACATCAAGAAGAATGTGGGCATCACGCCTCGTCCAGAGCACTAGTGGCCAAAGCATTTAGGCATGGATTTTATTGGCCAACTGCGCTGAATAAAGCAAAGGAATTGGTAGCAAGGTGTAATGCTTGCCAGAGATACGCCAGCAAGATACATCTGCCTTCGTCCGAGTTACCAATCACTTGGCCCTTTTATATGTGGTGTTTCGATATGGTAGGTCCATTCAAGCCTGCTCGCGGCGGAGTGACTCATATTCTGGTCATGGTGGAGAAATTCACAAAGTGGATAGAAGTAAAACCAATAAGAAAATGTGACGGGCCCACAGTGGTGAAATTCCTCAAAGATATTATCTTGAGATATGGATACCCACACAGTATCATCACGGATATTGGCACAAACTTCGCCGAAGGAGCTTTTGCTAGATTCTACCAAGAGAAACACATAAGACTCGATGTTGCCTCGGTGGCTCACCCGGCATCGAATGGGCAAGTAGAAAGATCAAATCGACTAGTATTGTCAGGGATAAAACCTCGGCTAATTGAACCGCTGCAAAGGTCGGCAGGATGCTAGATTGAGGAACTTCCAGCAGTGCTGTGGAGCCTCAGGACCACCCCAAATATATCGACGGTGTATACCCCATTCTTTCTCGTATACGAGGTAGAAGTTGTACTTCCAACCGACATAATGCATGACTCGCCAAGAGTGGCCCAATATACAAGTGCCGAGGTAAACGAAATATAGCGGCAAGACGATGTGGACTTGCTAGAGGAAGCAAGGGAATTGGTGAAATGGATCGTATGGGCACCTAGAGGGGGGGGGGTGAATAGGTGCTAACCAATTTTTAATACTTTTTCCAATTTTAGGCTTTACACAAAGTAAATTCTCTAGATATGCAACTACGAGAATTTCCCTATATGAAACCCTAACTACTAAGCATGTAAAGGAGGAGCGAGGAAACCGTAGTGGAGCACGCGGAGACACAGGGATTTGTTTTACCGCAGTTCCTTCCTTGTTAAGGGAAGTACATCTGCGTTGGAGGGGTGGGCGGTTCTAAGACCACCACGCCACAATAGGCCTCACCCTATTCTCCGATGGATCTCGCCACGAGAGGCCTGATCCACCTTCTCCACTATTGGATCCCTTCGAGGCGGGAACCGGTGCCTTTTACAATACTATCGGGGCACACACCCACAACCGAATTGGGGGCTCCCGGGATGACAACAAGCTGTCACAAAAACAAGGTTTATCAATATAAACGAAAACAAGGATCTAGATCTTTGCAAGAAATACTAGATCGAAGGTTCTCCAAATGAATGGAGAGGAGATGAAGCGCTTGATTGCTGATGATGAAGATCGAGTTCTCCTCCTTCGATTCCCAAAGGGATGGGGCCTTTGGGTGGATCTTGGTGGAGCACTCTTGTATGAAGTTTTTAGATCTGATCTGTTCTTTTTCGAGTTGAATCAAGAGATCTGGCAGGAGGGGGAAGGCTGGCTTAAATACCCCCTCCCCAGATCTGGCCGTTGCTCAATTTTGGGGGCGGATTATCCGCCCCCCACTTGGGGCGGATTATCCGCCCCCTGGGAAAATTCCGCCCCAAGGGCGGACTCTCCGGGGGAAATTCCGCCCCCCTCTCTGGGGCTTGCGCCTTGGTGAAGCTTGGAGAAAAACTTGGGGGGGCGGATTATCCGGCCCCCTCCTGGGGCGGATTATCCGGCGTAGCCGGAAAGTCCGGCCAAAACTCCGCCCCCCTCTCTGGGGCTTGCGCCTTGGCGAAGAGCAGGAGGGGCGGATTATCCGCCCCCCTGGGGGGCGGATTATCCAGCCAGGCCGGAAAGTCCGGCCAATATTCCGCCCCCCCTTCTGGGGCTTGCGCTTGCTTGGGCAGAGGGAGGGGCGGATTATCCGCCCCTGGTGGGGCCGGATTATCCGCCCCCAAAGGCAGAGTTCTGAGCTGCAACACTTCAACACACATTAAAATATCCTTGGTATTGTTATCTAACACTCAAAACACTAGGGATTAAGAAATGTTCTTTCAATCTCCCCCTTTTTGGTGTTAGATGACAATACTAGGATTTGCAGTGAAACCGGCAAGTGCCACCTTAGATAATGAAAGACGCTCCCCCTAGATGTGTGCATATTTAAGATTTGCATTTGAATACAAATACACACACTAGGTAGAGCACTACTTTAAGGTTTGGTGAAAGAAAGTCATACCACCGGAATATATAGCCACGACATACATAGATGAACCCCTGAATCCAAATGTCATCAAATAAGCTCCATAATTCCAGACTTCAATGGGGTCCATGAGAGATAAATCCAGAAATCCATGAATACCAAACATAGTACCAAAATGTGGAGTACGACATAGTCTTACACAAACAACCACAAACATCACACTAGAAAAAGCACAAGCAAGCAACTAAAACCGAAGAGCTTGTGCCCGACCCTTGCAAATCCACGTGACCTACTAGAACTACTTCTCCCCCTTTGGCATCGAAACGTCAAAAAGGAAGAAGAGCGATGCTAACGCCCCTGGAGAATCAAATCAATCAAAGGCCAAATTTGAGTGTGTTTTCCATAAGAACAAGAGGTATGCAAGAAAATCCAACGAGACCCATGAAAAACCAACTCTTCTGGAGGAAGAGGGCGGTGGCCGAAGCCACCATGTTGGAGCGCATGGCATGACACCGCGAAGATGTATCTTGAGTTCAAAACCAATGCTCATCGATGACCCACATATCACAAAATGATATTAAGGGAAATGATTTTACTTGCTTTTGGCATTATGGGGGGAGGGTTGGCCCAATCAATTAGGACCACACTCCCCCTATGTCTATGCCCGCATCTAAACCAAATACATGAATAAGAGCAAGTGAGTGTGCAAGAATAGTCAAGCCAAGCTCCTTGAATCTATAATATTTAGCTCATTCCGCAAATAACAAAATCTTGCTTCATCGAGGGGCTTCGTGAAAATATCAGCAAGTTGGTTCTTCGTGCTCACAAAGGACAGAGCAATATCTCCACGAGCAACATGATCCCGAATAAAGTGGTTGCGAATCTCTATATGTTTTGTTCTTGTATGCTGCACAGGATTGTAAGCAATTTTGATAGCACTTTCATTGTCGCATAAAAGAGGCACTTTGTCACAATTGACACCATATTCCTTTAAAGTTTGCCTCATCCATAACAATTGAGTACAAGCACTTGCAGCAGCAACATATTCAGCTTCGGCGGTTGAGAGTGAAATACAATTCTGTTTCTTTGATGACCAACACACTAGAGACCTGCCCAAGAATTGGCATGCACCAGAGGTTGATTTCCTATCATCTTTGTCACCAGCCCAATCTGAATCGGTGTAACCACACAGAGAGAAACTTGAACCCTTGGGATACCATAACCCAAAATTTGGGGAATGAACCAAATATCGGAAGATTCGCTTGATCGCCACTAAGTGGCTTTCTTTAGGAGCGGCTTGGTACCTTGCACACACTCCTACACTTAACACGATATCGGGCCTAGATGCGCAGAGGTAAAGAAGAGAGCCGATCATGGATCGGTATACCTTTTGATCCACATCTTTACCCTTGGGATTGAGCTCAAGATGACACTTTGTTTGCATTGGGGTAGCAACGCCATTGAGATCCGTCATCTTGAACCTTTTGAGCATGTCTTGGATGTACTTAGCTTGATTAATAAAGGTTCCCTCTCTAAGTTGTTTTATTTCAAATCCGAGAAAAAACCGTAGCTCACCCATCATGGACATCTCAAACCTGTCAGTCATAAGCTTTGAAAATTCATCGTTAAAAGCTTGGTTAGTAGAGCCAAAAATAATGTCATCTACATAAAGTTGGCATACAAAAAGCTCCCCATTGACCTTCTTAGTAAAAAGAGTGGGATCGATTTGCCCAACTTCGAATCCACGGTCTAGCAAAAGCTCTTTAAGGTGCTCATACCACGCACGTGGGGCTTGTTTAAGGTCATAGAGCGCCTTATCGAGTTTGTAAACATGGTTCGGAAAGTCCTCAAACCCCAGGGGCTGCTTGACGTATACTAACTCATGTAGAGGACCATTAAGGAAAGCGCTCTTAACATCCATTTGTTGTAACTTAAAATTATGATGGGCTGCATATGCAAGAAGGATACGGATAGACTCAAGGCGAGCTACAGGAGCGTAGGTCTCGCCAAAATCAATTCCTTCTACTTGAGAGAATCCTTGAGCCACGAGTCGTGCTTTATTCCTCACAACAATGCCATTTTCATCCTGTTTGTTCTTGAAGATCCACTTGGTGCCGATAACATTGCGGCAATCCTTTGGCTTTTCTACGAGCTTCCAAACTTTGTTGCGTTCGAAGTTGTTTAATTCTTCATGCATTGCAACAACCCAATCGGGGTCTTCAAGAGCATCGAAAACCTTCTTTGGTTCAACCATGGAAATGTGAGCTTGATGATCACAGAAGCTAGCAAGCTCTCTTCGAGTGGATACCCTTCGTCGTAGATCACCAACTACCTTGTCAAGAGTGTGACCTCTTAGTTCAAGGTTGCGATCCGCCCGAGCCTTGCGACGAGCCTCAATATCCTTATTATTTCTTGAAGGAGTGGATTCAATTGTTGTATCCTTGTCTTGATTACTGCAGTGCCCTTGATCTTGGTCACCAGTACTGCCAGAAGATTGTTGCTGAGCATTTTCTTCAGGCCCGGATAATCCGCCCCTTGTAGGGGCCGGACTATCCGGCCTGGGAGGTGAAGTACCAGAACCATCTTCCTGAGAAAGCCTGACTGGAGTTGGAGAGCCATGGCCGGATAATCCGCCCCTGGGGGCCGGAGAATCCGGCCTGGGAGCTTCAGAGGTGTTGATTTCTCCTTCGGATCCCCTGGTGCAAGTTGGAGTGCCAGGGGCGGATTGTCCGCCCCTTGGAGGGGGCGGATAATCCGGCCTGGGACTACCATCTTGTCCAGGAGACTGATGATCTTCAGCAGGTTGCGGTGTTGGTGCAGAGTTTTCTCCAACAGTAGGAGCTTGTTGATCTTGTGAAGATGAGGGCTCCACTTGAGTGGAGCATTGTCCTTCCCGATCCGCCACAAGGGGTTCCTCAATGGGGCGGAAAAATCCCACGCCCATTCTTCTTATGGCATCTTGGGGTATTTCAACATCTGCATCACAAACATCAACTTGCCCTACAAAGGAGCCGTTATTTTCATCGAACTCCACACTACAAGATTCTACAACAATCCCAGTGAGCTTGTTGTAGACTCTATAAGTGTGGGATTCGGCACCGTAACCAACAAAAATGCCTTCTAAAGCCTTGGATTCAAATTTTGACAAACAGACACCTTTAATAAGAAAGAAACACTTACACCCGAATACCCTGAAGTATGAGATGTTGGGTTTGTTGCCGGTAAGTATTTCATATGGGGTCTTGTCCAAGATCTTCCGAAGGTAAAGCCGGTTTGATGAGTGACAAGCGGTTGATATGGCTTCAGCCCAAAAATTATAAGGAGACTTAAATTCAGCTAGCATAGATCTTGCCATATCCATCAAAGTCCGATTCTTCCTCTCGGCTACACCATTTTGTTGAGGGGTGTACGCAGCGGAATATTGGTGTCTAATCCCCTCTTCGCTAAGAAACTCGTTTAAAGTGTAGTTCTTGAATTCTGTGCCGTTGTCACTTCTAATTGCCAAGATGGGAACATTGTGTTGACGTTGAACTTCATTGGCAAAGTCTATGACAGTTTGTTGAGTCTCACTTTTCAGCTTGAAGAAATATACCCATGTATATCTTGAGTAATCATCGACGATGACCAAGCAGTATTTCTTCCCACCAAGACTTGCATGAGAAGGCGGTCCAAATAAATCCACATGGAGTAATTCCAAGATCCTCTTCGATGACACAATAGTCTTCCTCTTGTGGGGAGAATCATGCATTTTTCCTTCAACACAGGCCCTGCAAACACGGTCTTTGGCAAAAGAGACATTGTCTTTTAGTCCAAGAATGTGGGCACCCTTTTGGAGACTTTGCAAAGTTCTCATGTTGACATGGGCTAAACGGCGATGCCATAGCCAGCCCACATCGGCCTTTCCGAATAGACACATCGGACCCGAAGTGGTTTTCCCCGAGAAGTCCACCACATACAGGTCATTTTCGACGTATCCAACAAAAGCGACCTTTAGAGACTTGCTCCATAAGAGTACCACCAAATCATCATCGATAAAGACAGCAAAACCCATCTTGCCAAGGGCACGAACAGAAAGAAGATTGTAGCCAAGGGTCTCAACAAGCATGACGTCCACGAGAGAGATATCATGGGCAACCACAACCTTGCCAAGACCCAATACCTGAGATTTAGACTTATCACCATAGGAGACTGTGATATTATCAAGATTTGGACGCATCTCCGTGATGATCTCCTTGCTTCCGGTCATATGACTAGTGCAGCCACTATCCAGCACCCATTTCGACCCACCGGAAGCATAGCCCTGCAAGAAAATTACTTCTTGGTTTTAGGTACCCATTTTTCAATGGGTCCTTTCATGTTAGTAACAAGGGTCTTTGGGACCCAAATAGACCAAGCAATAAATTCATCAAAAGGACCAACATAATAAGCATAAACATCGCCATAATCATCACAAAAGAGTTCATAATTCGGATTGTGAGACCCTGCAAAACCAATATTATTAGTCTTGTCTTTTGTGACAACCTTCTCAGCCGTGCTTGTCTTTAATTGCACATTCTTGGTCTTGTTCTTCTTGGTTTTCTTCTTCTTGGACTTGGTGACATACCCAAGTCCCTCTCTACCATGATTTGACCTTTGCTTGTCAAGGACTTCATCAAGCACACCTTTGTCCTTTGTAGTGGTGTCCTTGATCACTCCTTTCTCCACATTAGCATTTTTCTTGTTACTATATGTTGAGTTGGACGAGCTAGGAGTATCATATATGGCCAATCGACTTTGAAGCTGATCATGTGACTCATTGAGGATAGAGAACTCGTTTTTCAACGCCTTGTGAGCATTGTCAAGTTTCTCCAATTCCTCGGAGAGTCTATCATGAGCAGCCCCAAAGTCAATCCTTTCCTTCTTTAACTTCTTTGCCTTGGTGACCGCATTGTCACGTTCCTTAACGAGTTTAGTCACAATTTCTTCATGTGACTCTTCCATAGACTCAAGCCTCTCTTCAAGAGAGACCCGAGCTTCTTCTTCTTCTTCAAGAGCATTTTTTAGGGATGCAATTTCCATTGCATCCTCCCTTTCAATTCTGCCCTTTTCTTCGAGGAGTGCTTCGTTTTGGGCCAACTGATCCATAAGAGCCTCAAAACGAACTTTGTGCTCACCTTGCAAGTTAGTATAGAAATAATCCAAGGCAATAATCTCTTCTTTAACCTTAAGACTAGCAGGATCATCCATGTCTATCATAGCCTTGGGAAAAGAAGAGTTAGAAGAAGTTACCTCGGAGCTTCTTGCCATGAGACAAGTAGGATTCTTGTTGATGATGTTTTCGTTTGGAGAGTCGAAGAGTGATGTTGATGTAGATGTGGTGGCTATAGCAGCCACCTCTTGAGAGCTATCGTCCTCGTCCTCATCTTCACTCCCCGATGAATATTCTTCTTGAGCTACTAGAACAATCTTTGGTTGCTTCTTGAAAGGAGCATTTTTCTTTACAAACTGTTTCTTACGTGGAGCTTTTGATTTGTCCTTGAAAATGAGTCTTCCTCCATTATCCTCTCTACTTTGATATGGACACTCAGCTACGAAGTGCAACCGGTCACCACAATTAAAGCAAGTTCTCAGCTTGGGACCATTTTCTTTTCTTCCATAGGCTCCACTTTTGCGATCTAGCTCAGCTTTAGCCTTGGCTGGATCTTTCCAAAAGTTTCTTGCATAAAGAGCCAAGTATTGTCCGTGAATCCTTTTTATATCTTCGGGACAGTCCAGGCCTTCTACCGCATATTCATCATGATCAACCACACTAGTCTTCAAAGCCATGTTTACCCCCTTTTGCATCCCCATAGCTCGAGCACGAGCATCTTCGACATTCTTGGCAGCCACTTTGAATGCGGCCATTTCTTGCATTACCTCGTTGGATGACATGAGGTGATAATTATGCCTACCTTGGAGACTTTTCAAATCTGTGGGCTCAAATGGCATAAGAGCACTGACATACTTGCGCTTGATCCAAGCATCATCAACATAAGCCGCGCCGTGGTTTCTGAAGGTAGTAGCTATTGCCTTTAGCCTCCTATACATGTCCTCGTGGTCTTCTCCATCCAGCATATAAAATCCTTCAGCTTCATTGCTCAAGGCATCATATCTATTCCTTCTCATACTTTCATTTCCGATGAAGAGCTCGGTGAGAGCATGCCACGCTTCTTTAGCTGTGCTAAGATGCTGAATGTGTGGCATGTCTTTATCTCCCACACCAAGCTGTATCATGTGTAGGGCCGTAGCATTGAGTTGGCTATCGACCACTTCTCTCCTTGTGAGATTGTTAGGATTTCCAACGTGAAGACAATTTTCGATGATCTTCCACAACTCTATGGAGGAACTGCACACATGAGATTTCATCAAAAATTGCCATTGAGAGAAAGTAGAAGCTGACAATTTGGGTGGATCACCCCTATTATGTATATGAGGGTGAGGAATAGGCGGATCAGGAGAATACACATGAGAAACCTCATTGTATCCATCCTTACCGCTATCCTTTTTCGAGGAGGAGCTCTTACTTGTATCATCACCTACCACTTCGTTCTCTTTGGAAACAGTTTTACCCGTTTCCTTGGATTGCGGAGTGGTATCCTCAGAGTTAGATGGAGGTGATGCTGCGGATGTGGAGAGACGCATTATCAATTGACGCATCTCTTCCATCTTAGCCTCCATAGAACTCACCAAGGTTGTTTCCAACGTCTTGAGATCGTTCATGGTGACTACCTCCGGAGCATCACTCCCATCTCCCTTGGAACCCATACTTCTCTTAGGCTGTTAAGCCCGAAATAAGAGCCGAGGCTCTGATACCAATTGAAATGGATCGTATGGGCACCTAGAGGGGGGGGTGAATAGGTGCTAACCAATTTTTAATACTTTTTCCAATTTTAGGCTTTACACAAAGTAAATTCTCTAGATATGCAACTACGAGAATTTCCCTATATGAAACCCTAACTACTAAGCACGTAAAGGAGGAGCGAGGAAACCATAGTGGAGCACGCGGAGACACAGGGATTTGTTTTACCACAGTTCCTTCCTTGTTAAGGGAAGTACATCTGCGTTGGAGGGGTGGGCGGTTCTAAGACCACCACGCCACAATAGGCCTCACCCTATTCTCTGATGGATCTCGCCACGAGAGGCCTGATCCACCTTCTCCACTATCGGATCCCTTCGAGGCGGGAACCGGTGCCTTTTACAATACTATCGGGGCACACACCCACAACCGAATTGGGGGCTCCCGGGATGACAACAAGCTGTCACAAAAACAAGGTTTATCAATATAAACGAAAACAAGGATCTAGATCTTTGCAAGAAATACTAGATCGAAGGTTCTCCAAATGAATGGAGAGGAGATGAAGCGCTTGATTGCTGATGATGAAGATCGAGTTCTCCTCCTTCGATTCCCAAAGGGATGGGGCCTTTGGGTGGATCTTGGTGGAGCACTCTTGTATGAAGTTTTTAGATCTGATCTGTTCTTTTTCGAGTTGAATCAAGAGATCTGGCAGGAGGGGGAAGGCTGGCTTAAATACCCCCTCCCCAGATCTGGCCGTTGCTCAATTTTGGGGGCGGATTATCCGCCCCCCACTTGGGGCGGATTATCCGCCCCCTGGGAAAATTCCGCCCCAAGGGCGGACTCTCCGGGGGAAATTCCGCCCCCCTCTCTGGGGCTTGCGCCTTGGTGAAGCTTGGAGAAAAACTTGGGGGGCGGATTATCCGGCCCCCTCCTGGGGCGGATTATCCGGCGTAGCCGGAAAGTCCGGCCAAAACTCCGCCCCCCTCTCTGGGGCTTGCGCCTTGGCGAAGAGCAGGAGGGGCGGATTATCCGGCCAGGCCGGAAAGTCCGGCCAATATTCCGCCCCCCCTTCTGGGGCTTGCGCTTGCTTGGGCAGAGGGAGGGGCGGATTATCCGCCCCTGGTGGGGCCGGATTATCCGCCCCCAAAGGCAGAGTTCTGAGCTGCAACACTTCAACACACATTAAAAGATCCTTGGTATTGTTATCTAACACTCAAAACACTAGGGATTAAGAAATGTTCTTTCAATTGGCATTATCAAGATCAGCTATTTATCAGCAAGAGCTCAGACGTTATCATAGAAAAAGGTCAGTCCAAGAGTTTTTCAAGAAGGAGATCTAGTTCTTCGGCTAGTGCAACGCACAACCAGCATGCATAAGCTCTCGCCCCCATGGGAAGGACCATTTATCGTGAGTAAAGCATTACACAATGATACATACTACCTGATCGACGCTCAGACACCAGAAAAGAATAAGGCAAGCAAGGCCGGGGATGAATCAAAAACACCATGCAACATAGCCTTACTTCGTCCGTTCTACACTTAGAAGCCCTATATTGCATCTTGTGACGTGATGCACCAAATCAGTGTATCAAGCATGTATCAAAAGTGACTCGGGCACTGCCCCATGATATTCCTTATTTTGAACTATGTATCAAACTTCGACAACCCGAGCAGTGACTCGGGGACTGCCCCATGTTATTCCTTATTTTTAACTATGTATCAAACTTCAGCAACCCGAGCAGTGACTCGGGGACTGCCCCGTGATATTCTTTGTTTTGAATTATGTATTACATTTCGACAACCTGAGCAGTGACTCGGGGACTGCCTCATGTTATTCATCATTTTTAACTATGTACGAAACTTCGCCAGCTCGAGCAATGACTCGGAAACTGCCTCAATTGGTTGTCATTTTTTTAACTACGTAGGAAACTTCGGCGACCCGAGCAGTAACTCGGGGACTGCCTCATGTTGTTTGTTATTTTTTGACCATGTGTGAAACTTCGGCAACCCGAGCAATAACTCGGGGACTGCCTCATATTGTCCGCTGCGTTTTGGCATATATATATAAAAGTTCGGTAACTCAAGCAATAACTTGGGGATTGCCCCGACTAATCAGTCATCAATCACAGATGCGATATAAACTTGCCTCGGCAACCGGAGAAATAACACGGAGGAAACAACCAACAGTTTATACTATCATAGTAACACGAATGACAACATCAGCAATTCAAGGTATAACGAGGAAAGTACCCTATCTATATCATTTTGCCAACGGATACCTCGGAAAGGTAGTAAGGCCTTCAGTTGGGCTTAGGATTCATAATCCTTCAAAGAGAACTTGCAAAACCAACAGTTCTACAACCAGGAATAGATAAGAAAACACAAGGTAGATGCCAAACGAAAATCAGTCGTACGAAAAATATGATCCGGATTTACGAAGATAAATTTTGGCAAAGAAAAGATACGATTCACATAAATTCAGTTAGATAGAGTAACAGCAATTATCAGGGCATCAGATGCCAAAGGCAAAACGATTCACATTGTACCAAAAGGTAGATAACTGCTTCAAAGACAGCATACACCCGACATACCGGGGACTTAAATAAATAGAAGTTGTTGAGCCTAAACATCGACAGAGGCCGAATCACCCGTGGGAGGAACAATAGCAGCACCAGGAGTTTCCGACATGGGTGTCTCGGACGCAGTCGGGATGACCTCGGTGTATCCTTAGAAACTGGGCGCTCCGAGGTTGTTTGGGCCTCTGCAGAGGTTACCTCGGCATCGACGGAGGCCGTAGTAACGCCTAGGGCAAGCTCTGGCTGCTGGGAGACATCACCTTGGGCTCGAGAAGCTTCAGTTCCTTTGGAAGACGATCGAGCATCGCCGTCCCCACCTGAGCTATCTTTGGAACCATCGGCATTATCAGAGCCATCCTCCGATTCATCTTGATCAGCTGAATCACCACCAGATTCATCTTCAGCTTCGGCATCATCTGCCAGGTTGGGAAGAAAACTCGGCCCCTCGATCCAATGATGCACATCAACATACTCGATAAGCTGGAAGGCAAGGGCTTGACGGCGAGCAACGAACCCCGGGTTCTCAATCCAGGGAGAGCCAGTGCGCAAGTTCATCAGAATATCGAGGGAGAGGTCCTCGTACCATGACAAAACAGTTGTAAGCGCCATATCAGCACCAGCCCTTCCAGCAGATTCCCTCTAGAGATTAAGCTGAGTCTGAGACTCCATCAATCTCGCCACAAGAAATTCTACCTCATTAATATCCGGTTCATTTGGCCAGAGAACATGGTAGGCTCAAATAGCTGCTTGCACCAGGTCTTTCCCCATAATTTTCATTGGCCCAATAGCAGCGCCAACGGTAATCAGAAAATCTTCCATGGAATATTCTTGATTCGGAGCAACGGGAACACCTCGGCGCTCGCGAGCAGAAATCACAGCCTTGGAGCTGACAGGTTTAGCTTCTGGGAAATGATCTACACGAAAGGACGTCATATAAGTTGAGATGAGCAAGAGGAAAGAATAACTTGATGGGAGACATAAACTTACGATGGATGTAACTCAGCATTTTCTGGAGATCTCGGGACCAGTCGGTCCTACTCTTCTCAAAACGAGTGATTTCCTCGCTCATCGCCTGGTTCTTTAATTCGGCAGCATCAAGAAGTTCCTTGCCTTTCTGCAGCTGCAGACTTAGTCGGTTCTTTTCTTCAGAGAACTCTTGATCAACCTTCTCTAACTCAGACTTCAGGGAAAGCTTAAGAGATTCAACCTCGGCGCGTAACCGGGTTATCTCTTCATCCTTTTCCTTGAGTTGTGCCGAATGAGCGGCAGCTTGTTCTAAAAAATGCAGCATTGTATCATGCATAGATATGCATTCTTGATGCGACGCTGCAAGTGTTCGTAACTCGGCTATACCAAAGCCGGAAGGTCATAAGAAACCCGAGATTTACCTCGAACAAAAAGTCGACAAATTAAAAGGCAAAAGGAGTGACTGACCTTCAAGAGTACCAACTTTCTTGGTAAGACGAGTATTCAAATTGTTGACACTAGTTGCATAACAACAAGGTACAGGTTGGTACAACAACTAAATCTTTTACAAGGGTAAGAAAAAGTAAACAAACCAGATAGTTTACCAGTTTTCTTCACAACAGGCACAATTTGCTCAAACTTATCTTGAAGTTTCTTGTGCGCAAAGAGCAACCTTTGAAATTCGGCTGTTCGCCGATCATGGGCAACCTGAATACAACAACAAGTTACAAAAAGTAAAACATATCTGAATCAAATAAAACTTGACTCGGATCTAGGTGGTTGGATATTCAAAAATAAAACAGATCTGAATCAAATAAAACTTGACTCGAATCTAGGTGGCTGGATATTTGAAAGTAAAACAGATCCGAATCAAATAAAACTTGACTTGGATCTAGGTGGCTAGATATTCAAAAGTAAAACAGATCCGAATCAAGCAAAACTTGACTCGGATCTAGGTGGCTGGATATTCAAAAGTAAAACAGATCCGAACCAAATAATACTTGACTCGAATCTAGGTGGTTGGATATTCAAAAATAAAATAGATCCGAATCAAATAAAATTTGACTCGAATCTAGGTAGCTGAATATTCAAAAATAAAATAGATCCGAATCAAATAAAACTAGACTCGAATCTAGGTGGTTGGATATTCAAAAATAAGGTAGATCCGGATCAAGTAAAACTTGACTCGGATCTAAATGGCTGGATGTTCAAAAATAAGACAGACCCGAATGCAAGTAATGTATTTGAAAATAGGTTGAAGCTTCCAAACGAATAACAAATCATCCGCTTGCAAGCTTCGGGGACTAGTATGTGTATAGTATCGTCTGAATAATAGACAAAGGATCAACGAAGGCGCTTACCTCGTTCATCTTATCACTTTCAAGGACAATTTTAGCAGCCATATGCAAGCGACTGCTGATGTCGAAAAGCTGAAATGGTTGGCTACTCGGATTGCCTTCAAGTTGATCGGCGGCATTCCAGTTATTGGCATACTCCACCAGTGAGCCGATGCTCTTCCCGCTCTCAGTATGGGTCAACACTTTACCTCAGGCCTGTTGTGTAACTGCCACCGCTGTCGGACTCTTATGAAGGATAAGCTGAGTGTCGGCAGCAAGGGCGACACTGGGTTTAGCGGTGGAAGCTCCCTTGCGAAGTATATTAGCAATGTTGGGCTGAGAAGAGCTTGCTAGCCCCTTGTGAGAGGGCAAGGATTTAGTGACAACAACTTTCTTGCTCTTCGTAGAGACTTCGGCAGGGGGAACAACTTCAGTACTGGGGGCCACATCCTTGGTAGCAGGGGAACAACAGTCTCCGAAGGGGCCGAGGTAGAGGTATATTCGGTGGGAATTGGAGTAGGAGCTGGAACTGTGGTGGTCACAGGATCGTTGGCGGAAACCTCGGGAGCCTTAAGGGGAACGGCAGAGTCGGCCGAGTGATCCGGCGTAGGGATATCATCGGCAACAACGGGGGGAGCAATGGGATCATCTTGTCGAGGTGATACATTAGTCGGCCTAGGAGGAGAAGCATCACGGGAAGGACTAGGAACGCGAACATCCTCTGGAGGAGAGGGTGAAGGCGGCCGAGTAGTATGAGATGTCATACTCGGATCGCTCGACTTTGCAGAAAGTGGAGCTCTGCAAAGAAGGTAGAAATTAATTTAGAAATAGAAAGAGAGAAATAGGAAATACAAATGAAAACATAAAGGGAAACTTACCTAGCAACCCCAGGCGTAGTCTTAAGCCTTGGAATGTGGTGAGAAGATTTCTTGTTTCGCTTCTTGGGGGTAGCATCAAAAGGGTCCGTCAAAGCAGTGTGCTTCTTCGAAGCGACAGGATCTTCGGAAGCAAGATGCTCGACGTCGTGCACCTGGCCAGCGGCAACTACCTCAAGAATTTGGACGGAAATGCGTAAGATATAGGCATAGCGGATACTACCTCAAGAATTTGGACGTCTTCCGAATCACCTTCGTCTGCACGGGCCAAGGTCTTGCTCCGAGGACGAACAGGAGCAGCATCCGACTTGGGGACAAACTCCTCCGGATCAGGCTCTCCATTATCCGGGGTGTTGCGGTCAGCAGTCCAAGGAAGATCCAAAACCTCGGCATCTTCCGTCTTTTGCTCTGCAAACCTCTGCGAAAAAAGTGGATGAGGGTTAGCGAAAGAACAATGGAAGAACAACTCGGAAGAAAATACCAGTGTTTAGTTTACCTGAGGAGGAGGATTCCCGCGAGAAAATGGCCTCAATCCCCAAGTCCATTCCTCGGGCATCTCAGTCTTAAAAATAGCCCGAACACGTTTATAGATTTGATAATTATCAAGCTCAACCATAGAAACACGGTTGGGATCCAAAGGACCACTCATATAGCAGAGCTTGTGGGAGCGAAGCTGGAAGGGGCAGATTCGGCTGCTAACAAACGCAGTCATTAAGTCTTCACCTCGGAGCCCAGCATGAATTAGTTCCTTAAGCCGGAGCTTGAATGCCTCAGCAAGAGCATGGGTCTTCCTCGGATTATAGATCCAGTTCTTTTTTGAGGGAGGACCGATAGAGAAAGCGGGGAGCCGAATCTTGTCTTCTTTTCGAGTGTTCTTGACATAGAAAAATGATCTATGCCACTTCTTACAAGATTCGAGGCCAGCAACACGGGGGAACACAGAGTTTTTCCGAGGTGTAATAGAGGCAACCCCGCATTGGGTGAGAGACTTCTCAGAAGGATGAAGAGATTTATCTGGCACCACGTTAGCTCGGATCTGAAAGAATCTGGACCAAACGTCTACAGAAGGCCAAAGGCCAAAGTACCCCTCCTAAACGGAGATAAAGGCCGATAGAGAAGCTATTGCATTAGCCGACAGGTGATGCGGATGAAGGCCAAAGTAATCTAAGAAGCTCCTAGCGAAGTCGCTAAGAGGGAGGCCGAATCCGCGAGCAAAGTGGGATATAAACACCACGAACTCACCCTCATTAAGTACTAGGGAGGATTCTTTGTCGGGTAAGCGACAACTTACCTCGGCAAGGATTCAGCGAGTCTTGATTAGCCACTCGACCTCCCAGCGAGTAATAGTGGAACCTTGCCAGGAACCACGTTCCGGACCCGCCGCAAAGTCTTCTTCCCCGGCAAGAGCACCGCTGGCAGAGCTAGACATGGGCTCGTCGGAGGAATCAACCGAAGAGTAACTAGCGGCGGGGAGAGGCCTGGAGGTGCAGGGCCCCGTCGCGACGGTGGCGAAAGCGGCGGCGGAACAAAGAAAGAACTGCCGCAGGAAAACGAGGAAAACTAGAAGAACGCCTAACGCAGGAACCCAGCGGCGGCACAGTAGATAAACTCACCGACGAGAACACAAAAGCGGAGGCGCTGTGGCGAGGTCGCAGGAGCCAGAAAGCCGCAGCGTGTCCGTCGAGGGGGAGCGGCGGTGGCGCGGCCACTAGGACACGAACGGTGGCAACGGCGCGAGGAAGAAGACGTAGGGAGTAGGAAGGGGAAAAGTGAATCAGTTTATCCCCGCTCCCCTCTTTATAACCGCATAGGGTAAGCCATACTGGGATCGTGGCTGTGCCACACTAACTGCATAATCACGTGTATCACATAACCGCGCACAGGTAGTGGAGCCACAACGAAGGCCACATGGCGCGGGAGGATATCGGGCCGCCTGACTATTGCGGTACTCGAGGCGTCACTGCACCGACGCGGCGGGTGCAGTAATCACTGTAACATGTCAGTAAACACTGTAGAGGAACAAAAAACTAGGGAACAATGATGATTGGTACACGTAGGCGAGGCTTACTCAGGAAGCCAAGCAAATACCCCGAACAAGAGAAAATAACTCGAAACATAGTTCATAGCGGGAAAAGGAGGAGATGAGGAAGAGGATAACAGAAAAAGGACTTTGGCTAAGAAATACCTCAGACAGAAAGAAAGAAAATAAGTGTCTGGAAACTGATGTGGCCCGGCCGAGGTTTTCGGCAGGACCGCACCAGCTTCGGGGACTAATGTTGGGGGGTGACCCCGGATAGGGTCAAGATAGGGGAAAGAAGAAAGGAGTCTCCATTACCTTAAGCCGAATTACAGGCTGAGTCGGCCTAATCATGCAAGATCTGGCCGAGAGAAGCTGAGGCTTGGGAAATATAGAGTGATTAACACATTACTCGCCCGACGTGTAAGCTAAGTCGGCCGAATAAGGTTGATTGACTTGTATGTAGATGAAGGCCGAGCCGAATTATGCGAGATGAGGCCGAGTAACGTGAAACTTGCAGGAGAAGGAGGAGCCTATAGTCAAACCCTAGTTGCTGGCTAGGAGGAATCTATACAGAGCCAAGCGCTAAGGACAAAGAGCAGAGCTACAGAGGGACAGACAAGCGTCACAGAGGTGACAGTGAGGAAGCCCGAGGCACACATGTGAGGGCCTCTGGGTCTTTGCCGCTGATAGAATGGGGACATGAAAAGGAGTCCGCCGAGTTACCACTTTGGGACAAGCATATTCCAAGAATATGCTTGCCACGTCAGCCCTAGAAGGAACCAAGAAACCCCTTTATAAGGAGGGGCACAAGCTCCTGAGAGGGGCATCGATTCATTTGACACCGAAGGGCTAGTGTAGCAGTCTTCTTCTTCTCTATGATACAGCTTAAGGAGCACTTGTAACTCTTGAGAAGAGAAATAAAGATCTACTTATTATTAGTCAATTGAGTGTAGAAATCACTATATCTTCCCTCCCTGGATCCCTCTAGCATCCATTGGCCCCATACTTTAGCCTACCCATGGCATCTGTCGTGCCACCACCACGAATGACCAGGTAATAGCAGGTTACCTAACAATAGCAAAACACATCCTTAAGCCGATGTCGGTACTTGTTCGGAGCCTTCCCCAATCTATAACCTCTACGCAAAGGAATGCCATATAGTTGATCTTGGTAACGAATAAGAGCGCCAAGATCAACACCTTATCTTCTTGTTCTTCTTCTTCCTCTTCTTCTTCTTCTTCTTCTTCTTCTTCTTCTTCTTTGGTGGCGGCTTCCTCTTGCATCAACAAACCAAGTAGCACCTCACCGTATTTGTCCATTGCCGGATGAAAGAACACGCCACAAATTTGAGATGTGTCCAAGTATGTACCGATGGTGTACCTAGGAAACTCACCAAACATGTTGTGGGTGGGGTGGGAAAATTTTGGTGTGTGGCAGTGGGTCGATGAGTTCCGGTCCAAGCGGCAGGCTGAACGCCAAGGGATGCACAAGCTGCACAAAGAGGGAGCATGCAATGTGTTGTGGAGGCGTCGACATAAGGTGGTGATGGAGCAGGTGGAGTACGTGACAGGGAGGGATAAAGTGCGATGTGCGGCGGGCGGGAGAAGGAGGCAACATCGTCGAAGTTCTAGACTAAACCACGACGAAGTTCGGCGGCCATAGAAAAGGCGTCTAACGGGTAATAGGCGAGAAAGGGAGAGGCTAGAGGGGCAGGGGAGTTGCCTTGTGTGGCTGCCAAGCCTAACCCACGGAAAAATCCTACGTGGTGAGAGGTGTCATCACTCTTGTGCCAGCCCCTATGGGTCGAGGCCATTTAGGGGTTACCTACTATTCTATTAGACCTGCCAATGTATTAGATGCACCAGCTTGAGCCCAAAATCCTGTTGGAACCCCCAATAAGAGTATCTTCACCGACGCTCCCCAAATCATAGTCGGTGTAGCACATCCAGCACAACACTCTGCGGAGCAGCCACAATTGTTGACTAAATAGTGGAGGGCCATCCCGTAGTGGCGTGCCCAAAACTGCTGCCCCAAAAATAGAATTTGGACAAATAGCAAGGTATTGCATATTTTTGATCAATTATTCAAACCATATTACATACATGTCAATAAAAATAGTTCCACACAACAATGCAAAACAAACAAATATAATTATTCATACAATACTTAAAAATATAACAGTCAAACTTATCGATGGATCAGGAGGCGTTTCCTTTGAGAACCCGCAAATGCTCCACTAGATTATTTTGGAGGTGAGCATGAACCCGTGGGTCACGAATTTCTTGATGCATGGCTATGAAGGCAGCAAACTCGGTCGACACCGAATCTAGTTGAGCTAGAGGTCCGCGATAATCATATTGCTGGTCTATTTTTTTATCAATTATTCAAACCAAATTACATACATTTCAATAAAAATAGTTCCACACAACAATGCAAAACAAACAAATATAATTATTCATACAATACTTAAAAATGTAACCGTCAAACTTATCGATGGATCAGGCGGCATTTCCTTTGAGAACCCGCAAATGCTCCACTAGATTATTTTGGAGGTGAGCATGAACCCGTGGGTCAAGAATTTCTTGATGCATGGCAATGAAGGCAGCAAACTCGGTCGACACCGAATCTAGTTGAGCTAGAGGTCCCTGATAATCATATTGCTGGTCATCAACCATTGGAGCTGCCGCTCACTCTTGATGATCATGTTGTGCATAATCATACATTTGTTCATAACCTCCCACATCTGAGACTTTGACCAGGTGCGAGTAGGGTACCGAAGAATAGAAAAACACTTCTAGAGCACACCGAAAGTCCGCTCGACATCCTTCCAACAATTCTCTTATCACTTAGCAAACCAAGACCTCTCTATATTAGGATCAGGAATTGTCTTCACAAATATAGACCAAGAAGGATAGATACCAACGGCTAGGTAGTACCCTTTAATGTATGCGTGACCGCGGATCTCATAGTTGACGGCCAAGAATGACCCACTGTTAGCCTAGCAAACACCAAATAGCTCTACAACACGTTGATATCATTGTGAGTTTCCTCCATGCTAAAACAGTGTGCCAAATCTACCGATTGATCTGCCACTACTTCAAGTATAACACTGTGTTCACTGGTATGACCTTTGTACAGGCCTTGCCAAGCAAATTAGAAATTCTTCCAACCCCAATGTAAATAATCGATCCTACCAAGCATTCTGGGAAATCCCTCATTTTGTGTGAGAAATTGATTTGTATCTTCTTTATTTGGTTCTCTCAAATAGACTGGCCCAAATACTTCCACGATTTGCCTGGCAAAACCTGAGGATGCTCTTAGACATACGAAGATAGTCTTCTTGCATATCTGGTGGAGCTCCATACACAAGACAACGTAGGGCAGCCGTGCATTTCTGAAGCGATGAAAACTCCACATTTTGGTGCATTCTGTCTTGCATATGAAATAGACATCGTACTCTCGGACACCAAACACAATCATCGTAAACCTGCGGCGGAAGTATTTTGGCGTATGTGTTGCGTTGTCATTAAAATAGTCGATGTCCAGCAATAAAGCACCCGTAAGACGATGTTGGTCTGTGTTCCTCGCCTTTCCCACCCTTGAACCACCGCGTTGAGGAGTAGCCTAGAGATGCTTGGGGATACGAAGAAGAGAGTTCAAGATCAGCATATGATGCTCTCAGTGAGCAATGACATCCGCATATTCTTTCATCAAGAGCTCCATCATCATCGCATAGTCGTTGTCCATTGAGGCAAAAGACCAAACACCTAGACGGCGAGACAAGCAAACGACGATGATGATCGTGTTGTTGTCGAGGAAGGGGAGGTACCAGAGATAGGTCGTGGCGGTGACAAAGGTCCAGTATAGCCGTCAGTCCGTGCGGAAAAAGGATCAATGGCGACGACACTACACTACAGAGAAGGTGCAATCGGTGGGGGTGCAGCCGAAAGTGCTTTAGGAGATGAGGTCGGGTTCTGCCGGTGGATTCGTTGGGGCTACGGCGAATTTGGAAGGTAGGAGGGTGGGAGGAAAGCATAAGGAGACGGTAGCATCGGCGGTGCGTATGAAGGGTGGAAGGCGAGAGCTGGACTGGAGGAGTTAGGAAATGAGCGTGTTTGGCTAGGAAAAGGGCCCCACGCCAAAATCCGACGTGGCTTGGAGTGTCGGCGCTCGCAAGTAACCTCTTGTGGATAGGAGCAGGCGTGGACGTGCCAGCTATTGTATTAGACTCTAAAATATGCCTTTCATGGACTGGCGCGGGCAAGCGCCGATGTCTGGAGCAGGAGATGGAAGCTTGGGTTGAGGAGGCTGTCAACGAGAATGGAATATTCGGATTCGTTTGATTTTGATTTTCTTTTTTTTGTTGTGAGAGGTCTCAGTCCAAAATAAGGAAACAGATGACAATTGAAGTAGGGGTCTGCCTCAGGGAAGCAAGAGTCTCATAGGGAAGGAGATCCTGCACAGACCAATCCCAATCAGGAAGAGAGTCTTGTTGTCAATGAAAGCAATGAGAGAATAAAGAAGTCTTGCACGAGGGCCTCTTTCCATGCCTTCAAATCCATTTGCCACACTTTCAGATCTCGGATATACAATGATGAATCCTGACGATCTACGATCACAGAACGCAGTAATATGAATGTCTCTCACGAGCCCCAAAGAGTCAATTCAATGAAGTCTTTAGCTTTGTTGGCACAGGGAAAGGTAGAACGACCTTCCGCCATGTCAACCGCTCACTAGGCTTCTTGCTGCGGTGAAGTTGCTTCATCACCCGGCTCAACATCAGCCTCATCCCCCCCAGAATAGATAGAGTTTTCCGAAGAAACCTGCTAGTGGAGGAAGGCCTCCTAGGGATAAGAGACATAGGGCTAAAGAAAGAGCCAAAAAAGGATCTTTCGATTGGCCTGCAAAAATAAAAAATTGATTCTGTTCTCTCCGACGAAGTGTAGAATGCGCTGGTGAAAACCCCTTTTCGCTACAGAACCCTATAGTACGTTCTTTCTTTTTCGCTTTACGGTGCACGGAAGGAGATAGCTCCAAGTCTGCTAGGAGCGCTTGTTGGACTGCTAGAAGAAGTTGTTAGCATAAAATAACCACATTACGACACAAATTCCGATTTACCACCATTACGTTCTGGGAGAAAAATCTACTGCATTTCGACAAGGTCGTCCCAAAAAACACTAATTCGGAATTTATCATGAATTGACACCGATTCTGATGGGTGGGGCCTACTTGTCAGGAACAAATTGATGACATGGTCTCAGTCCTACCTCTCTGACCAATAAAAGAATTAAATTTCTCCATTACCTCTCTTTCTTCCCTGTTGCCTAGCGGTCACCGCCGCCGCCTCTCCGGTGTTGCTCCGGCAAACTCGCCGCCCCTTTCCCGAGCACAAGGTTGACGGTTGTGTTGGAGCATCGCCGCTAACCAGGACTCAAGATGCTGCCACTGCCGGGTGGCCGAACCACACACTCCGGCGAGGTAGGTCACCGCCGCCCCCCTCCAATCCATGCCTCTGGTGTCCATGCGACCTCGACCCAAACCCAAACCCAACCCGATCTTCGGCGTCTGAATTCGAGCAGCGACCCCCCGAATTCGAGCCCCGTTGTGTTGTGTGTGGAGGCTCCAATGGGCGGTGGCCACCGCGCCCGTGCGTGTGCCCGGGAGTTCGAAGAGAGGAGCTGCGCCATCCTGGCGGTGGAGTATGGGCCTAGTGGTGGACCGGTGGAGCACGGGGCCGACGACGGGTGGGTGGAGTAGCAGCCGACTTTGAAGTTGGCGGCGGGCGTGGCGAAGTGGAGCACCGAGCCAGCGGCGGGTGAGCAAAGCGGGGGTTACCTGGGAGGAGGCATGCCGACGATGGCGCGATGGAGCATGCGGCAAGCTGGGAGGAGGGCGATCGGCTGCCGGTGTGCGATGGGAAGGGTTGGGCACATTTTTGTATTTTTTAATTATTATTTTTGATTTAGTTTAGATATTTAGATATTCCACCTTACCGGTGGGTCCTATCTCTCAGAATCACCATTAATTTGTGATCAATTCGAGTTTAGTATTTTATGAGAGAACCTCGTTGAAATATGGTAGATTTTTGCTTCTAAAACGTAAAGTAATGCTAAAATAGGAATTTAAATCGTAACTTGGTGGTTTTATGCTATGGAAGAGATGCTTTATTGGCGCTGCGGTGGGATGGAGCCATTTTTGGGCTTGGCTTAGCCGGAGTAGTTTTACTACTTCTGGTACATACAGGACAGTGCGTGCGTGCGTGGCGGATAATCCATTCGCAGTCAGGCGTATGGATCTTTGTGGCTCACCGTTTGGAGAGAGCGCGCATTTTGTGCAGTTCATGTATGTACGGCTAGCTTGTCCGATGCTAGGTTTGGTTCTATGTTATCTGTGTCGGTCGTCTCGCAGAAGAGGAGGATGGAACGGAACGGAACATGCGGTGCTCCATGATTGCTGGTCGTTGGATTTGGAGCGATCTGCCGTTTCGCTGTCCGGGAGGATCACATCGCACACTCCCGCCGAGACGTACGACCCCGACTGAAACAGGCCGGGCGTCCGTCGGCTCCGATCGATGATGTAACTTTGTCAACCGACGGAGATGATTAGCGTCTGCCGATCCCGTTTTCGCAGATCCTTCTCTCGGGTCTAGAATCGGGACATGCTGAAATGTTTCGAACCCAACCCGACCCCTGTCTAGAATCGGAACATCGTGGAGCGTCTTGCCTGCCGTCGAGAGCACCTGCACGATTATGCCCGAGTCACGGTCACGGGCATGCACCTATGGTGGAGTACAGCTAGTGCTAGTGCGGCGTACAGTACGACGGAACTACCAGTAGTAGCCCGTACAGCACTGTATAAATGAGTTTCGCACGGAGTTTTGGTGCGCCGGATTTGTTACCTCGAAGTCGAAGATGATTAATCGGAGAGCGTCCGTAGGTGCCACTTCTCCATCCGCCGCGTACATACGCGACGTGGACATGTACAGTACTCCCTGGTTGTAGAGATACGTGACGTAGACATGTACACTCCCTGATTATGCGCCGAGCAGTGTCTTGCAACTGGGCACGATCATGCATGTTTGCTTTCTCTGGATAATATTGCCCATAGATGTGTGGTGGCTAGAGTGCCACATTGTGCGGGCCATGTTTGCGACTCGAGGCCTGGCAACGCTTGCTGGGGGGCTTTCCCCATCCGCGCATGATCACAACAGTTTGTTACACCCCCTTAGCTCATCTTCGGCGGGTCCGAACCAAATTGCGACGTAAACTGTCCGATTCAATGCAGATAGATCGATCCATGGACGGAATCTAGGTCGAGGTCTGGCATGTTTGTTCAGTGCGTGCAGCAGGGTGACCCATCGTGTTCACCATGGGCAGATTTTGGCCATCATCGTGGCCACCGGTGCTGGTGCCAGAGTGTTTGCAGCGCCTTCCCGTCACCCCATCGTTTTCCGTCCTTGTTTTCCGTCGCTTGGCCACTTCCCGCCGCTTTCGGACGTTTCCCGCCACGTCCTGCTCTAGGCAAAAAGAGGAGAGGCCAATGGCGGTGGATTCCCCACATCCTTCCAAAGACCACCATGCCTGGCCTCCATCCTCCAGCCACATGCGCTCGCAACCGAGACCGAGGAGAGCGGGGGGAGTTGCCGGCGCCGGACCAGCGGGCGACCCAATCGGCGTGAGGGCGGGCATGACCGTTTGAGCTACCACGCAATAGGACCACCGGCGAGCATTTCTCACACGACGTCCATGACAACATCATGTTGTCGGAGTTCCGATGGAGGCAAGCACCCGAACAAGAGCTCGGTGAGGTCCTGGACACGGCGCGCGCCAATCCCGACGACATGGCCTTTCATGCCCACCTCATCCAAGTTTTGGAGGACCTAGAGACGCAAAGGGCGGTCTATCACTCTCTCCAAGAGGAGTGGGATCTTGTTCCCCCAACGTCGCGCCAATACCGTAGCCAGCGCAAGTTCAGGTTGTTGTATCCGCCGCCAGCGTCGTGGCCAACGTCCCGCTTGTAAATATGCAACTATTACTGGAAGTTTTTCATTGCAATTGATGTTGCCGCACTTGTTTGATCGATGTTGCATACAAAGTTCGAACACATTGAGACAAACAAAGCGATAAAACACAAGATAATCTAGGAGATTATGGTATTCTCCTCGTCCTCGACTACTCATCGGAGTCAGAATGTTAGTGGCGACGATAATTGATGTCGTCGAAGATGCTGACGGTGAGCATGGCTTCGCCGTTGTAGTTGAAGACAAGGAAGTGCCCCATTTCGATTTTTTGCATGCAGAAGAACTCCTTCCGACCGTTGGCGAGGTACATCTGGCCGCAGCGGTCGAATAGCACCTCCACAGACCACTTGCCGGTGGTGCCGTCGGACACCTGCAACAGGACGTGGTGTGGCTCTTTCCCGTCTACTATCGACACAAACTTCTAGGGGAGGTGCAGGCTGTCCCAGTTCATGCCCCAAGTGAATGGTCACAATGAACTCGAACCCGTCGAGGTTGATGGCGATAGGGTCGAGTATGGTTGACGACGGTGGTGGCGATGGAGGCGGTGGAGGCGAGCCGCTCTGGCCATTCTCCCACGCCTTCCTCGACTGCCTCGGACACGACTAGGGCATGATGGTCATGCAATACATCCTCCCCTTGATCCAATGTTGCCGGACATGGCAAGCTAGCGCGGTGACTGCGATGGTGCTGACGACTTGAGGTGGAAGGAACAGGGAGAGTGTGAAAGAATATGGTCACAGATAGCCTGTTAAAAGGCGTATGCCGACGCGGAGGCCGAAACGAGGCCATTAATGTGGCAGTAGTAGGAGTGCAGGCGTCGGACGGCATAGACAGAGCAGAAGTCTACTCATCAGCGGCGCAGTCAATCTTGGAGCAGCCTATCTTTTGTTGGAGATATGCCTTAGAGGCAGTAATAAATGTAGTTATTATTATATCTTTGTGTTTATGATAAATGTTTACATTCATGCTATAATAGTATTAACCAAGAAACATTAATACTTGTATGATTTGTAAACTCAATTAGAGTCCCTAGTAAAGTCTCTTCATAATACTAGCTTGTTGGTTAATAGATGATTGTGGTTTCCTATCATGAACATTGAGATGTTATTAACAACAAGATCATATCATTAGGAGAATGGTATGATGGACATACTCCTATAGATAAGCATAGCATAAAGATCAAGTCATTTTAATAGTTCAATTGCCATAAGCTTTCTGATACATAGTAACCTAATTCCTTCGACCATGAGATCATGCTTATCACCATCACCGGAAGGATGCTTTGATGACATCAAACACCACACCGTAACTGGGTGGATATAAAGGTGGCATTGAGTGTTTGGAAAGTATGGGTTGAGACACATGGATCAAGAGTGGGATTTGTCCATCCATATGACAGATAGATATACTCTGGGCCCTCTCGGTGGAATGCCATCCAATTAGCTTGCAAGCATGTGACTGGATCACAAGGGATCACATACCACGGGAACGAGAAAAGAATACTTATCAGTAACGAGGTTGAACTAGGTATGTAGAGATACCGACGATCAAAACCTCGGATAAGTAAACTATCATGAGACAAAGGGAAATTGGTATCGTATGTAAGTGGTTCATTCGATCGCGAAGTAATCGTAGAAATATGTGGGAGCCATATGAATTTCCATATTCCTCTATTGGTTATTGATCGGAGAAGTGTCTCGATCATGTCTGCATAATTCACGAACCGTAGGGAGACACACTTAAGGATTCGATGTTGTTGAGTAGTCATGGAATGATGAGTAAGAGACCGAATGTTGTTCGGAGTCTCGGATGGGACCCGGGATATCACGAGGAGATCCGGAATGGTCCGGAGAATATGATTCATATAAGGAAAGTCCTGTTTCGGAGTTGGGGAATGATTCCGGTGTTTTCACCAAGAATGTTCTAGAAGGGTCTGAAAGGTCCGGCACTCTGGAGGGGAAGGGTACATGAATGTGTCATGACAATATGGAATGGTTGCATCATGTACTAGGTCACTTGGCTGGGCAAAATAAAGGGAGAAATCAAATCCTAGTTTGAAAGTCAAACGCCAATTTGAAAAGGTCAAACGACAAGTTTGCTTGGTGGAGGGAGAGTAGGAAACCTACTTGGGGACGAGTTCTTCTCCCTCCACCCGCCGGCCAAGGAGGCTGAGTTGGGGGAGGACTCCCTCCTCCAAACCGGCCACCCTCCACCTATATAAGGAGGGGTAGGGCGCCCCTACCCCTCACACCCAAAACCCTAGCCTCCAAGTCGCGGGCCACCTCCAATCCGCTACCGCCTAGGGCTCCTCCCAACCCACCGAGTTGGGGCTTCCCCAAGCCCTAGCCGCCGGCCAAGCTCCCCCTTGGTGCCCTCTAAACCCTAGATCACCAAGGCCTCTCTCATAGTCCAACATACTCGCTCCGGCTTAAGGCGAAGCCCTGCGAGATCTCCCCTCTACTTCCGACACCACGCCGTCGTGCTACCGGAATCACGAGGAGAGTGCTAGAACCTCCGCTGCCTGCTGGAACAAGGGAGAGGAAGGTATTCATCGAGTACCGAACGTGTGACCGACTACGGAAGCGCTGCTGGAACGCAGCGCCGGAAGGATCGTCTACACGATCTTGAGATCGGCAAGAGTACGACTAAATCACCCACGAGAATCTGCTCTCGTTAACCGCTTTGGAATCTTCGAGGTGAGTTCCTCTATCGACTCGTTGCTATAATCTAGTAGATAGATCTTGGCTTGTTTGTTTGCATGCGGTAGAATTTTTTTTGTTTTCCATGCTACGAACCCCTACAGTGGTATCAGAGTCGTGTCTATATGTAGATCTGTTGCACGAGTAGAACACAATGGTCATTGTGGGCGGTGGTGCTTTTATTATCAATTGCTTTTTGTGTACTTTGCATCTTGCGGTATGATGGGATGAAGCGGCCCGGGCTAACCTTACATGACATCATTCATGAGACTTGATCCACGCTCAACATGCAACTTGTATTGCATAATTGGCTTTGCGGGTGTCTGTCTCTCCCATTTTAGTATAGATCCAATTTACAACGGGCACTTGATAGTTCAAACATCAACGTTGTGGTTCTTGTTCGTAAGTTAGATCGACACTTATTGATAGCCCCAAACCACGTAAAATATGCAAAGAAAATTAGAGGCGTCTAACTTAGTTTTGCAGGGGTGTGCTGTGATGTGATATGGCCATGATTGTGATTATATATGATGTATGCAATGTCCCTTATTGTAAGTTGGCAACCGGCAGGAGCCATATGGTTGTCTTTAATTTATGTTAAGACCCGCATGTCTATTCAAAGTAGTTGTAATAGTTGAAGCTGGTGGACGACAACCATGAAACGACGCCATTGACCTTGACGCTATACCGGTGATGACGGAGATCATGTTCGTGCTTGAAGATGGAGATCGGAAGCACAAGA
Organism: Avena atlantica; assembly: GCA_910589765.1. NCBI lineage: Eukaryota > Viridiplantae > Streptophyta > Magnoliopsida > Poales > Poaceae > Avena > Avena atlantica. Next base: position 64,315,564 of record OU342737.1, read on the forward strand.
AGAAAGGCCATATCATATCACATATTATGAATTGCATGTGATGTTAATCCTTTATGCATCTTGTATTGCTTTGTTAACGACGGTAGCATTATAAGATGATCCCTCAAGCACACAAATTTCAAGTTTTAAAGTGTTCATCCTTAGTAAGCACCGTTGCTAAAGCTTGTTGTTTCGAAGCACCACGTGATGATCGGGTGTGTTAGATTCTGCAAGTGTATACAACGTGAGCAAGCCAGATTTGCTCATGCGGAAGCTAAGGTTTGATCTTGACGAGCCTAGCATGTATAGACATGGTCTCGGAACACGGATCACCGATAGGTAAAGCATGAGTCATATAGTAGATATGATGAACATGTTGATTGTTCGCCATTGAAGCTACATCAACTCTCGTGATGATCGGTTTTGATGTGGTGGATTTGGTTCGTGTGATCACTAAAACAATGTGAGGGATATTGTTTTGAGTGGGAGTTCACCTAGATTAATTTAACCATTAATTAGAACTCAATTTGTCATAAACTTAGTCTAAACTATTGCAAATATGTTGTAGATCAATGGCGGCCCCTACCATCCATTTTAATGCGTTCCTAGAGAAAGAAAAGTTGAAAAACAATGGAAGAAACTTCGCGGATTGGTTCCGCAATTTGAGGATTGTTCTCAATGCTGGTAATTTGACCTATGTGCTGGATGCACCGCTGGGTGACCCGCCTACAGCTAATGCTACCGATGAAGTAAAGAATGTTTATCTCACTCGGAAGAATCAGTACTCCACAGTTCAGTGTGCTATCTTGTATGGTTTGGAATCGGAGCTTCAGAAAAGGTTTGAGAACCATGACCCACATGATATTGTTCGTGAACTCAAAATGATATTTGAGGCTCATGCGGCAGTTGAGAGTTATGAGGCTTCTGAAAAGTTCTTTAACTGCAAGATGGAAGAGGGCAGCTCCGTCAGTGAGCATGTGCTTAAGATGTTTGGGCACGCAAACAAACTCCAAAGTTTGGGTATAGTGATTCCTAATGCTTTGGGGATTTACCGTGTCCTCCAATCACTGCCACCAAGTTACAAGAACTTTGTGATGAACTACAATATGCAAAACATGAACAAGACGTTGCCAGAATTCTTCTCCATGTTGAAATCTGCAGAAGTGGAGATCAAGAAAGAGCATCAAGTGTTGTTGGTCAATAAGACCACCAAATTCAAGAAAGGCAAGTCTAAGCAAAAGGGAAACTTCAAGAAGGGTGGCAAGAAAGTTGCCGCACCGACGAAGAAGACCAAGGCTGGGCCTAAGCCTGATACTGAGTGCTTTTACTGCAAGGGAGAAGGTCATTGGAAGCGGAATTGCCCAAAGTACTTGGCGGATTTGAAGAACGGCAACATCAAGAAGAAAGGTATATCCGATATACATGTTATTGATGTGTATCTCACTAGTACTCGTAGTAGTGCCTGGGTATTTGATACTGGTTCGGTTACTCATATTTGTAACTCGAAACAGGTGCTGCAGAATAAACGGAAGCTAGCGAAGAACGAGGTGACGATGCGCGTTGGAAATGGACCAAAGGTTGATGTGATCGCGATCGGCACGCTACCTCTTCATCTACCATCAGGATTAGTTTTATACTTAAATAATTTTTATTTGGTACCTGCGTTGAGCATGAACATTATATCTGGATCATGTTTGTTGCGAGACGGTTACTTGTTTAAGTCCGAGAATAATGGTTGTTCGATTTATATGAGTAATATGTTTTATGCACATGCACCTTTGATAGATGGTCTATTCTAATTGAATCTCGATCGTGGAAATACACATATTAATAACATTGAATCTAAGTGTTTGAAATTGAGCGATAACTCGACCTATATGTGGCACTGTCGTCTTGGTCAAATTGGAGTGAAGCGTATGAAGAAACTCCATTCCGATGGACTTCTTGAATCACTTGAAAGATGTGAAGCATGTCTGATGGGTAAAATGATTAAGACTCCATTTTCTAGGATGATGGAGCGAGCTACGGACTTATTGGAAATCATACATACCGATGTGTGTGGCCCAATGAGTGTAGCATCGCGCGGTGGTTATCGTTATGTTCTTACCTTCACGGATGACTTGAGTAGATATGGGTATATCTATTTCATGAAACGTAAGTCCGAAACTTTCGAGAAGTTTAAGGAATTTCAAAGTGAAGTAGATAATCAACGTAACAAGAAGATTAAATTTCTACGATCTGATCGTGGAGGTGAATATCTAAGTTACGAGTTTGGCGAGCATTTGAAGAAATGCGGAATACTTTCACAATTGACACCGCCGGGAACAACACAGCGTAATGGTGTGTCCGAACGTCATAATCGAACTCTCTTAGATATGGTTCGTTCTATGATTTACCGCTATCGTTTTGGGGTTATACATTAGAAACAGCTGCATTCACTTTAAATAGGGCACCATCTAAATCCGTTGAAACGACACCGTATGAATTATGGTTTGGGAAGAAACCTAAATTGTCGTTCCTTAAAGTTTGGGGTTGCGAAGCCTATGTAAATAAGTTACAGCCGGACAAGCTTGAACCCAAAGCGGAAAAATGCGTCTTCATAGGATACCCGAAGGAAACTATTGGGTATACCTTCTATCATAGATCCGAGGGCAAAATCTTTGTTGCTAAGAATGGATCCTTTCTAGAGAAATAATTTCTCTCGAAAGAAGTGACTGGAAGGAAAGTAGAACTCGACGAGGTTATTGAACATTCTCTCGAACTTGCGAGTAACGCAGCACTGGAAGCAGTTCCTGTGGCACCTACACCAATAAGAGAGGAAGCTAATGATGATGATCATGAAACTTAGGTTGAAGTTACTACAGAACCTCGCAGGTCGACGAGAAATCGTACCACTCCTGATTGGTATGATACCGTTATGAGTGTCATGTTGGTAGACAACACCGATGACCCTACGACATATGAGGAAACGATGATGAGCCCAGATTCCAATAAATGGCAAGATGCCATGAAATCCGAGATTAGATCCATGTACGAAAACCAAGTATGGACTTTGGTGGACTTACCGGATGGCCGGAAGGCTGTCGAGAACAAATGGATTTTCAAGAAGAAAACAGATGTTGATGGTAATGTTATTGTCTATAAAGCTCGACTTGTTGCAAAAGGGTTTCGACAAATTCAAGGAGTTGACTACGATGAGACTTTCTCACCAGTAGCGAAGCTAAAGTCTATGAAGGATTATGTTAGCAATCCCTGTATATTATGATTATGAGATATGACAGATGCATGTCAAAACAGCGTTCCTCAATGGAGACATTGAAGAAGAGTTGTATATGATGCAACCCAAAGGTTTTGTCGATCCTAAAGATGCTAACAAGGTATGCAAACTTCAACGGTCCATCTATGGATTGAAGCAAGCATCCCAAAGTTGGAATCAACGTTTTGATAAGGTGATCAAAAGTTTTGGTTTTATACAAACTTATGGAGAAGCTTGTATTTACAAGAAAGTGAGTGGGAGCTCTGTAGCATTCTTAATACTATATGTAGATGACATATTGTTGATTGGGAATGATGTAGACCTTCTTAATAGTGTCAAGGAATATTTGAATAATAGTTTTTCAATGAAGGATCTTGGCGAAGCAGCTTATATATTAGGCATAAAGATTTATAGAGATAGATCGAAACGCCAAATATCATTGTCACAAAGTACATATTTGGACAAAGTTCTAAAGAGGTTTGGAATGGAAGATAGCAAGAAAGGGTTCTTGCCCATGTTGCCCAATACGACCTTGAGTAAAACTCAAAGTCCGACATCGGCAGAAGATAGATAAAGGATGAGTAAAACTCCCTATGCCTCAGCCATAGGATCTCTAATGTATGCCATTCTATGTACTAGACCCGACATTGCATATGCTGTTAGTTTGAATATCAGATATCAAAGTGATCCAGGAGTGGATCATTGGACAGCGGTCAAAAACATCCTTAAGTACTTGAGAAGAACTAAGGATATGGTTCTTTCTTATGGAGGTGATGAACATCTCGTTGTTAATGGTTACACCGATGCTAGTTCGAACACCGATCCGGATGATTCTCAATCTCAATTTGGATATGTATTTACTTTGAATGGTGCAGCAGTTAGCTGGAGGAGTGCAAAGCAAAGCGTTGTGGCGAGATCTTCAACTGAATCGGAATACATAGCTGCTTCGGAGGCTTCACAAGAAGCGATATGGATGAAGGAGTTCATTACAGAGCTCGGTGTGGTTCCAAGTGCGCTGGATCCAATGTCTATCTATTGTGATAACATGGGAGCCATAGCCAATGCGCAAGAACAAGGGTCACACAAGAAGCTGAAGCACATCAAGCTACATTTTCACGCTATTCGAGAACATGTCCAAGATGGTGACATAAAGATTTGCAAAGTACACATAGATCTAAATGTGGCGGATCCTTTGACTAAACCTCTTCCGAGGGCAAAACATGACCACCACTAAACTGCCATGGGTGTTCGGTATTTTACCATGTAATCTAGATTAGTTGACTCTAGTGCAAGTGGGAGACTATTGGAGATATGCCCTAGAGGCAATAATAAATGTAGTTATTATTATAAATGTTTACATTCATGTTATAACAGTATTAACCAGGAAACATTAATACTTGTGTGATTTGTAAACTAAATTAGAGTCCCTAGTAAAGCCTCTTCATAATACTAGCTTGTTGGTTAATAGATGATTGTGGTTTCCCTTTCATGAACATTGAGATGTTATTAACAACAAGATCATATCATTAGGAGAATGGTATGATGGACATACTCCTATAGATAAGCGTAGCATAAAGATCAAGTCATTTTAATAGTTCAATTGCTATAAGCTTTCTGATACATAGTAACCCAATTCCTTCGACCATGAGATCTTGCTTATCACCATCACCGGAAGAATGCTTTGATGACATCAAACACCACACCGTAACTGGGTGGCTATAAAGGTGGCATTGAGTGTTTGGAAAGTATGGGTTGAGACACATGGATCAAGAGTGGGATTTGTCCATCCATATGACGGATAGATATACTCTGGGCCCTCTCGGTGGAATGTCATCCAATTATCTTGCAAGCATGTGACCGTCTCACAAGGGATCACATACCACGGGAACGAGAAAAGAGTACTTATCAGTAACGAGGTTGAACTAGGTATGCAGAGATACCGACGATCAAAACCTCGGATAAGTAAACTATCATGAGACAAAGGGAAATTGGTATCGTATGTAAGTGGTTCATTCGATTGCAAAGTAATCGTAGAAATATGTGGGAGCCATATGAATTTCCAGAATCCTCTATTGGTTATTGATCGGAGAAGTGTCTCGATCATGTCCGCATAATTCACGAACCGTAGGGAGACACACTTAAGGATTCAATGTTGTTGAGTAGTTATGGAATGATGAGTAAGAGACCGAATGTTGTTCGGAGTCCTGGATGGGATCCGGGATATCATGAGGAGATCCGGAATGGTCCGGAGAATAAGATTCATATAAGGAAAGTCCTATTTCGGAGTTGGGGAATGATTCCGGTGTTTTCACCAAGAATGTTCTAGAAGGGTCCGAAAGGTCCGGCACTCCGGAGGGGAAGGGTACATGAATGTGTCATGACAATATAGAATGGTTGCATCATGTACTAGGTCACTTGGCTGGACAAAATAAAGGGAGAAATCAAATCCTAGTTTGAAAGTCAAACGCCAATTTGAAAAAATCAAACGGCAAGTTTGCTTGGTGGAGGGAGAGTAGGAAACCTACTTGGGGAGGAGTTCCTCTCCCTCCACCCGCTAGCCAAGGAGGCCGAGTTGGGGGAGGACTCCCTCCTCCCAACCGGCCACCCTCCACCTATATAAGGAGGGGTAGGGCGCCCCCTACCCCTCACACCCAAAACCCTAGCCTCCAAGTCGCCGGCCACCTCCAAGCCGCCGCCTAGGGCTCCTCCCAACCCGCCGAGTTGGGGCTTCACCAAGCCCTAGACGCCGGCCAAGCTCACCCCTTGGTTCCCTCTAAACCCTAGATCACCAAGGCCTCTCTCATAGTCCACCATACTCGCTCCGGCTTAAGGCGAAGCCCTGCGAGATCTCCCCTCTACTTCCGACACCACGCCGTCGTGCTGCCGGAATCGCGAGGAGAGTGCTACAACCTCCGCTTCCTGGTGGAACAAGGGAGAGGAAGGTCTTCATCAAGTACCGAACGTGTGACCGACTGCGGAAGCGCTTCCGGAACGCAACGCCGGAAGGATCGTCTACACGATCTTGAGATCGGCCAGAGTACGAATACATCACCCACGAGAATAAGCTCCCGTTAACCGCTTTGGAATCTTCGATGGTGAGTTCCTCTATCGAATCGTTGCTACAATCTAGTAGATAGATCTTGGCTTATTTGTTTGCATGCGGTAGAAATTTTTGTTTTCCATGCTACGAACCCCTACATCTTTCTCCATTGATCGCTAGTGAAAGAAAGCCATTGGGTCACTGCCATATGGACCCTTGACCCAAGCGGGAGGACACGGGGATGCGCCCGTTGTTCATCCCGACACAAACATCTTCTAAATTTAAGGAAAATGATACACATCCTCCGGGGGATCGATCCCCCGGGTCGTGCGCGTCTGTTCGCCTCGCCAGAAAAGGCCCACCACTCCTCTTTTCTTATCCTTGCATCTTCTTATTTTCTTTGTACGCAGTGTTTTCTTCACGCAGCCGCCGCCGCCTCCCTTCGGCACGCACCCGCCGCCGAGCTCCGCGCTCCACCACGCGCCGCCGCCGACCTCTGCCCTCCACCACGTGTCGCCGCGACCTCCGTCCTCCGTCCTCCGCCACCACCACGGCCGGAGTAGGCCGCCGCCACGATCGCTGTCTTCCGTTACGCGCCGCCGCCGAGATCCGCCCTTCACCGGTGCTCCTGCCGGCGGACGCCGCCCGCCCCATGCCCTACCACTCCCGGTGCTCTGTCCTCCTGGCCTTATCCCGCGCGCTGCCGCTGCTCCTCCACCTCCATCCCACGCCTCTCTGCAAAACTGCAACTGAAGATTTCGTGCATCTCCTTCTCGTTCGGCACGGTGCTACACAAGCAGGATGATAATGCTACTGGAAGTGGTCATCGTTGCTACATATGAAGGGTCGCGATGCTACCGACAAATAGATCTGTTTTGATATTTTGCTACAGGGCGATGCTACAATAGTAGCAAGTTTTTGCTATTTCTCTTCTATGTTTTTGCTACAGTATCACAAAGTATTTGCTACAACGTTTTTGACGAAAGTCCTTAGAAGAGTCGGTTTTGCTACGTTAGTCACCGGTGATGTCTCCGGCGAGGTCATTCTTTTTGCTACATTAGCATATTTTTTTTGCTATCACGGTTTTATTATTTTGCTACAAGTGCGTAAAATTTTTGCTACACGGTCTCCGGTGAGGTCTACCGGCGAAAGTTTCCGACGAGTCTCCGGCGAGGTCGGATCTGTTACATTAGCCTATATTTTTTACTACATGGTCTCCGACGAGGTCTCCGGCGAAATCTAGTCTATTTTTCTATTTTCTGGGTCGACCCGCTTTTTGTTACATGTAGCAAAACGAATAATATTGTAGCAAATCTGGTCTGTTTATAACAAAAACGGAATTAGACCTTATTTTAGGGACACGTTGACGGCCTAGGGACCGGGGGATCGCGGGAAATTATCCCCCGAGGACGCCTAGAGCTGTCCTAAATTTAATGGGCCGACCGGTCACGCCAGATGAGTTAGTCCGAATAAGTCATCTTGTTGAAGAGGCCGCGCCAACCGCTCGGGCCAATCGGACCGTACCATTTTGGACGTGGCGTGACTGTTTGAGTTATGCCGGTGGAGATGCCTAAGACCAGACATACTCCTACTTCGTGAGATGATCTCGGCACTAGCCTGAATGAAGATGGTCCGTACGTGCCCGTGTTAGAACCGACAAACTGGGTGCTCGGCCGGCCCTTTGATTGACCCAAATTCTGGCGGCTGCACTTTTGCATCTTTGTCGGATCGGAAGACGAGAAAATATAACGACGATATTCCTTGTAGCCGACGTGCGACGCATGCAGTGGAGGAGAATTCATGGTGGGGTTTTGTTTGGGGGTTTGATAAAGTTCTTATGATACTGCTACGGATCAGTACCATCGTAGACCATATCTTCAGGCCACTGGTTCTAACGCACGCACCAGTTTTAAATTCTATGTAAAAAAGAGAACTGTTTCACACTGTACAACACTAGTGCCTCCACTACCACTAGGTTACCACATTTCTGCAGCTTAAGCTTCAAAGCTTTTAGGGCACCATTCTCGTTGCAACGTACTAGTACTGCACTAGCGCTCCCGTTGCTCTACTTATCTTGTTTGCTCGATCAAGTCCCCTGACCACTAGCGCTCCAGTTTATTGAAAATTTGAAGTTTGTACTTTTGTGTTTCAAAACATAATCATAATTTTTACTACTTCTGGTACAGGTCAGTACGTACTTCATACTTTTTACTATTTCTAGCATGGGACATACATTGGCCTTTTTGCTCCACTCTTTTTTTCAATGTTCTGGAAGGCGTATCGTTTTCATAGAAAGGGGCTCAGAGGCTAAGTTTTACAACGCACCATGGCATAGACGTCAAAGATGCAACTCCACGCTGTTTTAGGGACAACAAACACAGCCTAAGCAACTACTCGTGGCATCTCCACTTATCTACCTGCCCTACACAGTCGCGGAAAAGTCCTGCAGCCTTCCAGAGGTCTGTTTCCACGGCGATCTTCCGGAATCCTGGATGACCTCCCTGTAAGAAGGAGCGGCCCCTTCAAAGACTATGTCGTTCCGATGGCGCCAAAGCCTCCAGCAACCCAGGGAGATCCCTGTCCGGAGGTCGCACTCGCGGCCTTTGCCACCTCGTCTATCTTGGAGCCACGAAACGAACTTGGAGTCATGCTTCGACATCCAATGCCTCTTGTTTCACCAGTCCAGGCAGGCTATCCAAACCTCTCGAGCTAGGACGCAACCCATGAAAAAATGGTTGATGGTTTCTCCACAATGGTCGTCACTGAAGAGGCAGGCCGCTGGATGTTGAAGACCCGCGACTCTGCACAATAGACAATATGAATGTAAGTTTATCTTAGCTGGATGTATACTTAGAGCATCTCCACTCGTTGGCCGAACCCAGGGCGAAATTTGGTCCGTTTTTCGGCCGGACTGAACTTGTTTTCGGCCTGGATACGCTCATTCTCCCACCCGCGTACCCAGGCCGAGTCCCCAAGTTCGGCTAAAATTCATCAAATTCAGGCGATTTTCATTAAGTTGGACGAATATAGGCGGATTACATCAACTTTAAACGAAACTAGTACATAAATAAACTAAAAAGGCCGCTGTCGGTGCCTTCTCCTCGCCGTCCTACATGCCGAGGTTGCCGTAGAACGACTTGTAGTCGGGGTCGGCTCGGCCGTCATCCTCGCCGCCATCGTCGTCGTTGCTCGGCGGCTGGTTCTGGCGGGAGCTGCCCTGGCCAGGGTCGCAGTACCTCCATGGCTGGTAGGACGGGCCCGCGTCCTCGTCGTCGTCGTCGTCCAGGACATAGAGCGGGGCGCCTTGGTAGGCGAGCTCACGCCCAGACAGCGCCCGACGCCGTGCGGCCTGCTCCTCGGCCTGCTGCTGCAGGCCGAGGATACGTTGATGCTCCGCCTTCTCCCAGTCCCTCCTGGACCATTCGAGGATGTCCGGCGAGGAGGGCTCGACCAACGGCATCGTCGGCGTCAGCGGCAGGGTCGGCGTAAGCGGCGGCGCTTCACGGAGCGACTGCTCCAGCACCATCTTCAAGGCGGCGTCCTCGGCCGGCGCCGAGCCTTCTGTCTTGGGGCGGCGTGGGCGCAGACGGCTCGGTGATGATGATACCGCGCGCGTGTGTGCGCGGCGGTGAGCGCGTCGGAGAGACAGCTTCGCGCTTCACGACGGTCGGCGTGCGAAGCGGCGCGCTGCCGGAAGAGTGGGACGCCGAAGCGGAGGAGGAAGAGCTCATGCTCGCCATCCTCCTCGGCGCCCAGTTCGCCGGAGCACGCCGGCCAGACCTGGCCGCCGGCGTCGGGTTACGCAGGAAGCCGAGCCGCGGAGTGTTTGTAGGGGTTCGTAGCATGGAAAACAAAAATTTTCTATCGCATACAAACAAACAAGCCAAGATCTATCTACTAGATTGTAGCAACGAGTCGATGGTATAACTTACCCTCGAAGATTCCAAAGCGTTTAACGAGAGCGGATTCTCGTGGGTGATGTAGTCGTACTCTTTCCGATCTCAAGATCGTGTAGACGATCCTTCCGGCGCCACGTTCCGGCAGCGCTCCCGCAGTCGGTCACACGTTCGGTACTCGACGAAGACCTTCCTCTCCCTTGTTCCAGCAGGCAGCGGAGGTTGTAGTACTCTCCTCGCGATTCCGGCAGCACAACGGCGTGGTACCGGAAGTAGAGGGGAAATCCCGCAGGGCTTCGCCTTAAGCCGGTGCGAGTATGGTGGAGCTTATGAGAGAGGCTATTAGTGGTCTAGTAATTAGACACACCAATTAGAAGGCTCTAAACCAATTAGAAGGCTCTAAACCGTTGGCTAAAGCAATTAGAAGCTCTAATCCAAAACGGCTCTAAACCGGAGATCTAGAGGTGAAAGTTGTGTGTCTAGGAGGGGAGCCCTGCCCCTCCTTATATAGGTGGGAGGGGGCTGGCGCCAAGGGGAGGAGAGTCCCTCCCCAAGTCGGCTTGGTGGTGCGCCGGCCAAGGGAGGAACCCTCCTCCAATTCGGCCTCCACCAATCCTCCTTCTCCTCTTTCCGAAAACTGGCAGTTTGACTTTTCAAACTTGCCGTTTGACTTTTCAAACTAGGATTTGATTTAATCCCTTATTTGGAACAGCGATGACACTAAATACATGATGCAATCATTCCAACATGCAATGACACATTCATGTACCCCTTCCCCTCCGGAGTGCCGGACATTCCGGAACCTTCTAGAATGTTCCCGATGAAAACACCGGAATCATTCCCGAACTCCGAAACGGGACTTTCCTTATATGAATCTTATTCTCCGGACCATTCCGGATCACCTCGTGATATCCCGGATCCCATCCGAGACTCCGAACAACATTCGGTCTCTTTCTCATAACACCATAACTACTCAAACAACGTCGAATCCTTAAGTGTGTCTCCCTACGGTTCGTGAATTATGCGGACATGATCGAGACACTTCTCCGAACAATAACCAATAGAGGAATCTGGAAATTCATATGGCTCCCACATATTTCTACGATTACTTTGCGATCGAATGAACCACTTACATACGATACCAATTTCCCTTTGTCTCACGATATGTTACTTATCCGAGGTTATGATCGTCGGTATCTCTGCATACCTAGTTCAACCTCGTTACTGACAAGTACTCTTTTCTCGTTCCCGTGATATGTGATCCCTTGTGACCAAGTCACATGCTTGCAAGCTAATTGGATGACATTCCACCGAGAGGGCCCAGAGTATATCTATCCGTCATGTGGATGGACAAATCCCACTCTTGATCCATGTGTCTCAACCAAAACTTTCCGAACACTCAATGCCACCTTTATAACCACCCAGTTACGGTGTGGTGTTTGATGTCATCAAAGCATCCATCCGGTAAAGGTGATATGCATGATCTCATGGTCGAAGGAATTAGGTTACTATGTATCAGAAAGCATATAGCAATTGAACTATTGAAATGACTTGATCTTTTATGCTACGCTTATCTATAGGAGTATGTCCACCATATCATTCTCCTAACGATATGATCTTGTTGTTGACAACATCTCAATGTTCATGATAGGGAAACCACAATCATCTATCAACCAACAAGCTAGTGAAGTATAGAGGCTATACTAGGGACTTCTAATTAAGTTTACAAATCACACAAGTATCAATGTTTCCTTGTTAATACTATTATAGCATGAATGTAAACATTTATCATAAACACGAAGATATAATAATAACCACATTTATTATTGCCTCTAGGGCATATCTCCAACAGTCTCCCACTTGCACTAGAGTCATCTAATCTAGATTACATGGTAATATACCGAACACCCATGGCAGTTTGGTGTTGGTCATGTTTTGCCCTCGGGAGAGGTTTAGTCAACGGATCCGCCACATTCAGATCTGTGTGTACTTTGCAAATCTTTATATCCCCATCCTGGATATGTTCTCGAATAGCGTGAAAACGCAGCTTGATATGCTTCAGCTTCTTGTGTGACCTTGGTTCTTGCGCATTGGCTATGGCGCCCATGTTATCACAGTAGATAGACATTGGGTCCAGCGCACTAGGAACCACACCCAGCTCTGTAATGAACTCTTTCATCCATATCGCTTCTTGTGAAGCCTCCGAAGCAGCCATGTATTCCGATTCAGTTGAAGATCTCGCCACAACGCTTTGCTTTGCACTCCTCCAGCTAACTGCTGCACCATTCAAAATAAATACGTATCCGGATTGTGATTTAGAATCATCCGGATCTGTGTTCCAACTAGCATCGGTGTAACCATTAACAACGAGTTGTTCATCACCTCCATAAGAAAGAACCATATCCTTAGTTCTTCTCAAGTACTTAAGGATGTTTTTGACCGCTGTCCAATGATCCACTCCTGGATCACTTTGATATCTGCTAGTTAAACTAACAGCATATGCAATGTCGGGTCTAGTACATAGCATGGCATACATTAGAGATCCTATGGCTGAGGCATAGGGAGTCTTACTCATCCTTTCTCTATCTTCTGCCGATGTCGGACTTTGAGTTTTACTCAAGGTCGTATTGGGCAACATGGGCAAGAACCCTTTCTTGCTTTCTTCCATTCCAAATCTCTTTAGAACTTTGTCCAAATATGTACTCTGTGACAATGATATTTGGCGTTTCGATCTATCTCTATAAATCTTTATGCCTAATATGTAAGCTGCTTCGCCAAGATCCTTCATTGAAAAACTATTATTCAAATATTCCTTGACACTATTAAGAAGGTCTACATCATTCCCAATCAACAATATGTCATCCACATATAGTATTAAGAATGCTACAGAGCTCCCACTCACTTTCTTGTAAATACAAGCTTCTCCATAAGTTTGTATAAAACCAAAACTTTTGATTACCTTATCAAAACGTTGATTCCAACTTCGGGATGCTTGCTTCAATCCATAGATGGACCGTTGAAGTTTGCATACCTTGTTAGCATCTTTAGGATCGACAAAACCTTTGGGTTGCATCATATACAACTCTTCATCAATGTCTCCATTGAGGAATGCTGTTTTGACATCCATTTGCCATATCTCATAATCATAATATGCAGCGACTGCTAACATAATCCTCACAGACTTTAGCTTCGCTACCGGTGAGAAAGTCTCATCGTAGTCAACTCCTTGAATTTGTCGAAACCCTTTTGCGACAAGTCGAGCTTTATAGACAGTAACATTACCATCAGCATCTGTTTTCTTCTTGAAAATCCATTTGTTCTCGACAGCCTTTCGGCCATCTGGTAAGTCCACCAAAGTCCATACTTGGTTTTCGTACATGGATCCAATCTCGGATTTCATGGCTTCTTGCCATTTATTGGAATCTGGGCTCATCATTGCTTCCTCATATGTCTCGGGGTCATCGGTGTTGTCCACCACCATGACATTCATAACGGAATCATACCATTCGGGAGTGGTACGAGTTCTCGTCGACCTCCGGGGCTCTGTAGCAACTTCAACCGAAGTTTCATGATCACCATCATTAGCTTCCTCTCTTATTGGTGCAGGCACCACAGGAACTTCTTCCGGTGCTGCGCTACTCGCAATTTCGAGAGAAGGTTCGACAACCTCGTCAAGTTCTACTTTCCTTCCAGTCAATTCTTTCGAGAGAAATTCCTTCTCTAGAAAAGATCCATTCTTGGCAACAAAGATTTTGCCTTCGGATCTATGATAGAAGGTATACCCAATAGTTTCCTTCGGGTATCCTATGAAGACGCATTTTTCCGCTTTGGGTTCAAGCTTGTCCGGCTGTAACTTCTTTACATAGGCTTCGCATCCCCAAACTTTAAGGAACGACAATTTAGGTTTCTTCCCAAACCATAATTCATACGGTGTCGTTTCAACGGATTTAGATGGTGCCCTATTTAAAGTGAATGCGGCTGTTTCTAATGCATAACCCCAAAATGATAGCGGTAAATCTGTAAGTGACATCATAGAACGAACCATATCTAAGAGAGTTCGATTACGACGTTCAGACACACCATTACGCTGTGGTGTTCCCGGCGGTGTCAATTGTGAAAGTATTCCGCATTTCTTCAAATGCTCGCCAAACTCGTAACTTAGATATTCACCTCCACGATCAGAACGTAGAAATTTAATCTTCTTGTTACGTTGATTCTCTACCTCACTTTGAAACTCCTTAAACTTCTCGAAAGTTTCGGACTTATGTTTCATGAAATAGATATACCCATATCTACTCAAGTCATCCGTGAAGGTAAGAACATAACGATAACCACTGCGCGATGCTACACTCATTGGACCACACACATCGGTATGTATGATTTCCAATAAGTCTGTAGCTCGCTCCATCATACCAGAAAATGGAGTCTTAGTCATTTTTCCCATCAGACATGCTTCGCATCTTTCAAGTGATTCAAAATCAAGTGATTCAAGAAGTCCATCGGAATGGAGTTTCTTCATACGTTTCACTCCGATGTGACCAAGACGACAGTGCCACATATAGGTTGAATTATCGCTTGATTTCAATCGTTTAGCCTCAATGTTGTTGATATGTGTATTTCTACTATCGAGATTCAATAAGAATAGACCATCTATCAAAGGTGCATGTGCATAAAACATATTACTCATATAAATAGAACAACCATTATTCTCGGATTTAAACAAGTAACCGTCTCGCAATAAACAAGATCCCGATATAATGTTCATGCTCAACGCAGGCACCAAATAACAATTATTTAAGTATAAAACTAATCCCGATGGTAGATGAAGGGGTAGCGTGCCGACCGCGATCACATCAACCTTTGATCCGTTTCCCACGCGCATCGTCACCTCGTTCTTCGCTAGCTTCCGTTTATTCTGCAGCACCTGTTTCGAGTTACAGATATGAGCAACCGAACCAGTATCAAATACCCAGGCACTACTACGAGTACTAGTGAGATACACATCAATAACATGTATATCAGATATACCTTTCTTCTTGATGTTGCCGTTCTTCAAATCCGCCAAGTACTTTGGGCAATTCCGCTTCCAGTGACCTTCTCCCTTGCAGTAAAAGCACTCAGTATCAGGCTTAGGTCCAGCCCTGGTCTTCTTCGTCGGCGTGGTAGCTTTCTTACCACCCTTCTTGAAGTGTCCCTTTTGCTTAGACTTGCCTTTCTTGAATTTGGTGGTCTTATTGACCAACAACACTTGGTGCTCTTTCTTGATCTCCACTTCTGCAGATTTCAACATGGCAAAGAGTTCTGGCAACGTCTTGTTCATGTTCTGCATGTTGTAGTTCATCACAAAGTTCTTGTAACTTGGTGGTAGTGATTGGAGGACACGGTAAATCCCCAAAGCATTAGGAATCACTATACCCAAGCTTTGAAGTTTGTTTGCGTGCCCTGACATCTTAAGCACATGCTCACTGACGGAGCTGCCTTCTTCCATCTTGCAGTTAAAGAACTTTTTAGAAGCTTCATAGCTTTCAATTGCCGCATGAGTCTCAAAAATCAATTTGAGATCCTCGACAATATCATATGGGTCTGAATCCTCAAACCTTTTCTGAAGCTCTGATTCTAAACCATACAAGATAGCACACTGAACTATGGAGTACTGATTCTTCCGAGCGAGGTAAACATTCTTTACTTCATCGGGAGCATCAGCTGCAGGTGGGTCACCCAGCGGTGCATCCAGCACATAGGTCAAATTACCAGCTGTGAGGACAATCCTCAAATTGCGGAACCAATCCGCGAAGTTGCTTCCATTGTTTTTCAACTTTTCTTTCTCTAGGAACGCATTAAAATTGATGGTAGGGGCTGCCATTGATCTACAACATATTTGCAATAGTTTAGACTAAGTTTATGATAAATTGAGTTCAAATTAATTAATGTAATTAAACTAGGTGAACTCCCACTCAAAACAACATCCCTCACATTGTTTTAGTGATCACACGAACCAAATCCACTACATCAACACCGATCATCACGAGAGTTGATATAGTTTCAATGGCGAACAATCGTCATGTTCATCATATCTACTATATGATTCATGCTTTACCTTTCGGTGATCCGTGTTCCGAGACCATGTCTGTACATGCTAGGCTCGTCAAGATCAAACCTTAGTTTCCGCATGAGCAAATCTGGCTTGCCCACGTTGTATACACTTGCGGAATCTAACACACCCGATCATCACGTGGTGCTTCGAAACAACAAGCTTTAGCAACGGTGCTAACTAAGGGTGAACACTTTATGACTTGAAATTCATGTGCATGAGGGATCATCTTATAATGCTACCGTCGTCTACTAAGCAATACAAGATGCATAAAGGATTAACATCACATGCAATTCAATATATATGTGATATGATATGGCCTATCTTCTTTGTGCTTTGATCTCCATCTTCAAGCACGAACATGATCTCCATCATCACCGGCATTGCATCAAGGTCAATGACGCCTCTCCATGGTTGTCGTCCACCGGCTTCAACTATTACAACTACTTTGAATAGACACGCGGGTCTTAACATAAATTAAAGACAACCATATGGCTCCTGCCGGTTGCCGACTTACAATAAGGAACATTGCATACATCAAATATAATCACAATTATGGCCATATCACATCACTGCACACCCCTGCAAAACAAAGTTAGACGCCTCTACTTTCTTTGCATATTTTACGTGGTTTGGGGCTTTCAATAAGTGTCGATCTAACTTACGAACAAGAACCACAACGTTGACACAAGTATTGTTAATCACCCGTTGTGTATTGGATCTTTACTATGCTAGGAGAAACAGGCACCCGCAAAGCCACTTATGCAATACAAGTTGCATGTCAAGCGTGGAGCAAGTCTCATGAACGATGTCATGTAAAGTTAGCCCGGGCCGCTTCATCCCAACATACCGCAAGATGCAAAGTACACAATAAGCAATCGACAATAAAAGCATCAACGCCCACAATGACCATTGTGTTCTACTCGTGCAACAGATCTACATATAGACACGGCTCTGATACCACTGTAGGGGTTCGTAGCATGGAAAACAAAAATTTTCTATCGCATACAAACAAACAAGCCAAGATCTATCTACTAGATTGTAGCAACGAGTCGATGGTATAACTTACCCTCGAAGATTCCAAAGCGTTTAACGAGAGCGGATTCTCGTGGGTGATGTAGTCGTACTCTTTCCGATCTCAAGATCGTGTAGACGATCCTTCCGGCGCCACGTTCCGGCAGCGCTCCCGCAGTCGGTCACACGTTCGGTACTCGACGAAGACCTTCCTCTCCCTTGTTCCAGCAGGCATCGGAGGTTGTAGTACTCTCCTCGCGATTCCGGCAGCACAACGGCGTGGTACCGGAAGTAGAGGGGAAATCCCGCAGGGCTTCGCCTTAAGCCGGTGCGAGTATGGTGGAGCTTATGAGAGAGGCTATTAGTGGTCTAGTAATTAGACACACCAATTAGAAGGCTCTAAACCAATTAGAAGGCTCTAAACCGTTGGCTAAAGCAATTAGAAGCTCTAATCCAAAACGGCTCTAAACCGGAGATCTAGAGGTGAAAGTTGTGTGTCTAGGAGGGGAGCCCTGCCCCTCCTTATATAGGTGGGAGGGGGCTGGCGCCAAGGGGAGGAGAGTCCCTCCCCAAGTCGGCTTGGTGGTGCGCCGGCCAAGGGAGGAACCCTCCTCCAATTCGGCCTCCACCAATCCTCCTTCTCCTCTTTCCGAAAACTGGCAGTTTGACTTTTCAAACTTGCCGTTTGACTTTTCAAACTAGGATTTGATTTAATCCCTTATTTGGAACAGCGATGACACTAAATACATGATGCAATCATTCCAACATGCAATGACACATTCATGTACCCCTTCCCCTCCGGAGTGCCGGACATTCCGGAACCTTCTAGAATGTTCCCGATGAAAACACCGGAATCATTCCCGAACTCCGAAACGGGACTTTCCTTATATGAATCTTATTCTCCGGACCATTCCGGATCACCTCGTGATATCCCGGATCCCATCCGAGACTCCGAACAACATTCGGTCTCTTTCTCATAACACCATAACTACTCAAACAACGTCGAATCCTTAAGTGTGTCTCCCTACGGTTCGTGAATTATGCGGACATGATCGAGACACTTCTCCGAACAATAACCAATAGAGGAATCTGGAAATTCATATGGCTCCCACATATTTCTACGATTACTTTGCGATCGAATGAACCACTTACATACGATACCAATTTCCCTTTGTCTCACGATATGTTACTTATCCGAGGTTATGATCGTCGGTATCTCTGCATACCTAGTTCAACCTCGTTACTGACAAGTACTCTTTTCTCGTTCCCGTGATATGTGATCCCTTGTGACCAAGTCACATGCTTGCAAGCTAATTGGATGACATTCCACCGAGAGGGTCCAGAGTATATCTATCCGTCATGTGGATGGACAAATCCCACTCTTGATCCATGTGTCTCAACCAAAACTTTCCGAACACTCAATGCCACCTTTATAACCACCCAGTTACGGTGTGGTGTTTGATGTCATCAAAGCATCCATCCGGTAAAGGTGATATGCATGATCTCATGGTCGAAGGAATTAGGTTACTATGTATCAGAAAGCATATAGCAATTGAACTATTGAAATGACTTGATCTTTTATGCTACGCTTATCTATAGGAGTATGTCCACCATATCATTCTCCTAACGATATGATCTTGTTGTTGACAACATCTCAATGTTCATGATAGGGAAACCACAATCATCTATCAACCAACAAGCTAGTGAAGTATAGAGGCTATACTAGGGACTTCTAATTAAGTTTACAAATCACACAAGTATCAATGTTTCCTTGTTAATACTATTATAGCATGAATGTAAACATTTATCATAAACACGAAGATATAATAATAACCACATTTATTATTGCCTCTAGGGCATATCTCCAACAGTGTTCCCGCGGTTGATGTGGTCCAGCACGGCGGCGAGCGTACGCCCTGGTGCGCTCCACCAACGCCGGCGCCCCGCCGAGTTTTTGCGCGCCGGCGGGGACTCGTCCGACGGTCCCTCGTGGCGGGCGAGCTCATGTTGGCGCCGCTCCTCGAAGAAGTGCGCCCAGTAGACGAGGTCGTCGGCGCTCACCGCTTCAGCGGGGTTGTCCATGCCGGCGATGTACTCATGTACATCGTACGGCAGCTCCTACGGCGTCGGCCCCTGCGGGATTGGGATGCCGCCGGCGCTTAGCGTCCAGCCCGGAGGCATCCGCGTGTCCGGCGGCGTCATGTACCCCGCCTCGTATAGCATGCGCGCCTCCTAAGTTTGAAGGGTGCGCCGGCCGAAGCCGTTCGTCGCAGCGCCGTCGCCGGGGTAGCGTTCGCCCATGGTGAGAGAAGGGGGAAGGGGAGAGCTCGCCGGAGTTGGGCTTGTGGGTCGGGGGAGATGTGAGAGAGTGCGAAGATCTCCGGCGAGGGGTACGGCTTATAAAGGCCGAGGCTGGCGGCGAGGGCGGGAAAGTTGAAACAGCGGGAACTTAGTGACCGCCAGTCCATCGCGGGAGCCGAGGCGGCGACGGTGGCGCCGTAATTCGGCGACGCGTGGCCGACGCGACGGGCAGTTATTGCCTGGCGGTCGTCGCGTGGTTCCGAGGATGACGACGACTCGGCTTCCATCACTGACACGGCGGGTCCACGCGCCGCTTTGTTTTTTTTCGTCGATATCACTGAGTCCGGCTCCCCGAGGGCGTACCCGAAAACCTGGGTTCGGACTGGGTAGCTCGGACCAAAAATGAGCGAAATCCGGCCGAAAACAAGTCCTTGGGTACACGACTGGGCCGATTTTCGGCTCCGGACCAAAATTCGGCTTCCAGAACGACCTCCTAGGTAGACGAGTGGAGATGCTCTTACAGTCCGAGTTGCCGCGGATGCATCCACAATTTAATGTGTTGGGAAGACGTCGATACGTTTCAGTTCTAAGGCATAGGCATTCTTCCCGCCGCACAAGTCCTTCCTTACGATTCTGACGTTCCATGTCTAGTTATAGCGTGGATCTGCGCTAATATCCTGTGCTCTATCAGGTGTGATGGTATCCGCCGTGTAGCCTTGGGACGCCCTACGATGTATGACGGCCTCTGTACGGGTATAGGTGTGCCCATACGCTCAAGGTAACTGTGTCCCGAAGAAGGGGCCGTTGCTCTGCCATCGCCGCCTGGTATAGCTCGGGAAGGGACCTGTTTTTCACGAGAGACTCTCAAGGAGAGGGACGAAGGGGATAGCAAGAAGAGAGGGAGGTGGACATGCTTGTTCCAGATGCGTACTTGCGTAATATCTCGTAGTACCACTTTAGCCCGCCTCTCCAAAGCAGACTCTCGAAGAGCATAGGTTTAATTTGAAAATCTGCCGAAAATATTATGTCACATAATTTAAGTATGTATATGTTAACTTCGGTTACAAATACTGTATGACTAGTTGTTGTTGTTTAGTGCAAAATAAAAGTGAACATGGTATCATTTTGCACATGTTGTAAATGGGCATAGTAGTTTTAAACAAACAAATACCCGCACAAGCTTCACCCGAAAAACCAGCATACATGAATTTTCTCAGGTATTTGACAAAGAAACTAGCCATTTTAGCGCTGCGGAACTTGTGACATTATGTTATCTTAGGGGTTTAAGCGGCTCTAGAAAAAACAGATTATTTTTTCGTGCTTAATAATTAGCTTGTGGTGCTCCTGCGTATGGAACTGCCGATGGCGGACAATCCATTCGCATCATGAAGATTGGCTCGCTCCAGAGCTGGGTTCGTTTGGTTTATGCTACTTCTGTCGGTCTCGCGGAGAGAGATTATATTAGGGTGTCGTCTTTTGAGACGGCGACGGAATGTAACAGGGAGCTGCTCCATGATTGCTGGTTGTTAGATCAGGAGTATCAAGCATTTCGCTGTCCGACAGGGAAGATCGCAACGGCAATAAGCCGTACGCCCGCCGCCTGTAACTTTAGTTTTCTGAACCGACAGAGATCATTAGAGGCACCGGTGATGGCGTGAATCTAATCTACCGACGATCCCGAACGCCATTTTTCGTTTCTTTTTTTCGATGTTCGTCTCCCGAGTGAGTGGCCAGCCAAGAGCATGGAACCTGTTAAAAGTTGGAAGTTCTTGAACATCAGGCTGGAGCAGGTTATGGGGCTCGTTACCTGTCGTAGGGAGCACCTGCGCCATCATTACCATAATGGCCGAGTCAGGGTCAGGGTCATGGTCTCACGTAAGTACTACATGATGGAGCACAGTTGCCGTACGGAGTTTGGTGCGCCAGCGCGTAGCGGGCGGCGGCGTGTGTGAACTGTGAAGTAATGGAGGGTTCGCACGGAGTTTGGTGCGCCGGCTTTGTTCGAGAGGTGTAGCGGCGCGCATGATTCCAGTACTGTGACAGTGTGACTCTGTGGTGCCCTGTGGCTGTGGAGTGTGGCTGGAGTATCACAACGCCATACGTAGCACGGTGCTAGTCAAATTTACCGAATGGTATTTGATGTTTTAATCGTAAATAAACTACCACGTTATAACCAAATTTTCATAAAATCACTGATCCGCGTTTAATCGCAAATTGACACCAAAAATGATGGCGGGGCTCACCTATAAATTTCACACTGTCTGGCCTAACCATCGAATTAAAAGTGGCCCCACCTGTTAGTCACCATTTTTTTTCTCCGGTCCCTCCCCATCTTCTTCCTCCTCCCCGCGTCACCCGCACGCCCCCTGACCTGCACATCTCGAGCTCCGCCGGCCCCTGCTCAACTCAGGGGTGCCACCGCGAGTATACCGTGAGTCCTAGTCCACTGCGGGCAGCCACATCGAGTCCTGGTCCAATGTGCGTGTTCTGCCGCGAATTTGCCAGAAATCCTTCGGGCCCCTCCCGTCGTATGTCTCCTACCGCTCGCTAGCAGGGCCAGAGATCCAGGGCGGAGGCCGTATAGAAGAAGGCCGAGCAGTGGATGAGGAGGAGCAGCGCCTGCCGCCTGGAAGCTCGCGATAGCAGCCATTGCACTAGCCGGGGACGACACTCCTCGTGGAGCGGGAGGAAGGGTAGGGGCGGGACGGCGCGTACCGTTGCAGCAGAGGAAAGGGAGTGGGAAGGGCGATGCTAACCAGTGAGAGAAGGAACGGGAAAGGTGGTGCTCGCCGCCTCCCGTGACTTGTGTTATTTCCCCCGCGTAAATTAAAAACAAAACATCACATCCCTCAAAAAAAACGTTATAATAACGACCGTCTCTCCGTGCATAATGGGTAGGTCCTGCTATCAGTTTCGGTGTAAATTTGTGTTTAAACATAAAGTTTTTTACAAAAATTTGGTTCTGATGCGGTTGCTTTTTTGCAAGAAAAATGCTACCAATCAGCCGGAGGATTACACGCTCGCTCCCTCCGGCTCCATCGCGTGCCATCTGTCCCTCCGCGTGGAGAACCCGACCGGGTGAGGGCCCACCACTTTGGTCTTATCCCCTCTCCATCGATCTCCTCCCCAGATCCCTTCTCTTTCCTTCTGTCTCCCTCTTGTCTCGTCAGCGCACAACAGTCTGGAAAAAAACCACGTAGTCCGTAAGCCCCATCCCCGCCGCAGGTAGCTACGCCGCCGAGAGCCGCCGGCCGCACCAGCTCACCGCGCTGTCGCCTGCCGGAGTTCCCTCCTCGGCGCCCATAAGCCCCATCCCCGCCGCCGAGGGCCGCCACCTGTCGGAGTGCCTTTCGTGCTGCCCGCTAGAGTACCTTCCTCGCCGCTGGTCACCGCGACGCCGATGGCCGCCGTCGACCTCGAGCACGCCCGGCGAGGCTCCTCTCTCTCCTTCTTCCGGCGAGGACTAGTGGGAGGTGGGGCCCTCTCGTGCTGCGAACCGGCACTCACCGTGCAACGACCCTGCACAGGTGCTCGCCGATGAAGGTGGGGGCGGTGGTGCTGCAATTGCTGGGCACTGTTGATACCAACGGTTGCCGTGTTTGCTGAATATAACTTTGCAAATTCCGGCGTTGCTAGCACAGTTTGCAAATTTTTGTGCTACAATAGTTCTTTGGATTTACATGATGTGAAGAATTTTTTTTGCTACAATCAAGTGTTGTTTTTGCACCATACGATTTGTAGATTTGCATCATACAAAGAACTTTTTTGCTACAACCGTTGCACGATATTGTTATATTAGTACAATACTTTTGCTAATGAGGTCGGTTTTGCTACAATAAAATATTTTTTGCTACAAGGTTTCAGGTGAGATCTCCGGCGAGCAAGGTCGGTTTTGCTACAATTGCATAAATTTTTTGCTCATAAAGTTATGTGAATTTGCATCATTAGAAGAATTTTTTTGCTCCATACATTATGTGAATTTGCATTATTAGGAACTTTTTGCTCCATACATTATGTGATCTCCGGCGAGGTCTTCGTCGATGTCTTTGGCAATTTTTTTTTGCTACAACTGTCATGTGATTTTGCTACATTAGCGTATATTTTTTGCTACGATGATTCCGGTGAGATCTCCGGTGAGGTCACCGGCGAAGTCGATCTTTCTCTTATATTTTTGTAGACAATTTTTTTTTGCTATAGGTAGCAAAAACAGATAAATTTTTTGCTACATAAAAGCAAAAGTAGGCTTTTAGAGCTGAGTGGACACATGGCAGCTGTAGGAGCCGGAGTCTGGGATGCCTCGCATCCTCCGGAGGACGCTCAGGTGTACCCTTTTTGCAATTGAAACTCAACCGGTATCATTTGGAAAATTTAACTATGGTAGATTTATGGTAACGACTCTTGCTTGCCCTACCTCGCAAATAAAGGATCAAATCTCCCTGTGTTCCTGGTGCCACTTTTTCATCCGCGCCTCGTGGATACGTGACGTAGACATTTCTCTAGATATAAAATGGAGGTGATGCTTGGTGGTTAGAGCGCCACATTGTGCAGGGCACTGCTTTGTTTTGCCGGGGTTCGTGGATTCGCATCATCTCAACCGTTCATTACATCCACTGACTAGCGTGTCCATGTTAGGACCGACAAACTGGGTGCCTGGCCTGGACTTTGATTGACCCTAATTCTGGCGCACGCACTTTGCATCTTTGTCGCATCGAAACACGGGATAAGTTACTATATGGTTGACGCTAGCTTAACGATGATATTCGTTGTAGCCGACGTGCGACGACGCATGCACTGGACACTGGAGAATTACAAGTTGGAGTAGATAAAGTTCATCTTTTGATAATGCTACCCGCCAACCCCTAGCAATCATAGACCAGATCTTCCGATCGTTCTCTCCAATGGCGCCCCAAAGGATGGCTGGGCGCCTAGACTGCCGGCGGTTTTGGGTGGCCGTCCCACACCGGCACCCCAAACCATCGTCCCAAATAATTTTGGAAATAAGTTCTATTCAATATTTTGGTAAATTTTACAATAGAAAGGACTGAAAATAGAAAAAAGAGACAACTAGCGGCACTGACTATTGGCCGCGGCGGCTGGAGGTACCATTCTCGGGATGGTTTGACAACAACGGTCATTAATTGAGGCCACGCTCATCTTCGAGAGAGCGTAAGATTGTCTTTTCGTCTCCAACTCCTCCCAAGCTCGTTCGACGCGGCTACACATGACAGCGTTGTCGGGTTAACACGCGTGGATGCCAGCACTCCGTGTAAGCAGAGGCGGATCCAGGGAAGGGCGAGGGGTGGCCAGGCCTTTCCGGGACAGTTTGACAACGATGTTAGACTGTATATGCGTAGCATCTATACATATCTGTATTGCACCTCTTGGTACCCTCATATATATGAGATAGCCACGCCCCACGTTGGGTGTTGAACAGTTTTCCAAACCCTAAGTTTGACATGGTATCAGATTAGGTCGGTCTGATGTCTTCTGATGCCGCCTCCGACCCGGTCCCCCTAGCCGTCGTCGTCTCCTCGGTCACCATGGCCGCCGCACCGGCTCCGGCGCCCCTGCCACGTGGTCTCCCTTCGCGGCGTCCCACCCTCTGGCCTGGCATCAAGCCCGATCCCTTGCCGTGGCCGCCACTGCGGCCCCTCCTCCGTCGCCGCCGTCGATCGATCTGATCGCGTCGGCTGCCCCTGCAGCTCGACTCCTGCCCCGGCCGCCGTGCCCGCCCTCTCCAAGGTCTCCCCAGCGCCCCAGGGTGCGCCGCTGTCTCACGGCGTGTACCTGCCGCCGCCTCCGCCCTATGGCGCTCCGTCGCCGATGGCCTTCGGTGGCTTCCCCATCCCACCACACACCTGGATCGCTGCGGCCGTGTCCTCCTACGGAGCATCGCCCTTTGCCCTGACTGTGCCGACCTACGACGTGTCGCCACCGGTGTCAGCTGCACCTCCGCCCTCTTTTGGCGGTTATCTTCCGTACTACGTCCCCTACGCGCCGCCGCCCGATGGCGCCGCGGCCCCTACTGCGCCGCCGTAGGCGGCACCCTACGCCGGTCTACAACCCGCCCGCACCGCCAGCGGTGGTGCCCGCGGATCTTTCGGCTCCGCCTCCGTTCTACTTCGCGCACCTCATCCTAGTGAAGATCATGCCCGATAATTATTAGTCGTGGCATGCACAGGTACTTCCCCTCCTTCGCAGTCTCTACCTGGAGGGGTACGTCGATGGAACTCTGTCGTGACCGTCGCCGTATCACCTGGAGTATCACACGTGGGTGGCCTAGGATCAGGTCATCATCTCTTCCATCCAGTCGTCGCTCACTCCGAGCGTCTCATCGCTGGTCATCTTCGCCTCTACGTCGTGGGACGCGTGGACGGCGCTCCACACCAGCTTTGCCTCTCAGTCTCAGGCGCGTGCCCATGCCATTCGCACCGAGCTGGGAGAGGTCAAGCTCCAGGTCCTCAACATCACGGACTACTTCAACAAGGTGACTGGACTCATCGACACACTGGCGTCGATTGGCCAGCCGCTCCGCCCCGAGGACTTCACCACCTATGTTCTGATCGGGTTAGGCGATGAATATGATAATCTCGTTGAGAACATCAATGGTCGTGAAACCCCGATTCAGCCTCACGAGTTTTACTCGCGCCTCCTCGGTCATGAACAGCGCATCAAGGAGAAACGCGCTTCCCCAGGTTTCTCCTCCGCCAACAACGCCACGCGCGGCAAACGGCAGAAGCAGCCACAGGCGGGTGGCAAACCGCCAGCGCTGCCTCCTCAGCAGGCCACGCGGGCCCTAGCCGCTGCCCCCACTCCGACGACTGGTGGCAGCCGTCTGTGCGCCTGCTGCCCCTGCTGCGAAACTAAGCAGGCTTGTCAGCTTTGCGGCCTGGCAGGTCACATTGCCTCCCGCTGCCATCATCGCTTCAAGATGGACTTCCTCGGCATCGACAACAACGACAAGGACAATGACAAGCAGGTCACGCATCATGAGTCCGGGCACACTCCGTCGTATCCCATTGACCCGACATGGTACATGGACACTGGAGCCAATGTCCATCTGACAGGTGAGATGGGCAAGCTCTCGTCCCAGGAGCCGTATCATGGTCATGATCAGGTTCGCACCGCCAACGGAGCAGGTATGCACATCTCGCACATTGGTCAGGCTGCTCTTCTTACACATAATTCCAAACACTTACGTCTCCTCAATGTCCTTCGAGTTCTCTCTGCTACACGTAGTTTATTGTTTGTTCCTCAACTTACTCGTGATAGTAATGTCTTTGTTGAATTTCACCATTTTCATTTTTTCATTAAGGATCGGGACACGAGGGTCATTCTTCTTAGAGTCCGCCTGCGCCATGGGCTCTATGCGCTTGACATGCCGCCTACACTAGCTGTGTCGCCTGTCCACCAGGTGTTCGGTGGAGTTTGTGTGTGTCGTCCACTCATTGGCATGCACGTTTGGGTCATCCTGCTACTCCCATAGTTCGTCATGTTCTACATCGTCATGATCTTTTAGTTGTGTTTAATAAAATTGCTGAAACTATCTGTGATGCCTGTCAGCAAGGCAAGAGTCACTAGCTTCCTTTTTCAGAGTCGAGTCGTGTAGTAAAATAGCCTCTTGAGCTTGTGTTTTCTGATCTATGGGGTCAAGCCCAAACATCCGTTAGTGGCTACAATTATTATGTCAGATTTATTGATACTTATAGTCGGTTTACTTGGCTTTATCTTATTAAGCGTAAATCTGATGTGTTTGATGACTTTATTCAATTTCAAGCACATATTGAGCGTCTCATAAAGCACAAAATTATTCATGTTTAATCGGATTGGGGACGTGAATATCACAACCTTAATATATTCTTTAATAATCTTGGGATCTCGCACTGTGTGTCTTGTCCACATACGCATCAGCAGAATGGTGTCGTCGAACGTAAGCATCGTCATCTTGTAGAAACTGGCCTAACTCTACTTGCTCATGCCTCTGTTCCTTTTCGGTTTTGGGGTGATGCTTTTGCTACAACCTGTTTTCTTATAAATAGACTTCCTACACAACTTCTTCAAATGAAAACACCTCTTGAACTCTTGCTTAATGAAACTCCCGATTACACCTTTCTCAAGGTCTTTGGTTGTGTTTGTTGGTCTCACCTTCGTCCGTATAACAAGCGTAAGCTAGAGTTTCGGTCTAAAAAGTGCGTATTTATCGGGTATAGTTCCCTTCACAAAGGGTACAAGTGCCTCCATGTTCCCACTAACCGCGTATATATCTATTGTGATGTTGTGTTTGATGAGAATGTGTTCCATTTTTCCGCACTTCTGACCACCACCACCACCACTCCCACACCACTTGTCGCGTCCACTACACCGTTGCCTGACCAGTTTGTTGATGATGCATACTCTCCTGCTTTGCTTCCTAACCATGCTGCAGGTACTGGTCGTGGCGCTCCGCTTCAGCTGCTGGACGATCTGGACACCGACGTTGCGCCTGCATCGGACGTCGATCGGCTGCATGTGACATGCATGCCCGAACAGTCCGTGTCGTGCACGTGTCCGGCCTCCACGCCAGCCTCCTCTGCCTCGGCGGCCATAGGCCCTAGGCCGGCCTCGTCCGCTCCGCCTAGCCCGGCCCCGCCTGCATCGCCCGCCATCTCGCTTGGGCCGGCCTCGCCCAGGCAGGCCTCGCCTGTCTCCAGCGCCGGCTCCTCTGGACTGGCCATGTCTACCCCTTCCGCCACTTCGCCTGGGCCGGCCTCCCCGCCCCTGTCGCACGGCCCATCCAGCAGGCCAGTCACGCCGGCCTCTCCTGGGCCGCATGCGACGGCTGGCTCGATGCCCGGCTCGCCCACATCGGCTGCTTCCTCGCCGGCGTCTCCTGATGCGTCCTCATCGGCGTCGTCTGCATCCTATGTACCTGCTGACTTTCGACCTCGTACGCGTAGCCAGGCTAGTGTCTTCCGCCCCAAAAAATGCACCGATGGTACTATTGCTTGGATTCCAGCCTGTGAAGCTCAAGCCAAGGATGATCCCATTGCTGAACCTCGGCACTCTCAGGTTGCTCTCGGTATTCCTCACTGGTGAAGTGCAATGGAACAGGAGTTTCAAGCACTCCTCAAAAATGACACCTGGCAGTTGGTTCCCCCTTTTTTGGTGTTAATGTTATTGATTCCAAGTGGGTCTTTAAAGTCAAGAAACATTCTGTTGGTTCTATTGAACGCTACAAGGCACGTCTAGTTGCCAAGGGCTTCAAACAGAGGTACGGTCTTGATTATGAGGATACTTTCAGCCCAGTTGTTAAGCCTACCACTATTCGATTGCTGCTCTCTTTGGCTGTTACACGAGGGTGGTCTCTTCGACAGCTGGATGTTTAGAATGCTTTCCTCCATGGTGTCTTGGAAGAGGAGGTTTATATGCGCCAGCCCCCGGGTTTTGTTGATCTTGCTCGTCCTCAGCATCTTTTCCGCATGGTTAAGGTTCTCTATGGACTCAAGAAGGCTCCTCGTGCATGGCATGCACGACTTGGCTCTGTTCTTCGGGCTCATGGGTTTGTTCCATACACTGCTGACACATCCTTGTTCCTTCTTCAGCGTTTTGAGGTCACGATGTATCTGTTGGTTTATGTTGATGATATCATTCTTATTAGCACTGAGTGGTGATTTTGCTATTAAGGATCTCAGTGCTCTGCACTATTTCCTTGGTCTAGAGGTCTCAAGATCTTTTGCTGGTTTGACTCTCACTCGGCATAAGTATTCTCTGGACTTGCTGCGTCATGCTGGTATGCTGAAGTGCAAGCATGATGTCACTCCTATGCCACTGATAGTTTGTATGCTCTTGATGGAGTTGAGTACCGCAACCTCGTTGGTGGTCTGCAATACCTCACTATCACCAGATCAGATGTCTCCTATGCAGTCAACCGTGTGTGTTAGTATCTTCATGCACCAAGGATGTCCCACTGGTGCGCTACGTCTGTCTCACTGCCTCGTACAGTTTGCTTCTCTAGCCTGCACCGTCTAGTGATCTCTCAGCCTTCTCTGATGCGGATTGGGCTGGTAGTCCTTATGATCGGCGATCCATGGGGGGCTATGCAGTATTCTTCGGTCCTAACTTGATCGCCTGGAATGCTCGCAATCAGGCTATAGTATATCGCAGTAGTACTAAAGCTGAGTACAAAGCAATTGCTAATGCCACAGCTGAGATCATATGGGTCTAGTCTTTATTGAGAGAGTTGGGAGTCTCTCAAGATTAGCCTCTAGTCCTTTAGTGTGACAACATCGGTGCAACATACTTGTCATCTAATCCAGTATTTCATGCCTGAACGAAACACATCGAGGTTGACTATCACTTTGTATGGGAACGTGTCGTACATAAGCTACTTATCATCAAGTTCATTCCTTCCAAGGATCAACTTGCTGACATGGCCCCAGTTTGTAGGTTGTAGGCACAATCTGAACTTGCTTTGTACTTCAGGCCATAGTTAAGATTGAGGGAGGATGTTAGACTATATATATGTAGCCTCTATACATATGTATTGTACATCTTGGTACCCCCCATATATATGAGATAGCCACACCCCATGTTGGGTGTTGAGCAGTTTCCCAAACCCTAAGTTTGATAAACGACAGTCGTTAATTGAGGCCACACTCATCTTCGAGAGAGCGTAAGATTGCCTTTTTGTCTCCAACTCCTCCCGGTCGAGGCGGGCATGCATGACCACGTTGTCGGGTTGACACGCGCGCATTCCAGCACTTCGTGTAAGCAGAGGCAGATCCAGGGAAGGGCGAGGGGGTGGCCAGGCCTTCCCTATGGCTCGGCCCCCCTCAATGATATAAACGGGGCTAGCATTAGTTTTGATACTATACTCCTAATCGTAATATTCTATCCAGACTTGACTAATGTGTGCAGTGTGCCGATTACTAAAGTTTTATGGGCCAAGTCCAAAAATTTCTCCATCAAGGGATAATACATACCTATTAAAGCATATGCAAGACCAAAGATCGATCAAATGATCCATGGGATGCATCTGAACTTGTGCTCTTCCGGTTTCCCTCGACAATCTAGTCGGCTTATTCCTTACTTCTCCACCTCTACCGTGGTTACGCCTACCCAGGGTCAGGGTATCGTTGGTTGACCGCTGTCACCAGAATCGGGATTTTGTATTGAGAAGTTGCCGTGTCCATGATTAATGATTGGAGAAGGCACAAAGCGTAGCTCTCGTACTCTAGGAAATATCAAATACGGCATTGCCACCAGCACATGTCATGCCCAATTTGTGAATTGATTGCCCTAAGGTATGTATCCAAATGTATTGCATGTTGGCTACTAGAATTGCTAGTTTGATTACCCCAGATAATAGAATTTTTTGTATCATTGCAGACTATATGCACTAGCATTTTTTTGAATTACTTAGTGATTAACTAATTATCGAGTTATTAATTTATTTGATAGGTCTACACATAGACCTACACTCAAACTAGCATAATTTGGCTTGTTTTTTTTTATCGCAAAACAGTTTGATATCCATATTTTTATACACTAGAAGTCTTGATATATTTTCATGTTTATCTTTTTTAAGGTGAATTTCTTCTTTGCCCCACATGCTCATATACTAGATCCGCCCCTTAATTTATTTAGTATTCTTATACAACCTTATATTGTTATTAGTATTTATAAAGATTTTTTTTTGTAAATTTTACCGTTTATGAGATCATAGACTTGTTTGATGGGTTTGTAGTCGTAGAGCAAATAAAATGAAACTTTTAGTTATAGAACATGGTTCGGATAACAAAATTACATATATTTAAGATCCGTTTTAGTTTTGTTGTATACCTATCTTATTGTCACTATCATCTCAGCCTCCCCTATGGTCAATCCTGGATCCGCCCATGCGTGTAAGCATCTTTGGTTTCTTTCTGCCTAAGGTGATGCAGCAGGAAGACGGCATTGAGGACGTCGAAGCCGAAGCGTTGGTCGGTGGTCTAGTTAACTGGCCCTTGGTACTACTACGCCGGCCTCCAGGATATCCCAAGCTGCTATGATTGACCGCGCATCGCTTGGATGTCGGCCAGTATCACCCACTGGTCGATTGGCCTCTCCATCGGCTCACATAAGTCGGAAAAGTCATCATCATTGTTGTCGTTGTCGGCGGTGTGGTGGGTGTGGGTGGGGGATGGAGAGGCGCATGCGGCTCTCCTCTGCATGGGTTGTGCGGGAGTGGAAGGAAGATGACGGTCATGCATGTTTGTTTTGGAGATCGGATGGTGCACCTCTCCTCCATGGGCTCGGCCCTTTTTATAATAGAGCAGCCGCTTCAGAGGGAAAAACATGAGTTGCAGCGGGAATCCACTGGAAACGGCTAAAACAAGCGTCAAATTGTGCCGAAACAGACGGGAAGGAGGCGAAACCGGCGAGAAATGGTGAGTGCAGTGCAATTTCACATTGTCGGAAGACGAGCCATCACATGTGGGCTGTCTAGGTCACTGACAAGGGGGCTCAACATGGTCTTTCCAATGTAGCGCGCATAGCCACGCCTTACCGGTAGCCCCATCCCAGCCCCTCGTTGACGAGGGAGCCAGGCGGTGCCTGACAGATTGTTGAACGGCCCAATCTATCGGCAACGTTTAGGGGCCGCGAGTGCGGGCTGAATTTTGGCCTTCACTTCCCAACTCGTTCGGGGTCGGGTTGAGGGCTCCGGTGGAGATGCTCTACGAGCATGTTGCGGTTTTATAGAGTTTGAAACTTCAAGGCTTCTCGTGAATGGTCTCGTGACAAACAGGTTACCACATTTCTGCAATTGATGCTTCAAGTCTTCTCGTGACATGTATACTTAGTGTCATTAAGAGTGCATATACTTAGGTTCGGTGAATGACATGCTATACGAACTTGCTTTTTTTTCAAAATGGAGGTGATACCTGGCCTCTATATCAAAGTAATGCACACAAACTTTTTATTTATTATTTAAGAAAACCTTACAAAGAGAATATATCAATCAACTCGAAGCTCGATCCCTCACAACAACAGTCGCAACTCCTACAACCTAGATGAAGGGGATGACCATGTTGGAACAGCACTCTGACCACACACCTACACAAATCATCACAAAACAAAGGCCCCATCCAGCCGCATGCGCTCGAGAAGTCATCGCCACCATCTTCCTCCAACCATTTTCTAGACAGAGATCTAGGCATTAACATTGCCATGCATGTCATAGATGCCAGCATGGCACAAGAAAGTGCCTCCGTCCTTCACGGGTCTATCGAGACACGTCTATCACCGAGTCCCAAGTTGCGCCAGGCAACTGATTTCGTTGTTGCCGATGTGTTAGATGTGAGACCGCTCCACCTCTTGCCTCTTCCATCCAACGTTGCTCCACAAACAATGCCCCCAAGATGGAAGACGAAACCGCATCGCCGCCATTGTTCAATCTGGCAGACCCAATCTTAAGATTTTCCCTAGAGCAGCACGAGTAGGTCGACCATAGTTGCACGGCGATACCTGATGACCCACAAGTATAGGAGGTGTATCATAGTACTTTCGATAAATACGAGTGTCAATCCCAACGAGGAGCAGAAGGTGTTGACTAGTGCTATGGAGCAGGAAATCTCTCTAAATACTTAGCAAACGGATTTTTAGGGGTTTTCTGATAAAGCAAAGAAACAAAGGCAAGTGACAAAGACAACGAACAACTGCGGCAAGTGGCCCAATCCTTTCTTAGCAAAGTACAAGCCGGTGGAAATACTTATAAGGACCAAATGTTCTCGACGGCACATGGGAATACTGTCACGTGCTTTCGCTTCAAATAGCTGAGTAGTCTTTTTTGGTGTTGTAAGTGTTGTGTGGGTGAACATGTGCTAACGTACCAATCTTAATTGGACTAATACATACTTGTGATTAAACCCCCTGCAAGCATCCGCAACTACAGGAAAGCAAGTAAGATATAAACCTAACCACAGCCTTAAACTCTGAGATCCTACACTCCCTTGTGCAAAGGTGTCCTAACGGGGGTTTAGGTTTCTGTCACTCCGGCAACCTCGCAATTAGTAGCCAAATACACAATGCATTACCCTAGGCCCATAAATGGTGAAGTATCATGTAGTCGACATTCACATGACACCACTAGAAGAATAGCACCACAACTTAAATACTAAACCATTGAATAATAACTCAACACAAATCCACTACTAACAACATGACCTCTCCCATGTCCTCAAGAACTAAACGAAATACTCACAAGACATCATATGGATCAAGATCAAGGATGATATGGTGATGGATAACAATCTGAACATAAACAATAATTCAATGGTTCCACTCACAAGCATCAACTACAATAGTAATCAACACCGAGAAAGTTTCCCCTGAGAACTATGCAAGTATTCAACACGATTGTTACAGCGGGATGAAGTGGTGATGTTGGTGCTGGTGGAGATGATGGTGTGGATGATGATGATGATCCCGATGAAGTCTAGCTTGATGACGGTGTTGATGGCGACGATCTCCCCTCTCTGGCAAGGAATTCCCCCGACAGAAATCTGTCTGCCGGAGAGCTCTTTCTCTCTCGATGTTTTCCGCCCCGCAGAGGCGGCGGAAATCTTTCTGTGGTCGCTCCCCTGGTATTAGGGTTCCGAGAGGAAGTTTTAGGCAAGAGGGCGGAGTTAGAGGCCGTCCAGGTGGGCCACACCTCCCCTAGGCGCGGCCCAGGGGGGACCCGCGCCTATGAGGGGTGTGGGCCCCTTGTGGCCCAGCTACGCCTCCCCTTTTGGCTTCCTTCGTCTTCTGGGAAAGTATAATTTTACAATATTTTTCTGGTATTTTTCTTATCTTCACGAAATTGCATCAAAACACCTCTTTTTCCATCAGAATCCTAACTCTGGCAGTTCATCCTCCAAGAATCATCCAACATGCAAAAACAGAGGAAAAGACATAAGTAACACCTCATAATAAGGCACATATCAATGAATAGAGGCAAATTATGATATAGAATGGTGATGCAAATTGGACGTATCAACTCCCCCCAAGCTTAGCCCTTCGTTTGTCCCCAGCGAAAATTGAGCTCAGTAAACATGTCCACAGATTTAT
This sequence comes from Avena atlantica, assembly GCA_910589765.1. Taxonomy (NCBI): domain Eukaryota; kingdom Viridiplantae; phylum Streptophyta; class Magnoliopsida; order Poales; family Poaceae; genus Avena; species Avena atlantica. The sequence continues at coordinate 64,350,210 of OU342737.1, forward strand.
GGACTGAAGTGTCGATAAAAGAATACGGACAAGAAGCATCACACTTACCATTACACAACTCATAGAAGAAAGCAACTCACCATTATATAACTTAGCTTGCAACAAGTACAAGAGTCACAATAGAGATGCATAAAGACAAATCATATTTGGAATTGGCAAACTTTGTTCCTGGTCAGAGAACATCTGGCAAACAGTTTCAAAAAAATCTTTTGTAGAAGTTTTCACATCAAGAGCACTCTTTGCTCAAAAAGGTTTTTCACAATGATGGCTTTCAAAGTAATACTCAATACTACCTCCGTTTCAAGGCTTAAGGCGCACACGCTTTCCAAAGCAAAGTTTGACCAAAAGAATTAAGCAACAAAATCTTGATTATATTGTACATAATTAGTACCATTGGATTCATATTGAAAAATACTTTCCACTGATACTAGTTTTATACCAAAACTCTTTACGTATTTAGAATAATTCTTGGTCAAAGAAAAAACACGCAAAACGAGGACGCCTTAAGCCCTGAAACGGAGGGAGTAGATAAGAATTTTGTGCAAACAAGGAAGATAAAGAACATGATTGAATAAATCACCATATGAATGCTTGAAACACAACAACTCAAATGCTTGCTGGACATAGAGAGGAAGTAGGTTTACTGACTCAACTTAGAAATAGGAGAAAGGTCCCTTCATAGAGGGAAGCTGAGATTTCAAGTTCATAAAGAGCTTCCAAAAGATTATGGTACTTACTAGCTTTGAGCCCTCATTGCCCCTATCATAAGCATCTTTAGGTGATTAAGGTTAAAGTGAACAAGGATGGAGTATATGCTACTCAACGTAATTCAGTAGTAAGTTCTTGTCATTGTTATTACATGTGTATCATAAAGAACCGCCAACGGGGTACCCCTTGCACATGATACAGGAGCTATCCCATAATCAAAATGACAAGGCAAGCAGACAGTGAGCATCTCAGTGATCTTTTTATTTACTATTTGCATAGATTTTTATTGAAGATGGTTCACAAATCGTTCACTATGGTGATGCTGCAAGTTTCCACCATGATTAGGCATGGCTTAGGCTAGCGGCCCAGGCGTTTCTCTAACACACATACATCACTCCATGGACTTACAAGCTCCCCTTTTATTTCACAACGTCGACATCCGCAAACAAAAGAGCATGATATCAAATGGATATGTATCCATAAGTGTTGAAAGCGTTCCTCGTGACAGCACGGTTCTGCTAATTCCAACGAATAGGTGCAAGCATATAAAACTTCGATGACATAATGGTTCAAGTTTATTAGGGGCAAGAAAATAAGGTGTGCCATCAAGTTCGTGAGAGCTTTACTAACTAGTTTTCACATAACAAAATACTTTTTAAATTCGAAAGATAGATGAAGCTTGAGAATTTGCTTGGAATAGCAATAATGCTATTAGGTAGATATAGTGTACACAAATGGCACAGGTTTGGCTCAAAGGTGTTGGATGCATGAGAAGTATGCCTTCTCAAAACAGGTTTTTGGCTAGCAAGGTTGGGTAGCAAGCAAAAGAGTTGAAAGAAACAAGCAAACCTACCAATGACAAAGCCAAACATGCAATCTTCCTTTAAGACACAAAAGATCTTAAATAAAGGATACTAAGCTTATGAGCCAATGAAGAAAGAAAATAAATGATACAAAATACCTGTAAGCTTTTTCTCTTTTCCTTTCAAACCTCAAAAAGTGTTGCTACTGACCAGAGCTCGGTTTGCCAAAACCAACCTAGATCTATTTGATGCTCCCAAAGTGATGGCAATACTGATCAACAAGATCAATCATATAATAGAGATTGCAAACTAAAATAATAAGTAAAAAAGTAAAAGATGAGACTTCTCATTAATATTCCATAAAGGCACTCACACCAAGGGATACATAGATAATCAACTAAAGGATAGATACTTCCACATGCAAACCAACCTATAAGATAACTTCTCTACCAAAGATATGAAACCACTAAAAAGGTAAAAGATAATGATGTGATACCGCGGCACTCCCCCAAGCTTGGAACAAGCCAAGGGGATGCCAAACCTGACGACGAATTACTCCTTTGGTGGTGGTGGTGTTCTCTTGATAAGATCTTCAATCATCTTCCTCAAATCCTCAATCTCGAAGGTCAGAGTACAAATCAACTCCGAATTATGCTCAATGCGGTTCATGATCATATCATACTGAGAGTCCCAGTCCTTGCTATTCTTTCCCCACTCTTCCTTCTTAGTGTGTTCCTCCCATGCATGGTTAGAATGAGGCAGATCCCAAACTAAGGGCAAGTTCCTTTTGGGCACCTGTTGGTATTGATGCTCATGTATAAGAGTATGCAAGGGATTCTTGGTACGTGGAGGACGTGACCTTGGAGCGAGGATATGACGCGGAGTTCTCCCTCCTGTAGACATTTGTGTTGTCCTCCTAAGCTTGGTAGGATTTGCCACCACTCCAATGCTTGCGACGGTAGCGCGGGTGTCCGGATGCTCATCCTCCTCCATGTCTTCTTCATCCCCAACCAAAATCTCCTCCTCCTTGGGGTTTTGAGGATCATTTTCCTCGGGCTTCTTGCCTTTGTCGTTGGCGGAGACCATGGTTCTCTAAACTTGAGAAGATTTCCTGACAGAAACAGATCGAAACGAAAACATGACGAGAACACGATGCATGAACCTCGGGGGATTCGGGGGGTTATATATTACGAAGTTCCAAAGCATAAAGAAGGTGCTGGTACGAAAACGAGGCGGAGACGAAGCTCGGGGGGGCACACCCCCTCCACGCGCGGCCAGCTGGGGCCCACACCTGGGTGGGTTTGGCCACCCCGGCCTCTATTTCCTCCTCTGTTCCGTCTCGTAACCTTCCTTATGTAATAAAAATATCAAAAATATTGGGTTTTCACGAACCTTCTGTTTTCACCACTTTTACCTATTCAAAGACGGACTCTGCAGATTCTGGTGTTTGGTTTCTAATGAATTCTTCAGGAGTCACGATTTGAACAATATCAGCATCTTCGTTACTCCAGAAATATAATGTGTTAGTCTTTGACCATTCACCACCTGTGTTGTGTCATCCTTCAAAGAAGATATTTTGATAGCACCTGAACGATATACTTCCTTAATAACAAAAGTTCCTTCCCATTTTGAGAGTAATTTCCCTACAAAAAATCTAAGATGAGACCTATACAAAAGAACTTTCTCACCAACATGGAACACTCTTTTAAGAATTCTCCTATCATGCCATCTTTGCACTTTTTCCTTAAAGAGTCTAGCATTTTCATAAGCTTCACTTCTCCACTCATCTAAGGTACTCAAATCAAGCAATCTTTTCTCACCAGCAAGTTTAAAATCTCTATTCAATTCTTTCATTGCCCAATAAGCTTTGTGTTCTAATTATAAAGGCAAGTGCCAAGCTTTCCCATAGACCATTTTGTAAGGAACCCCATAGGATTTTTATAAGCAGTTCTATAAGCCCATAAAGCGTCATTCAACTTCTTAGCCCATTTTTTCCTAGATCTATTAACAGTCTTCTGCAAGATAGATTTAATTTCCCTATTGGAAATTTCTACTTGCCCACTGGTTTGGGGTGATAAGCTGAAGCAATTCTATGGTTAACATCATACTTAGCAAGAGTTTTCCTCAAACCACCATGAATAAAATGAGACCCTCCATCAGTCATGAGATATCTAGGCACACCAAACCTAGGAAAAATAACATCTTTAAGCATTTTTAAAGAGGTCTTACCATTAGCACAATTTGTAGGTATGGCTTCTACCCACTTTGTAACAGAGTCAACACCAACAAGAATATGAGTGTACCATTTTGAAGGAGGAAAAGGACCCATAAAGTCCAATCCCCAACAATTAAAAGGTTCAATAACAAGAGAATAATTCATAGGCATTTTATTACGTCTAGAAATGTTACCAACTCTTTGACATTCATCACATGATAAGACAAACTTCCTTGCATCCTTGAAAAGGGTAGGCCAATAAAATCCAGATTGTAAAACCTTTTGTGCAGTCCTATCCCGAGCATGATGTCCTCCATAAGCACTGCCATGAAATTTTCTCAATAACTCTTGTTGTTCAAATTCTGGAACACATCTTCACATAATACCATCTACTCCTTCTTTATATAAGTCTGGGTCATCCCAAAACTAATGCCTTAGATCACAAAAGAATTTTCTTCTTTGTTGGGCTATAAAGGTTGGGGGGAAATACTTGGAAACAATAAAGTTAGCATAATCAGCATACCAAGGACTCTCATGCGGACTTACCCTTATTGCAGCCAACTGCTCATTTGGAAAATTATCATTAACAGGCAAAGGGTCAAAATAAATGTTTTCCAAATGAGATAAATTGTCAGCAATAGGATTTCAGAACCTTTCCTATCTACAATATGCATATCAAACTCTTGTAAAAGCAACACCCATCTAATAAGACTAGGCTTAGCGTCCTTCTTTGTCATTAGGTACTTAATAGCATCATGATCGGTATGAATAGTAACCTTTGAATCAACAATATAGGGTCTAAACTTATCACAGGAAAAGATTACAGCTAAGAACTCATTTTCAGTAGTAGCATAATTCTTTTGAGCGGCATCTAGAGTCTTGCTAGCATAATGAATAACATTCAACTTCTTATCAACACGTTGCCCAAGGACAGCATGTTGGAGATATGCCCTAGAGGCAATAATAACTATAGTTATTATTATGTCTTTGTGTTTATGATAAATGTTTACATTCATGCTATAATAGTATTTACAAGGAAACATTAATACTTGTGTGATTTGTAAACTTAAATTGAAGTCCCTAGTAAAGCCTCTATATAATACTAGCTTGTTGGTTAATAAATGATTGTGGTTTCCCTATCATGAACATTGAGATGTTATTAACAACAAGATCATATCGTTAGGAGAATGATATGGTGGACATACTCCTATAGATAAGCGTAGCATAAAGATCAAGTCATTCTAATAATTCAATTGCTATATGCTTTCTGATACATAGTAACCTAATTACTTCGACCATGAGATCATGCATATCACCTTCACCGGAAGGATGCTTTGATGACATCAAACACCACACCGTAACTGGGTGGCTATAAAGGTGGCATTCAGTGTTTGGAAAGTATTGGTTGAGACACATGGATCAAGAGTGGGATTTGTCCATCCATGTGACGGATAGATATACTCTGGGCCCTCTCGGTGGAATGTCATCCAATTAGCTTGCAAGCATGTGACTGGCTCACAAGGGATCACATATCACGGGAACGAGAAAAGAGTACTTATCAGTAACGAGGTTGAACTAGGTATGCAGAGATACCGACGATCATAACCTCGGATAAGTAAACTATCGTGAGACAAAGGGAAATTGGTATCGTATGTAAGTGGTTCATTCGATCGCAAAGTAATCGTAGAAATATGTGGGAGCCATATTGTAGCATCCCAGTTGTCTAACCCCTGTAATGCTACTAGTTATAATAATAAAAAGGGCCACTTCCAACATATAATTGTTGCATCATCATCATATCATGCTCATGTCATCATGTCCCCTTGCATTTGAGCATCATATAAAACCTTTTTCTTGTTTGGTTCTTATCTCATGTGCATGAATAATTGTAGTTGCCTCTTGATATTGTATTTGGGTCTTAATAAATTGTTAAATGCCCAAGTTGAGTTGGGGGCATCTCTCTTTTTGACTCCACCACCTTTTCTTTCACCACCCTATAATTCCACCATCCAACTATTCTGAGCTTGGCATTTTGTTGTTTTATCTCTGGCTCATGATTAGTTGGTTGGAACCACACATATATCTTTGCTTGGCCTTGTCCACATTTTGGAATGCATATGAATAAATGCCATGGACATCTATTTTGTTTTCACAAAATAGAACCTAGCATTATTAGTTATGCATGGGCCATGCAACCAAAACCCTTGGCCTTCTTCTTGTGGTTTGTTTGGTTATGCTTAGTAGGAGCTTGGTTTGAAATGACAACTAGGTGCTCCTTGTTTTGGATCTCTTGGACCATATTTTAAAAACCACCACCTTGTTTGGCTAAACCCAAATCCTAACTTCCCTCTCCCCTTTTTCCTCTTGCCATCTCTGGTTGTGCTTCCAACCCTAGCTACCATCAATCCCCTCTCCCTCTCTCTCCCTTGCTTGCTTTGATCTTGGGAGGCTTGTATGAAGCTTGCATTACCAAGTCAAGTACCACCTCCCTCTATCCATACCCCTCTTAGTAAAACCCTAAGACTACCCCATGCCATAGCCATCTTAGCTTATACCTACACCACACCTATTCCAATCACAACCAAAGTGACCCTCTTCTCTCCTCCTAGTCAAGCCCCTTTTTCCCAAACATCCTGGTAACAAAGTTCATACGAATTTGAAATCAGCAGCTGGTTTGGAATTGAAATAGAATTAACACAAGCAAAACAGATAAAAATAAATGAGATAGAAAATAAAAGAGAGAGTTTATCAGCAGCTGGCCCAACTCGCCTCCCCCGGCCCAACTTGCCTCCCTGGCCCGATTCCCCTTCACTCACGGCGCCGTCGCCCTGTACCTCTTCCCCGTCGCCTCCTCTCTGCAGGCACGCTGACGGAAAGCAGCAGAGGAGCAGGTGGCCGTCTCCGCCGTCAGCCGCGTCACCCTCCCTTCCTCCTTATCCCCCCCGAGCGGCCTCCGAACCGTAGCTTCCTCCCTTCCCCAGCCGCCTCTGAGCCCTAGCCCTTCCCCTCTTCCGTCTTGCGCCGCCAGCTTCCCTCTCGGAAGCTACCGTCCTACACCCCTGTTTCCGCTCGCCTCCTCGCCACCATGGGCAGGACCGAGCCGAGCTGAGCCGCGGGTGCCGCCTTCTTCTTCTCGGTTGCGACCAAGCAGCTCGCCAGGAAGGAGCCGGAGCTGTTACGTGCTGCCTCGTCGTCGCCATCCTGTACGTGTTCTAGAGCGCCATCGCCCCGTCCTCGTTCATCCACCGCGGAGTCCGATTCCAGCGGGAACCGGTCGAGGTGAGAGCCCTCGTCCCTTCTATGTCCTCCCCATGTCCCCTCCGGCCCCAATTCGAGTCCGCCATGATGTTTTCCCGCCGCTGCTCACGCCCTTCCGCCATGTCTGGACTGGTTCAGTTGTGCTTAGAACATTCCGTCAGTTAGCGATCAACATCTCGGCTTCTGTTCGTCACCTTTTCCCCACCGCTGCGGCCAAGGTCCGGCGACGACCCCTTAATGAAAGTCGTAGCCCTTTCGTTCATCTGTAAGTTTTCTTTTTGCGGCATCGTGAGATCTTCCCTAGTTCGATCGCCATCGTCGCCCGAAGATGGAACCAGCTAGGCGTTTTTGCGAACAAATTCAGTTTTCCACCGAACGTGTTCTGCCTCTGTTCATCCTTTCGCCCCGTCCGCTGCAGACCTCCGTTGGCGAAACTCCCAACATGAAACTTGTAGCCTGGTATCCCCTCTTCAACTTTGCTTTTTGTGTCATGTTTAAAATCTCCACCGTTTCCTCGCCATCTTCATTCAAAGATCGGGGTCAGCTAGCCCATTTTGCGAACACCCCTTCAGTGCGTCAGGCTCAGATCGATCAGCTCCCGGCAGTTTGCACATAGGCCCCTGGAAAAACACACCCCCCAAACCGCAATCCTTCCTCTGTCCAGTCTTTTTGTAAAAAGGCACCCCGTTTTATAGTTTCTCAACCCGCGGTACACCCCACCCTGGCCCCACGTGGCGGCCCAATCAGCACCCCCGGGTCCCACCTGTCGGTGTCTAGAACTAGGATAGTCTGAGTAAGAAAATGTTTTCTGTTTTCCGAATTCAAATTCAAACACAAATCTGTTTAAATTTAATTGAATTCATAACTTATTCCTGGTTTAGAATTTGAATTCAAACCTTATATGAAAAATGTTTAGTTTTTGAATTATAATTCAAATCCTTATTCAAATATTTTCAGAATTATTTTATTTAGTCCACCTTTGACTTTGACCCTAATTATTAATTTTGACTTAAAATAAATTTAAATTCATATTTTCAAATAATACAAATAATATATGTTTTTGAATCAGAAAAATGTAAGGATTTCAAATATGCCATTCAAAATATTATTTGAACATTTTAAATTCCAAGTTTAATAAAATTACAACAAATGCCATTGGAACTTAAATAATTAATAACTTTTGTTTTACAATTCCAAATATAGCAAATGATATGTCTAAAATGATCAGCACGACGAGACCTTTCTGTTTATGCTATCCATGACTTCAATTGCAGCATGCATCATATAAATATATAGTAAACACCAATTGTTATGACAACAAATGTGATTCTAAAACCCAATTAAATGTTATTTTCTTGTCCTCCACACCTCACCCATGCCATGCTACCTTACTTGCCATGTAAATTGTGCATCATTCATCATGGCATGATTGCTTGCTTGACGCATCTTATTCATATGCTTGTGCTCTATATTCATGTTGGCCTTGTTTGTTTGGTTTTTCTCGGATAGACACTGAGCAGGGGTTGTATCAAGAGAACCAGGAGCACTACCCAGATCCGTCTCTCGCTTCAACTGAGATACCAGGCAAGCACTACCACATGCTTGCATACATACAGTACCTATTGCCTCTATCTTAATCTTGCATCATTGAGTCGCGATTGCATTAAAATGAATCCCAAGTATGCATAGCCTTTACTTTTAAACCCCACCAAGCTTGTTTCCTCCATCCCATGAGCCACTACTATAGGAGTTGTTTGAGCCATGCGAGTCGTAGAACAGCATGTGTAGGGTATGTGAGTGTCTGTCGGATAACGAGGTACCTAAACAACTTAATCTGAGTAGATCTGGGATAACTAAAGAAAGTGGCACCGGTGAGCAATATCTGCTATTTGGTTTTTCCTGCTCACTTGTGTCCCGTAAGACCCCGAGTACTTGATGCCTGTTCCTTGATTTATCGCGCTATCCACATCCGGGAGGTATATGGGACCCCCCTGAGCCAGAGCTTGATTCCGTCTTATTTCTTGGGGCCACAAACTAGTTTGAGGTTTTATTACTAACCTGTACTTATGCCATGCTTTACTGCTTTATTTACGATTGTGCGAGGAGCACACTGTACTGTTTAGGATGCGGAGTGATTACGCGGTATCGACAAGCCCAGCCACACTTTCGGGTTCCCAGTCGTTTACAGCCATTGGCGCAGACCTTGAGGCCGTCTCGGAGCTTGCCTACTCCGTTGCGGGTTCTACTTAAGGGGTGGCCCCCTGAAATATTTCTGAATCTTGTGATTGCTTTGTCGTGAAGGCCTCGTTGGGTTTTGATTTGGTTTTTCCGAGGCTGATCGAGTGTGTGTTGCTATTGGTGCACCCCGGCCGGGTAAAACTTTCTGAAAGCCGTGTCCGCGGTTATGGACGACTTGGAGCACAGTTTCTCGATCATAGACAAGCAGAATTAAAGTACCGCCTTAATCTGACTAAGTAAATTGACTAGTAAATAGTGCGACGCTCATGGAAAGGTTAATAAAATTGCCAACGGATGGGGGGGTTGTTCGTCCGCTTCCTTGTTGGTAAGCAGGGAGGAGGATGGATCGGATGAGATTACCATTATAACTGTTGTACCTAAAATTCACGGACGTCCGTCTATCATTGGTTAGGCGGATGGATAGCGTTTATCTGTAGAATTGCTAGGGTTTATCTTTTGCTGCAATTGCGTCACCCCAGGTTGTGTCCCTTTTAGAGGCATTAAGACTTGCTGAGTACCCTTAGGGTCTCACACGATAAATTCTTGATTCAGATGAACAGGTACCTTCTCAGGACGGATACTGGGTGGAAGAAGCCGAAGATGTGGGCAACGACCGTTCGGTGTAGAGATTCCGGGCACGGGGATCCGTGAGACCTGTAGTTGGGATGTGCTTATTTTCTATGGCATCTTATGCCGATTTGCTTCTTATCCGTACTCGGATCTTGTTTGCCGCTTCCGCATGATACTCTGATGTGTGTTGTATGAGGAGTTATCCTAAAATATAGATTTATCTAGGTCATTTGAATCTTGCCGTATGGCGTTGGTATATTTCCTTTCTTTCTAGATGGTATGGCTCTGATGTACTCTTGTATGGTGGCTTGCGTACATACCCACTTGTGTACGTAGTTGATCCCTTCGCCTGCCGACTACGCCGCCCGTACAGGTCCCGTTGAGAGGGTAGTGGTTGGGACGTCTGAAAGGACTACCAGTGTGTGGCTTTTGGGGCCCCGCCGTACTATTTCAACCACTACCACTCATCCAGGCTTGTATCTAGGAGCGTAGTTCACCGAGGTAGTTACACATATGAATTTCCAGATTCCTCTATTGGTTATTGTTCGGAGAAGTGTCTCGATCATGTCCGCATAATTCACGAACCGTAGGGAGACACACTTAAGGATTCGACGTTGTTTGAGTAGTTATGGAATGATGAGTAAGAGACCGAATGTTCTTCGGAGTCTCGGATGCGATCCGGGATATCACAAGGAGATCCGGAATGGTCCGGACAATAAGATTCATATAAGGAAAGTCCTGTTTCGGAGTTGGGGAATGGTTTCGGTGTTTTCATCGGGAATGTTCTCGAAGGTTCCGGAATGTCCGGCACTCCGAAGGGGAAGGGTACATGAATGTGTCATACCAAGTTAGAATGATTGCATCATGTACTAGGTGTCATCGCTGAACAAAATAAAGGGTTTAATCAAATCCTAGTTTGAAAAGTCAAACGCCAATTTGAAAAGTCAAACGGCTATTTTGGGAAGTGGAGGGGAAGGTGGAAACCGAGTTGGGGAGGAGTTCCTCCCCTCCACCGCCGGCCCCCTTGGGAAACCGAGTTGGGGAGGGACTCCCCTCCCCTGGTGTGGCCCCTCCACCTATATAAGGAGGGGCAGGGCTGCCCCTCCTAGCACCCACCACCTCCACCCAAAACCCTAGCCCGGCGCCGCCACCTCCTGCTGTCGCCGCCTAGCTAACCCTAGCCGCCGGCCAAGCCTCCTCCTTGGTGTGTCTAAACCCTAGATCGCCGAGGAGCTCTCTCATAGTCCACCATACTCTCTCCGGCTTAACGCGAAGCCCTGCGAGATCTCCCCTCTACTTCCGGTACCACGCCGTTGTGCTGCCGGAATCGCGAGGGGAGTGCTACAACCTCCGCTGCCTGCTGGAACAAGGGAGAGGAAGGTCTTCGTCGAGTACCGAACGTGTGACCGACTGCGGGAGCGCTGCCAGAACGCAGCGCCGGAAGGATCGTCTACGTGATCTTGAGATCGGGAAGAGTACGACTACATCACCCACGAGAATCCGCTCTCGTTAAACACTTTGAATCTTCGAGGGTGAGTTATTCCATTGACTCGTTGCTACAATCTAGTAGATAGATCTTGGCTTGTTTGTTTGTATGCGATAGAAAATTTTGTTTTCCATGCTACGAAACCCTACACAGCACCCATAGCAAAATCACTAGCATCACACATAATTTCAAAAGGTAAACTCCAGTCAGGCGGTTGAACAATAGGAGTAGTAGTCAAATCTTTCTTCAAAGTTTCAAAAGCTTCCGTACAATCATCATCAAAAACAAAAGGTACATCTTTTTGAAGAAGATTAGTAAGGGGCTTTGAAATTTTGGATAAATATTTAATAAACCTCCTATAGAAATCAGCATGACCAAGGATACTATGAATACCTTTTATATCTCTAGGGCAAGGCATCTTCTCAATTGCTTCGATTTTGGCTCTGTCAACTTCAATGCCTCTTTCAGAAATTTTGTGTCCAAGGACAATCCCTTCATTAACCATGAAATGAAATTTCTCCCAATTAAGAACTAGGTTGGTTTCTTCACATCTCTGCAAAACTTTATCAAGGTTGTGCAAACAGTTATCAAAAACCCTGAACCTTAGAAAATTTCCCTCTTGTCTCATGATCTATCTCAATCTTCAGATGCCTCGCGGAGAAAGCAGTTCGTCCCCGGACCCAATGTTGCAAATCTTGCAAATGTTGGTTTCTGACCGCGAAGCTGAAAGAGCCAAACGTCAAGCCAACTTAGCCACCATTCAACACATAGCTCAGATGGTCAACAACAACCAAGGCCATGGAAACCAGGACAACCATGGATCCAAGATCAAGAACTTCCAGAACACCAATCCACCCATCTTCATTAAGTCTGAAGAGCCCCTAGATGCAGATGATTGGATGCAAACCATGGAGAACAACTTACAAGTTGCCGGAGTGGAAGCCAATGAGAAAGTACTGTTTGCCACCCACTATCTAGCCGGAGATGCAAGAGCTTGGTGGAACAGCATTCGCGCCATGAATGGAGGACAAATGATGACTTGGGAGGAATTCAAACTCAAGTTTAGCAGAATCCATGTGCCACCGAGTTTGATCAAGAGGGTGAGAGATGAATTTAGAGAACTGAAGGAAGGGAGGATGACAGTAGTTGAGTACCATGACAAATTTTTGTCATTGGCTAGGTATGCACCAGATGAGATTGACACTGAAGCTAAGAAGAAGGAGAGATTCCTGAACGATCTGCATGATGAGATGCAAACAGTGTTAGTCAACATTCCTTTTGCTGACATTTAAGACTTAGTGGACTCTGCCATTCATATGGAAGGAAAGATCAGCCAAGCCAATGAGAACCGCAAGCGTAGAATGATGCATCAACCAAGAACCCATCATACCCCAAAGTATCGCGCCAACCCATCTTCAGGATTTGCCCAAAGAAACAATAGACCCCCGATGAACCTTCCAACCTATCCCAACCGTGGAGGAGGAAACCCAAGGCCCGGAAGAAACCACAACAACCCCGGTAACTCCAGCAATTTCAACCGTGCACTGCCCAAGTTCAACAACAACAATGTCGCCACCAACACCAATACTGCCCCAAGAACTGGAAGCAATGTTGTGCCTGTTGCAGCAAAGGACAAGTCTCAGGTGACTTGTTATGAATGTGGAACCAAGGGTCACTATTCCAATGAGTGCCCCAAGAATACTGCAGCAGCCCCCAATGCAAATGCCCCAGCTCAGCAGTAGCGTCGTGTTCAGCCTAGAAAGAGATTTGCCCCAAGGAATTCGCTCAACCGCAACGGCCGTATTTTTCTCATGCATGCTGAAGAAGCCCAAGAAGCGCCAGATGTCGTGCTGGGTATGTTTTATGTTAACTCAGTACTTGCAAGAGTGTTATATGATTCTAGAGCATCGCACTCGTTTGTTACATAAGAATTTGCATGCACTAGTAAGATTCAACCAACAAAATTGAAGCATGTTATGATAGTTCAAATACCTGGTTCAACCACCAAAGCTAGACAAATTTGCAAGGACGTACCTATCTGAATCCATGGCATAGATTTTTATGCTAATCTAATAGTACTTGGAACTAAAGGTTTGGAAGTAGTACTAGGAATGGATTGGATGTCGAAACATAAAGGATTAATCGACTGTGCCTAGAAAGCCATAACCATGACCAGTACAGCAGGAATATCAGTAGAGCATGTATCTGAGACCTTGCCCCGTCAATTCAAGTTCAACAAGCGTCTAGCCCAACCAACCATTGACCAAGTCAGAGTAGTCTGTGAATACTCCGATGTATTTCCAGATGTTTTGCCCAGTATGCCCCCAGATCGGGATATCGAGTTTATCATTGACCTAATCCCTGGAACTGGACCCATAGCCCAAAGACCATATAGTATGAACCCGTCTAAATTAGGGGAGCTGAAGAAGCAACTGGATGCTATGCTGGAGATAGGACTGATTAAACCGAGTGCTTCACCATGGAGATCACCTATTTTATTTGTGGATAAGAAAGATGGAGGTAACCGTTTGTGTACGGATTATCAGAAGTTGAATGATGTCACCATCAAGAACAAGTACCCACTGCCAAAGATAGAAGACCTCTTTGACCAGTTGACTGGTGCCAAAGTGTTTTCTAAGATTGAGCTTAGAACTAGCTATCATCAACTCAAGATTCGCGTAGAGGATATTCCAAAGACTGCCTTTACCACCAGATATGGACTGTATGAGTACACTGTCATGTCTTTTGGATTAACCAATGCCCCCGCTTATTTCATGAACCTCATGAATAAGATTTTTATGGACTTCCTGGATAAGTTTGTCGTTGTTTTCATCGATGACATTCTGATCTATTACAAATCAGAAGAAGAACATGAGCTACACCTAAGGACCATCCTTGGAACCCTTAAGCATCAGTTGTATGCCAAGTTTAGCAAATGTGAATTCTGGTTAGAGGAGGTAGGATTCCTCGGACATATTGTATCAGCCGGAGGAATTGCCGTTGACCCCGCAAAGGTGAAAGATGTGGAAGATTGGCAAGCCCCAACCACTCAAACCCAAGTTCGTGCATTTCTCTGATTAGCGGGATATTACCGCAAGTTCGTAGAATAATTCTCGAGTATCGCAAGACCCATGACCCAATTATTGATGAAGGATTAGAAGTTTCAATGGACGAACAAATGTGAAGCGAGTTTTCAAGAACTCAAGAAGAGATTAATTTCAGCCCCAATCTTGATCATGCCGGATATCACGAAGCCTTTTGATGTATATTGTGACGCATCCAAGATCGGTCTCGGATGTGTGTTGATGCAAGAAGGAAAAGTTATATCTTATTTATCCCGACAACTGAAGCAACATGAACAAAACTATCCTACCCATGACCTTGAACTAGCAGTCGTAGTTCTAGCCCTGAAGACATGGAGGCATTACCTTATGGGAAACCGTTGTGAGATTTTTTCGGATCACAAGATCCTAAAGTACATTTTCACTCAGAAGGAGCTGAATATGAGGCAAAGGATATGGATAGAGCTAATCAAGGACTATGATCTGGACATTCACTATCACGCCGGTAAAGCCAATGTGGTAGCAGATTCCCTTAGTAGATTGACGTGCTACTTGAACTCCATGATTTTGAAGGAGCAACCAAGTTTGCACAAGAAGATGGAAGATTTTAGAATGGAATTAGTTAGTGAGGGATTTTTGGATAGCATAGAACTTCAACCCACTTTGATCAGTCAGATCAAGGAGGCGCAGAAAGGAAATGCTAGTATCGATGGTATCAAACGTCGTATCGGTATAGGCAAAGTACCCGGATTCACCGAAGATGAAGAAGGAGTTTTGTGGTACAAAGAACGTATCTGTGTGCCAGCAGATTCCGAATTGAAGCAAGCTATTTTGCTAGAGGCCCATGATACTCTTTATTCTATCCACCCCGGAGGAACAAAGATGTATCAAGATTTGAAGGAGCAATTCTGGTGGCATAAGATGAAGAGAGAAATCAGAAGCTACATAACCAAGTGTGATATTTGTCAAAGAGTTAAGGCGGGACATCAGAGACCCGCAGGACTGTTGCAACCATTGCAGATTCTGGAATGGAAATGGGATTCTGTTGGAATGGACTTTATCACCGTATTGCCTACATCTAGTAGGGGAAATGACTCTATTTGGGTCATAGTTGATAGATTGTCCAAAGTCGCTCATTTCTTACCAGTCAAGGCCACTTACCAAAGTTCGAAGCTAGAAGAGTTGTACATCGCTAGAATCGTCAGCTTGCATGGAGTCCCCAAGAATATCGTGTCAGATCGAGGATCTCAGTTTACCTCGAGGTTTTGGAAGAAAGTCCAAGAAGGATTAGGATCCCGACTGGATCTTATCACAGCGTATCACCCTCAAACAGATGGACAAACAGAGCAAGTAAATCAAATACTCAAAGATATGTTGAGAGCTTATGTGCTAGAGTATGGATCAAAATGGTAAGATTGTCTGCCTTTCGCAGAATTTTCATACAACAACAGTTATCAAGCTAGTTTGCAAATGGCCCCATTTGAATTCATGTATGGAAGGAAGTGTCGTACCCCTTTGAATTGGTCAGAAGTAGGAGAGAGTCAGATTTTCGGACCCGGCATACTACGAGAAGCAAAAGAGAAAGTTCACAAGACCCGTGAGCACTTCAAGACCGCCCGATCTAGACAGACGAGTTATGCCTACAAGAGACGTCGATACCTCGGCTTCAATATCGGAGATTTTTTGTATCTCAAAGTGTTGCCTTTGAAAGGAATGCGACGTTTCCAGCTCAAAGGAAAGTTTGCCCCCAGATATATCAGACCCTTCAAGATTTTGAATCGTCAAGGAGAAGTATCGTATCAACTAGAACTGCCAGAAGAGATGTCAGTTGTGCATAATGTGTTCCATATATCGTTGCTTTGCAAATGCCTAGAAGTCCCGGAGAAGACTGAAGTTTTCAAGAACATTGATCACCGAACCATAGAGATCAATGATGACCTGACGTATCCCGAAGTACCCATCCGTATTTTGGAGGAAGATTTCAGAACCACCAGGACCCGAAGCATCAAGTTTCTCAAGATTCAGTGGAGTAACCACACTAAAGAAGAAGCTACCTGGGAGCGAGAAGATTACATCAAGACGGAGTTTCTCGATCTCTTTAAATCCTAGTTTTCTTTTTATTCTTTCTCAAATCTCGGGATGAGATTTTGTTTAAGGGGGGAAGGTTTGTAACATCCCAAAAATATTGATCAAGGTTATCAAATTCCAATCACCAAAATTAGGGTTTAACAAAAACTTTTGTTAATTAAAATCATTATGAATGCATGTGTGTATGTGATGATTGTATGAATGCATGAATGGACTTGTGTGATTGTTGTGAATACCAAGGAATGGTTTAAATATGAAAACAACATCATCTAAATCAATTCCAAGCAGAAACAAATCAAGAGAAATTCAAAAACAAACAAAATAAGCAAATGGTCAGTTTTGCCAATCTTGCTCACTAGACCACTTTGAGTGTTTCTAGTCCAAGATTTCAAATAGAAACAATTCCAATTCTTTTCACCCCTTGCTAGACCAAGTAAAAGTGAACCCAAGCCCACCTTTCAAACTCACAGAAACATTTGGAAACTTGATTCAAATGACAATTCAAAATTTAATCTATATCATATGGGAAGATCACCAATTCTCAAAAACCAACCAAACCAGTGCACCTTGACAAAACCAACTAACCAAAGACTACCTAGTATGTGAATAGTACACCCACCAATTTTCATCCAAAAATTCAAATTCAAATCTCTTTCGGCCATTTCATCATACACCTTGCAAACACAAATCAAACAAAACGTCAAACACTATTGTGAGCAGTGTTTGTGCCTAACTTGTCTCCCCTCTAGCTCACAACACAGTCTCAGTAGATGATCAAACTAAATTAACTAGCCCTAGCTCACTGTAAGCTTGACATTGCAATCAATGGTGAGCATGTTGAGCCCCAAATGTCCATCCCATTGTCGACAGCAAGCTAGGAGCAGATCTAGCCCCGCTAACCTTGTCTGGGACACAAACCAATGACTACTGCCACCCCCTGTCCAACGCCAAAGCACTGTCAGCCCCTGGACCACCCTAGAACCGCACAGCCCTATGCCTTTGTGCCATGACGAGAGCGCACCAGAGCGCCGCACTCGACACGCGAGCACAGACCGCGTGCCGCCCTCGCCGCTTGTGTGCGTGATCACCACTGTCCCAGGAACCGCCAGGACATGCCCGTTCCTCATCGCGCGACCAGGACAGCCTGTGCGCCATTAAAACCTCCGTCGGACCCACCCAGAGCATCGCAATGTTCCGACAGCATCGCACCGCCCCATGCCTCATGACCATGTCGTTGAGCTTTGCCAGGAGGCAGAGCACCACCCCTACCGTCGCCCATGCCATTAGCTCACTGTGATGACGACCACGACGAGCTCCACTCGTGCCCTTCGGTCCCCTCTTGGCACTATAAATAGAGGCCACCCAGTTCGATTTCAACACACCAACACACTCCCTTCTCTCTCAGAACCACCCCACCTCATCCCCGGAGCAAGGCGAGCAGCAGGTCACCGGAATTTCGTCGGAATCTTCCGCGGAGGAGGAGAAGAGGAGCCAACGGTTGGAGTCGTCCCAGGAGGAGCTACCGGTACCAGGAGGATCGCCGTTGTCAACTTCATTGTTCGCCCCCATCGCCGACCCTCGCCTAAGCCCCGGTGAGCCTCACACGACCCCCACTAACCGCCCTAAGGTTCAGTCTTGCCGGCGTTGCCCGACGGAGACGACAAGCCCCAACCGTTAGATTAGATGTTGATCCTACGACCCAAATCACCCTGTACCCCTTTGCACCCCCTGTCTCACTGACTGGTGGGGACATTCACTTAAACCCACCCGCGCGCACGCTGTGTGCCGTGGGCCGGCCTAGTTAACCTCCTGCGCGACCCAGTAATTCAAATTTAGGTTTATTAATTTAGTTTCAAACTTAGTTCTGTACCTGGATTTAAAAATCAATCCAGAGATATTCACTGAACCAAATTGCATGCAACTAATTTTGCTGGAAAGGTACTTAAATTCTTAATCCAAGCTTGTTGGATCCAAATCATTTGGATCTGTAGATCACCTATAGTAAAAATAACAAGGCATAAGCTTTTCTGCATTCAAACATTTTTAAAAATTCAACCACAAAAGCTTTTGAGTTGATTCCAACTCTCAAAAATCACATTTGACAAGACCTTTCTAAATATATAAAAATATCTAAGTGGACTTGCAGAAATAATGGTCAAGCAATAAAATAATGCCCCATAGGCATTTCTAGTCACTTTATTTAGTTAAAAAGGGTTAAACCTTATTAAATTGTGACACCACATTTCCATGTACTAAAGTATGTGGTGATGACATGTGTCAACATGATCCCATGTTTTAGTTGGAGAATATTAAATCTTAAGTAGTTTTCAATGAGTAGAAATTACTTTTATAAAATAAAATAATTAAGAAAAGTGCTTTAATCTTTGTGATAATAGAGATGATGCTAGATCATCTAGTGTGAACCTTCGTGTGCTAAATAGAGTAGTTAAGAATTGTTTGGTGATTGTGTACCTCGTATTTATTTATATATGCTGGTACCTACAAGGATACGAGGAGGAAGGAGAATACTACGAGGAAGAAGCCGAGGAGAACTTCAACCACTGCTCTGCACAAGGGAAGCTACTAACTAAGCAAGTTTCACCATGCAAGCTATCCTAGCAAGCTATAACTTTGCAAGTTAACCCTTGCATTATAACTATGCCAACTATATGCATTAAACATGCATTAGTTACACCACTTGATTATACCAAACCCGGTTTTACTTGCAAGCTTAGTTCTTTTATTTCTTTATCAAAGCTCCTTAGTTTGTGTTTACTTAGTAATTGGTAGAGTTAAGAAATACTTTTGAAGGTAGCATAAAGATCATAAAACTTGGCCTAAGTTAGATAATATTGATGTCATCCTGAGGCATGAGATTGAACTTAGATCATTCACACTTGTTTACCACCCCTCATTAGTGTTTACCCCCACTTGTAGATGCTAGTGCTAAGCATAAAACTTGATCACTTTAGATGGGAGTACTTGGTGAAAATGGTTATGAAAACCTTAGAATGATGAGTCATTCTACTGAAATGTTTTGACATGTGTTCTTGAACACCAGATGATTTTGATGATGAAAATGTTAAGGCCTGAGCCTTAGCCCTTTCTAAAGCTGATGGTTGTCTGGATGCGATACCATTCCAATTTTACCGTACAACCACAATACCCGAAATTTGGGTAGGGCTTGATTGGAAGTTTATATACCTTAGTATGGGTTCCCTTGCGGCCAAGATTTGAGCTGAGGCTACCTTGTGAAGATTGTCCACATATGCAGCTCCCAAGATGACAGATGGTCATGGTTGGGAGGCCAAACTCATAGGATAGGTGCCTATACTAGGGCGTGTAATTGAAAGGTTAGGATTGATTATCCGCATACTAAGTATGGTGAATTCAGGATTGTTCCTGACGGATGTATCAAATATTTGTGGTGGAAGTGTATGTCGTGGTATTGCCGACGATTACACCATGGAGGGGTCCTCACAGTGCGTGTTTAGAGACGTGGGGTAAGGCGGACAGTTGACGGATACGAGATAACACAGCTTACCCAGGTTCAGATACCACAATGGCGGCAGAATCCTACTCCTGCTAAAAATCACTATAATGTCAATACGCCGAGTTACAGGGATCGGTTCGCTATGCGAGGTATGAGTTATGTTATGCCCTAAAGGCTCCCATAGGCCCGACCTATATATTCTCCAAGTCCTAGGGTTACAGGGAAATTCCTAGCCGGACAGGTCACAGAGTCCTATACAGTTTACAATTAGTCTAACATGTCTTGCACTCCAAGGCTCCGGGTACGCCGGTGACTCCACCATAGCCTTCCTTTATCCGTCATGGGCCTCCCTTCTGGATCTATCTAACTGGGCCGCCCAGCAGGCCATGGGTCATGCTACCAACTGTGGGCCACCCGGGTTATCCGTCTAAGAGACATCCTATGAGGATACCCATATAGCATATCCCCAATAGTAGCCCCCGGAGAACTCCGAGATCTTGCGTCGTATTGCCTCTTTAGGTTGAATGCTCCGTATAGATAGATGTCAGCAAATCGTCAAGCAATATCTTGTAGTCCTCCCAAGAACCCTGCAATATTCTTCGTCTTCAACTTGCAAGTCGGAGAAACGCTGAATCTTCCATCATACTCTTCTCGTAGCTGGACTAGATCCGTCCATGCCAGAATATTCCGATGTGATGGTTCATCTGCTAGTGACTACTAGGACGACGTAGATGTAGGTCAGCAACGCCTCGTATCTCACACATGTAGAGAACACAATCATGTCCATTTTTCCCGCGTGAAGGATACGAACTGTTGGCGGCGACAGTTGGGAACGTGGCAAAATTTCCGCGCACAAGTACGCCATAGGGGGTCCTAGTGGCGTTGGAAAGAAGGGGTGTGAGACGTCGGATGTTCCAGGAGCGGTGAGCACAAGTTTACCCAGGTTCAGATCTGACTGCGGTGATCGAATCCTACTCCTGCTAGTAACCCAGTAATATATCGGTGTAAGTCGGATGTTATAGCGAATTACAAGAGAGGTTCGCCTGTGCGAGTTGGTTGTGGTTATTGGTGTTGTGTTGTCCTAAAGGCTCCCATAGGGTCGGTTTATATAATCACCGGGGCCTAGGGTTACAGGGAGAGACATATCCGGCTACGTTACAGAGTCGGTAACTAGTACAACTTGGACTACAAGTAATACTACAGGCCTAAGTCGGTAACTCTTCTGGGCCTTGTCATAGTCGGAACTGGCTCCTCCTCCTTCTCTGACTGGGCCGTCCGTGAAGCAAATCTCTAACCCATTGGTGGGCCACCCTGTTCAGCGAGTCCTGTAGGTATACCCGGAAAGTATATCCCCAACAGTAGCCCCCGGAAGTCTCCAAGATCTGAAGTCGGATAAATCGTCTAGCTTGATGGTTTCTTCGTCTTGAGAATCTTGAAGGGTTCCCGAAAACTTCTTTCATTGATGTAGGATTCCGAGTCAGTTGAGTCGGTTATATTCTGCTCTGACCTTGATTTTTCCGTTGCTTGATTTGAAACATAAGCCAGAATTTACGGCGGCGTGCTGACTAGCAACTTTACAGGTCAGGTCCCATCACTGACAGGATTTCCATCGGCACGACCGTTAGTGGGTCCGTTCCTTACGGAACAGAACACCATTTCAATGCCTGCGCGAAAATCGAGGGGGCAGAAGAGTCGCGAGGAACCTAACTCCCCCTCTCCTATATGCGTAGCGATAATCACGCGTCTCACTGCACGAATATTGACATAGAGGCAAATAAGAGAGGAGAAAACCCTCCTTCACAGATGCACTTCTCCATCTATTCATTCATTCATTGCTTCCTTGTACTCCTCGAGCTCTTCGCACAGTTCCAATCTGCCCATTATTGAGAAAAAACTCTCCTTCCCCCACCAGCCCATCTTCCTCCAAGAACTATGGCATCTGCCTCGTCCTCTGGAACGGTGGTGGCGGGTTCGTCGGCGGCGGACGAGAAAAATACGCGGGGTCTGTGGATCCTCAGCGCCATGGACACTGCGGAGCTCCAGGTCATGGAGGATGAGGGGTTCATCGCTGATGGTGTGTGGCAGAGTGCTGTTGTACACGCCATCCCCACGCCGAAGGACGGCGAGAGGGTGCTGTTTAGCACTCATGTCGGACGCGGCCTCAGTCTGCCACCGTCGGACTTCTTCGTCGAGGTCCTCAACTATTACGGTGTGCAACTCCATAATCTTCCTCCCAACTCTCTGCTTGAGCTTAGTGCTCACACAGTTCTATGCGAGGGGTTTCTTGGCATTAGGCCAAGTCTCACCCTTTTCGGTACTACTATGGTACCCGGAAGAATTCCATCAGTGCCGGTGTGCCTTATGTCACCGGAACTCTTAGCTTAGTCCTTAGGAGGAATCGAATCTATCCTAAGATTAATGCTAGTGAATCCGTCAAACATTGGGCCAGAACTTTATTTTATCATAAGGATATTCTCGCTCTGGGTAAGGCGGAAGGTCTTCCGACGTTCGCCAATGGCGCCGCTCCCCACCAAGATTCATGGGATGCAGAAGCGCCGGAGCTGTCGGATATTTTGATCCTTGCCAAGAGGTGGATCGAGTTCTTGATGAAGCATGAGGGGCTTCGTGGATCCGACTTGATGCACTATTGGCTGGAGGGCCGGATTCAGCCTCTCCAGCACCACATCACCGGCGACAAGAAGGACATCATGAAGGTCAGACTGAACCGGCGACAAGAAGGACTACGGGACTCTCATGCAATATTTGGTCAAGGAAAGAGTGGAAGGAAAAGTTCCAGAAGTTTCCATGAAGATGTATACATCCAGCCGTCCTCTGACTCCGGTAAATATTTCGACTCTGCTTTTGCGTTTCGTCGTTTTCTTTGGTTCTTTCTCCGACTCTATTTTCACCGATGCTTTTCCGATTCTGTCAGCTCGAGAAACTCTCCGAGTCTGAGCTAGCTCCACTAGAGGGCTATGCTTCAGACGACCCGGAGGCGACGGAGGATGATGAGTGCAAGAATTTGCCGCCTCCGCCTCCAAGAAGTGTAAGGCGAAGGAAGTTGTCTCTGCTGGTAGAAAAGTGTTGCCAGTAGTTAAAAAGTAAGCATCTCACCTTTCATTTTTAGTACTCATGTACCTTTGTTATCTTTCCAGAGCACACCTAATACTTAGGATTTCTGTGTTCTAGAGTTAAATCATTGTTGAAGAGCAAGATTAAGCCGGAAAGCAAGCCATGCAAGCAGTTGTGTCAGCAGAAGCTTATTGTTTCTCCGGATGTGCCATCGACCCCATCCACTGCTCCATCAGCGCAGGGGACTTCTGCGTCTCCTGACGCTGGCAAGACCTCAAAAGCCCTGGTCACCGTTGATGACTAGGGAACTGATAAGGGTGGACCCGTAAAGGGTAATTATCCCATGGTTATGACCACAGGTACTGTGGATAAAGTGATTGACTCTGATGTTCCTGGCCTCAAGAGGAAGGAGAAAGAAGAGATCCTCAAACTGGCTTAGTCTAGTCTTGAGAAACAAATCTTGACCCCAGAAGCAGCGAGCCAAGAGGAGGAAGACGTCAAGCTGGTCAGCCTCCTGGACCAGTATTTGGTCCGGGACGCTAAAGTTGCATCTGGCGAACTTCCAGCGACGGATGTTCCGTCCCTCACCCTTATCGAGAAGGTGTTTGTCACGACCCGAGATCAGGGCTAGACAAATACCAGATCCTCATCTGATATAAGCATAACCTAAATTCCGAAACGCACAGGTAAAGATCGGTAACATTACAGAACATACAAACCATACATTAATAAGGTAAACTCTTAAGAGAGTTACAAACCAGTCATACAAGCCAGGGGTCACAGACCCATCATTACATCAAACAACGGAAGCAAACAAGTTGTTCGAAACAAAAAACTTAGAAAAGGGCCTAAGAGGCCTTAAACAGAAGTAGCGACCCTTCCATAGATCCTAGGCTGTTGCCCGGGAACCCCAACTACTCGTCGACTTCGACGTAGAAACCACCTTCAGTTGGAGTAGCTTCATCTGTAGAAAACATCAACGAAGCAAGGATGAGTACAGGGTGTACTCTGCAAGACTTATGGCTAGTGGAGTTATTTTGCATAAAGCCATCTTTTGTTTTCAAAACAAGAGGGAGAAGAAAACTCGTCTAGTCAGATCATTTTCAAAAGGGGGATAAGAAGACCGCGACTCTAGCTCTTCGGAGTCATCTTCAATATCCACCAAGAACCATCATTAACTGAACCTCTCTTCTGGACTACCCCCTCAACAACCCCGAGGAAGTATTCCAGATCTCACTTTAGTTGACAAATTTTATCATTCGGTTATAGTTTTCTATGATCACAGAATCCGTTCCCAAGTCATCCATAACCATGGACACGGCTTTTCGAACAGATTAATAACCCTGCAGGGGTGCACAACTTTACCCACACGTACCAACCGATTCTTAATGATTAATTTTTAGCCCTCTTCCTTGGAAGGTCGGTAGAGAGTGGTTGACCACGACCTTTACCTTGCTTTCGCCGAGACCATGAGTCACGCACTAGGGAGATGCCGCCATAACGGGTCAAGTCCTGAAGACGGTCCCTAATGATGTGTGTGGGGGTTCAAGATTACGGATGTCGGGCATCTCTTGTTCCCGGCCACGCTTACCTACCTGTTATGAATGCACCTCCTTGACCTCCATTCAAGAACAACCAAGATGCGTATGTCGAATGGAAAGCCCGAACTATGTGACTCATGGAATCTACTAGGAAAGTTAGTTAGTCGAGGGGGTTTCCAGGCCCCCGTGTGGTTGTACGCTCGTCTTGGTTCAAGAGGCGAGAACATCAGGTCCTAAGGGTGGCAAGTATGGGACTGCAAAAACCACAACCCACGTGGCCTCCCATACAAGCCTTAGCATGTTTATTATCCATCTCTAATCACATCACATACCCTACCATACTAGATTCATCCGCATCTCCGGTGCATCACATGAATGATCGGCAACAGACACTAAGCATGGTTAAGCTTGACTGAATTGTGGCACTAGCGATGCTCATAAGCCAAACCCTAGTTATGCTAGGAGCGGTGGATCAGGTAATATAGTTCACAAAGGGAAACATGCATCAGATAGGATTTATCTGTCTACTGATAAAAGGCTGTTGAACCAAATGCATATGACGAGAATGAAATACTTTATAATCATAGGATTCATATGTATGAGTGGGGCTTCGCTTGTCTTGTCCGTTGTTGGACTGGTACTGCTCTTCGGTGGCGTTGACTTCAGCTTCGAGTTCGATTCCTATTCGCGAGAACCAATCACCGGAAAAGAGAAAGCAACACTCAACACATGGCATGTGTAATGCTCATACAATATGGATGATATGACAAGTTAAATAGTGTTGAATTGAACCCTAAAACATGCTTGGTCACTTTAAAGGGGGTTCTGAAGGTCCAAACCCTAAAACAGGGGAATCATCGGAATCACCTATGGGGTTCAATTGGTTCTTCTAATTAAACTTGCCATCAAAGTTGATTAACAATGTATGATTATAGCTTAGTTGGATAGGTTTCATTTTTCTGAACATTTTGGTATATTATTTATATTTTTCTGATTTAAAATGAATTAGCTATGAATTTCCCAAATTTTAATTCATTTTAAATCATTTTTGGAATATTTGAAATAATTAATAAACTTGGGCCCACATGTCAGACTTTTAATCATTTCAGGAAATATTTACAGAAAATAATAAAACCCTAACAGGCAGGGCCCACCTGTCATACATTTTCCATTTAATAAAACAATTACAGAAAACATTTAAATAAATAAATAGGGGGTTTATGACCTCATGCTGATGTCATGCTGCCATCAGCAATGGAGGCTACCCCAGTTCGAGCACGGGCTCGGCGACAGGGCGCGCGCTGGGCTGCGAGAGGGGAGCATTGGACGCGGGCATGCGTGCTGAGCCAAATAGAGGCGGCGCCGCTGGCAGAAGGTCGTCGAAGCTTGAGCAATGACGAGCATCTGTGGCGGCCGACAGCGGTTGCACGATTCGGGGGCGATGGAGAGCGAGAGGGAGGGACTGAGGAGGTGCCCGAGCACCGCTAGCTCACCACGAAGCCGATGGAGGTGTCGGGGAGGCGAGTCGGGGTCGGACGACAGCGAATCGACGGCGGCAAGGGCGACGGCCGACAGTTGTGCGGGCTCGATTCCGGCGAGGTGGGGTCTTCCCAGCTCGCGTGCTTCCGCGGGGATGAAGAGGGCGGCGAGGCGCTTCTAGCAGTGGTCACGGCGTGGCACAGGGTGGCCGAAGACGGCGAGGCAGCACAGTGGCCGAAGCTAGGGTTTCGGCCAAACGGGAAGAGGAAAAGCTAAGGTTCGTATCCACGGAACATGGTACTTATAGACGTCGTCTAGGATGGTAGCATGCATCGTGGCACCGGCGAGAATCATGACGCAGACGGGCGACGGCGGCGGCGGCGGCGCCACGCAGCTGCTCCGTCATCAGCGACGGAGACGACAGGCGGACAGAAGGCTCGAAGAGGTACGTGACCGGGGTGGGCTGCTCCAGGGCCAGGCTTGGGCCCCGGGTGGGCTGGCTGCTGGCGACAGAGAGATAGAGGGAAGTGGGCTCGGCCCAGTAGCTAGGTTAGATAGATTTTTTTCCAGGAAACTGTTTTCTATTTCTATTTTCTGATTTTTTTGTACTTTGAATTCAAATTTGTTTTTGAATAATTTCAAATTGCAGGAACTTTTATAAAGTATCTGAAAACACTAAGGGGGCCTTAAACCAATTTGAGCTCCTTTTGTTTTTGTAGTTTTCAAAATATAGAACCATTTGAGAGGGAAAAATAATTAGGGTTTTGCTTGTTCTTATTTGGTTAATCAAAGTGCAAGTGTAGTGCATGCATGCAATGCTCAAACAGGTCTTTATTAATATTACACAAAAGGTGGTATGTTATAGTGTTTCACAGCACCAAGCTCGGATTCAAAAAATTGCACCTGGCACACATTGTAAGTTTCCAATTCTTATTTGCATTAATTTTCATATCCTCTAGCCCCCCAAGCATAAAGTCGGATAAGCATTGCTGGATCCGGGTTGATGCTTTTAGGTTGCAAAAGAACGATGTAGTGTAGCCCCCAAGGCTCGTGCTGTAATTTTAATTAGCTAAATTTGCAGCCCGAGTCTTAGTAGCCGTCTGATGGTATTCCGTCTCTAAACTTATAGAAAATTGCATCTTCCAACCAGGAATTGCTCAAGAATATTTCCAACAAGCGCAAATAAATCAAAGCTTTGCGCTTTGAAAATTCAAAGTTAAAGGTTGAAAAAGATGAAGCAGAAGGTAAACTTTTCCGGCTTCCTCTTTGTCAGTTAAATGTTTTTTGTCATAGTCAGATTTTGCGTTATCCGACTGATATTCTTGTATGTGCAAAATTTTTGTGCCAATCCAGCAAGTTGGTGGAGCAGGCCAAAAACTTCAAAGTCTTGGAGGCAGAGAATACTGGGCAAAGCTTGAGACCCTAACTGAGGAGTCGGAGAAATCCGTAGCTGTAGTTTTGGAATCAAGCAACCACGAGACCGTGAGGCTCGAGAAGCTCCTAGCCCTCCGAGATAAACAACTTGCTGATCTCAAGAAGGAGTTTGACATTCAGAAGGATCTTGCCCAGGCCTCAGCAAGTGAACTAGACAACCTCCGCAAGGAGCATGCTGAATATAATCACTCTGTGCTTGGTAAGATTTCCGAATCTTTTCTTTGTGTTATTCATTTTTCGACTTTTGTTTTAGTCGGAATTTTGAATTTTGGTTCTTTCCCAGCCCCCTTGAATCTTTTCGACTCTTCCACTTCCGAACCTCGCCTTGAGAGAATCAAGCTTGTCGAAGATGTTTTGTTCGACTTCCGCCAAACTCTAGAAGAGGCTGCCGAAGCCGTCAAGCTTTCTGATTTGCACAAGATGTCAGTGCACGAGGTGAGGGACAAAGTGAAGGAGATTTTGAAGCTGATTGAGGACTGGAAGATCTCCTATGCTCGGACTGCTACACAAACATCTCTTACCATGGTGATGAGCCACCATAGCGAAATGGAAATCTGGCACGTCACCAAGGGCATTACCGAGGAGGATGATGAGGGTAACCCGGAAGATATCAAGGCCATCCAAGAATCTTGTGCAGGTTATGCTTTGTCAGGTGGCGGAGATGACCAACTACACGGTGCCATTCTGCGAATCCGTCATCGCGCCTCCTTCGCCTCAAGAGCCTGAAGTCAGCACTGCTTCCGAGTCTGAGATTGAGGGCAACACTGCTGATGTCCAGTGTTCCACCTGCTTCATCACCATTGCCTGCAGCATAAACATTTCCTATGCGTTATCTGAAACTTATGGAAATGTAATGATGGCTACAATATTTATTTTGTGTTGGTCTGTAAAAAATGATGCTTTTACTATCTTGGCACTTTTTTGTTTATATATTTTTATGCTTTGTGCTTAAAAATTTCTTAATCACTCCTTTTTTATGCCCATACTTAACGGTTTATCTGGCTCTCTACTCGTCCCTTTCATGGGTCGGCCAACCTTTAGCACGGAAACTTTGCCGAGCAACGGAGCGCAATTGCTAAACCAGTTTAAACTCGAAAACAAAGCCGGCCTCCAGTACCAACAACTCATTACTCGGAAAATGCTCGCGTCTAAGCAATCAGATAAAGAATCAAAGCATAGGTAATAATTTAAAATTTGTACCCTAAGGTAACATTTTTTAGATTGTTCAAAAATCGTAACCAGAACAAACATGAGCATAAAGTACTTTCAAGTATACTAGGATTTTTGAAAAAATTACATGCTCTTTTGGAAATAAGATGCCGAAAACGTCTCAAAAAATAACAATATGAGGGAACCAATACTTTATTTCACTTGGAACATGTATATATATATGATTACAAGAAAATATAACTAAGAATAGAAGGGACATAGTTGTGCAATATTCCATGGACGGTCTATTTCATCCGGGTCTGTGCTACCACCAGCTCTCTTCCTTTTCCGAGTATCAGGTCTTTCCTTGATTGGTCTCATGTCGGTTAAATAATATGACCCATTATGTAGAACTTTGATAACCATAAAAGGTTCTTCCCAAATTGGGGAAAGTTTGTGCTTTCTCTTTTGCACAAGTCGGAGAACTAAATCGCCTTTTCTGAAAGAACGGTTTTACACTCTCTGACTATGATACTTGTGTAACTTCTGCTGATAGGCTATAGATCTCTGTTCAGCAAAAACGCGTAGTTCTTCGATTATATTGAGATCATCTTGCCGAGAAACTTCTGCATCTTCTTCGATATACGCTTTGACTCGTGGAGCTTGATGAATTAGATCACTCGGAAGAAATGCTTCTGCACCGTAGACCAAGAAGAAAGGAGTATAGCCAATTGACCTGTTAGGAGTTGTACGTAAGCTCCAAATCACAGACGGTAATTCTTCCGCCCAAGCCCCCGCGGACCGAGGAAGCGGTGCCTCGAGGCGTGGTCGGATTCCTTGTAGAATAAGGCCATTAGTTCTTTCGACTTGTCCATTGGCTTGTGGATGTGGGACTGATGCAATATCAAGTCGGATTCCTTGTTCTTCGTAGAATTCGGAAAGTTTCCCCGTGGAAAAGTTGCTTCGGTTTTCAGTAATTATACTGTGCGGATATCCGAATCTGATGATTACGTCCTTGACGAATCTTCTGGCTGTGGCTCCATCGCAACTTGTTACGGGTTTAGCCTCAATCCATTTTGTGAATTTATCCACCATCACTAGTAGGTGAGTGAATCCACATTTTATCGTGCAAAATGGTCCTTCCATATCAAGCCCCCAGACCGCGAACGGCCATGTAATAGGGATTATTCGCAGCTGTTCAGCCGGAACGTGTGCCTGATGAGCGTACTTTTGGCAGCCCTTGCAAGTTTTGACCAGTTTATCGGCATCTGCCTTAGCTGTAAGCCAAAAAAATCTATGTCGGAAAGATTTTTCCACTAAGGATCTGGCTGCAGCATGGTGACCACACTCGCCTTCGTGGATTTCTCTTAAGATTTCCACTCCTTATTCCGAAGAAATACATCTCTGAAACACGCCAGAAACCTTCTGCTTATAGAGCTCGCCATTTATTATAGTGTATGCTTTTGCTCGTCGGACAATTTGCCGGCTCAAGACTTCGTCTTCGGGTAATTTTCTGTCTATCAGGAAATCCAGATAGGGTTTTCTCCAGCTGGGAATTACAGCCAGAACTGCTATTAAAGGTGAGTCGGATTTTGTTAGATAGTCCTCATCAACTCCGACTATGGAGGGAACCCTTAAATGCTCTAAAAAAAGCTCTATCCGGTACTTTTTTCCGCGCAGAGCCTATTCTTGATAGGGCATCTGCTTCCTCATTTTCTGCTCGAGGGATGTGTTGAACCTCAAAACCCTCGAACGATTTGGATAATTCATCCACAACAGCTTTGTATGCTGCCATGTGTTTGTTTGTGTTACAAATGTTGGATACTTGCTGAGCAACTAAATCTGAGTCTCCGTAGCACATGAGTCTTGATATGCCAATGTTTTTGGCCATGCATATTCCATGTAGCAGTGCTTCATACTCGACAATATTATTGGTTGCCGTGAAGTGTATTTGCAACACATAGAACAACTTATCTCCTTGGGGTGATTTGAGCACTGCGCTAGCCCCCGAGCCTCCTCGTGCTTTTGATCCGTCAAAGTGAAGGGTCCAAAATTCTGAGACTGGAGGGCCTGTGTTTTCTGTCGTTTCTGTCCAATCAACAACAAAGTCGTCAAGAATTTGGGACTTGATCGCTCCACGTGGTTTGTACTCAATGTTGAAAGCTGCAAGCTCTATTCCCCACTTTGCGACACGTCCTGTGGCATCACGGTTGTTGATTATATCTCGCAGAGGAGCTGTGCTCACTACTGTGATCTTATGCTCTTGAAAATAGTGGCGTAGCTTTCTGAATGCAAAGAACACTCCATAAGCTAGCTTTTGATGATGTGGATATCGTTGTATTGATTCTGTTAGGACCTCACTTAGATAATAAGTTGGCCGCTGCACCTTATGCTCGTGGCCTTCTTTCTCGCGCTCAACTACTATTACCACGCTTATGACCTTGTTGGTCGCTGAAATGTAGAGTAACATAGGTTCCTGAGGTTCTGGCGCTGCGAAAACTGGTGGATTTGAAAGAAAATCTTTCAAACTTTGTAGTGCAGTTTCAGCTTCTGGGGTCCAGACAAATTTTTCGGTTTTCTTTAAGAGTTTATATAAAGGTGCGGCTCTTTCACCAAGATGGCTGACAAACCGACTCACTGCTGCAATGCAACCAAAGAGGCGATGTACGTCCTTCAGGTGAGTCGCCCTGGTAATGTTTAAGATAGTCTTGATTTTGTCCCGGTTCACCTTCATGCCTCGCTCGGAGATGATAAAACCTAATAATTTTTCGGCTGGAATTCCAAAGAAACATTTCTTCGGATTTAGCATCATGTTGAATTTTCGTAGACTAGCAAACGTATCATCCAAGTCGGAAATTAAAGTTTCCTTCTTTTTGGACATAACTGCTATGTCGTCTACGTATACATGGACGTTGCATCCGATTTGGTCGTTGAGATAATGTTGCATGGTACGTTGATATGTTGCTCCTGCGTTCTTTAAGCCAAAAGGCATAGTTTTGTAGCAGAAAGTTCCGAAAGGAGTGACGAAAGACGTCTTGATTTGATCCAACTTTTTCATTGGTATTTGGTGATATCCGGAATATGCGTCGAGAAAACAGAGTAATTCTGACCCTGCCGTTGAGTCGATAACTTGATCGATTCTTGGCAAATGAAACAGATCTTTTGGGCATGCCTTGTTCAAAGCGGTAAAATCAACACACATCCTTAAATCAATGGTGTCCTTTTTAGGGACGAGTACAGGATTTGCCACCCAATCTGTATGGATGACCTCTGCTATGAAATCCGCTAGCTCTAAGCGGGTTAATTTCTTGGCTATTGCTTTGCGCTTTTCATCACCAAACCGCCGTAAGGACTGTTTGACAGGTTTAGCGTCTGGGTACACATTAACAGAGTTCTCGGTAAGTTCCGGTCATGTCAGATGGCTGTCATGCGAAGATATCACTATTAGCTTTGAGGAACTCGACGAGCGCGCCTTCCTATGCATGGCCTAAGCCTACCCCTATGTTCGTCGTCTTGGAGGGATCATCTTCCTTCAGCGACGTCTTCTTCGTCTCTTCCGACGCCTTGAACTGCAAACTTGGCTTCAGCACCTCATTCTTCGTAGCGGACATCTCGGACGGATTGATGGTCTTCTTGATCTCCTGGTACTCCTGGGCGTGCAGCACGGATTTGGTGAAGGCAGCAGATCCTTCGTCGCACTCTCGCGCCTTCCTCGAATTTCCTCGTACGGTGATTACGCCCTTTGGACCTGGAAGTTTAATCATGTTGTAGATGTAACAGGGACCGGCCATGAACGCCCAGTAAGCCGGACGCCCGAAGATGGCGTGGTAAGCACTTTTGAACGGTACCACCTCGAAGGAGAGTGGCTCGGTCCGACAATTTTCTCGGGTTCCGAATGTCACGTCCAGAGTAATCTCACCTAGAGAATTTGCCTGTCTTCCTGATACAATGCCATGGAAAGTTACACTGATGTAACTCAATTGGCTCTCGTGTAGCTTCATGCGGTGGAGTGTCTCGACGTAGAGGATATTGATACTTGTTCCATCGTCCATGAGTCTTTTTGCGAACTCATAGTTGTCAATAATAGGATTGACGACCAGAGGGTACTTTCCCCGACGATGTGTTTTCCTCGGTTGATCTGAACGATCAAAGGTGATGGTCACCTCTGACCAGTCTAGGAATTGGGGGACAGTCGGAACCGTGGCACTGAGCTCATGAATAACCGCCTTTTTGTCCTTAGCTGGTTGGGATCCAAGGAAGCAGACATATGCGTCTTTCTTAGTCGGAAAAGTCTTCTTTCCATCTGACTTGGACTCTGCGGCAGCTTCTGCCTCTTCCATGTCGGAATCTTCCTTGGGCTTCTTTCCTTTCTCCGAATTTTTCTTTCCTTTTCGTCGCTTGGCTCTATAGCCAGCGGATTCATCTTTCTTGATGTCTTCATTGAAACGACACTCGGCATTTGTATGGGTAGATCCTCCGTTACTATCCAAGTGGTGGACACAAGGATTATTGGCAAAGTCAGCCCAGGTATAGGTTCTTCCGGGTTGTTGGTCTCCTCTGCCCTGGATTCGGGAAGTTCCTCGGCCTCTACCACGGCCGCCTTCGCACCCTCCTCGTCCTCCAGATCCGAACGTTGCAATAACAGTTGTGTTGTCCAAAGCCGGCTTTTTGTTCGAGGTGTTCTTGCGCTTCTGAGTTTGCTTTGGCTGTTTGGCCGCATTGGGATTGGCCAGAATATTTAGCAGCCCTTCTGAATCATCATCGGCGTCAGCATACTTCCTTGCCATCTCTATCATTTCTCCCAAATCTTTGACATGGTCACGCTTTAGCCTGTGACGTAAAAGTCCGACTGGAAGTCCTAGAATAATAGCTTCTATCGCAGTTTTCTCATTTACTCCTTCGCGGGAGTTCTTCGTATTGATCCATCGTCCGAGGTAATCCCGACAAGTTTCTCCGGGTCTTTGGGTGCAACGCTGCAAGTCTCCGACTGTGCAGGGCATGTATGTTCCCTCGAAGTTTGAAAAGAACGCACTTTGCATATCATATCGGTTATGAATTGAATTCTCTGGTAGTTCATTGAGCCGTCTTCCTCAATATCAGTGGGAGATATCGGACTGCAACCAGGCTGTTTCCTCCTTTGGCGATGCAGCAAGCTTGGAAAAAATCCTGAAGCCAAGTATCTGGCTGAGCTGCTCCATCATAGGGCTGAATGTGCTTGGCGATGCCAAAGTCAACCGGAAATTTTGTCTGACGTATACGTGGACCAAAGCACTTGGGTCCCACATACACATCTTCTTCCTCGTACCTCCGCGCTTCTATATTTGATTCAATACGATGGCGAGCGTCGTTTGACGAGAGTGATCTGCGCCTTGGAGTCTCGCAGCTTCTGCGTGGTGGAGTCGGATTTCTACTTCTCCTCTCACCATTGCCGCCCCCACCCCTGCGGCTTCCGTGGCTACGACGTGATCCTTCATGGTCGCTGCTGGGGGGCGATGGTGGCCCTGGTGGATTATTTCCGGCTGGATTTCTTGGTGGTGGCGGTGGAGCCTCATTATACTGACTCTGATGTCTGTTTCTTCGGGCACCGTCCCTACTAGATTCAGGACGATCTGGATCATCTCTTCGTTCGGCGTTGCTAACCGGACGGCTCGATGGTGGCATCCTTAGCCGATCTTGCTCCTCTCGCTGTCGGCGTATTTCTAGGTCTTCTCTATAATGATTATTTTGCCGACGATGGTCCTGATGAGGGACCATTGCCCTGATGGCGTCTTCAGCCGCAGCCGGAATAACTCTTGCCCAGTCACGCTCCGGCCGGCGAGAGTGGTTGTTGGAGCCGGTCCTGGAATTTTCTTCTTCTCCACGGGGACGGTAGCGCTGAGATGTATCCCTGTGGAGCCTTGCGTCAGCGCTTTGGTCAGCGCCACTGTGGCAAAACTCGGATTTTGAGGCCAGCTTGCCACTAAATGACGTGGCCGTCTTCTGCTGCTTTAAACCTTTGTCCAGCAATGCAACGCACTGCTGGACCTGTTGCGGAGACGGATTGTTGGCGAGGATGGCTCGAGTTGCAGCGGCATTTTCCACCGGCGTGATGTAGACTCGGATCTTCTCTCCATCTTTTCCGTCGAATAGATCTTTGTGGATATCCATGTTCTTGTTTGCAAGAAACGGACCTCCCCTTGTTTTGTTTGGATGTCGCTTGAAATCTGACTGATATCTAGCAGGATCACTGTCTAACTGCTGTCTCATCTCGACGAGGCATGCGGCCTCTTCAAGTAGAAACAAGCGGTGCTTTTCCAGGTCCTCAGCTCTTTTCTCCATCGCCTTTGGTGTAATATCCGAAGCCGTTGGGATTGGAATTGTGAGAGCATCTCCGTAGATTTTTCATGCACCCTTGGTGACAACGTGTCCATCCACAGGAGGATCGATCGGGGTGGGATTAATCGGATCTTTGTCCTGATTCTCCATCTTGATATCTTCATCAACTTTTTCTTCGTTGGTTTCCTCGACGTCCGGCTCTGCCGGAGACGGATTCTTGTTCTTCTTCTTCCTTGACCGCCCAGTGGCCTTAACGTGCGTACCAGTGGCAAAGACGGATTTTGGTCCGGTACCGGGGGATAAACTTCCGTCGATACTTTCCGTCATGGTTGGCTTGTAGACCTCGGAGGAATCTTCGGTGTCCATGTCATACTGCGAGGTGTAGCTTTCATCCATGCTATCATATGTACTAGGAGGAGTTTCCAGCTGATGGGGATACGCCTACTGGGGTATACTCAGCAGGACGTTTCCGACTGGTCCAAAGGCTGGCGAGTGGGCCTGCATAACGGCGAGTGGATCAAAGCCCGGCAGGCTGCTGGGCGAGTGGAAGTTGAAGGCCCAGGCGAGTAGATAGGCCCAGTCGGATTAAGTTAAACGATTACCAAAGTTGTAACTGAATCGGTTGAGATATGTAAACCCTAGGGGAGGTGAGCCTATATAAACCTCCCTACGGGTGAGTAGAGGGGCGTTCCCTCATACACCCAAGCAACTCGCCGCCTAGTCGCCGAGTTCGCCCATTGTAATCACCTCCATAATACAATCTAGCAGGAGTAGGTATTTACCCTCCGGGGGGCCGAACCTGGGTAAATCCCTGTGTCTTTGCCCTCATCTCGCACCGCAGATGGCTGGCCGCCCTTGCCCTTCGTTCTACTACTCGCTGCCGATTGCAGCATCTGCCGTGGTCATTACTACGACAGTGGCGCCCACCGTGGGGCCTGGCCGGTCTGGCCGGTGTTCTGCGGCGATATCCAATCTGCCCATCAACGAGACGGTCGCCACCGGCCGTATGATAGCAATCGGCGAGATGCTCCAGATCTTGCCGAGCAGCTACGTCCCGGCGGCGCGACCCGTCACGCACAGCGTGATCCTGCCAATCGGCACGATCAGCCTCTTCGTCGGCCTCACCGACGTCACCAACTCGGAGGACTCGGCTTGCATCCGCGAGTCACCACCACGTGATCGGCTCTCTGAGAGCCAGGTTCGCACGATCCACCGCCTCGCCTCCGAGTACAACTCGGCCCACAGCAACGTGGCCGGGAACTCAGCGGCCGCAGAAGATGCGGCCCTCACCGACGACGCCGACTCGGCGACCCCGGCGTCACTCGCCGGGTCCATCACCGCGGCCTCGTCCGCGGGCTCCATCGCCCAGGTCTCCAACGCGGGAGATTTCGAGGACCCCTCCATCCTCGGGATCTTCGAATTCGACTCCGGGTCGGAAAACTCCGCCGACCTCCACGACGGAACCAGTCGCCACGCCGCGACCTACATGGCCACCGGCGCCGATCCGCCGGAGGATCCTTTCTCCACCCCAATCCCTCCTAACGCCACGGCAACGGAGGTCGAGGAACTCCGCCTGAAATTGGCGGAGGCAGTACGCAAAGAGCAGGCCGAGCACGAAAAATTTCGCCTCGAGCAAGTGACAGCGCAGGAACTGTCACGCTACCACCAGCAGCGGATCAGGTCACGCCTGAACCCCACCGTTCAGGGGCGCGCCCTGAACTTCGACGACGAAAGCGACCCGGCTCGCATAGCCGAGCGCGCGATCTGCGAGAACGCGCCACCAGGAGGAAGCGCTCGGCCCCCGCCAGGATCGACGGCGATGGGTGCCCCACCACCACCCAACCGCACCCCTTCCAGGGACCAGCCGCGGATAGTCGTCTCTTCACGGGAGCGCGACGCAAACGGCCTCCCACTGTTCTCCACCCCGATGGACAACCTCGTGGCAGGCCGAGCAGCAGCCGATAGCATCACGGCCACCGGCGACGGCGCCTTACAGATCCAGTACGTCAAGGCCCTGCTCGCCAAAGCCGTGGAGCAGCAAAGAGCGGGCGCCGACTCGCAAGGGCGAGTATACTCGCGCTCCTCGGGAAGCAGGGCGGCCTCAAGCGGCCGCCCAGCGGCGGCAAACACCCTCAATTGCCCGCCACCAGAGCCACTGCAGCTCCAACGCCGACCCGCGAACGCGGCACTCTCCACCAATGATCCCAGGCCGGCGACCAACTTTGTCGCCGCTAACGGAGAACCCATCGACGCCCGCACTCACATCATCAACAACCAAAACTGGCGCGCACGCCAGCCCGACGACTTGCGGCACACCCTAAATACTCGCCGCGATGGCGAGCCCATGGGGTCGCTCAGTCGACTAGGGCCTAAGTGCTTCGGACCAATGATCCGAGGCGAAAAGTACCCGCCAAACTTCAAGGCGCCAAAGGAGATAGAAAAGTACGACTCTTCGTACGACCCCGCAGTCTGGCTTGACACATACCTCATGGCAATGGGGATCGCGGGTCACACTGACCTACTCGCCGCCCGTTACCTCCCACTGATGATGGAGGGGACGTGCAGGCAATGGATCAACACGCTCCCCCAGGACAGTATCGACTCCTGGGAGGAAATGCGAGACGCCTTCGTCAGGCACTTCGAGTGCTCCTACACCCGCGCCACCACCATCGAGGACCTGGAACGATGCGTCCAGGGACCCCGCGAGTCGACCCGCAACTGGGTCCAACGGTGGCAAGAGCTCTGGTACAACGCGGTCGGCATCCACCCGGACACCGCGATCCATTGCTTCAAGACCTCGTGCCGCTACGAGCCACTAGTCACCAAGCTCAAGCGACACGCCCGCACACTCGACAACATCCCCGACCTCCTCGAGATCGCCAAACGATACGCCGAGGAGAATCCCAACCAAGACATCGACGACGAGTCAGGGGGGCAACGCCGCACGAGCGGCAACGACGGCGGACGCCGAACCGACCTACGCTACAGCGGCACCCGCCTCACAGGCAAGCGCCGCAACGACGGGCGAGTCGACTTTGTCGCCAACGCTGGGCACGCACAACGCGAGCCCAAGAGCTACCGCCGCGACGGAGGGCAACGACGCGATGGCGGCAACTACAAGAACAAGCCAAGGTTCGATCCCGCAGCCCTCCTTAACCAACCGTGTGCGTTTCACAGCAGGGAAGGAAAGCCCGCCACGCATACCACCGCCGACTGCCATACCCTCAGGGAAATCGAGAAGGCACGGCACGCGCGGGAGGACACCGACAACGACCCGCCAAATGGCGGAAAATTCGGCAAAGTAGCCGGCTCGCTCCACACCTTCACAGGCTTCAACACGAAGCGCGAGAAGAAGGTCATCGCCCGCGCCGTCGCCGTCAACGCGGTGGCCCAAACAGACGTCCCCCAGTTCCTCAACTGGTCGGAACAGCCCATCACCTGGAGCCGGCAAGACCACTCGCCACGCATCGAGTACCCAGGACGAGTCGCCTTGGTGGTCAAGCCCAAGGTTGGCGACTACTGGCTCCCCAAGACACTGATGGACGGCGGCAGCTCCATCAACATCCTCTACCTTGACACCTTCAGGCGGCTGCGGCTCCCGCAGTCGATGATCGAGACAACCCACACCACGTTCCACGGCATCGTCCCCGGTCGGAAGGCGTACCCGATCGGCAAAGTCACGCTACCCGTCACCTTCGGTACTCCGGCAAACTTCCGCACCGAGCGGATCGTCTTCGAGCTGGTGCCCTTCGACAACCCTTACCACTGCGTCCTGGGGCGCCAGGCGTTCGCCAAATTCATGGCGGCGCCCCACTACGCGTACAACGCGATGAAGCTCCCTGGGCCGTGCGGCGTCATCACCATCAACGGCGACCCCTACATGGCCGCCGAATGCGAGACCAAAGGAGCCGAACTCGCCGACGCCGTCATCGCGGCAGAAGCTAATCACGCCGACGAGCTCGCCAAGTACGCAAGCGGGGTCAACAATGACGACCCCACAATACTCAAAAAGCCCAATTCAGAGGGCACAAACACCTCAACCTTTGAGGCCACGACGCACACCCGCACCGTCGAGCTGGTCCCAGGCGACCCCAGCCAGACGGTGACGATCGGGACAGGCATGAGCCCAGCGTAGGAAGGCGCGCTCATCGAGTTCCTTCGTGAGAATAGGGACATCTTCGCATGGAAACCCTCCGACATGCCTGGTGTCCCTAGGGAGCTCGCTGAGCACAAACTAAACGCCGACCCCAAAGTGCGACCCGTCAAGCAGTCGCTACGGCCCTTCAATGAAGAGCGCCGTCGAGCAATCGCCGAGGAAGTGCAGCGCCTGCTCGCTGCCGGCTTCATCCGGCCAATCAAATACTCCAAGTGGCTGGCAAACCCAGTCCTGGTCGAGAAGAAAAACGGGACCTGGAGAATGTGTATCGACTACACAAACCTGAACAGCGCCTGCCCAAAGGAGCAGTTCGTCCTCCCGCGGATCGATCAGATAATCGATTCAACCGCGGGTTCGGAGTCGCTGTGTTTCCTCGACGCCTACTCCGGGTACAACCAGATCAAAATGGCTGTCGAGGATGACGAGAAGACGGCGTTCATCACGCCATTCGGAGCATTCTGCTACACCGCCATGACCTTCGGCCTCAAGAACGCCGGGGCAACCTACCAGCGGTGCATGCAAGAATGCCTCGCGAGCCAAATTGGCCGCAACATCCACGTCTACATCGACGACGTGGTCGTGAAATCCGCTCGCCAAGGAGACCTACTCGCCGACCTAGCGGAGACCTTCGCCAATCTGCGGAGGTACAAGATAAAGCTCAACCCAGGCAAGTGCACCTTCGGTGTACCCGCCGGGCAACTATTGGGGTACGTCGTCTCCAAACGAGGGATCGAGGCAAACCCAACGAAGATCGACACGATCGCCCGACTCGGCAAACCCGAGTGCCTGCGTGACATCCAGAAGCTGGCCGGGCGTGTAGCGGCTCTCAGTCGCTTCATCCCCCGCCTGGGCGAAAAGGCGATGCCCCTATACCGCCTGATGCGCAAGAATCCCACCTTCCAGTGGGACAAGGAGGCGGACGACGCGCTCCGCGACCTCAAAAAGGTGCTACTCACCGCACCACTACACGCCGCACCCGTCGACAAAGAGCCCATGCTGGTTTACGTCGCGGCGTCCGAGCGCGTCGTCAGTGCCGTAATAGTTGTCGAACGCCCGGAGGAAGGAAAGGAGCGCCAGATCCAGCGGCCGGTGTACTACATCAGCGAGGTCCTCACCGAGTCGCGCCAGCGATACCCACAATACCAGAAGCTGGTATACGCGGTCTTCAGGGCTCAGCGGCGCCTGCCGCACTACTTTCAGGAGCACCCGATCACGGTCGTCTCCTCAGCACCACTACAAGACATCATCCGCAATCGCGAGGCGACCGGGCGGGTCGCCAAGTTGGCCGTCGAGATCGGCGTCCACAACATTAAATACGAGCCACGAAGGGCGATTAAGTCCCAGGCACTGGCAGACTTCATCGCCGACTGGGAGGAGGCCCAGCAGCCAGAGAAGCCGCCGTACCTCCATTACTGGAGCCTGCACTTCGACGGGTCCAAGAACGCGGACGGTGCAGGAGCGGGGATAGTGCTGACCTCACCAAAGGGCGACAAGCTCCGCTACATCCTCCGCCTCGAATTCACGCCCTGCACCAACAACATGGCTGAATACGAGGCCCTACTCCACAGCATGCGAGCCGCAAAGGAGATGAGCGTCAATCGCCTTCGATGCTACGGAGACTCCGACCTCGTTGCGGGACAAGTCGCCGGCACCTGCGACGCCATCTCCCCTACCATGGCGGCGTATCGCCAAGAGGTGGATAAGTTGGGCGGCCACTTCACCGGCTACTCTGTCGAATGGATCGACAGGCGGAAGAATGAGGAGGCCGACGCCCTCTCTCGCATCGGGTCGGCTCAACTCGCACCACCCGCCGGCGTGTTCCTCGACACAATCTCCAAACCATCAGTCTCTCCCCCGAGGGAGATCGACATCGGAGTCCCACTCCAACCAGAGGCAGCCTTGGTCGCACTCATCACCGAGCCAGACGACTGGACCAAGCCCTACATCGCCTACCTGGAGACCGGCACCTTGCCCGCAGACGAGACAAGCGCTCGAATGATCGCTCGCCGATGCAAGTCTTACACCATCATCGACGGCGAGCTACACAAGCGCAGCGTCACCGGCGTGTTCCAACGCTGCGTCCAACCCGCTGAAGGACGCAAAATCCTACACGACATCCACTCAGGCGACTGCGGCCACCACGCCGCCGCGCGCTCCCTGGTCGCCAAGGCTATGCGACACGGCTTCTACTGGCCCACCGCACACGCTGACGCTGTCGATATCGTCCAGCGATGCGCCGGGTGCCAGAAGTACGCCAACCAGACGCACGTACCAAGTTCGGCGCTCAAAACAATCCCCATCACCTGGCCATTCGCTGTGTGGGGCATGGACATGGTAGGCCCCTTCAAAAAGGCCCCCTCAGGCTACACCCACTTGCTAGTCGCCGTCGACAAATTCACGAAGTGGGTGGAGGCCAAGCCAGTCCGGAAATGCGACGGGAAGACCGCCACTAAGTTCCTGCGCGAGCTCATATACCGCTACGGTTTCCCCAACAGCATCATCACGGACAACGGCACAAACTTCGCCAAGGGAGCAATGGCTGAATTCTGCGAAGAGCACCACATCCGGCTCGACCTCGCGTCAGTCGCACACCCGGAATCCAACGGCCAGGCGGAACGAGCCAACCAAAGCATCCTCCACGGCTTGAAGCCGCGACTCCAAGTACCACTCGAGCGCACCGCTGGATGCTGGGTCGAAGAGCTACCCTCCGTCGTCTGGGGAATCCGCACCTCGGTCAACAGGTCGACGGGATTCACTCCCTTCTTCATGGTCTACGGCGCCGAAGCAGTCATGCCCACCGACCTCGAACACGACTCGCCGCGGGTCGTCCACTATACGGAGGCCGCAAACGAGCTGGCCCGCCAAGAGGGGCTCGACCAACTCGACGAGGCACGCGACCTCGCTCGATCGCGTACCGCCATTTACCAGCAAGGGCTCCGCCGCTACCACAGCCGACGGGTGAAAACCCGCACCTTCCAGGAAGGCGACCTGGTGTTACGCCTCATCCAGGACAAGAAGGGCATGCACAAGCTCTCCCCTCCGTGGGAAGGCCCGTTCGCTATCGGGCGCGTACTCGGCAACGACGCCTACTACCTCATCGACATCCGCGGGGATGGCAAACTCGACGTCAAGCGGCCATGGAATGTAAATCTCCTTCGGAAGTTCTACTCCTAGAACCCCACATATGTACTCTCCAGTCGCTATGAAATAAAAGAAACGGTTACCGCAAATTGCGTCTACTCTCCATGCCTTGTGCCACTCGCACTCGTAATAACAGTGTCATGCTAACATGCAGAAGTCAACCTTTGGTACAGCGACCGGCACGGCCAAGTAGTGCGATGTAAGAGCACTGAGTCATTTCAGGTCTTGCGTCGTCCACGAAAAACGCCAATCCGGAGCCCCATTGGAGTCGCCTAGCTCGACTGGTTTTACGAACCAAGACAACTGCACTCGCTTCTCACGGCGACCTTGGTCCTCCGCATCCTCGGTGTAGCGACTCGAACGGCTAAGTACCACGCTCGGGGACTGAATACCAGTTCGTCGCGATCGGTCAGGGAAAACGCCAAGTAAGAGAGCATGCCCAGGACTCGCCACGCGACTGACCCTCCGGGCCAGGCAGGAGTGACGCGCTCACACCAACGCGCTCAGTCCTCAACCACCCTCGAGTCGCGCCTTGAACTACCAAGTACCACGCTCGGGGACTCGGCCACCCGACCCCGTTCGCGTACGGGAAAACGGTAAAGTACAGAGCACTCACGGGAGTCGCCTTGCGACTGGCTCTCCGAGCTCGGGCGAGTCGACTAAATTAACAAAACACGTGATAACAACAAACATCATATACAAGGTGAACCCCACAAAAGGGCGGACGCGCTCGGGGACTCATCCAAAATCAATCCAAAACACACAAATAACTAGCAAAATGGACAAAACATCCCATTCAATCGCACATCGCATTGTCTTACATTATAAATTATGCATGCTCGGCAGAACTGCTGCTAACATATCTAGGCACACTACCCTATTCTGCAGGCTTCGACGACGACGCACCAGAATCCCGGCGCCTACGGATGAACGCGGTGTACGGATTTGACGGATACGTCGTCAGCTCACCCGCCATCGCCGCGCGGAAAGGCTGCTCGACCTTGAAGTCACGATGCGGCGGCTCGGGGTCGTTTGGCGCGACGACCGTTTCCTGGTAGGGAAGGAGGTCGCCCATCGCCCAGACACGCTCCGCGTATGCAGCGGCACGTTCCTGCAGCTTGAGAACCTCGGACAGATCCACCGCGCCAGTCGACGAAGGATACCCACTCGTCACATCGTCGAGGTCGAAGTCCTCGGGGAAGTGGGCGAGTCCCAGGCTCAGAGTTGTCGACGCTCCGCGCCAAAACGCCGACCGCGTCATGAACTCTACGACCGCGGGCGCCTTCTCCAAGTACTCCCACACCTCAACGAGG
The DNA here is from genome assembly GCA_910589765.1 of Avena atlantica. Lineage (NCBI taxonomy): Eukaryota > Viridiplantae > Streptophyta > Magnoliopsida > Poales > Poaceae > Avena > Avena atlantica. The sequence continues at coordinate 64,393,731 of OU342737.1, forward strand.
TCACTGGGAATAACCTCCGTGGGCGACATCTCTTGAAGGTAGGCGCGGATGCACGTCGCCGACAGCGTCGCCGAGTCGACAAGCATGCTTACGCACTCCCTCGCGCCAAGAGAGCTCGCTTCTTCTTGGCTACCTATAATACGACCTGCGAGAAGGAGACAGTTATGAGCACCACGGAAACCACAAACAATACAATTGAAAGGAAGGGAAGACGGACTCACCAAGCAACGGGCGGGCGAGTCCCGTGATGAAGCTCTGCAGCGACGTATGATCGTCCTGAAGCCCAACAATGAGGGCTTCCGACACCTTGCGGTCTTCCTCCGCGGCCGCAATGGCGGCCTTAGCTCGCCCGTTCGCCGAGCTCGCTTCTTCTTTTGCCCCCTGCAGTTCGCGCTCGAGGTCGGCGACCCTCTGCTCAGCAGCACTTAACGCAGATTGCACCGCCACCAGCTCACCAGCAGGGACAAGCTCCTGGCGAGCCACCTCTGCCTGCGCAGCAACAGCCCGAAGCTCCTTGTTTGCTTCTCGGATAGTGGCCAGCTCCTTCTCAGCACGTTGCTTCGCAGCCAATCGCTCCGCCGACTCCAGCTGCAGACCCTGTACATCATCAAAGTCAGCAAACACGAAAATTACTCAGTGCCCACCCGCTAAAATTTAGCGAGTGCGCACTCAGGGACTGGCGATCACGAAAATTACTCAGTGCCCACCCGCTAAAATTTAGCGAGTGCGCACTTGGGGACTGGCGACCACGAAAATTACTCAGTGCCCACCCGCTAAAATTTAGCGAGTGCGCACTCGGGGACTGGTGACGCGAAAATTCCTAAGTGCATACCCGCTAAAATTTAGCGCGTACGCACTCGGGGACTGGATTCGAAAGAACAAAACAACAAACTATAAGGATCAAGCCGCTGCTAAGCACCGACCTGATCCTCGGGGACTGGAGGTACCTGGATGGCCGCACCAAGCATTTCATGAAGTTGTACTGCGTCCACAGACGCGAGCAGCGCCGGCGTGTGCCCGCGACGTTGGTCGGTTTCAGCGTCGGCGGTCCCTGGAGCGAGGCTCGGGGGCGCAGTCCCACTTGCCGTGGCCGCCTTGGTCACGAAGCGGGGGAATGTAGCAATTGAGGCACCCGCCCCAAAGGAAGTCGCTTCCTCCGGTCTAGGCAAGGAAACGCCCTCCTTCGTAGATGCGGTTGCCTCCACTGCGGGTCCAGCCGGCGTGGCCACCGCGTCGTCAGAGACAGCGACGATGTCGTCGCCCTTGGCCTTCTTGCTGCCTTCTGCTGAGGCGGCGACCTCGTCCACTTTCCTCTTACGGGAAGGACCCTCCTCACTAGCGGCGGAGGGTACCTTGGCCACGGTCGGGTGGCCCATCTTTTTCACTCCGGTCCTGCACATCAAATCCAGTCAATAAAAGACAATCGAAGTACTAAAAGAGAATAAAGAAGGCCGAATGCACTCACTTGGCGACCGGGATGAAACGAAGCCCTGTGCGAAGGCCGGCAGGTTTTTCCAGCTCAGGGCCCAATCGGCGCCTAAGCCCCAATTCCAGGACGTCGGGGGCCCAGGATACGGACGGCTTCTTTGACGTTGAGGTAGCGGTTGGCGCCTCCGGGACGCCTTCGGCGGAGGCCTCCTCGCGAATTGGAGCTGCCGCGGCTGGAGCCTCCTTGCAGGGCGAGACCGCCACGCTCGGGACCTCCTTGCGAGGCGAAGTCGCCACAGCCGGAGCCTTCCCTAGCCCGGAGACCGGCGCGAAGGGCGGAGGCATTGAGGCCAGCGGCGCTTCCGTAGATGGCGCCTCTAGCGCGGTTGTCACCGGGGCCGCGCCGTCATCGGCCGAGCTATGAGCATCAGAGCTGCTCGGTGAGTGCGGCGGTGAGGCCGCCTTCGGCGGCTTCGCTTTCCTCTTCAGGGGGGCCCTCGCCTCCTTTTCCTTCTTCTTCTTCTTCGAAGGAGTGGCCTGACGGCGCGAGGTGGTTTCTGGGAGTTCGTCGTCGTCATCGTGACGCTCGAGGCTCCTGCTCGCCTCGATTTCGCGCTGACGTTGCCCGCGGGTCTTTCTGACCAGTGGGGCAATTTCTTCTTCGGACTCGTCCTCGTCGTCCTCGTTGCCCTTGGCGGGTGGCGATTCGCTTGTATCCTGAGCGGATGGCCCGGAGCTCTCGTCATCGGCAGGTGGTAGCCACCCTTCCACCACTTGGAACAGCTGCGGTGAACAACGAAACAGAGTTAGAATTACCGCGACTGCACATGCTGCGACTGCGAACAAGATAAAGAAATTACCGTCGGAGCCGGACGCTTCGCGGTGTAGGGGGGGACCCCGGCCTGCGCATCCGCGTACGGCGCCTGGGTGATCTTCTTCAGTGCTGAGAGGTAGTCCTCCAGCTTCCACTCGTCGAGGCAGGCTTTCGTCGAGTCTCCCCGACCCGTGTACTGGTACATGTAATGGTCGCGTTGGGCGAGCGGAACGAGCCGCCGCCCAAGCCAACAATTGTACAAGTTTACCGTCTGGAGCCCTTTCTTCTTCAGACCACGGATGGTCTGGAGCATCTCGTCGACGACCATCCGCTGGTCGTCGGGGAGCTTGCCGACCTGGAGATGGCGTGGCTCGGAACGATTGGCCGAGTACCGCGGGATCGCCGCCTCGTCCTCCGGAGTCGCCTCGGTCACGTAGAACCATGACTTCTTCCAGTCGCTCGCTGCTTTGGCCGGCAGCATCAGGTCGAAGAAGGAAGCTTTGGATTTGAGTTGGAAGGTTAAGCCGCCCGTGGCTAGCATTGGGCCGCCCGCCTCCTCGCGGCTGATCCGTCCATGGAACAGATCTTGCCACAAGGGAAAGTAGGGCCGGCAGCCCAAGTAGCATTCGCAGAACGCCACGAAGATGGCGAGCTGCTCGATGCTATGGGGACCCAGATCTGAGGGCTGGATCCCGTAGTAGGCGCAGAAACGCCGGAAGAACAAAGATGTGGGAAACCCTAACCCCCGCTCGAGGTGACTGGTGAAACAGACGAACTCTCTCTCTCGCGGGTTTGGGGTCGTTTCTCCGGCTGCGGGGATACGCCAGCAGCCGGCCCGCAGGATTCCGGCCTCCTCGAAGGAGGTCAGCTGCGCCCTGGTGCACTTGGATCTGCCCCAAGGTTCGGTGGAGAGGGCCATGGCTGAGGATTTGTTTGGAGGTCGGAGGATTGCGGGTCGATCGGATCGCGGAAGCAAAGGAAGGAAGATGTGCGCACTCGGAAGAGATGGTGGGTGGTTGGTTTTGCGATAGCCTACCATTCCTCTTATATAGCGGGAGTTGCCCGCCAAATTAGGGGGCCGTTACCGCGCGATGATTACGCCAAAAGTTACCGTTGAGTTACCTTAACGGCTAGTTTGACCACGCCTGACGGTCCAACTCCAGCCACTCGGCTCGCTAAGTCGCTCGCCGAGACCGCGTCTCGTTGGCTCGACTCGCTCAAGACGCGACTCGGTCTGCCGGATTTTTTCCTTCATGCAGGAGCCCGCCGACGATTCGACTGGATGCCTACTTGAAGCCGTATACTCCGACTGCCAGCAGCTACTCACGCCTAATCAACGACGGCCTCGGGGACTACTGATGGGGATACACCTACTGGGGTATACTCAGCAGGACGTTTCCGACTGGTCCAAAGGCTGGCGAGTGGGCCTGCATAACGGCGAGTGGATCAAAGCCCGGCAGGCTGCTGGGCGAGTGGAAGTTGAAGGCCCAGGCGAGTAGATAGGCCCAGTCGGATTAAGTTAAACGATTACCAAAGTTGTAACTGAATCGGTTGAGATATGTAAACCCTAGGGGAGGTGAGCCTATATAAACCTCCCTACGGGGTGAGTAGAGGGGCGTTCCCTCATACACCCAAGCAACTCGCCGCCTATTCGCCGAGTTCGCCCATTGTAATCACCTCCATAATACAATCTAGCAGGAGTAGGCATTTACCCTCCGGGGGGCCGAACCTGGGTAAATCCCTGTGTCTTTGCCCTCATCTCGCACCGCAGATGGCTGGCCGCCCTTGCCCTTCGTTCTACTACTCGCTGCCGATTGCAGCATCTGCCGTGGTCATTACTACGACACCAGCTCACCTGGCGTTTGTCTGGAGACGTGTTGTTGCTCGTACTCCTCAATCTCTTTGTAGAAGTCCCGAATTTCCTGCGACGTGATTGACTCCGTTGGGGAGCTAGGTAAGTCGGCGCTTTCTTCGATTCCATCTAGGACCGAGTCGCTACCAGCTCTAGCATTGACAGAGTCGATACAGTGCTTATGTGGTACACGAAATAGTGCTTCTTATTTATCTTCTTGAGGTACTTGTATAACTTTTTTTTTGCTTCGACATCAGCAAAGTTGGATCCATAGCGGATGTACTCCTCTTCTGTGTATCCGATCTCGCTAGAGAGATCGGATCTGACTTCTTATTCCACTTCTAGAGTGGGTTGGGCGGGTTTGATTTTCTCCGAGACCTTGTACTCTTCCGCCTCTGCGGACAAAGTAGATCCGGATTTCTCTTCCGCCATGGTCATCACCTCAGGGGTGGGTTGGGCGGGTTCAGCAAAACCGAGATAAATATCAATCTCGTCGATTAACATGATTGTGTAGGTCATGACGGGCCTGGAAGCCGGTATCCAAGTCTCATATAGGAGGATGAGAGGGACATCACTGGCATAGACCACGCGACCCATGGCGATAGTTTTGTCGATTCCTGCACGCGCAGATTCCGCTTGGAATGATGCTCCAAAGGTCACCAGCCCCATGGTGGGCGCCAAATGTCGTCGGATTGTCGACAAGTATGCCATAGGGGGTACTAGTGGCATTAGAAAGAAGGGGTGTGAGACGTCGGATGTTCCAGGAGCAGTGAGCACAAGTTTACCCAGGTTCATATCTGACTGCGGTGATCAGATCCTACTCCTGCTAGCAACCCAGTAATATATCGGCGTAAGCCGGATGTCATAGCGGATTACAAGAGGTGTTGTGTTTCCCTAAAGGCTCCCATAGGGCCGGTTTATATAATAACTGGGGCCTAGGGTTATAGGCAGAGACATATCCGGCTACGTTACAGAGTCGGTAACAAGTACAGCTTGGACTACAAGTAATACTACAGGCCTAAGTCGGTAACTCTTCTGGGCCTTGTCGTAGCCGGAACTGGCTCCTCCTCCTTCTCTGACTGGGCCGCCCGTAAAGCAAAGCTCTAACCCATTGGTGGGCCACCCTGGTCAGCGAGTCATGTAGGTATACCCGGAAATTATATCCCCAACACGTGTAATTGAAAGGTTAGGATTGATTATCTGCATACTGAATATGGTAAATTTAGGATTGTTCCTGACGGATGTATCGAATATTGTGGTGAAAGTGTACCACCTCTACAGAGTGTCAAACTATTCAAATAGCCGCCTCCGTGTTTATGGATAGTTGGAGTGGCCATACTGTTCTGTTGTCAGATGTTTTCAAAATGACTTGTGAAATGAATCGTGACTTTGACTTGACCACAACAGGGTTGTGATATGAAACTCAAGTCCCCACTTAGGTGTTATAAAACTTTCAACTAGCTTTCTTTCCTTCTAAACTCAGTAGAGATAAATCTGGCTTTTTGCAAAACAACCTAGAGCCTAGTACTTCCTACTCAAAACCACTTACTTGTTAGTATTAGTTTGCGAGTACTTAAAGAGTACTCATGGCTTTGTCCCTGGCTATTTCCGTGCCCAGACTATGAACAGGACTATTAGGAGGATGGACCGCAGGAAGGTTATGACAACTAGGATCATCTCCCATCGTCAGCATTGCATGTGACCATGAATATGGAGCTTCGCCCATGCTACCGTTATCATTACGTTATTCCGCAGCTATGATTGTATTAAGACTGGATCATTAGATCATTTATTTGTTGTAAGATCTTATGTATGGTTTGTAATGGATGATGTACTGTGATATCCAATATGTTATGTCTCGCAAAAATGGTAATCCTAGGATTACGATGTATGGCATAACAGGCATCTGGGATTAAAAATCTGGGTGTTGACAAGTTGGTATCAGAGCCATCCTGACCATAGGAGACCCTAGTTTAGAATGGACATTTGAATCCAAAATTTTAGTTTCAAAACCAAGGAAGTGAGTATTTATGAAAACCTATTCTCATTCTTATCACTTGGATTCTTTCATGAAAATTCATATTCCTCGAATTTTTTTGCAAACTTACATAAAATTTGACACACTTGATCACTATACTAACTTACTCATCCTATATTCTTATAGATGGACGTGAAGTATAGAAAGTTCTATTAGTTGGGGAATGGAGGAGACCTCATCTTTGAGCGTGACTTGGACCAGCTTTCAGAACTTCTGGAGAGTCCGCACCCCAAGTTCTACGGATCTCAGCTCAACGATCAGGAAGGAGAGGAATTGCAATGGCTGATTGTTGCAAGTCTTTTAGGAAAGATTGAAGCCCCCACCTCAGAGGGAATTCAGTTCACCATTAGAGAGAACAACTGGCTTGATAGACTTGCCAGGGCCATGCAGGAAGCGCTTGCCCGTCTGTGTGGGCAGAGTATCAATCAGATTAAGGGTACCCACTTTGAGTTCTGCCCAAGGCTTGATGTTATGGGACAGCCACTGGAGGCACCATATCACCCTGAGTTGAAGAACCAAGTGGACCACCTCAGATTCATGATGTATGATCAGCAGAAGGAGTTAGACAATGCCCGCTCCTATGCCAACCACAAGTATGCAATCGCTGTCTAGAAGGGCCAGACCATTGCCATGCTAGTGAAGGATCGCCAGTCTCGTCGCAGTCATCTTGACAAGAAGGAGCGTATCATTGCTCGTCTTCGCCACAAGATCATCGAGTTGGAGGAGACCGTACACAAGAGGGACATGCAGCTTGAGGAGAGGGAGAATGCAGGGGAGGATATTCGTGGAGACCCCTACTCTTACCTCAGTGATGATGATGACTTTCTGGAGGATCAAGCCATGGACTTCTTCACCGATGAGGATGACTTCGCCTTCATTGATGATGATGATGATGATGATGATGGGGATGATGAGGACATCGATTCCAAGGAGTAGTAGCACTTGAGCACTATCATTAGTGAGTTGTATCCGGTCCCACTGTATCGTAGTTCATAGAATGGTTCTTAAAACCATCTGTTTTTCCTTGTCGTGGTGTGTGTTTGTATGGTGTGTTATGAGTGATTAAATGAAAAGCAAGTTGCTAGAAAAATCTGAGTCAAACTTCAAAAACTTTTCCCAAAACAAAAACCCTGAACCTTAGAAAATTTCCCTCTTGTCTCATGATCTATATCAATCTTCAGATGCCTCGCGGAGGAAGCAGTTCGTCCCCGGACCCAATGTTGCAAATCTTGCAAATGTTGGTTTCTGACCGCGAAGCTGAAAGAGCCAATGACGAGGTTTGATCTCATCAATGCCCATTGTTATGGACTTGGGTTTTGGAGAAGATGGGGATGCTGGAGATCGTGGAACGGTTAGCAAACAAGCAACACGGGGACACAAGGTTTACCCAGGTTCAGGCCCCCAGAGGGAAAACCCTACTCCTGCTTGTCTGCTCTTGATTACGGCGGAACCGAAGGTTACAGGGGTGCGCAGATGCAATCTGGCGTGGAGGTGTGTATGCGAAAGTATGAGGAAGAGGTCTAGGTCGTGCCCTCCTGGCCTTTATATAGACTCAGGCAGGTCCCGGGCATAAACCTAGTCGGTTACAAGTTCTAGGGTTTTACCCCTTTGAATTTCCTATCTACTCTAGTCTTGCTCTCCAAGGATCCGAAGGCGTCATGGGCCTGGGCCACCCGAAAGTCTTCATGGGCCGGCGTATATTTGCCGTGGGCCTTCCTTGGGCTGGACCAGGTATGCTGAGATCATGTACCCGCGGGGTATAACCATGTCAGTAGCCCCCGAGTGATCAGTCGAATCGTAGATTCGGCTGAGGACTCTTCAATCTTTCGGGTGAAACTATGTATTTCAACAGTTCATGTGTAGGGATTGTTGATGCGTGTGCCTGACTCACCCGACGGATCAGGGTCAGTTAACGGTCTTAGGACAAAACAACACGATCTTCTTCAGGTTCGAGTCCCTCAACTCGGACCTGGAACATATGCTGATGTAATTCGACTCAGGCCGCAGAGGACTTACAGGAGTGGAATTCCAGTGATTTTAACTGATGTACCCAACGCGTCCGTCGGGATTTTTCATAGCACCTGCTGGCACGGGTTCATACTAGCAGAGAACAGTCGTGTGCGTTGCCAGGCCATCAGATGATATCTATAGGTCTTATCTTTGTGTCGCAGACACAGCATCCGAATGTTTATCACCGCGGAGGTGTTTCGGGTGGCCAAGGAGATCGTTGCTCACTCAGTGTTTTGTTGGGGCAGAGTTGCCGAAAAGTTTTTGCATGCTGATCCGAAAGGTCGCAGTCGAAGAATTCATAGGGTGCGCGACCAAAGCTCCCTATGGGAGTAGCCCATGAGTGTCTGTTCGAGTCATAGACTCGAGCGGAGACTTTAGTTCAAACATTGTTCAGTTGTTAAGTCCGTAGGACTCATAAGTTTTCGGATGCTTAAATCCATCCTCCCTATGGGAGTAGCCCCCGAGTCCGTAGTGGAGTCGTAGACTCGACGTAGGACTCGAAGAAATAGTTCGTTTTTATTCATCTTTCGGGTGCGCAACCAGCGCTCCTAATAGGAGTAGCCCCCGAGTATTTGGTCGAATCGTAGATTCGAGTGAGTACTCTTAGCTTTGAAGCTGAAGAAATTTTAGTTGCTGCTAGTATAGCTTTTGATGACATCAGTGCTGACGATCAATGACCTCAAGCGTCTGCTGCACCAGATATGACTTGACTGGACGAACGTGGGTCTCACTTGCTGACCTTGAATTGACCGGTCACACGCGGCGTGGAGATAATTATGGCGTCTCCTTGATTTCCGCGCGTAGTGGACGGCGTGGTAACGACGGTTCGTTGTGATGCTGACACGTGTATGGCCAGATTTGCCGTTGGCGTTAGGTCTTCTTGATGGACGGTTGCCGTGCATCGTCTTCGCCGTTATAATTATTGGGGAAAGCTGCAATTTGTTTTCACCGCATCTACTCTTGTTTTCACTGCCTCCTTGTGCTCTAGCAATTCTTGCTGCATGCTGGAATATCCTTCCACATTTCCATCTTCCCTTCTGCGCTCTCACCGCCGACGCTGCCGTAGCGCGATGGGCAAACCGAAGAAGTCATCATCTGCGGTTGGTATCAGCGCCGCCGGAGGAAAGAAAGGCGCCACCGCTACCCGTGTCACCGACGTTGGTTGGCGGCGATCAGAGACGCGGGAGAGTGACCTCCGCAAACTTCACGAGTGGGGCTTGATCCCGCAGGATAGGGAGGCCGTCAGACTTCCCGGCAATGAGGTAATCCCCCGTCCCCCCGCTGGGTATCGGGTTATGTTTCTTGCCTTCGTTATGCGTGGGTTTTCCTTCCCAGTCCACGACTTCCTTCGTGGGCTGCTCTTTCTCTACGGCATCCAGCTGCATCATCTTTCGCCCAATTCTCTTCATCACGTTGCTTGTTTCATCACTTTTTGCGAGTGCTGGCTCGGCATCGAGCCGCACTTTGGCCTCTTCCGGAAACGTTATTCCGTGAAGAGGCAATCTGGTTCGGATGGTGTTTATCCCATTGGGGGTTGCATCATCTCCCTCAGGCCCAATCTGCTTTTCTTTTCCTTTTCCATGTCCGAATCTGTCCAGTACTGGTGGAGGCGATGGTTTTATATCCGCGACTCCGTAGTGCCTGGGCAAGATTTTGGTCTTGTTCCTTTCGACCCCTCCCAGAAGATTGAGCCGAAAAGGTCTTGGAAAAACAGGATCCTGGATGGCGAGGAGGCGGAAATAGAGGCGCTATATCGTCGGGTGGAGGATCTCCAGTTGTTTCCGGAGAAAGAAGTGAATGGTGTGGATATCATCCGCACCTTCCTCGAGCGTCGGGTGCAGCCACTCCAGGCTAGGGTGCACCCAATGTTCCTTTATTCTGGCCGGCGTGATCCGACGAGGGTTTCGGCTGAGAAAATCTCCAAGGGAGATCTTGACAGGGCCCTTCGCTTACTGCTGAAGTTCAAGGCCGGAGAGAAAATCCCGGGGAAGTCGCTGACTCCTCCGTTTTCTTCGACGCTGGCCGTTCCACAGGTGTAGATTCGTGCGTGTAGCGCTTTTCGTCGACTGCATATTCCTTTTCCTTTGTTTGCTAACAATGTTCCTTCTTTTTGAAGAGCTTCAAGGTGCCGGGCATGGTATCGCCATTGCCCGAATTATTTCCGGATGCTCCAGACAATGATTTGGTGGATTCCATGTCCGATCTGCCGTCGGCGCGATCTCCGGCGGAAGATGCCAACAAGTCGAGCGAGGACCACACGCGCAAACGATCGCGGAGCTCCAGCCAGTCTTCGGATGCCTCGACTCCTCCAACTCCTAGGAACCCTCTGTGCCTTGAGCGTCATAGTGACGAGCATGGAGGCTCTTCCTCCCCTCTTCCTGTCATTCCTGTGCGGGCTATAGCGCCGCACCCGCCAGCGAAGCGGAAGAAGGAAGAAAAGAAGGAAGAGAAGAAAGGGGAGAAGAGAGCCCGAAGGACTCCTCCTGTCTTCGACCTGAGCTCACTGGACTCGTAAGTTTCTTTTATACTGTTGTCTTGTTCCTGTTGACTTTTGTGCTTGTGCTCAATATTTCGTGTGCAGGCACTCCTCCCACGACTCCTCCAGCGATGGTGCTCGGGAGATGATGGGAGAGTCGAAGGTTGCATCTCCTCCTCCTCAGATGGTGGCCACCTCTGAGGGTGCTGCGCCGGTACCTTCTCCGCAGGGAGCTCAGGTGGTTGCGCCTCAGAAGGCTGCGAGCGGGTCTTTGAAGTCGCCATCGGAGCATCTAAGTACTTCTGTTTCCTGCCATGGGGGGAGCCCCCTAGATCTGAAAAAAATTCTTGTCTTGTTCTTTCTTCGAGTCTTCGGGGGGAGCCCCCGAGCGTTTTCGTGTGCGAATTTTGTTTTTTGTTCCTTCGTGGTGGGCGCAGCCCCCAAGTCCTTTTCCTTACTGGTAGTCCTTCTTCCTGCAGCCTTTTGTGTAGGATGCCAAGCGACTGGTGCAGGAGCACCTGGTGCTGGAGGCCAACCTCCAACAGCTTCAAGGTACCTGTATGCTTTGGTACCTCTTTCTTTTGTGCATTATTATCTTGCTTTCTGATGCTTGTATGTTTTGAATGCAGAGGAGCATAACACTTCCCTCCGTGAGATTGATGCTCTCAAGAAGAGCCTTGGTCAAGCGGAGAAGAAGGCTGAGGAGGCCGCTGGTGCGAAGGAGCGCCTTAAGCTGGAGCTGGCCAAGGCAGCCAAAGCAAAGGAGCGTCTGCAGCAGGAGGCTACGGACCGCGAGGAGAAACTTACCATGGCTGCGACTGCGCATGAAAGAGAGGTGGCGGGCAAGCTCATGGCTGCTGCCAAGGCTGTTTCGGGTGAGTGCCTTATTTTTGCTCCTTTCTTTTCGTTTTCTTGTCTTCTTTTGTGTTACTTTCTTCATTCCATCTCTTTTTTGTCTCAGATGCCGCAGGCATCGAGTTTGACCGCGGCACTCTGGAGCACGGGAGTGCTCTAGATGATGCTACTGCAGCGGTCGAAGATCGCTGCAGCACCGTCGTCAACTCCCTTGCCAAGACGAAGGAGGTCCTTGGCCGCTTCTACAAGGAGCTTGTCCCCAAGGGCGCGGCCCTTGATGATGTTGAAGCCCTGGCGGAGGCTTTGTCGGCCGAAGCGCCTGCGGCGTACAAGTGCAAGCAGAAGGGCATCGGCGCGTCCGTCGGGCTGGCGATGGCCTTGGCGGCTGGAGCGGAGCTGGATCTTCCCCAGATCACCTCCCGGATGCCGACAACCGCGGATGGATCCAAGGTAGCTTTTGCTACCTATTCTGCTCGCTGCAAGCGATATGGGCCGAAGCTCATTGATCTGCTGTCCGAGTATGCGCTGCGGCAACAGGGGGAAGCCAAAGCGAGGCAGTCCGGCTCTGAGGCTACTCAGGGTGCCGCATTGTAGGCGTTGTAGCTGTAGGATAGTTTGTAGTCTTCTTTTGCTGTAACTATGTTGAGGAACGAAATCATTGTGCCACGTAGTGGCCTTTATATGCTTAATGAATTCTGCTGAGTTGTGCTTTTCTCTATCTGAATGTTTATGTCCTTTGCTTTTCTGCTGTTCTAGGTTCCTTCGGGTGCTGACCCCGTTGACACCTCGCCTGCAGCGCAACTGCGGCCATCTTTGGATGATTCCTCATAACTCGCTTTTCTTCGGGACCGTGTTAGTAGTCTTGAGAGGGAGTTGCTTGGGGTGCGTGGTCACGACGATGTTTGGAAGTCCAAGGCAGATCGCGGTGCGGCCAGGGAGGAGTACTTAATGGCGGAACTGCTTCGGCTGTCTGTGCAGCTTCAATGTAAGTTGTTCTTTTTTTCGAGCTGCAGCTCAGATTTTCGGATGCGGCTGCTGGGCTTGCGTCTTATTTTCTTCGAGTGTCGCAGGTGCTAACCTTGCTCCGAGGGAGGAGAAGGAGCATGTCGCTATTCGGGTCAATTGCTTGACTCAACAAGACATGGAAGCTGGTGGTTTCTTCTGGATGGATCGTGACCGTGCCATGGCTCTGGCAATGGTGCAGGATCGCGTTCACCAAGTGTCGCGGGTGCTTCGTCAAGTGCAGACTTCGCTCTCTTCGGTTCTGCATGTGATGTTTCCCCTGGATACTGTGCCAACATACTTGTCCGGCCTTCTGTCTAGATTTCGGAGCGTGACTCGCGTCCAGGAACTGGTGAGGCAGCAGCTCGTCGCAGGGGTGAAGGCTGCGTTGTCCCTTCTTAGGCTGCATCGACCTAACGTAGATCTGTCGGTTGTAGCAGCTGGGCCACCTCTTCGACCGGATGGTGGTGAGTGGGATATGCGTCCGCATTATGCGGCTGTAAGGCAGTATGCCGAACAGGTCGTAGATTTGTTTGAGCAGCGTGCTCAAATTATTCTTCAGGATAGGTAGTACCTGTAAAAGAGATAGATGTAAAATTTGTATATTTCGACTGGGCATGTTGTGCCCTTTGTTATAAAGGTTTGTTTGTTGTGAGCACGCAGTGCTTTTGTTTGAGTACGTGTCCTTTTTGTTTGCCTGACGTTGTCAGCTACTCAGGTGTACACGTGTGATCCTCGGTCGATGAAATCGTGAGGTGGGGGGATCCCCCGAGTGCGTTTGTAGCATAAAGTAAAGTTGCAAATAGCGAACGAGATTTTTGGGCCGAGACACTTAGCTGTATTTATATCGTAATGGAGGAAGTACATTGCTCGGCTGAATAGCCTTGGCTGAAAAGCCTTATTGAAAGTAAAGAGGTAGGTAGCTAGGGGTAGAATCATCGCAAGTGCGCGATGTTCCATGGGTTGGAGTATTCGACTCCAGACTCCACGTGCTTGAGGCGATAGGCGCCACCTGGGATGACCTCGGTGATGATGTAGGGTCCTTCCCATGGTGACTCGAATTTCTTTGGTCGTTCTTGCTTGAGTCGCAAGACAAGGTCTCCTTCGACGAAGGACCTTGGGCGCAGCCGGCGGCTGTGGTAGTTGCGGAGACTCTGCTGGTACACCGTTGATCGAGCTGCTACTACGTCTCTTGCTTCGTCGAGTGTGTCGACGGCGTCTTCGAGTGCAGCTGTGGATTCGGCTTCGCTGTAAGCGATGACCCGAGGGGCCTGGTGGCGTACTTCGGCTGGTAGGACGGCTTCGGCTCCATGCACCATGAAGAACGGTGTGTAGCCGGTGGAGCTGTTTGGCGTAGTGCGCAAACTCCATAGGACTGATGGCAGCTCTTTCGTCCAGGCTCCGGCCTTTCGTTCGAGTGGGCTCATGAGGCGCTTCTTGATGCCGGCGCCGATTAGGCCGTTGGCCTTTTCGACCTGCCCGTTCGTTTGCGGGTGAGCCACTAAGGCGTATGTGATGTTGATCCCGAGGCCTTCGCAGAAGTCTTGGAATTCTTTGGAGATGAGGTTTGATCCATTGTCGGTGATGATGTTGTGCGGTACGCCGAACCTGTAGACAATGGACTCGAAGAACTTGATGGCGGTTTTGCCCTTTTGGTTGGTAACCGGCATGGCTTCGACCCATTTGGTGAATTTATCGACCGCGACCAAGAGGTAAACGTGCCCCCCTTTCGAGGACTTCGACAGTTTGTCGATCATGTCGGGGCCCCATTGGGCAAAGGGCCAGGCTATAGGTATGGGTCTGAGCTCTGACCCGGGTGCGTGCGGTTTGTTGGCGAACCTTTGGCACCCGTTGTGATGGGGATATGCCTACCGGGGTATACCCAGCAGGACGTTTCCGACTGGCCCAGGAACTGGCGAGTGGGCCTGCAAGGCGGCGATTGGATCAAGGCCCGGTGTGGATCCAAGCGGTTGGAAGCTGAAGGCCCAAGCGAGTAGATAGGCCCAGTCGGATTAGGTTAAACGAGTACCGAAGCCTTAACTGATTCGGTTCAGATATGTAAACCCTAGGGGAGGTGAGCCTATATAAACCTCCCTGCAGGGCGTGTAGAGATACATTCCATCATACACCCAAGCGACTCGCCGCCTAGCCGCCGAGCTCGCCCATTGTACCACCATCATAATACAATCTAGCAGGAGTAGGTATTTACCCTCCGGGGGGCGAACCTGGGTAAAACCCTGTGTCTCCGCCCTCATCTCGCACCGCAGATGGCTGGCCGCCCTTGCCCCTCGTTCTACTACTCGATGCCGATTGCAGCATCTGCTGTGACCATTCCCACGACAGTGGCGCCCACCGTGGGGCCTGGCCGGTCAGGCCGGTGTTCTGCGGCGAGATCCAATCTGCCCATCAACGAGACGGTCGCCACCGGCCGCATGATAGCGATCGGCGAGATGCTCCAAATCTTGCCGAGCAGCTACGTCCCGGCGGCGTGACCCGTCACGCACAGCGTGATCCTGCCGGTCGGCACGATCAGCCTCTTCGTCGGCCTCACCGACGTCATCGTCTCGGAGGACTCGGCTCGCATCCGCGAGTCGCCGCCACGCGATCGGCTCTTCGAGAGCCAGATCCGCACGATCCATCGCCTCGCCTCCGAGTACAACTCGGCCCACAGCAACGTGGCCAAAAACTCAGCGCCCGCGGAAGACGCGGCCCTCAACGACGACGCCGACTCGGCGACCCCGGCGTCAGTCGCCGGATCCATCACCGCGGCTTCACCCGCGGGCTCCATCACCCAGGTCTCCAACATAGGAGACTTCGAGGACCCCTCCATCCTTGGGATCTTCGACTTCGACTCCGGGTCGGAAAATTCCGCCGACCTCCGCGACGGGACCGGTCGCCACGCCGCGACCTACATGGCGACCGGCACCGATCCGCCAGAGGATCCCTTCTCCACCCCGATCCCTCCTAATGCCACGGCAATGGAGGTCGAAGAACTCCGGCTGAAGCTGGCGGAGGCAGTGCACAAGGAGCAAGCCGAGCGTGAAATTTTTTGCCTCGAGCAGGTGACGGTGCAGGAGCTATCGCGCTACCACCAGCAGCGAATCAGGTCGCGCCTGAACCCCACCGTCCAGGGGCGCGCCCTGAACTTCGACGACGAAAACGACCCGGCCAGCGTGGCCGAGCGCGCGACCTGCAAGAACGCGCCACCAGGAGGAAGCGCCCGGCCCCCGCCAGGGTCGACGGCGATGGGCACCCCACCTCCACCCAATCGCACACCCCCCTGGGACCAGCCGCGGATAGTAGTCTCTTCACGGGAGCGAGACGCGAACGGCCTCCCACTGTTCTCCACCCCGATGGACAACCTCGTGGCGGGCCGAGCAGCAGCCGACAACATCACGGCCACCGGCGACGGAGCCCTACAGATCCAGTACGTTAGGGCCCTGCTCGCAAAGGCCGTCGAGCAGCAAAACGCAAGCGCCGACTCGCAGGGTCGAGTGTACTCGCGTTCTTCAGGGAGCAGAGCGGCCTCGAGAGGCCTCCCAATGGCGGCAAACACCCTCAACTGCCCGCCACCAGAGCCACTTCAGCTCCCACACAGACCCGCGAACGCGGCACTCTCCACCAACGACCCCAGGCCAGCTACCAACTTCGTCGCCGCCAACGGTCAACCCATCGACGCCCGCACCCACATCATCAACAACCAAAGCTGGCGCGCACGCCAGCCCGACGACCTGCGACACACCCTAACCAATCGCCGCGACAGTGAGCCAATGGGGTCGCTAAGTCGACTCGGCCCCAAGTGCTTCGGACCGATGATCCGAGGCGAGAAGTACCCGCCGAACTTCAAGGCGCCGAAGGAGATAGAAAAGTACGACCCCTCGTACGACCCCGCCGTCTGGCTCGATACATACCTCATGGCGATGGGGATCGCAGGCCACACCGTCCTGCTAGCCGCCCGTTACCTCCCCCTGATGATGGAGGGGATGTGCAGACAGTGGATCAATACCCTCCCCCAGGATATTATCGACTCCTGGGAGGAGATGCGCGACGCCTTCGTCAGGCACTTCGAGTGCTCCTACACCCGCGCCACCACCATCGAGGACCTGGAGCGATGCGTCCAGGGACCCGCGAGTCGACCCTCAACTGGGTCCAACGGTGGCAAGAACTCTGGTACAACGCGGTCGGCATCCACCCGGACACCGCGATCCACTGAATCAAGACCTCGTGCCGCTACGAGCCTCTGGTCACCAAGCTCAAGCGACACTCTCGCACACTCGACAACATACCGGACCTCCTCGAGATCGCCAAACGGTACGCGGAGGAAGATCCAAACCAGGAAATCGACGATGAGTCAGGAGGTCAACGCCGCACGAGCGGCAACGACAGCGGACGACGGTCCGACCTACGCTACAGCAACACTCGCCTCACCGGCAAGCGCCGCAGTGATGGGCGAGTCGACTTCGTCGCCAACGCCGGGCACGCACAACGCGAGCCCAAGAGCTTCCGCCGCGACAGAGGACAACGCCGCGACGGCGGCAACTACAGGGCCAAGCCAAGGTTCGACCCTGCGGCCCTCCTTAACCAACCTTGTGCGTTTCATAGCAGGGAAGGGAAGCCCGCAACGCACACAACCGCCGACTGCCACACCCTCAGGGAGATCGAGAAGGCACGGCGAGCACGGGAGGACCCCGACAACGACCCGCCAAACGGCGGAAAATTCGGCAAAGTGGCCGGCTCGCTCCATACCTTCACAGGCTTCAATACGAAGCGCGAGAAGAAGGTCATCACCCGCGTCGTCGCCGTCAACGCGGTGGCTCAGGTGGACGTTCCCCAGTTCCTCAACTGGTCGGAGCAGCCCATCACCTGGAGCCGCCAGGACCACTCGCCACGCATCGAGTACCCAGGCCGAGTCGCCCTGGTGGTCAAGCCCAAGGTCGGCGACTACTGGCTCCCCAAGACATTGATGGACGGCGGCAGCTCCATCAACATCCTGTAACTGGACACCTTCAGGCTGCTGCGGCTTCCGCAGTCGATGGTCGAAACAACTCACACCACATTCCACGGCATCGTCCCCGGTCGGAAGGCGTACCCGATCGGCAAGGTCACGCTGCCAGTCACCTTTGGCACACCAGCAAACTTCCGCACCGAGCGGATCGTCTTCGAGCTAGTGCCCTTCGACAGCCCCTACCACTGCGTCCTGGGGCGCCAGTCGTTCGCCAAGTTCATGGCAGCGCCACATTACGCGTACAACGCGATGAAGCTCCCTGGGCCGTGCGGCGTCATCACCATCAACGGCGACCCATACATGGCCGCCGAGTGCGAGGCCAAAGGAGAAGAACTCGTCGACGCCGTCATCGCGGCAGAAACCAACCACGCCGACAAGCTCGCCAAGTACGTGAGCGGGGTTAACAACGACGACCCCACCATACTCAAGAAGCCCAACTCGGAGGGCGCAAACACCTCAACCTTCGAGGCAACGACGCACACCCGCACCGTCGAGTTGGTCCCAGGCGACTCCATCTAGACGGTGACGATCGAGACGGGCATGAGCCTAGCCTAGGAAGGCGCGCTCATCGATTTCCTCCGTGAGAACAGGGACATCTTCGCATGGAAGCCCTCTAACATGCCTGGTGTCCCTAGGGAGCTCGCTGAGCACAAGCTAAACGCCGACCCCAAAGTGCGACCCGTCAAACAGTCGCTGCGGCCCTTCAATGAAGAGCGCCGCCGAGCCATCGCCGAGGAGGTGCAGCGTCTACTCGCTGCAGGCTTCATCCGGCCGATCAAGTACTCCAAGTGGCTGGCAAACCCAGTCCTGGTCGAGAAGAAGAACGAGACCTGGAGGATGTGTATCGACTACACAAACTTGAACAGCGCCTGCCCAAAGGAGCAGTTCGTCCTCCCGCGGATCGACCAAATAATCGATTCCACTGCGGGCTCGGAGTCGCTATGTTTCCTCGACGCCTACTCTGGGTACAACCAGATCAAAATGGCTGTCGAGGACGAGGAGAAGACGGCGTTCATCACGCCATTCGGAGCCTTCTACTACACCGCCATGACCTTCGGCCTCAAGAACGTCGGGGCGACCTACCAGCGGTGCATGCAAGAATGCCTCGCGAGCCAAATTGGCCGCAACATCCACGTCTACATCGATGACGTGGTCGTAAAGTCCGCTCGCCAGGGTGACCTACTCGCCGACCTGGCGGAAACATTCGCCAACTTGCGAAAATACAAGATAAAGCTTAACCCAGGCAAATGCACCTTCGGTGTACCAGCAGGACAACTACTGGGGTATGTCGTCTCCAAGCGAGGGATCGAGGCGAACCCCACCAAGATCGACACGATCGCCTGACTCGGCAAACCCGAGTGCCTTCGCGACGTTCAGAAGCTGGTCGGGCGAGTAGCGGCTCTCAGTCGCTTCATCCCTCGCCTGGGCGAAAAGGCGATGCCCTTATACCGTCTTATGCGCAAGAACCCCACCTTCTAGTGGGACAAGGAGGCAGACGACGCACTCCGCGACCTCAAGAAGGTGCTACTCGCCGCACCGCTACTCGCCGCCCCCGTCAACAAAGAACCCATGCTGGTTTACGTCGCGGCTTCTGAGCGCATCGTCAGCGCCGTCATGGTCGTCGAGCGACCGGAGGAAGGAAAGGAGCGCCCAGTACAGCGACCGGTGTACTACATCAGTGAGGTCCTCACCGAGTCGCGCCAGCGATACCCGCAGTACCAGAAACTGGTATACGCGGTCTTCAGAGCACAGCGGCGCCTGCCGCACTACTTCCAGGAGCACCCGATCACGGTCGTCTCCTCAGCACCGTTGCAGGACATCATCCGCAACCGTGAGGCGACTGGGCGTCGCCAAGTGGGCCGTCAAGATCGGCGTCCACAACATCAAATACGAGCCACGGGCCGTCAAGATCAAGTCGCAGGCTCTAGCGGACTTCATCGCCGACTGGGAAGAGTCCCAGCAGCCAGAGAAGCCGCCATACCTCCATTACTGGAGCCTGCACTTCGACGGCTCCAAGAACGCGGACGGCGCAGGAGCAGGGATCGTGCTAACTTCACCGAAGGGCGACAAGCTCCGCTACGTCCTCTGCCTCGACTTCACACCCTGCACCAACAACATGGCCGAGTACGAGGCCTTACTCCACGGCATGCGAGCTGACAGGGAGATGAACGTCAACCGCCTACGCTGCTACGGAGACTCCGACCTCGTCGCTGGGCAAGTCGCTGGCACCTGCGACGCCGTCTCCCCCACCATGGCGGCGTACCGCCAAGCAGTGGACAAGCTGGGCGGACACTTCGCAGGCTACTCCGTCGAGTGGATTGACAGGCGGAAGAACGAGGAGGCCGACGCACTCTCTCGCATTGGGTCGGCTCGACTCGCACCACCCGCCGGCGTCTTCCTCGACACAATCACCAAGCCATCAGTCTCCCCCCCGAGGGAGATCGACATCAGAGTCCCATTACAATCGGAGGCAGCCCTGGTCGCACTCGTCGCCGAGCCAGACGACTGGACCAAGCCCTACGTCGCCTACCTGGAGGCCGGCACCTTGCCGGCAGACGAGACGGACGCTCGGATGATCGCACGCCGATGGAAGTCCTACACCATCATCGACGGCGAGCTCCACAAGCGCAGCGTCACCGGCGTGTTCCAACGCTGCGTCCAACCCGCCGAAGGACGCAAGATCCTACACGACATCCACTCCGGCGACTGCGGCCACCACGCCGGTGCCCGCTCTCTGGTCGCCAAGGCTATGCGGCATGGCTTTTACTGGCCCACCGCACACGCCGATGCCGTCGACATTGTCCAGCGGTGCGCCGGGTGCCAGAAGTACGCCAACCAGACGCACGTGCCGAGCTCAGTGCTCAAGACAATCCCCATCACCTGGCCATTCGCCGTATGGGGCATGGACATGGTAGGCCCCTTCAAAAAGGCTCCCTCCGGCTACACCCACCTCCTGGTCGCGGTCGACAAATTCACAAAGTGGGTGGAGGCCAAGCCAGTCCGGAAATGCGACGGGAAGACCGCCACTAAATTCCTACGCGAGCTCATATATCGCTACGGGTTCCCAAACAGCATCATCACGGATAACGGCACCAACTTCGCCAAAGGAGCCATGGCCGAATTCTGCGAGGAGCACCACATCCGGCTCTACCTTGCATCAGTCGCCCACCCGGAATCCAACGGCCAGGCGGAACGGGCCAATCAAAGCATCCTCCACGGCCTGAAGCCGCGACTCCAAGTACCACTCGAGCGCACCGCCGGGTGCTGGGTCGAGGAGCTACCCTCCGTCATCTGGGGCATCCGCACCTCGGTCAACAGGTCGACAGGATTCACCCCCTTCTTCATGGTGTACGGCGTCGAGGCGGTCATGCCCACCGACCTTGAGCACGACTCGCCGAGGGTCGTCCACTATACGGAGGCTGCGAACGAACTCGCACGACAGGATGGAGTTGATCAACTCGACGAGGCACGCGACCTAGCTCGCTCGCGCACCGCCATCTACCAACAAGGACTCCGCCGCTACCACAGCCGGCGGGTAAAAACTCGCACCTTCCAGGAAGGTGACCTGGTGCTGCGCCTCATCCAGGACAAGAAGGGCATGCACAAGCTTTCCCCTCCATGGGAGGGACCATTCGCCATCGGGCGCGTACTCGGCAACGACGCTTACTACCTCATCGACGTCCGCGGGGACGGCAAACTCGACGTCAAGCGACCATGGAATGTAAACCTCCTACGGAAGTTCTATTCCTAGAACTCCACATATGTACTCTCCAGTCGCTATGAAATAAAAAGAATCGGTTACCGCAAATTGCGCCTACTCTCCGTGTCTTGTACCACTCGCACTCATAATAACAGCGTCAAGCTAACCGCAGAAGTCAACCTTTGGTAAAGCGATCGGCACGGCCAAGTAGTGCGATGCAAAAGCACTGGGTCACCTCAGGTTTTGCATCGTCCATGAAAAACGCCTACCCGGAGCCCCATTGGAGTCACCTAGCCCGAGTGGCTCTACGAGCCAAGACAACTGCTTTAGCTTCTCACAGCGAGCCTGATCCTCCGCATCCTCGACATAGCGACTCGAACGGTCACGTACCACGCTCGGGGACTGACGACCAGTTCAGCGCGAGCGGCTCGGGAAAATGCCAAGTATGAGAGCATGCCCAGGACTCACCATGCGACTGACCCAACGGGCCAGGCAGGAGTGATGCGCTCAAACTAACGCGCCAAGTCCTCACCCACCCTCGAGTCGCGCCTAGAACAACCAAGTACCACGCTCGGGGACTCGGCCACCCGACCTCGTTCGTGCAAGGGAAAACGGTGAAGTACAGAGCGCTCAAGGGAGTCGCCTTGCGACTGGCTCTCCGAGTCCGGGCGACTCGACCACAATAACAAAACGTTCAAAACCCACAAACACATCACACACGAGGTAAACCCCACAAAAGGGCGGACGCGCTCGGGGACTCGTTCAAACCACAAAACACATGACAAATCACAAAAACAGACACGATATCTCATTCAATAGCATGTCGCATTGTCTCAGAATACAAAATATGCCCAAATGGCACATCTCCTACTAGCGCCCCAGGGCAAACTACTCTATTCCGCAGGCTTCGACGATGATTCGCCAGCACCCTTGCGATTGCGGATGAACGGCGTGTACGGGTTTGACGGGTACGTCGTCAGCTCACCCGCCATCGCCGTGTGGAAGGGATGCTCGACCTTGAAGTCCCGGTGCTTCTGCTCGTGGTTGTTGGGCGCGACGACCGTTTCCTGGTAAGGAAGGAAGTCGCCCATCGCCCAGACGCGCTCAGAGTACACCGCGGCGCGATCCGTCAACTTAAGCACCACGGAGATCTCCACCTCGCCAGTCGACGACGGGTAGCCACTCATCACATCGTCCAGATCGAAATCTTCTTGAAAATGAGCAAGCCCAAGGCTAAGCGCCGTCGCCGCTCCACGCCGGAACGCTGATCGCGTCATGAACTCAACGACCGACGGCGCCTTCTCCAGGTACTTCCACACCTCGACGAGGTCGCTGGGAATTACTTCCGTGGGCCATATCTCCTAGAGGTAGGCTCGGATGCATGTCGCCGACAACGTCGCCGACTTGACGAGCGTGGCCACACATTGTCGCGCGTCGAACGAGCTCGCCTCTTCCGCGCTATCAAGGATGCGACCTGCGGATAGAAGATAAAAGTGAGTACATCGGATATTACGAAAAGACACATGCAATAGGCAAGGGCAGACAAACTCACCAATCAAGGGACGGGAGAGATCCATGATGAAGCTCCGAAGAGAAGTATAGTCGTCCTGAAGCCCAGCAACAAGGGCGTCAGAAACCTTACGCTCTTCCGCGGCGGCCGTAACAGCGGCCTTGGCTCGACCATCCGCCGAACTCGCCTCCTCTTTCGCCTCCCTCAGCTCGCGCTCGAGCTCGGCGATCCGCTTCTCAGCTGAGCTCAACGCCGATTGAGCCGTTGCCAACTCACCCGCGGGGACAAGTCCCTGGCGAGCTTCTTCTGCCTTCGCGGCAATTGCCTGAAGCCCCTTATTCGCCTCTTGGACGGTGGCCAGTTCTTTCTCCGCGCGGTGTTTCGCTGCCAATCGGTCAGCTGACTCACGTTGCAGACCCTGCACACAATCCAAACAGTTAACCAAAGCGAAATCCTAAGTACCCACCCGCTGAAATTCAGCGAGTGCGCACTCGGGAACTGGCAATCAAGAAATCCTAAGTGCCCACCCGCTGAAATTCAGCGAGTGCGCACTCGGGGACTGACAATCCAGAAATCCTAAGTGCCCACCCGCTGAAATTCAGCGAGTGCGCACTCGGGGACTGGAAATCAACAAATCCTAAGTGCCCACCCGCTGAAATTCAGCGAGTGCGCACTCGGGGACTGGACGCGAAAATAATAACAAGACACTAAAAGAATCAGACCGCTGCTGCACACCGACCTGATCCTCGGGGACTGGACATACCTGGATGGCTGCGCCAAGCATGTCGTGAAGTTGTATCGCATCCACGGATGCGAGGAGAGCCGGCGTGTGCCCACGACACTGCTCGACCTCTACGTCGGCGACCCCAGGTGCACGGCTCGAGGGCGAGGTCCCACTCGCTGCAGCCGCCTTGGTCATGAAGCGCGGGAACATGGCGATGGAGGCACCGGTACCAAAGGAGACCGGTTCGGTCACCCCAGGCGAGGGAGCACCCTCCTTCATGGGTACGGCCGCCTCCATTGCGGGTTCACTCGGCGCGACCGCCGTGTCGTCGGAGATCGTGACGACATCGTCGCCCTTGGCCTTCTTGGCGCCATCCGCAGGAACGAAGACTTCGTCCGCCTTCCTCTTGCGGGAAGGATCCTCCTCGCTGATGACGGGTGGTACCTTAGACACGGTCAGGTGGCCTATCTTCTTCGCTCCGGTCCTGTAAATCGATCGTGTGAGCGAGATAATTCAAGCTGCTACGAAAGACAAAAGTAGGTGAGCGAACTCACTTGGCGACCGGAATGAAGCGTAGCCCCGTGCGGATACCGGCTGGCTTCTCCAGTTTGGGGCCCAGTCGGCGGCTGAGGCCCATCTCCAGGACGTCGCGTGCCCAAGACACGGATGGCTTCTTTGTGGTCGAGGCTGCAACGGGAGCCTCTGGGACATCTTCAGCAGGGACTTCCCTGCGAGGTGAAGCCGCCGCGGCCGGAGCGGCCCCTAGCCCAGAAACTGGGGCGAATGGCGGAGGCATCGAGGCCAGTGGCACCTCGACAGCGGCCGTATCCAGCGCGGCTGCCGTCAGCGGCGCCTCGTCCTTGGCCGGGCTGGGGGAGTCGGAGCTGCTCGCCGAATGCGGTGGCGAGGCCGGCCTCATCGGCTTCGTCTTCTTCTTCAAAGGAGCCTTTGCCTCCTTATCCTTCTTCTTCTTCTTCGACGGAGTAGCCTGGCGGCGCGAGGTGGTCTCCGGAAGTTCGTCATCGTCATCATGACGCTCAAGGCTTTTACTCGCCTCAAGCTCACGCTGACGCTGCCCGCGGGTCTTGCGGACCAGCGGGGCGACCTCCTCCTCGGACTCGTCGTCGCCGTTGCTCTCGTCGCTACCGTCATCGCCCTTGGCGGGAGGCGACTCGCCCATGTCCTGGACGGACGAGCTCGAATTCTCGTCGTCTGCCGGCGGGAGCCATCCTTCCACCACTTGGAATAGCTGCAATGGACACAAAATGAAAGTAGAACGACCGCGACTGCAAAAACTGCGACTGCGAATGATGCGAGGTGACTTACTGTTGGGGCTGGATGCTTTGCAGTGTAGGGGGCGACCCCAGCCTTTGCGTCCAAGTACACCGCCTGGGTGATCTTCTTCAGTGCTAGGGTGTAGTCCTCGAGCTTCCACTCGGCGAGGCAGGACTTCGTCGAGTCCTCCTGGCCCGTGTATTGGTACATGTAGTGGTCGCGTCGAGCCAGAGGGACGAGCCGCCGCCCGAGCCTGCAGTTGTATAAGTTGATCGTCTCGAGGCCCTTCTTCTTTAGACCACGGATGGTTTGAAGCATTTCGTCCACGACCATCCGCTGGTCGCTGGGGAGCTTGCCGACTTGAAGCCGGCGCGGCTCGGACCGGTCGGCGGAGTACCGTGGGATCGCCGTCTCGCCCTCCAGGGTCGCCTCGACAACGTAGAACCAAGACTTCTTCCAGTCGCTCGCCGCCTTGGCGGGCAGCATCAAGTCAAAGAACGAAGCCTTCGACTTCAACTGGAATGTTAGGCCGCCCGCGGCAAGCATTGGGTCGCCGCTTCCTCGCGGCTGATCCGTCCGTGGAACAGATCTTGCCATAGAGGGAAGTAGGACCGGCAGCCCAAGTATCACTCGCAGAACGCCACGAAGATGGCGAGCTGCTCGATGCTGTGTGGACCCAGGTCCGACGGTTGGATTCCGTAGTAGGCACAGAAGCGCTGGAAGAACAGGGACGTGGGGAATCCTAGCCCCTGTTCTAGGTGGCTGGTGAAGCAGATGAATTCCCCCTCGCGCGGGTTCAGGGTCACCTCTCCGACCGCGGGAATGCGCCAACAGCCGGCGCGCAGGATCCCGGCCTCCTCAAAGGAAGCCAGTTGCGCCCTCGTACACTTCGATCTGCCCCAAGGTTCGGTGGAGAGGGCCATGGCGGAAGGATTTGTGGGGGGTCGGAGGATTTCGGGTCGGCTGGATCGCGATACGAAGGGAGGCGAAAGTGCGTGCAATCGGAGGAAATGGCGAGAAGATGGTTCCCTGATCGCCTGCCATTCCCCTTATATAGCGGTTGGTACCCGCCAAATCAGGGAGCCGTTACTACGCGGTGATTACGCCAAAGGTTACCGTTGGATTATCCCAACGGCTAGTTTGACCACGTTTAACGGTCCAACTTCAGCCACTCGGCTCACCGACTCGATCACTATGACAGTGTTTCGCCGACTCGACTCGCCAAAGCTGCGATCAGGATGACTAGTTTTCTCCTTTATACAGGAGCCCGCCGACAATTCGACTGGACGTCTACTTTGAAGCTGTATACTCCGACTGCCAGCAGCCGCCTACGCCTAATCGACGATGGCCTCGGGGACTACTGATGGGGATATGCCTACCGGGGTATACCCAGCAGGACGTTTCCGACTGGCCCTGGAACTGGCGAGTGGGCCTACAAGGTGGCGACTGGATCAAGGCCCGGTGTGGATCCAAGCGATTGGAAGCTGAAGGCCCAGGCGAGTAGATAGGCCCAGTCGGATTAGGTTAAACGAGTACCGAAGCCTTAACTGATTCGGTTGAGATATGTAAACCCTAGGGGAGGTGAGCCTATATAAACTTCCCTGTAGGGCGTGTAGAGATACGTTCCATCATACACCCAAGCGACTCGCTGCCTAGCCGTCGAGCTCGCCCATTGTACCACCATCATAATACAATCTAGCAGGAGTAGGTCTTTACCCTCCGGGGGGCCGAACCTGGGTAAAACCCTGTGTCTCCGCCCTCATCTCGCACCGCAGATGGCTGGCCGCCCTTGCCCCTCATTCTACTACTCGCTGCCGATTGCAGCATCTGTCGTGACCATTCCCACGACACGTTGCATCTTCGGACGATGTCCTTTGCGTCGCTCATGGCCGTTGGCCAGTACAATCCAGCTCGTAGAGTTTGGCCGACAAGGGAGCGGCTGCCTGCATGATGGCCGCAGATGCCCTCGTGGATGTCTTGGAGGATGGCTTTCCCATCACCGATGGTGACGCACCTTTGTAGTACACCCGTAATACTGCGCTTGTACAGCTCGCCATTGATGATGGTGAAGGCTTTTGACCAACGAGATATGCGACGGGCATCTGTCGGGCTGTCAAGAAGTTCTCCGTTTATCAAGAACTGGAGGTACGGTCGCGTCCAAGTTTCTTCGACTGCCATGACCTGCATCAGGTTGACCATGGCAACCTCTGTGTGTCTAGTTTCTCGGGTCCTTCGTGTCCTTCGGGCAGCGTAGACCCCGAGTGCTTTGTTTCTTCAGGTGATCCCTTGGGGAATTTCCGCTTGACGGATGGCACGCAGATCTGTTCGAGGAACACACCCGGTGGCACCTTTGCGCAGGTGGAGCCGATGTTGGCGAGTCTGTCGGCTTCCTCGTTGCTTTCTCTTCCGACGTGCCGAAGCTCGCATCCGTCAAATTCTCCTTCGAGCGCATTGTAGAGTGCGCGGTACGCGATCATGTTTTCGGCGTGTGCGTCGCACTCATTCATCGTCTGCTGGACGACGAGGTTGGAGTCACCGTAGATGACCAGGCACGTTGCGCCGCAGATCTTTGCCATCCTCATGTCGTGGATGAGGGCTCCGTATTCGGCCTCATTGTTGGAGGCTCGGAATTTCATCCGGAGGACGTACTTCATCTGGTCGCCCTGCGGGGAAGTCAGTATGACCCCGACTCCTGCTCCAGCTTCACGCTTGGAGCCGTCGAAGTGCATTGTCCATGACTGCGACATGTCTGGGGTGTCTAGCAGCTGCAGCTCCATCCAATGTACGAGGAAGTCCGGGAGGACTTGAGATTTGATTGCGAGTCGCTTCTCATAGATGATGTCCAGAGGTGACAGCTTGATGCCCCACAGGGCCACGCGTCTTATGGCCTCTGGGTTATTCAGGATGCTATTCAGGGTTGCCTCGTTGACGACCATCACCTGGTGCTCCTGGAAGTAATGGCTCAACCGTCGAGCCGTCATGAACACACCGTAGGCGAGTTTCTGGTAGTGAGGGTACCTCTGTTTTGTTGGCGTCAGTACCTCGCTGAGGTAGTAGATTGGGCGTTGGACCCCGTGGGTCTTGCCTTCTTCGGGTCGTTCGACCACTAGCCGGTGCTGACCAGCTGGTGTGCGGCTGCTATGTATAGCAGCAGAGGCTCGCGCTCCTTTGGCGTGACCAGGACGGGCGAGGTGGAGAGTATCCGTTTGAGGCTTTCGAACGCATCGTCGGCTTCGGGCATCCACTCGAATTTATCTGCCTTGCGTAGCAGCTGGTAGAATGGCAGGGCCTTCTCGCCCATGCGTCTGATGAATCTGCTCAACGCCGCTATTCGTCCTGCGAGCTTCTGGACACCCTTGAGGTTTTTCGGCTTCTCCATCGCCATGATGGCTATGATTTTCTTCGGGTTCGCCTCGATCCCTCGCTGAGAGATGAAGTACCCAAGCAGCTGACATGATGGGACGCCGAAGGCGCACCGGGGTTGAGTTTGATCATGTAGCGGTCGAGGTTGTCGAACGTCTCGCGGAGATCGTCGATAAGTGTCCTTGCCTCCCTGGTTTTTATGACTATGTCGTCGACATAGACTTGAACGTTGCGACCGATCTGGTCCTTGAGGCATGCTTGCATGCATCGCTGGTCCGTGCGCCTGTGTTCTTTAGCCCGAAGGGCATTGTGTTGTAGCAGAACACTCTGAACGGTGTGATAAACGCCGTTTTCTCCTGATCTTCGACCTTGAGTCGAATCTGGTTGTAGCCTGAGTAGGCGTTGAGGAAGGAGAGTTTCTCGCAACCTGCAGTCGAATCGATGATCTGGTCGATCCGAGGAAGAGGGAAGTGGTCCTTTGGGCAGTGCTTGTTTAGCGACGTGAAATCCACGCACATCTGCAGGATGTCCGTGTCCTTCTTTGGGACCATCACTGTGTTTGCAAGCCACTCGCTTTCTTTGATTTCCCTGATGAAGTCTGTAGCGAGTAGTATGTTGATTTCTTTGCCGATAGCTTCGGCCCGTGGCTCGGACAGTCTCCGGATGGACTGCTTGACGGGCTTGGTGTCTAGAAAATACGTTGAGTGTGTGCTTGGCGAATTCCCTGGGAACTCCTGGCATGTCCGCAGGACACCAGGCGAAGATTTCCCAACGCTCACGGAGCAATTCGACGAGCGTGCCTTCCTATGCGGGGCTGAGGTCGTTGGCGATCAGCGCCGTCTTGGAGGCATCCGTCGGATGGACTTGCACCTTCTTTGTGTTGACGGTGGAGTCGAAAGACATGTCAGGTGCATTTTGTCGTGATACTGGGGGTGCCCCATTGTCCGTCACCTCGCGGAGCCTGAGGAGCTACTCCTGCATGCCGAATGATTGGGAGATTCTGTTGAAATCTCTGTCGCATTGGTCCGATCGGGTGAAGCTCTCGTGGATTGTGATGACGCCCTTCGGTCCTGGCATCTTGAGTAGCAGGTATGCATAGTGTGGGACAGCCAGGAACCTTGCGAATGCTACACGCCCGAGGATGGCGTGGTACTGTGATGGCCAGTCCACCACTTCGAATTCGAGTCGTTCCAGTCGGAAGTTTTCCGGCTTGCCGAAGATGACGTCGAGCCATATTTTGCCCAGGGGGAATATGCCCTTCCCTGGAACGATGTCGTGGAACGTTGTGTCTGACTGTTCCAGGCTGCACTGCGGGATCTGCATTGCTGCTAGAGTGCTTGCGAACATCAGGTTGATGCCGCTTCCGCCGTCCATGAAGACGCGACTCATCTCAAAACCTCCGATCTGCGCCTCCAGCACCAGGGCAGTGTGACCTAGGCGAGGGATCTGGCAAGGGTGATCCGAACGACTGAACGTGATGCAGGACTCCGGTCCGCTGAGGTACTCAGGGATGGCGGGTGGAGTTGCCACGGCCAGGTTAATCTGTCGGGTGATTTTCTTCTGCACCCTATTTGTGGGGCGCCCCTTCTGGATCATCAGTGCTCCTTTCGGTTGGGGATACCCGTTCCCAGCGTTGTTCTGTGCTGGTGCGACTGGTTGGTTCGGGCTTCCTACAGGTGGCGGTGGAGGAGCTCCATGCGCTATTTCACCTGGCGCGGGTGTGTTTCCGAACGAAGGGATTGGGGCTTGCTGCCTCATCTGCACCATGCTTTCGCTGAGTTTCTGGAACTCGCGGCAATCCTTGAGCATGTGGCTCGCCTTCTTTTTGCCATCCTGCTTGTCGATGTAGAAGTGGATGGTGCATGGACCCGAAAGCTTTTCGTATGCTGAGGGTCCGTTATCGCGGTCACGGCGCTGCCACGACTACGCTGGGCGTCCCCCGTCGCGGAAGTTTCCTCTGCGGAATCCTCCGCTATTGCGGTTGGCGTCGTTGCGGCGATCGGCGTAGCCGGCCGCGACCATGTCGGGTCCGTCGCGATCGTCGCAGACGCGCGATCTTCTCTTGCTACGGCGCTCTCGTCGTCGACCGTAGTCGTCTTCTTCTTCTCATTGTGCTCGGTGAATGGAGTCTTCTCCGTCAGCCCACCTATTGGCGATGTCCATGAGGTGGTCGAGTGTTTTGGGCTTGACGCGCCCAAGTTCCTCCTTGAAGTCTTGGCGCTTGACGCCGTCCCTGATGGCATCGATGGCCCTCTCTTCGGAGATGTGTGCTGCGGAGTTTTTTGTGTTGGACCAGCGTAGTATGTACGAGCGAATGGATTCGCCCGTTCGTTGAGTGCAGGCTCGCAATTATTCGATTGAGGCGGGCCTCTTGCTGGTGTCCTTAAAGTTTGGATGAAGCTGTAAGCTAGCTCATCCTAGCTTCGGATGGACCCTGAAGATAGGCTGCTGAGCCAGATCCGGGCTGTGCCTGTCAGCTGCAGCTGAAGGCATTGCATGGCAGTCTCCTTGTTTCCACCGTGCAGTTTGACGGATGATAAGTGGTCGCTGAGCCAAGCCTTTGGGTCTTGAGTGCCGTCGAACTTCGGAGTATCCGAAGGAAGCTTGAAGTTGCGCGGCATCTTCGTTCACCGAACAGATCTGCTGAAGCATCGGGCTCCGCAGAGTTCTCCTTCGTCTTCGTCCATCTCGGACTCAGACGAGCATGCGCGCTTAGTTCGCGCTTTGTCGATTTTGCGTTGCGTGAGCGCGTCTTTGGCGTCGTAGTCACGGTTGCGGTGGCGCAAACTCTTATTCCTTCGAGGAAGGTCATGTTCTTCTTCTTCGGATGAAGGGGTTGGGCTGCGATCGAACCTGACCGGAGATTTCTTCTTAGGCTCCGTGGGAGCTTCCTGGTGGAGTGCAGCTCCAACGAGTCCGAGTCCGGTAAGCGCGGACTTGTGCATGGCCCTCTTCGGGTCCCCCTCCGGAGGTGGGTGGGCCGCGAGGTACGCAGTGGCTGCCATGATCGCAGCCTGCGGCGTTTTCGGGATGACGTTGTCGTCGGCGTCCATCTCCATGAAGGATGTGTGGAGGGTTCGGGTCACCTCACGGCGCTCCTGGGGATCCATGTTCTCCATCCGAGAGCGGTACTTGTTGCCTTGGTTGGCGTTCGAGCTGGAGCCGATGCCCATGGCGGAGAGCGTGGCTCGTCGCGTGCTGGACTCTGAGGCTGCTTGCTTGCGTTTGTCAAGCACCTCCTGCATCTTGACCTGCTTCTTGTGCTCCTCGATCAGGAGCAGGTGGTAGGCCATCAGCATATCCCGGGAGGCGTCTGCAGGCAATACTATGTTGCTTGCCACGGCGTTGCGGACCTGGGCCCATCCTTCTTTGCTAAGGCATATGACATGGCCGTTGTTTCCCCTTCGGGTGGGGGGGATTGGCTTCTTCTGTTCCCGTCGTTTCGTTCTGGCGGGTTAGGTGGCGGGTTGGGCGGCGGTTGGGTGTTTGCTGATCCACGTCGCTCTGGATGACTACGGCGCATTGGTAGCGCTCGTAGATAGGTCCGCTGCTGCAGCAGCTTTCAGATCCGGAACCGTAGGTCCCTGCATCCGATGGCGGATCGCACAGATCGGAGTTGCAGCTGCTGCTGTCGTAGGAATCATCTGTTGATGATGTTGTGCGTAGCACGGGGTGTGGGGTCCATGAAGCGGGCCTGATTGATGGTAGGGGCACCCGCTCAGGGAGGCGGAGGGTTCCAGTTTGTCCCACCTGGAAGCAGAAGCTCCCGAACAGGATTTCGAGTCCGTCGCCTACGGGCTCGAAGTCCTTCATGGTGGCCGGTGAGTGGGCGGTGAAGTCGAAAGCGCCGAAGAGGATATGACTCTCCGTCGCTGCAGAGTTGTAGATCGATCGGGTTGGGACCGTCACGACCGCACAATCAGTGTCCCCAGTTCCCACAGACGGCGCCATGGACTTCTACACCGATGAGGATGACTTCGCCTTCATTGATGATGATGAGGAGGAGGAGGATGAGGACACCGATTCCAAGGAGTAGTAGCACTTGAGCACTATCATTAGTGAGTTGTATCCGGTCCCACTGTATCGTAGTTCATAGAATGGTTCTTAAAACCATCTGTTTTTCCTTGTGGTGTGTGTTTGTATGGTGTGTTATGAGTGATTAAATGAAAAGCAAGTTGCTAGAAAAATCTGAGTCAAACTTCAAAAACTTTTCCCAAAACAAAAACCCTGAACCTTAGAAAATTTCCATCTTGTCTCATGATCTATCTCAATCTTCAGATGCCTCGCGGAGGAAGCAGTTCGTCCTCGGACCCAATGTTGCAAATCTTGCAAATGTTGGTTTCTGACCGCGAAGCTGAAAGAGCCAATGACGAGGTTTGATCTCATCAATGCCCATTGTTATGGACTTGGGTTTTGGAGAAGATGGGGATGCTGGAGATCGTGGAACGGTTAGCAAACAAGCAACACGGGGACACAAGGTTTACCCAGGTTCAGGCCCCCGGAGAGAAAACCCTACTCCTGCTTGTCTGCTCTTGATTACGGCGGAACCGAAGGTTACAGGGGTGCGCAGATGCAATCTGGCGTGGAGGTGTGTATGCGAAAGTATGAGGGAGAGGTCTAGGTCGTGCCCTCCTGGCCTTTATATAGACTCAGGCAGGTCCCGGGCATAGACCTAGTTGGTTACAAGTTCTAGGGTTTTACCCCTTTGAATTTCCTATCTAC
The DNA here is from genome assembly GCA_910589765.1 of Avena atlantica. NCBI lineage: Eukaryota > Viridiplantae > Streptophyta > Magnoliopsida > Poales > Poaceae > Avena > Avena atlantica. The sequence continues at coordinate 64,426,505 of OU342737.1, forward strand.
TCTAGTCTTGTTCTCCAAGGATCCGAAGGCGTCATGGGCCTGGGCCACCCGAAAGTCTTCATGGGCCAGCGTATATTTGCCGTGCGCCTTCCTTGGGCTGGACCAGGTATGCTGAGATCATGTACCCGCGGGGTATAACCATGTCAGCCAAACGTCAAGCCAACTTAGCCACCCTTCAACACATAGCTCAGATGGCCAACAACAACCAAGGCCATGGAAACCAGGACAACCATGGATCCAAGATCAAGAACTTCCAGAACACCAATCCACCCATCTTCACTAAGTCTGAAGGGCCCCTAGATGCAGATGATTGGATGCAAACCATGGAGAATAACTTACAAGTTGCCGGAGTGGAAGCCAATGAGAAAGTACTGTTTGCCACCCACTATCTAGCCGGAGATGCAAGAGCTTGGTGGAACAGCATTCACGCCATGAATGGAGGACAAATGATGACTTGGGAGGAATTCAAACTCAAGTTTAGCAGAATCCATGTGCCACCGAGTTTGATCAAGAGGGTGACAGATGAATTCAGAGAACTGAAGCAAGGGAGGATGACAGTAGTTGAGTACCATGACAAATTTTTGTCATTGGCTAGGTATGCACCAGATGAGATTGACATTGAAGCTAAGAAGAAGGAGAGATTCCTGAACGATCTGCATGATGAGATGCAAACAGTTTTAGTCAACATTCCTTTTGCTGACATTTAAGACTTAGTGGACTCTGCCATTCATATGGAAGGAAAGATCAGCCAAGCCAATGAGAACCGCAAGCGTAGAATGATGCATCAACCAGGAACCCATCATACCCTAAAGTATCGCGCCAACCCATCTTCAGGATTTTCCCAAAGAAACAATAGACCCCCGATGAACCGTCCAACCTATCCCAACCGTGGAGGAGGAAACCCAAGGCCCGGAGGAAACCACAACAACCCCGGTAACTCCAGCAATTTCAACTGTGCACCTCCCAAGTTCAACAACAACAATGTCGCTACCAACACCAATACTGCCCCAAGAACTGGAAGCAATGCTGTGCCTGTTGCAACAAAGGACAAGTCTCAGGTGACTTGTTATGAATGTGGAACCAAGGGTCACTATTCCAATGAGTGCCCCAAGAAGACTGCAGCAGCCCCCAATGCAAATGCCCCAGCTCAGCAGCAGCGTCGTGTTCAGCCTAGAAAGAGATTTGCCCCAGGGAATTCGCTCAACCGCAACGGCCGTCTTTTTCTCATGCATGCTGAAGAAACCCAAGAAGCGCCATATGTCGTGCTGGGTATGTTTTCTGTTAACTCAGTACTTGCAAGAGTGTTATATGATTCTAGAGCATCGCACTCGTTTGTTACATAAGAATTTGCATGCACTAGTAAGATTCAACCAACAAAATTGAAGCATGTTATGATAGTTCAAATACCTGGTTCAACCACCAAAGCTAGACAAATTTGCAAGGCCGTACCTATCTGAATCCATGGCATAGATTTTTATGCTAATCTAATATTACTTGGAACTAAAGGTTTGGAAGTAGTACTAGGAATGGATTGGATGTCGAAACATAAAGGATTAATCGACTGTGCCTAGAAAGCCATAACCATGACCAGTACAGCAGGAATATCAGTAGAGCATGTATCTGAGACCTTGCCCCGTCAATTCAAGTGCAACAAGCGTCTAGACCAACCAACCATTGACCAAGTCAGAGTAGTCTGTGAATACTCCGATGTATTTCCAGATGTTTTGCCCGGTATGCCCCCAGATCGGGATATCGAGTTTATCATTGACCTAATCCCTGGAACTGGACCCATAGCCCAAAGACCATATAATATGAACCCGTCTAAATTAGGGGAGATGAAGAAGCAACTGGATGCTATGCTGGAGATAGGACTGATTAAACCAAGTGCTTCACCATGGAGATCACCTGTTTTATTTGTGGATAAGAAAGATGGAGGTAACCGTTTGTGTACGGATTATCAGAAGTTGAATGATGTCACCATCAAGAACAAGTACCCACTGCCGAAGATAGAAGACCTCTTTGACCAGTTGACTGGTGCCAAAGTGTTTTCTAAGGTTGAGCTTAGAACTAGCTATCATCAACTCAAGATTCGTGTAGAGGATATTCCAAAGACTGCCTTTACCACCAGATATGGACTGTATGAGTACACTGTCATGTCTTTTGGATTAACCAATGCCCCCGCTTATTTCATGAACCTCATGAATAAGATTTTTATGGACTTCCTGGATAAGTTTGTCGTTGTTTTCATCGATGACATTCTGATCTATTACAAATCAGAAGAAGAACATGAGCTACACCTAAGGACCATCCTTGTAACCCTTAAGCATCAGTTGTATGCCAAGTTTAGCAAATGTGAATTCTGGTTACAGGAGGTAGGATTCCTCGGACATATTGTATCAGCCGGAGGAATTGTTGTTGACCCCGCAAAGGTGAAAGATGTGGAAGATTGGCAAGCCCCAACCACTCAAACCCAAGTTCGTGCATTTCTCCGATTAGCGGGATATTACCGCAAGTTTGTAGAATAATTCTCGAGTATCCCAAGACCCATGACCCAATTATTGATGAAGGATAAGAAGTTTCAGTGGACGAACAAATGTGAAGCGAGTTTTCAGGAACTCAAGAAGAGATTAATTTCAGCCCCAATCTTGATCATGCCGGATATCACGAAGCCTTTTGATGTATATTGTGACGCATCCAAGATCGGTCTCGGATGTGTGTTGATGCAAGAAGGAAAAGTTATATCTTATTTATCCCGACAACTGAAGCAACATGAACAAAACTATCCTACCCATGACCTTGAACTAGCAGTCGTAGTTCTAGCCCTGAAGACATGGAGGATTTACCTTATGGGAAACCGTTGTGAGATTTATTCGGATCACAAGATCCTAAAGTACATTTTCACTTAGAAGGAGCTGAATATGAGGCAAAGGATATGGATAGAGCTAATCAAGGACTATGATCTGGACATTCACTATCACGCCGGTAAAGCCAATGTGGTAGAAGATTTCCTTAGTAGATTGACGTGCTACTTGAACTCCATGATTTTGAAGGAGCAACCAAGTTTGCACAAGAAGATGGAAGATTTTAGAATGGAATTAGTTAGTGAAGGATTTTTGGATAGCATAGAACTTCAACCCACTTTGATTAGTCAGATCAAGGAGGCGCAGAAAGGAAATGCTAGTATCGATGGAATCAAACGTCGTATCGGTATAGGCAAAGTACCCGGATTCACCGAAGATGAAGAAGGATTTTTGTGGTACAAAGGACGTATCTGTGTGCCAGCAGATTCCGAATTGAAGCAAGCTATTTTGCTAGAGGCCCATGATACTCTTTATTCTATCCACCCCGGAGGAACAAAGATGTATCAATATTTGAAGGAGCAATTCTGGTGGCATAAGATGAAGAGAGAAATCAGAAGCTACATAGCCAAGTGTGATATTTGTCAGAGAGTTAAGGCGGGACATCAGAGACCCGCAGAACTGTTGCAACCATTGCAGATTCTGGAATGGAAATGGGATTCTGTTGGAATTGACTTTATCACCAGATTTCCTACATCTAGTAGGGGAAATGACTCTATTTGGGTCATAGTTGATAGATTGTCCAAAGTCGCTCATTTCTTACCAGTCAAGGCCACTTACTAAAGTTCGAAGCTAGCAGAGTTGTACATCGCTAGAATCATCAGCTTGCATGGAGTCCCCAAGAACATCGTGTCAGATCGAGGATCTTAGTTTACCTCGATGTTTTGGAAGAAAGTCCAAGAAGGATTAGGATCCCGACTGGATTTTATCACAGCGTATCACCCTCAAACAGATGGACAAACAGAGCAAGTAAATCAAATACTCAAAGATATGTTGAGAGCTTATGTGCTAGAGTATGGATCAAAATGGTAAGATTGTCTGCCTTTCACAGAATTTTCATACAACAACAGTTATCAATCTAGTTTGCAAATGGCCCCATTTGAATTCATGTATGGAAGGAAGTGTCGTACCCCTTTGAATTGGTCAGAAGTAGGAGAGAGTCAGATTTTCAGACCCGACATACTACGAGAAGCAAAAGAGAAAGTTCACAAGATCCGTGAGCACTTCAAGACCGCCCGATCCAGACAGAAGAGTTATGCCGACAAGAGACGTTGATACCTCGCCTTCAATATCGGAGATTTTTTGTATCTCAAAGTTTTGCCTTTGAAAGGAATGCGACGTTTCCAGCTCAAAGGAAAGTTAGCCCCCAGATATATCGGACCCTTCAAGATTTTGAATCGTCAAGGAGAAGTATCGTATCAACTGGAACTGCCAGAAGAGATATCAGCTGTGCATAATGTGTTCCATATATCGTTGCTTCGCAAATGCCTAGAAGTCCCGGAGAAGACTGAAGTTTTCAAGAACATTGATCACCGAACCATAGAGATCAACGATGACCTGACGTATCCCGAAGTACCCATCCGTATTTTGGAGGAAGCTTTCAGAACCACCAGGACCCGAAGCATCAAGTTTCTCAAGATTCAGTGGAGTAACCACACTAAAGAAGAAGCTACCTGGGAGAGAGAAGATTACATCAAGACGGAGTTTCTCGATCTCTTTAAATCCTAGTTTTCTTTTTATTCTTTCTCAAATATCGGGATGAGATTTTGTTTAAGAGGGGAAGGTTTGTAACATCCCAAAAATATTGATCAAGGTTATCATATTCCAATCACCAAAATTAGGGTTAACAAAAACTTTTGTTAATTAAAATCATTATGAATGCATGTGTGTATGTGATGATTGTATGAATGCATTAATGGACTTGTGTGATTGTTGTGAATAGCAAGGAATGGTTTAGAGATGAAAACAACATCATCTAAATCAATTCCAAGCAGAAACAAATCAAGATAAATTCAAAAAGAAACAAAATAAGCAAATGGTCATTTTTGCCAATCTTGCTCACTAGACCACTTTGAGTGTTTCTAGTCCAAGATTTCAAACAGAAACAATTCCAATTCTTTTCACCCCTTGCTAGACCAAGTAAAAGTGAACCCAAGCCCACCTTTCAAATTCATAGAAACATTTGCAACTTGATTCAAATGATAATTCAAAATTGAATCTATATCATATGGGAAGATCACCAATTCTCAAAAACCAATCAAACCAATGCACCTTGACAAAACCAACTAACCAGAGAGTACCTAGTATGTGACTAGTACACCCACCAATTTTCATCCAAAAATTCAAATTCAGATCTCTTTCGGCCATTTCATCAAACACCTTACAAACACAAATCAAACAAAACATCAAACACTATTGTGAGCAGTGTTTGTGCCTAACTTGTCTCCCCTCTAGCTCACAACACACTCTCAGTAGATGATCAAACTAAATTAACTAGCCCTAGCTCACTGGAAGCTTGACATTGCAATCAATGGTGAGCATGCCGAGCCCCAAATGGCTACCCCATTTTAGACAGCAAGCTAGGAGCAGCTCTAGCCTCGCCAACCTTGTCTGGGACACAGAACACCGGCTACCGCCACCCCTGTCCAACACCAAAGCACTACCAGCCCCTGGACCACCCTAGAACCACCGCGACCTATGCCTTTGTGCCATGCCGAGAGTGCACCAGAGCGCCGCACTCGACATGCGAGCACAGACCGCGCGCCGCCCTCGCTGGTTGTGTGCGTGATCACCACCGTCCAGGAACCACCAGGACATGCTCGTTCGTTGCCGTGTGACCAGGACAGTCTGTGCGCCATTAAAACCTCCATCAGACCCGCCCAGAGCATCGCAACATTATGACCGCATCGCACCGCCCCACGCCACGCGACCATGCCATTGAGCTTTGCCAGGAGGCAGAGCACCGCCCCCTACCGTCGCCCATGACATTAGCTCACTGTGACGAAGACTACGATGAGCTCCACCCACGCCCTTCGGTCCCTTCTTGGCACTATAAATAGAGGCCACCCCAGTTCGATTACAACACACTCCCCTCTCTCTCAGAACCACCCCACCTCATCCCCAAATCAAGGCGAGCACCAGGTCGTCGGAATTTCGCCGGAGTCTGCCATGGAGAGGAGAAGAGGAGCTAGCGATTGGAGCCGCCCCAGGAGGAGCTGCCGGTACCAGGAGGATCGTCGTCGTCGACTTCGTCGTTCGCCCCCATCACCGACCTTTTCCAGAGCCCCGGTGAGCCTCACACGACCCCCACTGGTCGCACCGGCGTTGCCCGACGGAGACGACAAGCCCCAACAGTTAGATTAGATGTTGATCCTACGGCCCAAATCACCCCGTACCCCTTCGCACCCCCTGTCTCACTGACTGGTGGGGACATTCACTTAAACCCACCCGCGCGCGCTGTGCGCCGTGGGCCGGCCTAGTTAACCTCCCACGCGACCCAGTAATTCAAATTTAGGTTTATTAATTTAGTTTCAAACTTAGTTCTGTACCTAGATTTAAAAATCAATTCAGAGAGATTCACTAAGCCAAATTGCTGAAACTAATTTTGCTGGAAAGGTACTGAAATTATGAATCCAAGCCCGTTGGATTCAAATCATTTGGATCTGTAGATCACCTATAGTAAAAATAACAAGGCAAAAGCTTTTCTCCATTCAAACATTTTTCAAAATTCAACCACAAAAGCTTTTGAGTTGATTCCAACTCAAGACCTTTCTGAATATATAAAAATATCTAGTTGTACTTGCAGAAATAATGGTCAAGAAATAAAATAATGCCCCATACGCATTTCTAGTCACTTTATTTAATTAAAAAGGGTTAAAACCTTATTAAATTGTGACACCACTTTAAATCACATTCCCATGTACTAAAATATGTGGTGATGACATGTGTCAACATGATCCCATGTTTTAGTTGGAGAATATTAAATCTTAAGTAGTTTTTAATGAGTAGAAATTACTTTTCTAAAATAAAATAATTAAGACAAGTGATTTAATCTTTGTGATAATAGAGATGATGTTAGATCATCTAGTGTGAACCTTTGTGTGCTAAATAGAGTAGTTAAGAATTGTTTGGTGATTGTGTACCTCGTATTTATTTATAGACGCTAGTACCTACAAGGATACGAGGAGGAAGGAGAATACTACGAGGAAGAAGCCGAGGAGAACTTCAACCACTGCTCTGCACAAGGGAACCTACTAACTAAGCAAGTTTCACCATGCAAGATATCCTAGCAAGCTAGAACTTTGCAAGTTAACCCTTGCATTATACTATGCCAACTAGATGCATTAAACATGTGAAAGGATACAGATGTCGCCTAGAACAACTTTTCCGAGAGTTTCTCAACAAAGGCGGAATTAAACTAGCGTTTACTTTGTCGAGCACAAACTAGAACAACTATGGTTCACCTATATGCACCAACAACTTATGCTAAGCAATACAAGCAACAAAGTGATAGCAAGATATAGATTACTTCAAGCACGAAGGCTATATCAATGTAAAGTGCATAAGTAAAAGCTCGGGTATAGAGATAACCGAAGCACGCGGGGACGACGATATTTTACCGAGTTCCTCCCAACATGGAGTACGTCTCGTTTGGAGAGGGGGTGGTATCAAACCACCAACGCCACAAAAGGCCTCCCTTATTCTCCTGTGAATCTCACCCCAACGGGATCGATCCACGCTTCCACTATCGGTGCACTTGTCGGTGGCAAACTGGAACCTCTCACAAGGTTGGGGAACTTCTCCACAACTTAATTGGAGGCTCCCAACAAACGCCACCAAGGCCACAACCTGCAACACCAACAAACCGTCTAGGGTTCTAAGAACCCAAGAGTAAAAAGCTTCTCAGCTTTCACTCACCAAATCCTCCGGGGAGAACTCAAACCGATGCACCAAATTCAAATGACAAGAACACAAGTAGTGCTCAAATCCTTCTCTCCCAAATTCCACCAAAGCTACAAAAGCTTGTGGGGGAATAAGAGAGGAAGAACAATGGAGGAAATCCACAAAAGACTCCAAGATCTAGATCCCAAGATGTTCCCCTCACTTAGAGGAGAGATGGATTGGTGAGATTGTAGATCTAGATCTCCTCTTTCAAATCCCTAAAGTATATGAAAGAATCAAGGGAGGGATTGAAGGAGGAGTAAGCTCAAGAGGGTCAAGAATGGAGGAGAAAGCCTGTAAAACTCGAGCAGCTTCATTGGGGAAGAAGGGCCCCTTTTTATAGGTCCACAGATTTCTGACCGTTTTCTGCCCGTTGGGGACTTGCCAGACCGGAGACTCCGGTGTGCAGACCGGAGACTCCGGTCTACACCGGAGACTCCGACCAACCTCCGGACCACCCATCAGACTGTCCTAGGAAAATTTTTGGCGGACCCTCCGGGGACTTTTGGTGAAACTCCGGACCACACCGAAGACTCCGGTCCACGCACACCGGTGACTCCGGTCTGGACCAAATAAGAGGCAAACTTAAAATGGTGATATCTAGAGTTTGGAAACTCCGATTGACCCAAAACCAATTTTGTTGGAAAGAGGACAACAAGAGTTACCCAACAAAAGAGAGAACATTTCATGTATTATAATGTGAGAAACCTCTCTTGGTGAGAAATCGGAAAAACCTCAAAGATCAAAAACGGAATATGATATAAAAGGGAAATCTGTTTTTGATGAACTAGAGCTTGTTATGAATATTACCACAAGCTCTAGAACCTCACGTGGATAAGATCCAAATAACAACCAAGAAAGGATGATGCTAAGTATGCAAATGTCTGAGTTCTCTCTGAAAGATATGATCGAGTTACTCACTTGAGAGCCCCTCTTGATAGTACGGTTGTCTATCCTATAAACCGGTCTCCCCAACTAACACCACGAGACCGGTAAGAAAGAAACCATATCAAGATCATACCTTTGCCTTGCACATATTCCACTTGATCTTGATGTATACGATCTTGTACTTCTCAAGATGGAACACCTTTCTTGATTGTTCTTGCACGCACTTGCTTGATGAAGACTTGCAAGTTGCTCCCCCATACAACATGGGGAAACCTTTACTTTGACCTTGTCTTCATCGATCCATGATCACCGAGGATGGCAAGCTTCAAGCATGAGATCTTCTAGATATTGCACATCTTTATCTTGCACATCATTTCTTCTTTTCTTCATTATGTTGATGCCTTGAAGGTGCACCAGAGATATTAGTCCATCTAATTCTTCAATACATACTTGCCATAGGTTTAACTCTCACATGAAAAATCTGTGGATCACTCTTTGAACACCTTGGTCACCACTTGATCCTCTTCACTTTCTTCTTCTCCAAACCTTGAAGCTAACATATGGTTCAAGCATTGCCTATGGACAATTCCTACAAGTACAACTTGATACACGCATTAGTCCATAGAGATTGTCATTAATTACCAAAACCACACATGGGGGCACACATGTTCTTTCAACATGCATTAGTTACACCACTTGATTATACCAAACCCGGTTTTACTTGCAAGCTTAGTTCTTTTATTTCTTTATCAAAGCTCCTTAGTTTGTGTTTACTTAGTAATTGGTAGAGTTAAGAAGGACTTTTGAAGGTAGCATAAAGAGCATAAAACTTGGCCTAAGTTAGATAATCTTGATGTCATCCTGAGGCATGAGATTGAACTTAGATCATTCACACTTGTTTACCACCCCTCATTAGTGTTTACCCCCACTTGTAGATGCTAGTGCTAAGCATAAAACTTGATCACTTTAGATGGGAGTACTTAGTGAAAATGGTTATGAAAACCTTAGAATGACGAGTCATTATACTAAAATGTTTTGCCATGTGTTCTTGAACACCAGATGATTTTGATGATGAAAATGTTAAGGCCTGAGCCTTAGCCCTTTATAAAACTAATGGTTGTCTGGATGCGATACCATTCCAATTTTACCGTACAACCACAATACCCAAAATTTGGGTAGGGCTTGACTGGAAGTTTATATACCTTAGTATGGGTTCCCTTGCGGCCAAGGTTTGAGCTGAGGCTACCTTGTGAAGATTGTCCACCTATGCAGTTCCCAAGATGATAGATGGTCATGGTTGGGAGGACAAACTAATAGGAGAGGTGCCTATACTAGGGCGTGTAATTGAAAGGTTAGGATTGATTATTTGCATACTGAGTATGGTGAATTCAGGATTGTTCCTAAAGGATGTATCGAATATTGTGGTGAAAGTGTACCACCTCTGCAGAGTGTCAAACTATTCGAATAGCCGCGTCCGCAGTTATGGACAGTTGGAGTGGCCATACTGTTCCGTCGTCAGATGTTTTCAAAATGACTTGTGAAATGAATCGACTTTGACTTGACCACAACAGGGTTGTGATATGGAACTCAAGTTACCACTTAGGTGTTATAAAACTTTCAACTAGATTTCTTTGCTTCTGAACTCAGTAGAGATAAATCTGGCTTTTTGCAAAACAACCTAGATCCTAGTACTTCCTACTCAAAACCACTTACTTGTTAGTATTAGTTTGCGAGTACTTAAAGAGTACTCATGGCTTTGTCGCTGGCTATTCCCGTGGCCAGACTATGAAGAGGACTATCAGGAGGATGGACCGCGGGAAGGTTACGACAACTAGGATCATATCTCATCGTCAGCATTGCCTTTGACCATGAAGATGGAGCTTCGCCCACGCTACCGTTATCATTACGTTATTCCGCTGCTATGATTGTATTAAGACTGGATCATGAGATCTTTATTTGTTGTAATATCTTATGTATGGTTTGTAATGGATGATGTACTGTGATATCCAATCTGTTATGTCTCACAAAAATGGTAATCCTGGGATTGCGATGTATGGCATAACAGGCATCTGGGATTAAAAATCCGGGTGTTGACACTTGTGCTTTCATAGCAATTTGTGAGAACCCAGAATAACCATCAAGAAAACAAAAGTGAGTCTTTTTAGACAACCTCTCAAGCATTTGATCAATAAAGGGCAATGGGTAATGATCTTTCTTAGTAACTTTATTAACCTTTCTAAAATCAATGCACATCCTATACCCAACCACTACTCTTTGGGGTATAAGCTCATTATTTTCATTAGGTACAACAGTTATTCCCCCTTTCTTGGGAACACAATGAATAGCGCTAACCCATTGGCTATCAGCAATAGGGTAAATAATACCAGCATCAAGGAGTTTTAATACCTCATTTATTACCACACCTTCATCTTAGGATTTAAACGGCGTTGGTGCTCAACAACTGGTTTCGCATCTGGTTCTATATTAATAGCATGTTGACATATAGTAGGAGAAATTCCTTTTAAATCATCAAGAGTATAGCCCATAGCTCCTCGGTGTTTCTTCAGTATCTCCAATAACCTCTCTTCTTCCTTTCCTGAAAGTTTAGAACTAATAATAATAGGATATACTTTCTTATCATCAAGATAAGCATATTTAAGATCATCGGGTAAAGGTTTTAATTCGAAAATAGGGTCCCCTTTAGGTGGTAGTGTGGTACCCAAATCTTCCACAGGTAGGTTATGCTTAAGTAACTCAGGCTAACGAAGGAAAACCTCATCAATCTCATTTATTTCCTTCATGAAGACATCACTTTCATGATCTTCCATGAACTGCTGCAAAGCATTGTTAGGAGCAAGAGAAATAGCAGAAAGTTGTTCAACCCTAAAATCCTCATTAGGCAGTTCATTTTCATAAGGAGTTTTAGAAAATTTGGAAAAAATAAACTCATAAGACTCTCCATCAAACTTAGTCAAAACATTTTCCTTCCTACAATCTATGATAGCCCCACAAGTATTCAAGAAGGGTATACCAAAGATAATAGGATAGGTTTTACTAGCTTCTTTACCAAGTACTAGAAAATCAGCAGGATATTTAATCTTACCACAAAGAACATCCACATCTCTTACAATGCCAACAGGACAGGCTGTCTCTCTATTAGCAAGGTGAATAACCACATCAATATCCTCAAGCTCACAAGGACCAATTTCATGCATAATTTCCCTGTAAAGATCATAAGGAATAGCACTAGAACTAGCACCAATATCACATAAACCATAATAGCAATGATCACCAATTTTAACAGAAAGCATAGGGACACTAGCTTTTCTAGCCTTACTAGGATGAGAGATAATATTAGAAGCGTCTTCACAGAAGACAATGTGCTCATCCTCTATATTTCTAGTGACAAGATCTTTCACAATAGCTACCATAGGTTCAATATTTATTTGCTTATCGGGCTCCACAATTTTTGTTCGTACTTTTGCTAACCACATTAACTATGATAGAATGTTCCTTTACCTTAGCAGGAAAAGGGATTTTCTCAACATAAGGTTCAGGTAAAATAGGATCAACAGTACAAACTTCTATGCTAGCAGGAACATGGGTAACAATGTCTTTATAAGGAGCATGGTACTTGTCCCACTCTTTTTGGGGAATTTCAATATAAGAGGCAAAGGCCTTAAAACATTTCGCAAGAACTTGAGGATCAAGACCATGCTCATTACTAATATCACGAAAGTCATCAATTCCCATAAAGGATTTAATGCATTCATAATCATAGTTTATACCTGACTTTCTTTCTTTGTCATTCTCCCAAGCTTCAGTGTTCTCTTGAATACGGTCTAGTAGATCCCATTTAGCTTCTTCCTTCATACGTGTGAATGATCCAGCACAAGAAGCATCTAGTAAATCTTTATCATGAAGAGAAAGCCTAGCATAAAAGTTATTGATAATAATATTGTTAGGGAGTTCATGAATAGGGCATTTAAGCATTAGTAACTTCAATCTTCCCTTGAGTTGTACTCTCTCCATCATGAGGACAAAAGTTATATATCGGATTTCTATCCTTATGAATCTCACTGGGAGTATAGAATTTAGAATAAACGAGAGATGATATTTCCTCCCATTCCATGGATTGCCCATTCTTCAGTAGCTTATACCATTCTCCAGCTCTCCCTTTCAAGGATATAGAGAGTAACTTCTTCTTCACATGTTCAGTTGTGATACCTACACACTTAAACAGCCCACATAATTCATGGATAAAAAGCAAATGATCACTAGGATGGATAGTTCCATCCTCTAAATAATAATTATCCATAACACGATCAACAATACTTGTAGGTATCTTAAAAGGATCTATCTCAACAGGTGGTGGTTCATCTACTACCCTTACAATGGTAGTAGTTTTCCCAAACAGAAAACCAAGTGGGTTGTCCATATTGGAAATAAAGTAACAAACAGAAATAAAAAAGCAATACTCACAGTAGAAGTTTACTTTACCAGTTCCACTCTTCAATAGCACTTCACTCTCCGGCAATGGCGCCAAAAAATAGTCTTGATGACCCACAAGTATAGGGGTGTATCGTAGTACTTTTGGTAATAGGAGTGTTGATCCCAACGAGGAGCAGAAGGTGTTGACTAGTGGTATGGAGCAGGAAATCTCTATAAATACTTAACAAACGGATTTTTAGGGGTTTCCTGATAAAGCAAAAAAACAAAGTGCAAGTAACAAAGACGACGAACACCTGCAGCAAGTAGCCCAATCCTTTCTTAGCAAAGGACAAGCCGGTGGAAATACTTATAAGGACCAAACGTTCTCGAGGACACATGGGAATACTGTCACGTGCTTTCACTTTAAATAGCTGAGTAGTCCTCTTTGGTGTTGTAAGTGTTGTGTGGGTGAACCTGTGCTAATGTACCGACCTTACTTGGACTAATACATACTTGTGATTAAACCCCCTGCAAGCATCCGCAACTACAGGAAAGCAATTAAGATATAAACCTAACCATAGCCTTAAACTCTGAGATCCTACACTCCCTTGTGCAAAGGTGTCCTAACGGGGGTTCGGGTTTCTGCCACTCCGGCAACCCCGCAGTTAGTAGCCAAATACACAATGCATTCCCCTAGGCCCATAAATGGTGAAGCATCATGTAATCAATGTTCACATGACACCACTAGAAGAATAGCACCACAACTTAAATACTAAACCATTGAATAATAACTCAACACAAATCCACTACTAACAACATGACTTCTCCCATGTCCTCAAGAACTAAATGAACTACTCACAAGACATCATATGGATCAAGATAAAGGATGATATGGTGATGGATAACAATCTGAACATAAACAATAATCCAATGGTTTCACTCACAAGCATCAACTACAATAGTAATCAACACCAGGAAAGTTTCCCCTAAGAACTATGCAAGTATTCAACACGATTGTTATAGCGGGATGGAGTGGTGATGATGGTGCTGGTGGAGATGATGGTGTGGATGATGATGATGATGATACCGATGAAGTCTAGCTTGATGACGGTGTTGATGGCGACGATATCCCCTCTCTGGAAAGGAATTTCCCCGGTAGAAATCTGTCTGCCGGAGAGCTCTTTCTCTCTCGGTGTTTTCTGCCCCGCAGAGGCGGCGGAAATCTTTCTGTGGTCGCTCCCCTGGTATTAGGGTTCCGAGAGGAAGTTATAGGCGAGAGGGCGGAGTCGGAGGCCGGCCAGGTGGGCCACACCTCCCCTAGGCACGGCCTAGGGGGGACCCGCGCCTAGGAGGGGTGTGGGGCCCCTGTGGCCCAGTTATGCCTCCCCTTCTGGCTTCCTTCGTCTTCTGGAAAAATATAATTTTCCAATATTTTTATGATATTTTTTTTATCTTCGCGAAATTGCATCAAAACACCTCTTTTTCCATCAGAATCCTGACTCCGGCAGTTCATCCTCCAAGAATCATCCAACATGCAAAAACAGAGAAAAAGACATAAGTAACACCTCATATTAAGGCACATATCAATAAATAGAGGCAAATTATGATATAGAATGGTGATGCAAATTGGACGTATCAATACCTTCAACAAGATAACGGTGCAAAACACCTCCATCTCCCTCCATGACCGAAATTGGCTTGGTTTTCACCGGTGACTATGTGTCTCAACTCGCAACCATGACTAGATGACGGATCACGAGATCCGCCAAACCAGCTGTCTCAGGTCGACCACCTCTGACGGAAGAGATGACCACCGCCGCCAAGCCGAGGGTCTCTGCCCTAGGCATCCTCATAATGCGGAGCAAGAATTGGGGAGCATCCACGCAACACCACTAGCCGATGACAAGAGGCATCAAGGATGGAATCAGGATGGTCGCAGCCCGTTGGACCCAATGGCCCCGGATCAAGCGCGCCTCCTACCAGCCCCTCGGCCTGTTCTAGCGATTCACTCCGGCCGCCTCTGCCCGCCATCACCGTATCGGGGCCGAGATCTCTGGACGACCAAGAAGAACAGAAATCCATCGCCGCGTCGCAGGGGTTTTGCTAGCGACTTACCGGTGGTGGCAGATGAAGGGATATGCGGGAAGGAGTCGAGAGGCAGCGGGTGATGACCGCCCGGTGTGGCCCGACGGCGGCCACACGGGGTCGGGAGAAAAAATACCCTAAACTTGCTAACCGTGCACCACTTATATCTTTTGAAAACTATGCTCTAGTAGCATGCTCTCTATAGAGGAGCCTTTGAATCGATTCGACACGGAGAAGCATCTCATGGAGCCCTCGTATGCTCCATGGACTTGTGAAGGTGCAGCCGAAGCTAATGTCACCTTCCGCCTCCCCTGGCTGGAGAGAATGCAGCAGGCAACTACTGAGACCAATACCTGGCCTCTGTGGTCGATCTGTGCCTGGGAAAGTGAAATGTTGTGGGTTCACTTATCTCAATAAAGCTGAGGGCAGGGATCCCAAAATGCTCAGCATGGACTTGCCACCACTCGCAGATGTTGGCTTGCACTGTTGACTCTAGTGGACAATTTTTATGTCACGTCTGATGTGCAACGTCTTGTAATTTGCAAGTGGCTGTACTGCATGGATAATGCAAAGAAATGGACAGCACCGGAGAATAGTATTCCCCTATAGCCCTCGATTTGATGTCGTCGATTTGTCTAGAATTACAGGTCTTGATTAGATATCATAGATTTGTATAGATTCATATATATCTATATATTAAAAAGTATCTAGATATATATTTATTTTGACAAACCTATGAAAAAGTATTTTGGACGGAGAGGGAGTATAGTACTCTAAAACCACATCAAAGTATTTCACAACGGAGGAAGAAGAAAAGAAGCCGGCCATGGTTGCTTATATGTAGACTTAACAGTTCTGGCACTAAATATGAGGCACAGATAGTTGCATACGAAAGATCGACGCAGTTTAGAGTGTATTTGGTAGCTTGCAGCCGATTTTTGGCCTGGCCGGAGGTGGGCAGATTTAGGCGAAAACAGGGTTTAGTACATATTGTGCAGCTCCTTTGGTTGATTGCATGAGTGGTGGTGGCATTGAGCTAAGTAGTGATTCAAGGGGTTCGGTCCGGTTTGTACCTGTTACTGGACCTCTGCACCTATAGTAAAATTGCAGGTTAAAGGGTCAGCCCGCACCTCTCTAGTCAGGGTAACGGGTAACCTCAGGTTTGACCCTAATCTGACTGCTGCCATAATGATGCGCAGCTGATGGCTCCGTAATCTGACTGCTGCTGAAATAATGCTGCTAGCCAGCTTGTTGTTAGATCAACTACTAGCTGGTCATACAATGAAAACTGTACTCCCTCTAACCAGTTGACTCAAATTTGTCTACATACGAGTATATCTAGCCAAAACTTGACTAAAAACATTGAGCCTCCATTATGTCCAGTGATCGAAATACTCAGCACTACTCAGTTTTGTCCGGTGATCAAAATACTCTTCACATTGAGCCTTCTTGCTCTAGCCCAGCCTCGTGAATACCCACACGGAGCGTTTTCACTTTTGACCGTCACTACACTGATAGGTGGGAACACGGAATTTGGTGATACAGTGATATCACTTATAACAAGACACCATGATACCACTGTCGCGCTATGATACTCGATGTGGGATGTTTAGTCTCACCTCGCCAACTTACAGAAGGTCAAAGCAGTTTATAAACCCGAAAGTGAAGCAGAGATTCACATCCATCTTGGACATTCCATGAGGATTTGATGGTATATTGATGATTATTTTGAGATAATTCGATGATTAAATCATCAAAATTTAAAGTGGTGATTTATCTTGACTAACCGTGTGATTATGCGGCACCCTGCTAGAACATGGAGCAAGAACGGATGTGGGAGGTGATAACTGTTTATGTGGTCATACACAAAATGATCGTCGAAGATGAGCATGATGAACAAATCTATGGCCAAGGCTGGAAATTTCAGGGAAAATTGGTTCGACCCAAGCCCGGGACGCCATCTACTTTCACACAATTTCTGCATGTGCATTATGAGATTTAAGATCGGACAACTCACAACAATCTTCAGAATGATTTAGTTGGCCATCTGTGGGAATTTGTGGAGAACCAACCGAATGAACAGCTGAACAACTAGCTTCTTTCTCCATCTACAACTTTAGTAAAATGTAATTTGGCTGAACAACTAGCGCTTCTTTCTCCATCTACAATTTTAGTAAAATGTAATTTGGTTGTGTAAATTTTATTCGGACCATACACTTCTATTTGTTGTGAACTATACATTTTTAATTTAATTTTTTTATAATATGTATGTGTATATGTATTAAACTGAGACATATATCAAGTTTTTTTAAAAGAAACAGATTGGATAAATGGGAGGCACCGTTGAATATACCGGCATGGCCTGAGCGGACAGCGATCCGAGGCATGTCCTTCCCGACCCGCAAACATACCAAAACTATGAAAACATGTTTCTTTTGAAGGCCGCCATTGAAGATGCTCATGGAGGTTAGAATATGATATTTTTTGCCAAATCTGTCCAAATCTGAGAACTTCAACCAAATATGACCCCTTTTTGAAACTAATTCGAAATCTAACCCTTGGGTCAGTGTTATTTTAAATGGAGCCAAAGTTGTACAAGTCGACGCTAACACATCAGAAAACTGAACCGAAAGAGGTCGGCTCCATTTAGAACGGCGCCGACGTTGGCTCCATGTTAAACGGCACCAACCTTCCTAGGTTGCCCCCTACTGTAATATGTTAGCGCTGACCTATATAACTTCTGCTCCATTTAAAATGACACCGACCCAAGGGTTAGATTCCGAATTAATTTAAAAAAAACAAATTCGGTTGAAGTTTCGAAAAAAAATCAAATTTGGTAAAAAGAATAACAGAATATGGGCAAACTCGCGTATTTCGTGTGTTTTCTCTTCATCTCCGACAAGATGGCTAGGCACTATCACGCGCCCTCTCCCGAATATGCATCAAGCGAGCACATTATCTGGCATCTGTTGGAGTAGTAATAAGGCTGGTCATAGTGTATAGTAAGTTAGACTAATAACATATACATGTTAGTAGTCTAATTACTACTCTATCTGTTTCGGTTTACAAGTCCTGCACGTAGTTCTATGTCACCAAATTGAGCAACTTAGTATGATGTATATATTAAAAAAAATCATCGGAAACTTTAGACTTTGTATTTTTCAATGATATAATTTTTATATTATATAATTTAAATTATATATGTCAAATTGATAACCTAGATATACGCGTAGGACTTGTAAACTGAAACAGAGAGAGTATTTCATGATGATAATAATTTATTGTAGTAACATAGAATATTATACTCCCTCCGATCCATTAGTTGACTTTAATTTGTCTAAATTTAAATGAATCTAGACACTATTTAGTATAAATAGGTTCATCCAAATTTTGGCAATCCAAGTCAAGTAATATGGATCGGAGGGAGTATTATAGACGTTATTTGTCTCTCTCTTTTTTAATTTTTTATCAAATCATCATTTTAGTCTATGAAGTACTTCCTTTGTTCGGGATTATAGGTCCTACGCGCATATCTAGGTTGTAAATTTAACCAACAAAATATAACTTATATATCAAAAAATTATATCATTAAAAAATATAATCTCTAAAGTTTCTAATGGTATAATTTTTATGCTATACTATTTATATTTTGTTGTTTAAATTGACAACCTAGTTATCCGCGCGGGACTTATAATTTCAAACGGAGGGAGTATAAGTTACCACTTATGTTAGTTCCTCCGCTATGAGGCTGGTCCTAGTGCTAGTATCATAAGGTGTATCATGCATGCCAACTTGGCAAAAATCTGATGTGGCGTCATAATTAATGAATAGAGAGGTGGTTAGTGTATCATAGATAGATACCGTATCATAGCACGTAAAGCTAGAAATCATAATGATAAGTAAATCTTGTACACACATTTTACATAGAGATTCTACAAATCAATAAATACATTACTACTATGATACTACTACATGATACAATGCACTAGAGACATAGTATCATACACTAGTATCATATGCATGATACTAGTATTATGATACTCCCATTAGGACCAGACTGAGCAGACTAAAACAGAAGTGCCCGTGGTCTACACTACCAACGTACGATGTGGGGTCCGGAGAGGGCATGGTCCGCCTTACTTTACCGAGGCAGATAGTGGTAGGGACGCGTTGTGCGTGCATACGTACCGAGTGTGATGGAACAGTGGTACGAACTGTAGTACATGACCGACCATATCTCCTTGGGATGCACGCAGCGTATTGCATCTTTTGGAGCAGGCCTGGCCGGCGGGGCAGCAGCTGTACTACCTGTACGCGACGTACCCTGCCTGCCCTGTCCAGCTGGGTGGAACGCCGTGACGCTCATCGCCCCGCTGTTCTAGTTTGTCTACATGCTCCCTCGCGCGCTTTGCCTGCCAGTCTAGTCCCCACCCCTCCTGATCTAGGCTAGCTAGTGTTATCCTCTAGGGGCTCTTTGCCGCTGCCGGGCCCCCTCAGTGTGCCTACGTACGACGCCGTGCATGCATGCATGCAAGGGGGTACGTGTCCGCTTGCTCTTGCCTGCTTGCTCCCGTGCTAGGCGCCTCGATCCTGCACTGAGCCACAGACTGCATGGGCGGTGGCTCGGCTGCATCTTTGCGTTGGCCCCCTTATGCCTCCTGCTGAAACCTCGGTCAGGACTCGGGAGCCTACGCACCGCAGGTGCCAATCGTTTGCCGTGCCAAGTGGTGCAAGCAGAGCGTGCTATATGCACTACTCTGTACGCTCTCAACTTTACCACTTTTGGGCCGGCCTGTTTTTTTCGCAATGCAATCCACTTCTTTGTTAAACGTGTCACAAGTTGTAATAATTCCTCCTTGAAAAGAACAAGTTCAGAAAAGCTCTTGGTGCACCAGATAGATTATCAGTTTCACCGACGATACAGTTTGAGATCTCCCCCGTAGGCCGTAGTGGTATTCACACAAGCGACCCAGATATAATACGAACCAACCACCATGATGGTTCCATTGGTGCGCTTGGTGCCAAAGACAACCCTACCAAAATATTTGGCAACCCAAAAAGTGCAGCCTTACTGGATAAAAGCCTGTATGGCAGACTTAAAACACACATCATCCAATATACAACGAATGAAACAATGGATTCGAAACCGAGAGACAAACATGTTTTTACTCGCTAGTCGGAAATGAAACAAGGGTACTGATTAGGTACAGCCAAACTGCCACTACACCTTGTCTACTTGGTAACCTTCCCTCGTTACACCACAAACACAAGAAAGAAAATGAAACACTAGCACTAATCAATTCCTCCCTCACTTAAATAATGGTATAACAGAAACATATGATGATGATATAAGCAAAAGACGAAAATGATGTTAAGCCTTGATCTTCTTTATTGTGCTCATCGACAACCACCCTTGGAACCAGCTCTGCCAACGCAAGTTGTAAAAATGAAGCCCATCTGCAGACCAAGAGGCGATTGCCAAGGTTAAAAAAACTGAATAACAGCAAATCATGTTTCAAGTTTTTTCAAAGGATACCTTGGTTAGTGACTCGTACGACCACGAAGAGTAGAAGTGATAGAAAAATCTAACACTTCTAACTTCATGTTACTATCTTTCTGGTTGATCAGAACTCGAAGCTCCATTAGGAGGTGTGGACATGTTGCTCGTTGATCCATTCTCTACTGGTGGAGGATTTCCCCACTTTCTGTCAGATTCCAATGGCTCCATGACGTAAACAGTGCCATCGGTAAGGCCTAGGGCAAATTGACTTGCTTCCGAAGGATGTGCCGCAACCACAACAGGATGAACATTTGAACTGGAGAAGCAACAACATATCAGCAGTTACTCAAAACTCGGTAATTCCAGTTTCTGACTGGTAAATACATCTATGACTTGCTATTATAGGAATAGTTTGTGGAAAACATGTGAGTGGTCAAAAAAAGATTTCATAGAATAGTTATTTTACAACTTCAGTTCACACAGTAAGAAGATCCAAATCATTACTCGTTGAAAGAATACATGACCCCTACCTACAGTTGTTGAGAGCAAAAACAGCTTACAGATCTTTAGTTCTTTTATTCACAACCTCCTACAATTGTATCCACAATTCAGTTTAATCAAGATTGACATGTAGTGCTCCACCACCACATACTTTTTAAAATATGGTGTAAACTGGCAATTCAATACAATAGAACTCCCTCCTGGATTTCATCAGGAGTTGAAACATCTTTGTTCTTAATACCAGAGGATAGATTCAACATATCTAAGGATTGGATTTAGTTTCTCGAGGCAACAACAAAATTGACAAACCCACCAGCAACTTAGTATCTATCAGATACATGCACATGCTAGATAGGTAATGCTTTCAATTACCACTGTTCAATAACTTATCTCAGAAAGGACATGTTATTGCACTGAATTGTAATTTCCTGAGAATAAATATCAATGATTCGATCACCCACTGAACTAAGTAACTGCTTAAAAACAAATATACTAACAACTCAAACACAAACCCTCTGAAATGAGGTCAGGCAAGATCCTAGGAGAAGCAAGAGTTAAAATTAAACCCAGTAGTTAGAGACAGGTAGCCATTCCCCTCCAACAGAGTTTCTATCATGTTCAGTTGAGCCTTATAGAATACCTGATATTTGGGGGAAGATAAGAAGCTGGAAGAATTCGGCATTGGAGTCTCAAACTTGATGCGCTAAATATACAGACAGTGGCATCCAGGAAGCTTGCATAAATCAGTTGACTATCGCATGAGAATGTGGCATGTGTTATTGGAGCAGAATTTTCCCGAACAGGCCACTGAAAGTAAAGGTATGGTGAGCCACAAGAATACTTTCATCGCAATAAAGACTCCGCGTGAAGGATAACAATGAAATTTTACCTGCTTTACGGGTTCTAGTTTTGAAGCATCGTATATGGCAATCTGTGTTTCATGGACAACAAGACAATGCAGTTGGTCTTGGTGGAACTGAACTCGTGTGTCC
Source organism: Avena atlantica (assembly GCA_910589765.1). Taxonomy (NCBI): domain Eukaryota; kingdom Viridiplantae; phylum Streptophyta; class Magnoliopsida; order Poales; family Poaceae; genus Avena; species Avena atlantica. The sequence continues at coordinate 64,448,701 of OU342737.1, forward strand.
AAGATGTTAGATGTTGGGCGACCTGATGGTATCTGCAAAAATCTGCTTCTTTGCCTCTCCCAGCCATCAGTGTTCCAAACACATATCTATAAGAAGAACAATTAGAAACACTAAAGATGGAAAAGAAGTTGCTTGATGAATATGATGTGACTAAATAGTTCAATAACCTGGGCATCAGCTCCAGAGGATACCAACACATTTAACACATTTGAAAAGGCGAGACCAGTAATTTTCTTAGAGTGCCCTCTAAGTTTGCTTTTGACCTGTACAAAGAACAAAAAATATCTTATTTGAGTGTACCTTGTTCATTCATTGTATAGAAGATAAAATAACCATGTTAGAAGATCCTAATACCTCATCAATTCGGACATTGTAGATTTGGATGGTTGAGTCATCCATTCCAATTGCAATTATGTTATTATCTTGAGGATGGAACGCAAGAAAAGTTGCTGCTGGTGGCGGAGGCATAAATGTTGTCATCGTCTGCAGACAGCATAAACATCAGGGGCACCTTCTACATGAGAATTGATAGACATTACACATCATCATAATGATTTACTAACCTTAAAAGTCATCATGTTGAACAAAGAAATTTTCCCTCCAGAAGCTGACATGACATATGAATCATTCTTTGACAGCGCAAAGCAGTGAACTGCCTCTTCAGGATTATTGTCAATTATGTCATTCGTCATGAGGATGCCGCTTGGAGGTTGCCACAACTGAGGCGAAACACTTGCAGTAGCCTACAAGAATAAATAGCAAACTGAACCAATTAGCAACAATCATATGTATAAACTTTTCACATCTGATGAACAGATCAAGCAAAATGAGCGCTATGCATAAGCAAACAGAATTTCACCTTTCCAGTTGAATTCCGTTCATTGCGTGGCCATTTCCATAGTAGATGGACAGCATTTGAAGCTAAAGCCAAGATAGCAACACCAGAATTTGTGTAAATCAGTCTTGAGATCTGCAACAACAGACAAATAAGCTCCATATTATAAACTGAAGTGCACACACAAGATCACGAGAAAATGATGCATATTCAGAACATATATATCAAGGTAAAATGCAAGATAAGAAGTATCACCTTAGTTGTCCTGTGATTATTATCACCCAGCTTTAATGATCTGCACTGAGTTGTATCAGCTATCTCCATAAGCTTCCAGACCTTTGACTTGTCCATTGACTCATCGGTGATTCTAGGTTTTACATCGACCAGGCTTCTGCTGTCTCCATTCTATAAGAGAAGTTCCAGAGTACGGCCAAGTTAGTTAAGATTAATAGAATTTTCTTATAGAACAGATCAACAGAAAAGGTATCTGAGCAAACCATTGCAGCTATAGCTGATGGAGCAGCAGTTCCAGAACTGGTTGCAGCGGCAGCGGCGGCTGCCGCGGCAGCGGCAGTCAACGGGTTTATTAGAGGCTGCACCAATAGGGAATGGTTGGACCATGCATGTGGAAAAAATGAAAAACATCTCGGAAAAGTTTATTGATTACAAGAAACTACCTTTGTTACAGTCTCAGATGCACTACGAGAAGCATCAAAAGAACGATTTTCCAGTGTGCGCAACAAACGAACACCATCAGCATTTGCTAACACCTTTATACCATTATCAGTAGTAGAAACAGCCAACAGACTACCCTCCTTGTTAAAGCGGATACGTGGGCTTGCCTGATAATTGAGGGACCAGCCATCAGGTTAGAACAAAGAAGTTTTTATTTGATTTGTATCGAAAAAAACTATTCACAAACATAAGTTCACATGAAGGAAAACAAACTCACAGGTAGGCCACCATCAGCTTCAATGGTAGTCAGAAGACCAGTGTTGTCCATGTCCCAAATCTTTATCACGAATTCATCTCCAGCAGCCAAAAACCTATTACGTGTCGTATCAAATTGTACAACACCCATAGATCGCTTACGAAATCCCTGATATGTTCTCTTCACAGCACCTTCACTCTCATTCCATTCCACCAAGTGTGATTCACCATCCTTGCTAGTCCCGCAAGAAAACAGTCTAGACGGAGGAAAGAAAAAAAATGAACAACATACAAACACATGTATATTTCTAACTGGAAGTGTTAAAAGCGAACTTAGAAGACGAACCTTGAACCATCAGCGCTATATGCCATTGTAGTGCACCAATGGCCTGGTGCATCATAGTCAACTCTGGACCCCAGATTATCATATAGCCATGCCTTTATCTTTCCATCTAAAGCAGTTGAAAAGATGAACTGCATAATATGCAAAGCAACCAACATTAGCTTCCTACAGAAAAAAGGATATAATATTGTACAATTGACTGTCATAATAAGGGCATGAGTACCTGAATATTTTCCTTATAATGTGGACAAACTGAATAAACAGGAGCTTCATGACCTTCAAAGGTAAACTGCTTTGTTCCAGTAGTAGCCTCCCACACCTAATATGCAATTATAAATAAAGAGTTCATATTCCTCAATTAAACAAAGTTAATAGAGTACCGGAATTAATACCATGAACTCACCTTTATTGTCTTATCATCTCCACAGGTAATTATACATAGCTGCTTATTAGGATGGGCGAATGCAATGTCATTTACACCACCAACATGTGCATCAATCTAATCAAGAAACAAAAGATAATTAACTCAGGAAACAAGATAATAAATTATGTATAAGACAATGAACCATAAGCGGACAGTAATAGCTAAGCTATGCAGTCATACCTCCAAGTGTTGCCTAATATCATCGCCACCATGATAAGAATAAATCTGTACTATATGCCTTGAATAAGCAACACCTTTTAAAAAGAGAATAACATTAGAGCAGTGTCAACGAGAAAGAACAGAAGAAGAAAAAAATACTCGCAGCATCTTACCAAACAAGGTTCCATCAGGACTCCATATTATGCGATTAACTGACACGGTAGGATCCTTAACCAGCCCTGCCTGTTCATACAATTTACATTAAACGCATACTTAGATTGAATATGGGTAAAAGAAACACCAACTTACTGAACTACATATTTTCAGTGACAAACCTGGAGGGCCATAGAGCATTTCCCAAGCTCCCACACCTTGAAGTTTCTTGCAGCGAGTCTTTCCTTGGTGCCAACATCCCACAATCCAATGTCACCAACATTGGTACCAACTAGAACAGATACAGAGTAAAAATTGCACAAAATGAGATGCTAAGGGAGTGATAAAATGAAACCAGATTTACAATGGGAAGAGACATATAACTTACCAAGAAGAAGGGTTTGTTGAACTGGATGGAAATCCATGCTCATTGGAGCTGATCCTTGACTCAATGTCCGTGCAACAGCTTTATGGAAATCATCTTGCGGATAACTGTGGCTTTGCGGGTAACTCTGCATCATATTCACCGGAAGATTCACCTGTGAAAAAACAAACCATGATTCAAATCAAGTATAAACTGACAACTTATTAGGCAGAACATGAAGTATTATCAAGTATCAACTGCAAGAATCCAATAGTGGTGACAGGTCTTTGAGAAGAAGAAATTAACCATACCTCCTCAGACAGCCCAACAGGTCTAGGCCTCTTAGAGACATGATCAGAATCTGCAGATGGATAATCCATAGAAGGATTGGCAGTCGAGGGTGTCCTAGGATGCTTCAACATAGCAGCTACAAGACATACATGCAGAATAGAATTAATCAACAATATGTGATACGAACTATTCACAGCATTCCAGATTTATCTGCAACATTAACAAACAGAAGTACCAGGATTCGTAGGAGTACCAAATCCAATAGCACCTCCAGAAGCAGAAGGGTGTGTTACTGCTGGAGGGTTTGACATCCAGCCAGCAAGAGGTGCAACAGGTGTTGGCGCAGGTTGAAAAGGCTGAAACAAACATAAATCAGGTTATAAACAATTCAAAACTTCTGCATATACATTTAAGTATACAGGTATGATCAACGAGCTTACTACGTGGGCACCAATTTGGGCACCAATTTGAGCACCAATCGGAGGGAAACCACCAGGTTTAGGTATAGATCCAAGTAGTGGATTGTTTGCTGGTGATGGAGCACGTGCGCCATTTGGTTGACCACAAGAATGATCAACAAAAAGGGTCTTGATGTCAGGATTAGGCCTAGGGTTTTTGCAAAGCTGGTGCTGCCAGTTTAAGCTGCCATATATTACAAAATAACGTTACAATTGAAGTTGATGGTGGAGACAAAAAAAATTACAATTTAACATGAAGGAAAAGTAGAACTAGTTGAATCGGTAAAAATTTGTCACATCAAGATATTTTTTCAATTCAACTCCACAACATGAAGTCCACAGGTAAACGCTTCCGCATAATAAGCTATCATCGGATTCTTTACTCGTTTTAACTTCCAAGTTGTATTTGACTATGAACTGCTGAAAGAACGAAATTGCAAACAAAAAGGCACGGCCGTTTTATGACTAGGACCCATAAAAGCCATCATGAAAAGAAACTGTATTTACAATTTATTTGTAAAATTGGGTCAACATAAAGATTTTGATCCATGAATAGATCAAGTTCTTCAGAAAAACGAATGAACAGCAGTCATCGTTTGTTAGGAGAAATAAAGCTAGGTCAAATTTACGAACCAAGCAGAGGTGGTTTAAATAAATTTGGGGAGGATGGAATGTTGGTCACAGCCTTATTAGCTTATAGCATCTTTATCAGGCTAGCTTGAACAAGAGAAATAGGGGTCAAAGTCCTCTGGTGATACTAAAGTAGTCTTTACTGGATTTAAGAATGTTCAATCAACTAGTAAATCTACACCTAACTGCAAGCATTAGCAGTTTGGCACAAAGAGATATGCAGCATAGAAGAATAAATAAGATTTCCAGATAACAGAGAGTTAGGGCTCTCAGAATATTTTTCATCGTGTGCTACCTCTGGTTGATAAGTGTCCGTAATCTAGAACTCTTCAGATTAGGGAACTGGAGCTTGTCACGGAACAAGGGGTTAGCTTCGATCAGCTTCTTGAGCTCAACAAGCATTATTGCTCTTGCAGATTTTGTATCGCCATACTTGGAGAGCTGCTCATTCTCCCTATAGAGATAAAAGGTTAAGCCACTCGACAGTTAGAGCCAACGAAAACGATGGCAAGAACCTAGTGTAAAAGAATGCAATCGCAAGGAATTTACCTGAAGTTCTCCAGAGTCAATAGCTGTGTGATCTCCTTAAAGAGCTCCTCGTTGAAGGATGCAAATACCTTCAGGTCCTTGACCAAGATTTCAACCGCCTTGGACCGATCATGCCTGGCAGCAAGGAACCCAATATAATCATCAAGGCTGTCCAGCATTTAAAAATGTAATACCAGAGAAACCTCTCCCGTTTGCTGCACATACTTATCGAGCGCCTCGAGATACTTCTGCTTGCGGATCTCGAAGAATATCTTCATGGAGTAGCGGTTGTCGTCAACTTTGGTGAAGCCGCCAAGGTAGCGCTCCACTTCGTCCCAATTCCCGTTGATCACCTCGTCCTCGAAGTACTTCATGTTGAAGTAGAATCCAGACTCCTGCTCAAGCCTACAGAACAGACCCAGGTGAGCACACACCACTAGCTAGACAAACAAATTGAATTTTGTCATTTTTATGTTGGATGATGAAATCACTCACTTGTGGACGGTCTCCTTGAACTTCTCCTCATCGAGGAACTGCAGGATGAGGAAGACGAGCTCCCGGCTGAGAGAAGACATCCTCCCTCCCTCGTTCCCGGAGGAGGCGGCAGATGCGACTTGGCTCCTAAACCTACCCTACGGGGGCACAGGACCCCCTACTCCTGTACAATAAGATTCAGATTCCGGTCAAGTTTCTCGACCGCCCAGAGCCGCAGCGGAATACTAGGCGAAAAAATACAGATCAAAAAGCGAGATCGATCCGGGCAGAGTTATTAGGGCTTGCTTACCGACGGAAGGAACCGGTCGGGCCGGATCTCCTCCGGTCCGCCCCGCGCCGGACGGGTAGAGGCGAGCGGGGTTGGAGGGGGAAGTTGGAGGCGGCGTGGTTCTTCTGCGCGCGCCGCCGGCGGAGATCGGGGAGGGCTCGGCTCGGCGGCTTCCCGATTTGGGGGCGGCCGGGGCTCTATCGCGAGAGGACCGAGAGAGCCGGGAGGATGAGACTGAGCAAAGGGCAGTATCGTAAGTCAACAAAAGGGACCGCAGGGGGGAGCAGGAATTTTTCTATTTATATAAACCCCAGGAAACGATGGTAGTGGAAAGAAACAGAAGAGAAAAATAGGTAATGGCGTGTCGCGGACTTAGCTTTCCAATTCCAAGCAATAATATAAAGCACGTGCAGGATAAATAAATACTCATACTGCTGCTACCTTTATTTATGATGACACGTATAAACCGGTGGAGGAAACGGACTGCACTGTACGTCGAACCAAACCCTAGATCTGTTCCGAACATGTCTGCTTTCCGGGGAATTTTTTTTTTTTTTGGAAGACAGCGTGAGAGTAGTGGTAGAGACTTGGAGACAAAAACGCGAAACGATTCCGTGGTGAGATCTACACGAAAAGCATCGAGCCGCGCCGGCCAGGGCAGGAAGAAAGAACAGAATTGGGGCGGTCACCTAGAGTTTTTTTTTTCAGATCCTAGATCTCGGTAACAAGGTCTTGGTTTTACCTCCCGATAAAGTATCCAAACCAACAACTGTACACGGTAGTAACACGAATCTATTTCTCTGGAAAATAAAGGGACGTATGCTGCACTTACGGAGCTTTTGTGGTTGGTGGGAGCTCCTGGTTCGAGGGACCAAGGCCAGAGGCTGCGTGGGGAAGGGGGGAATGGCTTTGGAGACTAGGGCAAGGAAGGCGTAACCACCTCTCTCCTATTTATAGGAAATCCTGATATTGCCGCTGATAAGCTACATGGCTTATCATCTTGTAGTGGGCGTATCGATCTGCTTATCTACTTATGATAGGTGATACGTACAGCGTGATTAGCCACCGCACTAGGGAGATGGTGGTGGGTCCACATGGCTCCGTCGCCATTAATGAAAGGGAATCCGGGGTGGGATTTGCTTTTGAGCCAAGACGTCGCCTCCAGTCTGTCCTCAACTACGGAAAGAAACCTTTTAATGCTCCCAGAAAAAGTCTTTTTAATTTGAGGTAATAACATCTTTAGTCCCACAAGTTGCAGACTAGGTGTAGATTAGTCCCACAACTAGCAAATGTCTATTCTGTTGTCCCACAACTTGTTTAACCGTAACAAACCCGTCCAATAAATCTAAAACCGAGCCATGTTGTCAAACAGTCGGCGCTGCCACTTTGCAGACAGGTCCTTGTACGAAAATATCATATTGGGCTGGTCCTTCCACGTGTTTTGAGCAGGGCCTGTCATGATAATAGAGTGGCAACCGTTTCAAGACGATCGCTAATTTCTCGCATCGGTTTCCTTTCCTGGTGTTCTTTGTTAGTTTCTTGGCCGCCGAAGATGCACACGACGTCGCCTCCTTTTCCCTGCCGTTCGTAGCGGTTGAGCAACGAGATGCAGCCGGACCTGCAGTGCCGCGAGTGGAATGAAGATCCCCTGCGGTATGGAACGACCGAATCTTCTCTCCTGAGCTGCGCATGATCAAATTCGTTGGCCGATGATAGGGAGGGATTCTGGGCGTTGGGGAAGTCGAATCAGTAGTTTGGCATTGCAAATTCAGAGTCATTGTATTTTACGAGCTGTTCATGCCTTGTTGCCGACGGCTCTGCCTCTTAGTTTTGGAGCAGATTACTGTTTGCTTTTGTTAATTTAGGTTTCCCTAATCAATCAAATTCAGGTGAATTACTATGTAATGATTGTTGTTGAAGATGTGTAGGACGGTGATTAGTCGAATTGGGCTATAGTGATCTGTTTCCATTCGGCTAAATTTTAAACTGTTATCTGAATTTTTTGTTGATGGTCAGTCTTTTATCTAAACTTTTATATGAACAAGCTACTGATTTGTTGTTAGTTTAGGAGCGGTTTATGTACGCTTGCCACTATTGCCACGTCCATAGATAAATGTTAGTCCCTGTCATGTATGAAAAAGAACCATGCATGAAAAAATAAATATTACAGCTGCATCCAATATCATAAGTGATTTGGAAATGACATAAAAGGGCATATCCCATGGATCACGACCAAAGAAAAATAAAATCTCAGAAGTGATTTGTAAATACAAAATAACATGTATTATGGTCAAGCATAACCCACTGATTTCATACAAAGGATCTCATAGAAAGACCAAGAAAAGTACACTGATTTCAAACAAAGATCAAACACAATACACTATTTTCATATAAAGAGGTTACAAAGTGCATTACAAACACCATTACATACTTCCCTGACATTCTATTTGCATTCACTACCAAACAGCACTACAAAAAGCTTTCCTTCTTCTTCTACTCTGCCTTCTTCTTCTACTACTTTGTCTCCTTCCTTCTTCTTCTGCTCCGTCTCCTTCCTTCTTCTACTACTACTATGGCTCCTCCCTTCTTCAACTACTCTGGCTCCTTTCTTCTACTACTACTATGGCTCCTCCCTTCTTCTTCTACTCTGTCTTCTTCCTTATACTCTTATTCTCTGACTCCTTCATTCTTGTTCTCTGTAATTTCAGTACCAATTATTTCTGATTAGAAACCAACTAAGAAGATATATTGCTCTTTATGAGGATATATTGCTAAAATTAGTACCGAAAAATGCATTAGTGCCAAAATAAATAAAAATAAATGACTCTGAGGGTACATAATAATATACATGTAGCAGATAACACGAAAATACACATAGTTCCAATCTTACAAAATTCAAACACACTTGTCTTTAACAAACTAAAAAACCTTGTGATGCTACCATCTGACTATGTTCAGATAAACGGGGCATGTGAAAAAACTAATAGAAATAAGAATTTACTGGTTTCAGGTGATAAAATCGTAAAGCTCTGGTTTGTATGCATTCATAAAGAGAAAATAGAGAAGTGAGAAAGATTGTCAATGTTCTGAAATCAGAAGGAAAGAGAGACAGATTGCATGTTTATCTCACTGATAAGGAGTAGTACATACTACTTTTTCTCATTGCAGGAATGGAAAGGATAACAAACAATCGCTACAATACTCTTCCAGTGAAATGTAGCTCTACCAAAAAATATTATTCTAATGGAAACTGCTGAACCTACAACTTCAAATTAGTGCTCAATCGGTTTCACCGCAACTCAGCAGTATGAACGTGCTAGTGTATGCTTAAGAAGAGACCATTATCACATTAAGTGGACATGTTACAAACTAATAAGATAACTAAATCCTTGTGCATATCTCAAGGTTCTGTTCATGCCCTGTTTTCAATCAAATTACAACCAAAATTAACACATTCAGTTAAATTTCAGAATCAGAAAACGGGAAACATACCAAATTGTGGCGGTCTCCACGCCGCACAATGATTTGGTGCAGACAGCCAAGCGGATGGCCGCCGGTTCCTACGGTCTAGCTTGCCATAGAGGATGCGAGCCTGCATCTTCAGGCTCGTGTTCGACCGGAGGCTCGGCCGCCATCCCGTTGGCCCCAACATCCTCTCCCTAGCCTCCTCCGGCGCGAGCATGAAGTGCAGCCGTATGACCTTGTCATACAGCTCCGTATCATCGAATCACCTCCGTATGTGCCTCTGTCCGTCCTCCTGCCCCAGACTCGCCTCTGCCCCCGTCGAATCACCTCCGCCTCGACTATGCCTTCGAGGCGCCGATGCTCTGCTACCAGCAGCCGGGGGCATGGGCATGCCCCTCCACCGCGCTGCAGTGTGACGAGGTGTAGGGTATCTCCCGTTCTTTCCAGCGAGTGTCACTCCTCTCCGCCATGGGATTCGATTTTCCCCTCTGCCCCTGCCGAGTCGCCTCCACCATCGTTTCTGGAGTTTACAGCTCGTGAAATTGTGATATGTGCAGAAGGGAAGTGAGGACCTGTCTGCAAAGTAGCAGCGCTGACTATTATACGACGTGGCACGGTTTTAGACTAATTGGACGGGTTTGTTACGGTTAAACTAGTTGTGGGACGGTGGAGTAGACATTTGCTAGTTGTGGGACTAATCTGTACCTAGACTGCAACTTATGGGACTAAAGATGTTATTACCTCTTTTAATTTGTATTAGAAAACAAGTCCATGCGTTGCTATGGATTAATCTTTACTAGTAAAACTTATTGATGAAGTTTTTTCTACCAGAAATCAGTCTTTAGGACTGAACTTCTTTATGGAGACATAAAATTAGTGTTGTTCGTGTTGTCGTAAAAATGGTTAATCCTCTTTAACTTGTCGGCTTTCTCATGTAGAAAAGGTGCTCTTACGATATGTTTCCATGTGTAACTGTCTTATATTTCCTCCGTCACATGTTGACACGCTCAGTGAAAACACTCGATCTACTTTCTTCCTCCGTCTCAAAATAGATATCGTAGATTTGTGGAGTATATAGATTCATCTAAATTTAGGCAAACTTTTAGCATATATTTTGAGACAGAGGGTGTATATGAATGTTTCGGTCTAAGTGCATCTCGTATCCTTATTTTCCCAAGTCTAAAGTAAGTTAGATACACGTGAGAAGTCCAGAAGCTTAAAAAAAATCCTAGTACAATGTTTGTCCTAATGAAAAAGACAAATAGTCAACCCCCTTAGCTACAAAATTCTATGTCATTATCTTGAACTTGGATTTTCACTCGTCGCACCCAGCTGCTATGGATCTCTCTCTGCCTCCTCCCAATCGAATCCTACTTCTCTGATCCTCTTTCCCCTCCCTTACAGACTCCAAGATCTTGTTGCAATGCCCCCACGCGTCTGCAATCTTTGGTCGGATCTGCCGTTTGGTAGCAACATAGACCAAATCAACGCTCTGGCAGCTTATCTCTCCTTCCTTCGGCCTCTCTCAGAGCCCAAGCTCTCTCGGCTCCCGTATCCAACTCGCCCCAAGAATTCCAGCTGCGTTGCCTATAGTCCGGCGGTCGCCTCCTACCAATAGCTCGCCCAACTCTCCCCCGTCTCTTTTTGCTCCGTTCAATCACCGTTGTGTCCCAACTCTCCCCCGTCTCTTTTTCTCCGTTCAATCGATGTCGTGTTGCTTGTATATATATCTTAGAAGGGACTGATTCCTGTCAATTTGGAAGCACATATAAACCGGTGAATGGGGCAAGGTGGGACTAATATCCGTGCATTTTCTCCAATTTTTACCGGTAAGGATAACGATCGTACTTGCTCGTGGCCTAATAGGAGAAGCCCAGTAGCACGACGTTGATCGATTGGGAGAGAAAAATGATACGGTACATACGGTGTGGCATAACATATATTATATAACTTGGTGGAAGGGTAGAACGGTCCCAAAAAATATTGGACCGGGAAAAACACTTCGTGCTCTATTATTAGGTATGGATATCAAAGAATACGTCACCAGACAAAATTATAATTTGCATTATCAAAACTTTATATTCTCTCCGTCCCAAAATAGATGTCTTAGATTTATCAAAATTTGATGATAAATTGCGGTGACCCAGCATACCACTGCATGGTGTAGTACACTATAGTCGTTGACATAACACCAATGAAACACCGTTCACTAGTATTACATCCCTAAGAGTAGTACAACAGAAACACAGCAGGTCCAAGACGTGACTATAGGTTACAATTCAACTCTTTACACAAGATCCAGAGAACACTCTAGGTTAAAGAGAGAGAAAGAATCTTCTTTCAAAGAAGAATCAGAAATAACAACTCAAAAACTATCATACTATTAAGACTAGTATTTTAACTAATGGTCTGGCATTGCTGCTATTGCAATACACTACAGAAATAGGTTCTATGGCTAGAGATTATATTCATATCTAGTCAGAAACTTCGTCTTCACTTGAGTTGATGTATATGTTGACTTACTTAACTTTATTGAAGAGCTCGAGCTTTTGATGATGATTCCTGGAGCATAATTTGATGTAGACATCGTCTGTACTGGCTTTAGAACCTAGCAAGGGTTAAAAAGATACTTTTGAGTACGAGCGTACTCAGCAAGTTCACTAGAAAAAGAGTGTTTGATGCACTATAGCTACAGCCACAGACCGTAGGTCGTAGGCAATGCAAGTTTTCGTAAACATTTCTTTAAAGGTTGCTTTTATTCTGAAAAGCTATGTCTGTCAGCCTTCACGGGTTTACCAGAACTTTCATGGAGTTCCTTTCCCGCCGCGTTCGCAGCTCCTTTCCGGAACAGGGAGTAACAAGTTACAGTTTTTACACTCTGCAGAGGTGCGTCACTTTACCCATGAGAAATCTTAGCTTTGTTGCACATCCGAATTGCAGGTTTGTTCACACTTCCTTGGTGTGAGGCCTAGACTAAGATCCAAGCCAATCACTGCCTTCTCCGCGAACCCGCATGTCTCCTTGGTGTACGCCAGCCCACCTATTGAATTACGGCAATGGCAGTACAGACCGTTCAGATGCCGGAACTATCGTGGGACGTTGAGGGCTCCCACCTATATGCTGCACATCCTCTATAAATTACCATATAATATGCACGCTACGAGTGATAACAGCCACGACCCGCACATCCGGCTCCATGCGAGAGGGAAAAGATACAGCTGGCTTCTCCGTCCCATTCCAAATCTCATGGTCAACGCGTAATATACGGCGCAAGAATCACTGGCGACATTGGTTGTTAAGTCCTAGATAATATGTTCTTTTACCACCGGAACTCTTATAGTAGGTTATTACCTCATGGTAAATAACCTATAGTCACATTATTATGAAAATAGTGTTTTCTGACCTTTTTCAAATGCAGGTGATGATAACACTGGTTTTGTAAAATACTTTACAGAAAATAATCAAAGGACATGAGCAAGTGTGAACTTGCCTTTTGTGATTGCAAGATTATGCACTCACGGTCTTCAAGATAATATAAGATCCAATAGCTGAAATCTGCATCATTGGTCCGGTAAGGACTAATGTTTAAAGAAGCAAGATGCTTTTATGCATAAGTAATGTAATGCAAGTTGATATACGCGAATCCCGAGGATAACGTTGTTCTAGGGTTTGGATACTAGAAAGGGTTTTCCTTGGAATGTGTTGCCCTTTTAGATTAAGTTTCATATATGTGCTTCTTATTAAGGCTTGTGAGTATGTGTGAAATAACATGTAGACATAATGGCATACAACAATAAGATATACTAATGAGATGTGCTACTCAAGTACTGCTTATATGTGAATTATCTTATCTTCGAGTTTTATCTTGCAAGTGATGACATTTATAAGGAACTGAAGTGTTAACAATCCTAGGTATATAAGTAAATCTCAATGTACTGTGATTATTATTAATTGTCATTTGATGTTTGAAGTGGCAAAAAGAATAACTTTTGAAGAAAAGATTCCTTTATTAAAGTTTAAACAATCTGTGTGGTTAATCAGGTGTGGTTGATGTTGTTTGTACTTGCTTGAATAGTTTGGATTTGGGATGCTTTACAATTTAATTATGTCAGACCAAAGTTAACTATAAAACACATAACAAGGTTTTAGCATTATATTTAAAGTCTTGTAGACTAAAGTTAACTTTAAAGACATATATGGACTTAGGGTGTATTACTTATGTTAATTGTATCTTGTTCACTTTATATTGTTTCTTTAAAGTTACTCAAGAATGGCATTACTTCCATTTGAGTAGTGGTTTATTAATTTTATAGTGGAATAGAATCATTTATTGTTTTATAAAGGTGTGGTTATGATTTATAATTAAGGAAGTAACATCACTTAACTATTCATGGACTAATTAAATTGTTTTAATTTGTTTATAAACTTGTGGTTAATATAAAGGAATAGGTTTTATTTCACTACAAATTACCCTTGGAGATTTTATTTTGGATAATGATCCTTTTATAAAATAATCTATACTTATGGTTGAATGATAATTCAATAAAATTGCATTTTTAAAATGTGTTGAACCATTTTCACTTCATAATATTAGTATTTAAGACTAATACCATTTACTACATTTAATTGGTTAATTTAAGAATATTAACAAATTTTATTTGACATTCTATGAATTATTAACTAAAGAAATAGGTTTTAAATTCAAGTTATTAAAGTGTTTAACTTTTTATTTAACTTAAAAGTGGGATATTATATTTTTAACATATAGGTATTATTTTTGTGATCATTTTGGTATATTACACTTATTTTTGTGATTTAAAAATAATAAGATATGATTTTTATAAGATTTATTACTTTATAAACAATTAATAAATATTAAATATTTAATTAAGTGGAATAATAATGCATGATTATAATTTTAAATTATATTTCTTATTTTTCTAAGATTTTTGGTATTTTATTTGTATTTTTAATATTTACTAATATTAAATATGATTTATCAAAGTATTATTACTTATAAAACCTTTATTGAATAACATTTATCAAATAAACATCATAATAATATTTTATTATAATTTTAAGTTATAGATTTTATTTTTCTACAAAGTTTCATATATTATACACATTTATCTGATTTATAAAACAAAAGTTATTAATGAAACAAGATTTAATCATTTTATTATATTGGAATTAATATTGTTTTATTTAATTCCTACACAGTAAATACTTTTCTTACTTAGACAAGGTATACCCCAAGTCACAGACAGGTGGGGCTCAGGGCCACGTTGATGTGCCACGCTGGCGTGGACCAGTCAAAGGGTGTACTTTGTCAAGATGACGCAAGCATGACGTCATCATGACGTCACATGAATTGTGGAAATAAGATGATAGATCATTTATATGAAACATATATTATGTTTGGTTAAATATTTAGTGTTTAGTGTTTATCAAGACTTCCTATCTTACATATTTTATAATTCTAATTTTTACTTAAAGAATTCCTTTCCTAGATATACTACTTCTTCCTATCCATCACCATGAACTAACATGATGAGCTTTACTTCACAAAAATATCCATACTTGGTTAAATCAACTATTCTACTGCCGATAATCTCCAATCCATCAAGTAGTTACTTCTAACTCCAATCATACACTTCCTTAATCATCCATCACTAATACTACTTCAGTAGATGCATATATCAAATTCTACTCTCCTTAAGTGTTTAGTATTTCCCAAGAGGAAGATACTACTTCTCTAATTCAATGTGCTCTAGCATCATCTTAATCATACTATCATATCTCTACCTGATTCCAGTAACAATTACTCCAACCTCACATTATATTAATGTGACCTGTAATGGCTAATCTAGGATAATAAATCTATACTATGTTCAATCATGTTTTATCCACCAATGCCACTTATACCTAGTATAAGCATTCAATATTGGTGAATAATGCATGATCATTATAATTCTTTGATCCTTTATGGTTCAGGTTTCTAGTTGGCTAAACAAGGCTTCCATCCATACAACATTACAGTTGTATTATAATTATCTTCTATTTAGCTCTATTGGATTAAGAGATATAATTTATTGACCATGCCTACTTGATCCAATAGGACTACTCCTGGTAACTATCTTTAGACTTCATCCTTGTAGTCTTCTTTGTTACCATATTGATTTGATTTCCTCCAATCACTCCCATCCTAGAGATGACATTTAAAACTAGCATCACTATTTACCTCTTCTTACTTCTTTCTTTATAAGCCTTAAGTGAATGCTATAATAAGGTTAAGAGTTGATAGATTAAGAATTGGTGAATCAATAGTTGATTTCTCAACATGGATGAACAACAAATATAAGGATAGGATTCAATAGAGATGATAAGAATTGATATGGGAAGAAAAATATATGGTGAATGATCTTGACTTTGGTTTCTTTCCTACTCAATCTCACTAGAGAGTTAAAGTTAGGTATTTCCATGATACTAATAGTATAAGTAGATGAGATTAAGATATAGTTGTTACATTCTTATTATTTGTGTTATATTTATAATTTGGTATTCATGAGTGGTTATAATGAATACTATGATATGATCACCTAAGGATCAAGTATAAATCACTAAGTAATGTATTAGGGTTTAATTTTTATTACATTTGATCTACCCTTAGATCAAATCATGTTTACCTAAAATAAGGTTTTAGCAAAGGTCATATTGAAACTTATCGCAGTCAACTTTGTGATCTACTTCAATTCCATCAAGTTAAGAGAATATTCAATCACTTTGACAAGTTTTTATTTAAAAGCGCAAAAATTATTCAGATTTTCTATGCATGAATGCAATGCATACATTTGTGTTCAGCTTATTTCTAAGATCTAATACTGGAATGTTACATAAATCTAAGACATCTATTTTGGAAACAGAGGGAGTATGTTATTCCCTCTGTTTCAAAATAGATAGAGTAGTAATTATTTTCACAAAGTTAAAACATCTTATATTATGAAATAAAGAGAGTAGTAATTATTTTGGTTATCAAAATACGAGTTTGGACATAAGGCGAGATAGAGTCGGGCATCACACATCCACAATAGCTAACCTATAACCTTTGTGGAATTTTGGGCAGACTATGAATCAAGTGGTCTCGTCGTCAAGCTCGAGCCATGGGGAAGCTAAGTTCACCCATATTTGTCCATGTGACGCCAGGGTGACACTAGGGGTATTCTTAGGTAAGTAAATACCAAAGATTTTGCAAAACGGTTATAATTTTGCAAAGAACCGATGATTTTAGCAAAAATGTGATGATTTTAGCAAATTGAATACCAAAATATCAAAATGAATACCGACAAGCAAATTCTTAGCGGCGCCGCCATCTTCTACACCATCACCGGCGTGTGGCGTGCGTGCATCGATGATCTACACGTAACACTGGGATCTGCACATGCGCATGATATCTTTCAGTTTTCACCATGTGTTTTTATGTTTTGTTTTGTCAGTAGTTATAAAATTATTATCGCAGCAAGAAGTGATTTTGATGCAGGTTGAAGATACATAATGATAATAATATGGTCATGATTTCATGTAAAATAGTCATCTTCTACCGTACCACCACCACACGTGTTGCATTGTTGATCTTGCGGCATAAAACTAGGCCACATACTTACACCACAAGACCAGGCTTCGTGTATGCGCACGATATATTATACGCCTCTCGATCCATAATAATGTATGGATTGGAGGGGTAGTTTTGACTGTTATCTTTCTGTGCAATATTTGGCTAGAACTTTTTCCATTTTGAAATATAAGATGTTTTAATTTTGTAAAACAAATATATCTAGACCCTTTTAAGTGTGTAGGTTCATTCAGGTTTGGAGTGAATCTACACACTAAAAAGGTCTAAAGAAGTTTAGATATATTTATTTCACAAAGCTAAAACATCTTATATTATAAAATGGAAGGAGTACTTATTAATAAAGACTGAGTGTTATCTCTATATTAATTAAGAATGAACCATATTGTGTTATGTAATTCAAGTATAACTGAGGATGAATCCTTATTATTATTGTACCATGATCTTTTACATTTAATATTAGGTAGGAATAAAACTTGCGTACATGATTGTCGTCTTTGCCATCTTTTTAGGCTCTGGGATTGAAATTATACAAATCGTATGCATCACTAGATGTAGAGATGGGGGTTTTAATTTGCTTCCTTTTAGAAAGAAAATAAAATAAAATCAGATAATAGTAGAGAGCATTATTAGATGCAGCAGTCAAACCAAGGAAACAGAGAACAATGTTAGTTGTAATCTATTATTGCATTTGGTTCTTAATCCTTACCGGGCATTCTCCTAGTTTTCTTGATTATGTTATTTTAAACAATGTTAATTTGAAATGTCAAAACATCTTATATTAAGGAATTGGCGTAATAGTTATTATGAAGATTGAGCGATATCTATTCATTAATTAAGAACGAATGGTATTCATTAATGAAGAACGAATGTTATTCATATTGTGTCACGATAATTCACGTGACTCAGTATATATCCTTATTCTTCTATCATGATATTTAAGGGGGCTTGAAGGATATGGGTAGGCTACACTAGCGTAAATCAAAATTTTCTACCGCATAAATCAGGATTACTATTGTCATAGATCACGGGTTACCACTAGACGCGCAGTTGCGGAACTTGATGAAGCACGTCGAGGCAGTGCAAACGTTCCACGTCTCCTCCTTGTCCTTGTCCCACGAGCATCTCCACTTGCGCAGCTCGTCCAAGTGCCACAGATGCAGCACCTTCGAGGTATCCACATGTGCGGGGTGGAAGCGTCAGACGCCAGACTGCTAGGTCCGCGTGCGCAACACAGGCGTGAGGAGTGACGGCTGGATGGAATGGTCTAACCCTGGTGATCTTGCCCTACCCTCTCTTATATAGGCGTCCCTGGTGGGCTTCTACATTAGCAGCCCATTAGTAGCCTAAGTCTAGTCTAATTCGGATTCAATCCTTATTAGGCTTCTAGACCCTTAAGTGTGTGACCCTATAGGTTCATATACGTATAGGCATGACACGAATACACTTATTTTGTCAATAGTTGGTAGCGGCCTCTAGCAAGACGTGTCAACTCGTAAATGCATACAAAGATCATATCGGACGAACCATCACAAGGTTTAGTACATGTCTTTTCCTTTGCCTCACGATATTTGGTCTAGCTCCAAGCTGGCCTCCCTTTCTCGATACTGTGATTCGGAATCCCTTTACTAGGTTAACTCTTAACCATATGTAGCACAACCATGCATTTCTGGATCCGATCACTCGAGGGGCCCAGAGATATCTCTCTCAAGTAGAGAGGGGCAAATCTCATCTTAATTGGCCATGCCTTGCAGCATGCTTCAGGACAAACCCGAAAGCTACCTTATAACTACCCAGTTACGGATTAGCGTCTGATAGCCCTAAAGTAGGTCGATCCACATCTCAAGTACATGCAACAATCTCAGGTCTAAGGACAAAATGTACACGATGTATAGAGAGAGCTGCAAGTCTGATTGCCAGTCTTAAGTTGGGTCAGTCCAACCTCATGTTCATAACATGCGTCCACATCATTGGTTTGACATCTCCATGTCTATGACTTGCAAAACATAGTCACCAACCAAACGATGTGTTAGTCTAATATTCATGTGTATCCTCACATGAACTCTGACTAGGGACAACTATTTGGATAACCATACAAGTAAAGAGTTTCACAAACAATTCACATAATTGCCAATCAATACAAGTTGCCTGATATGGATATTCAAGGAACATTACAATAACTCATAGAAACATAAGAAATATAATCATCTCCATGATTGCCTATAGGGCATATTTCCTTCAGTCTCCCATTTGCACTAGAGTCAATCTAGATTGTATCTAATACCTATTGCTCTTGCGTGCGCCTCATGCGCAGGCTGTGGGAGTGGCTTTGTAAAAGGACCGGCAACATTTGAGTATGTACGTATTTTGCATATCATGACACTACCATCCTCAATAAACTCACGAATCTGATGGTAACGCATGTGAATATGTTTGTTCTTCTAGTGCTGTCTAGGCTCCTTGGCTTGTGCAATAGCACCATTGTTGTCACAATAAACGTCCATGGGATTGGACACGCTCTGAACCACACCAAGAGCGATCAGGAAATTCTTAATCCAAACAGTTTCCTTTGCAGCCTCCGAGGCAGCAATATATTCAGCTTCTGTTGAATAGGAGGTCACTGTATCTTGCTTGGGACTTTTCCAACTCACAGCACCACCATTCATGACAAACACATAACCAGATTGTGATCTGGAGTCGTCTGAGTCGTTAAGGTAACTCGCATCTGTGTAACCCCTTACACTGAGTTCATCCTCACCTCCATAAACTAAGAACACATCCTTAGTCCTTCTCAAGTACTTAAGGATATTCTTTACCACTGTCCAGTGACCTTCACCTGGATCAGCCTGGTATCTGGGCGTAACACTTAGAGCATAGGAAACATTTGGGCGATTACATATCATTGCATACATGATGGATCCAATAGCCGAAGCATATGGAATCCTGCTCATTCGCTCACGCTCATCGGTAGTCGAAGGACACTGAGTCTTGCTGAGTTTAATGCCGTGAGACATGGGCAAGAACCCCTTCTTAGCCTCATCCATGTTGAACTGTTTCAACACTTTGTCAATGTATGTACTCTGGCTTAATCCAATTAGCATCCTCGATCTATCTCTATAGATCTTGATGCCCAAAATATATGCCGCTTCTCCGAAGTCCTTCATCGAAAAACTATTTTTCAATGAGGTCTTAACAGACACGAGCATAGGAATGTCATTTCCAATCAGCAATATGTCATCTACATATAAGATTAGAAATACAAGCGCTCTCCCACTTTCCTTCTTGTAAAAACAAGGTTCTTGTTCATTTTTTATGAAGCCAAACTCCTTTACAACTTCATCAAATTGAATGTTCCAACTCCGAGATGCTTGTTTCAGCCCATAAATAGACTTTAGAAGTTTGCATACCTTTTCAGCATTATTTGGATCGACAAAACCTTCGGGCTGCATCATATACACGTCCTCGGTTAGGATTCCATTTAGGAAAGCCGTCTTGACATCCATCTGCCATATTTCATATTCGAAATGTGCACCAATGGCTAGAATGATCCGTATAGATTTATGCATCGCTACAGGCGAGAAAGTCTCGTCGTAGTCAACTCCTTGAACTTGTCGAAAACCTTTTGCAACAAGTCGAGCTTTATGGATGTGAACATTTCCATCCATATCAATCTTATTCTTATAGATCCATTTGCACTCGATGGCTTTAAAACCATCAGGCAGGTAAACCAAGTTCCAAACTTGATTGTCTCTCATGGACTCTATCTCGGATCTCATGGCGATCAACCATTTCTTAGAGTCTGGGTCCACCATCGCTTCTGCATAGGTCGTAGGCTCATCATTGTCTAACAATAATAATTCCCGCATTTCAAGGAGCCTCGCCGACCTTCGTGGTTGTGGTGCTTCTATTGCCACGGGTTCCTCAACTTGTTTTGCTACTATAGCATCACTCATAGAAGCATCCCCGACTGGCT
The DNA here is from genome assembly GCA_910589765.1 of Avena atlantica. Taxonomy (NCBI): domain Eukaryota; kingdom Viridiplantae; phylum Streptophyta; class Magnoliopsida; order Poales; family Poaceae; genus Avena; species Avena atlantica. Next base: position 64,469,644 of record OU342737.1, read on the forward strand.
CATCTTGAACGTGTTCAAGTCGTACCAACCTTCCACTCATTCCCTTCGTGAGAAACTATTTCTCTAGGAAAACACCGCTATGAGCGACAAACACTTTGCCCTCTTATCGGTTGTAGAAGTAATACCCTAAGGTTTCCCTCGGATATCCCACGAAAATGCACTTATCCGATTTGGTGTTAGCTTGTCCGACTGAAGACGCTTGACAAATGCATCACAATCCCAAATCTTTAGAAAAGACAAACTGGGATTGTTTCCAGTCCACATCTCATATGGTGTATTAACTACGGATTTAGATGGTACCCTATTAAGTGTGAAAGCTGCCGTTTCTACAGCGTATCCCCAAAATGATAATGGTAAATCTGTTGGAATTATGCCCTAGAGGCAATAATAAAGATGTTATTATTATAATTCTTGTTCATGATAAAGTTTATATTCCATGCTAGAATTGTATTAAGCGGAAACTTTGATACTTGTGTGGTTTATGAACAACACCGTGTCCCTAGTACGCCTCTATAGACTAGCTCATTGATTAATGATGATTAAGGTTTCCTAACCATAGACATGAGTTGTCGATTAATAATGAGATCATTTCATTGGGAGAATGATATGATGGACAGACCCAAATCAAGCAGAGCAATTAGATCGTGTCATCGTGTTCATCTTTGCGAAGTTTTTTTTTCTTATGTCAAATATTGTATTCCTTAGACCATGAGATAATGCAACTCCCTGTTATCGGAAGAAAGCTTTGAGGTCATCAAACGTCATCCTATGAGAGGGTGATCATAAAGGTGTCTCTCAGGTGATCGGAAAGTATCTGTTGGGTTGTATGTATCGAGATGGGATTTGTCCCTCCCAAGTCGGAGAGATATACTTCGGGCCCACTCGGTAATCGATAACAACACCGCTTGCAAGCACGTGGTTAAGGAGTTAATCACAAAGTGATATCGGATTATGGAATGAGTAAAGTACTTGTTGTGAACGAGATTGAACTAGGTATGCCGATACCGACGATCGAATATCGGGCAAGTAAAATATCGCGTGACGAAGGGAATATATATATGGGATTAATTGAATCCTGGCATCGTGGTTCATCCGATATGATCATCGATGAATGTGTGGGAGTCAATATGGGTTTCCAGACCCCGCTGTTGATTATTGATAGAAGATCATGTCTGCATATTCTCGAACCCGTAGGGTCACACACTTAACGTGCCTCGACGCTAGGATAGAATGGATAATTGGTTTATGAGTTTTTGTTCAGAGTCTAGGATGAGATACAGGACATCACGAGAGGTTCCGAAATGGTCCGGAGAATAAGATTCATATAAAGGAAAGCAGTTTTTGGGTTTTGGAATCGTTTCGAAATGTTCGGTATTCTACCGGAAGGTTCTAGAAGCTTCCGGAGTGGGACCAACGTGGCCCCACTTGTCGGAGGGGTGCGTGGGCCTACGAGGGAGTGCCCTGGCCGCATTGGGCCAGGGGCACAAGGCCCCATATGTAGGGTTCGCAGCATAGAAAACAAAAAATTTCCTACGATGTGAACTATATACCAAGATCAATCTACTAGATACAAACAACGGGCGGATGTATATCCGTAGAGAACATACCCTTGAAGACCGACAAAGCTTAACGAGTTCAACTCGTGGTTGATGTAGACGATCTCTTGCCGATCTCAAGATCGAGAGGAAGTCCTAGCGCCGCAAATCAGCAGCGCATCCGTGCTCGCACACACGTTCGAGGCACCGAGCAACCTCCGCCTCCTCGCTCCAGCGATGCAGCGGAAGCACAACTCTTTCTTGCCGAATAGCCACCGGGAACATGTATCTCGCTAGTCCGAGACCATGGGGGATAAATTCTAGAGGGGGAGAGAGATCCTTCACGAGGAGGTGTGAGAGACAAGTGAGGAGGGGGGCTCCTTTTATAGGAGGAGGGGGGCACCCAAGGGGTTGGCCGCCGGCCATGGGGCTGCCCCCTCCCCTCCTTCATTCATGTGGGTGGACACTCCACTCACAAAATGCCCTTTAAATTTCCTCCACTCAAAAGTCCACTCAAATTCCCATTAAATTTCCACCAAATTTAATGCAAACTCTCATTAAATAAAACTCTTTTATTTTATTCAGAATTTTGTCAATTACTTTAATGACAAACATTCACAAATAACCCCTATAACCACTTTATGCAATTTCACCCGAAAACCTGTTTCGGTATCTAGTGAAATAAATTCCTGCGCTTGTTCATTCTTTCGGCATGAAACATTTGCTCCAATTGGATGTCGGTGTCTCTTAAGTGTGTCACCCTACGGTTCGTGAATAATGCGGACATGATCGAGACCCCTCTCGGATCAATAATCAGAAGCGGGATCTGGAGACCCATACTGACTCCCACACATTCAACGATGACTTTCTTGTGATCGTCGGAACCTTTTACGCTAGTATCTTAATCCCTTTGTTTCACGATATATTACATGTCCGAGATTCGATCATCGGTATCTCCATACCTAGTTTGATCTCGTTACCGACATGCACTCTTTTCTCGTTCCTGTGATATAACATTCTAGTGATCAAATCACTTGCTTGCAAGCTAATCAATGTGATATCACCGAGAGGGCCCAGAGTATATCTATCCGTCATCGGGATGAACAAATTCCACTCTCGATCCATGAGCCTCAACATAACACTTTATTAGTTCTGAATCCATCTTTATAATCACCCTGCTACGGTGTGACGTTTGATGTTATCAAGAAACTCTTCCGGTGTTAGTGATTGACATGATCTCATGGTCTAAGGATTAGGATCACTTCGTAAGTTGTTATAGCAATATAAACTCAATGACTTTGATCGTAATGCTATACTTCGGATGAATGTTCATCACACCATTACACTAATGTTGTGATCCCGTTATTAACAACATCCAATGTCCATGATCAGGAAACCTTGATCATCTTGTTAATCAACGAGCTAGTTTATGAGAGAGGCATAACTAGGAACTTTCTGTTTGTTTATTAAACACACATGTATTAACGTTTCCGTATTAATAAAATTATAGCATGCAAAATAAACATCTATCATATACTTGGAATACACATAATAAACACTTTATTATTGCCTCTCAGGGCATATTCCCTTCAGTCTCCCACTTGCACTAGAGACAATAATCTAGTTACATAGTGATAAATCTAACACCCATTGAGTTCTGGTGTTGATCATGTTTTGCTCTAGGGAGAGTTTTAGTCAACGGATCTGCTACATTGAGATCCGTATGTACTTTACAAATCTTTATATCTCCATCCTTGACATGCTCGCGGATGGAGTGAAACCGGCGCTTAATATGCTTGGAATGCTTGTGAGACCTTGGCTCTTTGGCATTGGCAATGGCACCATTGTTGTCACAATAGATCACCATTGGGTCCAATGCGTTTGCCACCACTCCTAGTTCGGATATGAACTCCTTCATCCAAACTGCTTCCTGAGCCGCTTCTGAAGCAGCAACATATTCGGCCTCCGTTGTTGATCCCGCTACCACAGGTTGTTTGGAGCTCCTCCAACTAACCGCTCCGCCATTCATGAGAAATACGTATCCGGATTGAGACTTAGAGTCATCCGGATCGGTGTCAAAGCTAGCGTCGACATAACACTTAGCGACGAGCTCTTCTTCACCTCCGTATACAAGAAACATATCCTTAGTTCTTCGTAAGTACTTAAGGATATTCTTGACTGCTATCCAGTGTTCCGAACCTGGATCCGATTGGTACCTACTAGTCAAACTAATAGCATGTGCCACATCCGGTCTTGTACATAGCATGGCGTACATTATAGAGCCTATGGCTGAAGCATAGGGGACTTTGTCCATTATCTCTCTTTCTTCCGCCGAAGCCGGACTTTGAGTCTTACTCAATGTCTTGCCTTGCAACATAGGTAAGAACCCCTTCTTACTTCCGTCCATTTTAAACTTCTTTAAAATCTTATCAAGGTATGTACTTTGCGATAGCCCTATTAGGCGCCTAGATCTATCTCTATAGATCTTTATGCCTAATATGTATGACGCTTCACCTAGGTCCTTCATTGAAAATTTGCTGTTTAGATAACTTTTAACACTGTTTAAAAGTCTATATCATTTCCGATCAATAATATGTCATCCACATATAATATCAGAAATGCCACATTGCTCCCACTCACTTTCTTGTAATTACAAGCTTCTCCATAAGTTTGGACAAATCCAAACTCTTTGATCACCTCATCAAAGCGGAGATTCCAACTTCGTGATGCTTGCTTCAATCCATAGATGGATCGCTGAAGCTTGCACACCTTGTTAGCATCCTTAGGATCGACAAAACCCTTTGGTTGTATCATATACAACTCTTCTTCAATATTCCCATTGAGAAACACGGTTTTGACATCCATCTGCCATATCTCATAATCGAAATATGCAGCAATTGCTAACATAATCCTAACTGACTTTAGCATCGCTACGGGAGAGAAAGTCTCATCGTAGTCAACTCCTTGAATTTGTCGAAACCCCTTTGCGACAAGTCGAGCTTTATAGACGGTCACATTACCATCAGCATCAGTTTTCTTTTTGAAAATCCATTTGTTCTCCACGGCCTTTCGGCCGTGAGGTAGTTCCACCAAGTTCCAAACTTGATTTTCATACATGGATTCCATCTCGGATTTCATGGCTTCTAACCATTTGTTGGAATCCGGGCTCATCATCGCTTCTTCATACGTCACAGGGTCATCATTTTCATCAACCATGAAATTCATGACAGGATTTCCGTACAGCTCGGGAGCTGCACGCGTCCTGTTTGACCTGCGAGGTTCGGTAGTACTCTCTTTCGGAGTTTCATGATCATTATCATTAGTTCCCTCTTCAACAGGTGGAGCCAACTCCGGAACAACTTCCGGCGCTGCGCTACTCGCCATACTTTGAAGAGAAGGTTCCACAACCTCTTCGAGTTCTACCTTCCGACTACTCACACCTTTCGCGAGAAACTCTTTCTCTAGAAAGGATCCATTCTTGGCAACAAAAACCTTGCCCTCGGATCTGTGATAGAAGGAATACCCAATAGTTTCTTTAGGGTATCCTATGAAGACGCATTTTTCCGCTTTGGGTTCGAGTTTATCCGGTTGAAGTTTCTTCACATAAACATCGCAACCCCAAACTTTAAGAAATGACAGCTTAGGTTTGTTTCCAAACCACAATTCATACGGTGTCTTTTCAACGGATTTAGATGGTGCCCGATTTAAAGTGAATGCAGCAGTTTCTAGTGCATATCCCCAAAATGACAACGGCAAGTCCGTCAGAGACATCATAGATCGAACCATATCTAATAAAGTACGATTACGACGTTCCGACACACCATTTCGCTGTGGTGTTCCGGCAGGTGTGAGTTGTGAAACAATTCCACACTCTTTCATGTGAGTGCTAAACTCGTAACTTAGATACTCACCTCCACGGTCAGACCGTAGAAATTTGATCTTTCTATTACGATGATTTTCCACTTCATTCTGAAATTCCTTGAACTTTTCAAAGGTTTCAGACTTGTGTTTCATCAAGTAGATATAACCGTATCTACTCAAATCATCCGTGAAAGTAACAAAATAACGATATCCACCTCGCGCCGACACACTCATTGGACCACATACATCAGAATGTATGATTTCCAATAAATCTGTCGCCCGTTCCATTGAACCGGAAAACGGCGTTCTAGTCATCTTGCCCATAAGGCATGGCTCACATGTATCAAATGATTCATAATCAAGTGATTCCAAAAGTCCATCCGAATGGAGCTTCTTCATGCGTTTAACGCCAATATGACCTAGACGGCAGTGCCACATATATGCGGATATATCATCATTAAGTTTAATCCTTTTAGCATCAACATTATGAATATGTGTAACATTATCATCGAGATCTAATAGAAATAAACCATTCATCATCGGTGCATGACCATAAAAGATTTCATTCATATAAATGGAACAACCATTGTTCTCGGATTTAAATGAATAACCACTTCGCATCAAACACGATCCAGATACAATGTTCATGCTCAGTGCAGGCACCAGATAACATTTATTCAAGTTTATAACTAATCCCGATGGTAAGTGGAGAGGCAGCGTTCCGACGACGATCACATCAACACTTGATCCATTGCCGACACGCATCTTGACCTCACCCCTTGCTAGCGGTCGCTTGTTCCGCAGCCCCTGATTCGAGTTACAAATATTAGCAACTGAACCGGTATCAAATACCCAGGTGCTACTGCGAGCACTAGTCAAGTACACATCAATAACATGTATATCATATATACCTTTGTTTGCCTTGCCGGCCTTCTTGTCTGCCAGATACTTGGGGCAGTTGCGCTTCCAATGGCCAGTCCCCTTACAATAGTAGCACTCGGAATCAGACTTAGGTCCAACTCGGGGTTTCTTTTCAGGCGCGGCAACCGGCTTGCCGCCCTTACTTCCCTTCCGTTTTCCCTTCTTGTCTTTCTTGAAACCAGTGTTCCTATTGATCATCAACACTTGATGTTCCTTTTTGATCTCCACTTCTGCAGTTTTAAGCATTGACAGAAGCTCGGGGAGAGACTTCTTCATGCCTTGCATATTATAGTTCATCACAAAGCTCTTATAGCTAGGTGGCAGAGACTGCAGAACACGATGGATGCCTAAGTCAATGGGAATCAATATTCCCAAGGACACAAGCTTATCGGCGTAACCCGACATTTTGAGTACATGCTCACTAACGGAGCTGTGCTCTTCCATCATGCAGCTAAAGAACTTTTCTGAAGCGTTGTAGCTCTCTACAGCAGCATGTGTGTCGAAAATCATTTTCAACTCACCCATTGTATCAAATGCATTGCCGTTTTCGAAACGCTTTCGAAGTTCTGGCTCTAGCCCATACAATATGCCGCAATGAACTAAGTTGTGGTCCTCCTGACGAGTCTGATAGACATTCTTCTCCTCGTCAGGGGCATCATCAAAAGGTGGGGGGCCTAACGGCGCTTCTAGCACATATTGCTTTTGTGCAGCAGAGAGGAGAATCCTCAAATTCATGGCCCATTCGGTAAAGTTGCTACCGTTCGTTGCTAGTTTCTCTTTCTCCATGAACACATTGAAATTAAAAGCAGGTGGTGCCATCTACAACAGAATTTGTAAAGTTTAGACTAAGTGTATGATAGATTGAGTTCAACTAATCTTTATTACGAATGAACTCCCACTCAAAAATGACATCCCTCGTGCCTTTTTGGTGATTACATGAACCAAATCCACTACACCAAGTCCGATCATCACGTGAGTCGGTATAGCTTCAAAGGCGAGCATCAAATGGGCATCATATCAACTATATGACTCATGCTTAACCTTTCGGTCCGTGTTCCGAGGCCATGTCTGTACATGCTAGGCTCGCCAAGTTAGAACCTTAGTATTCGCATGTGTAACTGTTTTACACCCGAAATATGGTCGTGGATCCAAGAACACCCGATCATCACGTGATGTCTTGGAGCGACGAAAACATAATCGGTGCATACTAAAGGAAGAACACATTCTTATCTTGATATTTAAATGAGGGATCATCTTATTATGCTAACAAAGCGCTAAACAAGCAATATAAGATGCTATCAAACATCATATGTTTATTAGTGAAATTATATGGTTCCCGCAGATGATCTCTATCATGTGCATCGTGGTATGATCACTATCATACCTATATGTGTAAATCCAAGGTCTATGGATTTTACACGCTATGTGTGTTGTAAGAGTATCATCTCATACTTCTACTTACAACACTACCATATCATAACACTAGCCCAGCAACAATCTAAACTAGACGCCTCTAATTTATCCATTGCAAGTTTTACGTGGCTTAGGGCTTTCGAGATAGAACCGTTCTTACCTACGAACATGAACCACAACGAGGATAATCAAATTGTTGACAACTCGCTTGCAAAATAGATATTGACTATAGTAGGAGAGACAGACACCCGCTAGCCACTTATGCAAACTAGTTGCATGTCAAGCGTGGAACAGGTCTCATGTGCGAGGACATGTAAAGTTTGTCCGGGCCGCTTCATCCCACTATGCCACCAATATCCAAAATTACAACAAAGGAGCAACAACATGATCATCATCGCCCACATACTCATATGTGTACTACCCGTGTAAAGTATCTACGCATAGATCCGGCTCTGATACCACTGTAGGGTTCGCAGCATAGAAAACAAAAATTTTCCTACGATGTGAACTATATACCAAGATCCATCTACTAGATACAAACAACGGGCGGATGTATATCCGTAGAGAACATACCCTTGAAGACCGACAAAGCTTAACGAGTTCAACTCGTGGTTGATGTAGACGATCTCTTGCCGATCTCAAGATCGAGAGGAAGTCCTAGCGCCACAAATCAGCAGCGCATCCGTGCTCGCACACACGTTCGAGGCACCGAGCAACCTCCGCCTCCTCGCTCCAGCGATGCAGCGGAAGCACAACTCTTTCTTGCCGAATAGCCACCGGGAACATGTATCTCGCTAGTCCGAGACCATGGGGGATAAATTCTAGAGGGGGAGAGAGATCCTTCACGAGGAGGTGTGAGAGACAAGTGAGGAGGGGGGCTCCTTTTATAGGAGGAGGGGGGCACCCAAGGGATTGGCCGCCGGCCATGGGGCTGCCCCCTCCCCTCCTTCATTCATGTGGGTGGACACTCCACTCACAAAATGCCCTTTAAATTTCCTCCACTCAAAAGTCCACTCAAATTCCCATTAAATTTCCACCAAATTTAATGCAAACTCTCATTAAATAAAACTCTTTTATTTTATTCAGAATTTTGTCAATTACTTTAATGACAAACATTCACAAATAACCCCTTGCTAGAATTCTATTTCACATGCATAACCACTTTATGCAATTTCACCCGAAAACCTGTTTCGGTATCTAGTGAAATAAATTCCTGCGCTTGTTCATTCTTTCGGCATGAAACATTTGCTCCAATTGGATGTCGGTGTCTCTTAAGTGTGTCACCCTACGGTTCGTGAATAATGCGGACATGATCGAGACCCCTCTCGGATCAATAATCAGAAGCGGGATCTGGAGACCCATACTGACTCCCACACATTCAACGATGACTTTCTTGTGATCGTCGGAACCTTTTACGCTAGTATCTTAATCCCTTTGTTTCACGATATATTACATGTCCGAGATTCGATCATCGGTATCTCCATACCTAGTTTGATCTCGTTACCGACATGCACTCTTTTCTCATTCCTGTGATATAACATTCTAGTGATCAAATCACTTGCTTGCAAGCTAATCAATGTGATATCACCGAGAGGGCCCAGAGTATATCTATCCGTCATCGGGATGAACAAATTCCACTCTCGATCCATGAGCCTCAACATAACACTTTATTAGTTCTGAATCCATCTTTATAATCACCCTGTTACGGTGTGACGTTTGATGTTATCAAGAAACTCTTCCGGTGTTAGTGATTGACATGATCTCATGGTCTAAGGATTAGGATCACTTCGTAAGTTGTTATAGCAATATAAACTCAATGACTTTGATCGTAATGCTATACTTCGGATGAATGTTCATCACACCATTACACTAATGTTGTGATCCCGTTATTAACAACATCCAATGTCCATGATCAGGAAACCTTGATCATCTTGTTAATCAACGAGCTAGTTTATGAGAGAGGCATAACTAGGAACTTTCTGTTTGTTTATTAAACACACATGTATTAACGTTTCCGTATTAATACAATTATAGCATGCAAAATAAACATCTATCATATACTTGGAATACACATAATAAACAGTTTATTATTGCCTCTTAGGGCATATTCCCTTCACCATAGGCCCAGCCGTCCAAACCCTAGGGGAAACCCTAGGGAAACCTTCTAGAAGGAGGGGGAAAACTTGCCCCCCACTCCAACCCTTGGGGCCGCCGCCCTAGGGCTTGGAGGAGGGGCCAAGGTGCCCGGCCAGCCCCCTATATATAGAGGGCGGGGCGCAGCCCTCCACCACCTCTCCTTGAACCCTAGCCGCCTACCTGTTGCCCTCCTCTCTCTCTCTCTCCCGACTACGCGTAGGCGAAGCCCTGCCGCAGAAAATCTCCACCTTTGCACCACGCCATCATGTTGTAGATCCAATATATCTCTCCACCCCACTTACCGGACCGAGGAAGGAGGAGACATCGAGGCGTCGTACGTGTGCATCTCTCGGAGGCATCGCCACTTGCGGTGTTGGATCGAATCGGATCTCGAGGAGGAGAAGCTAGTACGACTACATCAACCACGTTCCGTTGAACGTTCCGTTGTGCGAATCTTCAAGGGTATGAAGATCTCATCTATTCCCCCTCGTTGTTTTCATCTCCTAGATTAGATCTTGGCTTTCCCGTTCGCATCCGTAGAATTTTTTTGATTTACTATGCTGCAAAACCCTTCAAAATCTGACTGGCTCGTCATCAATCAAACCATGTCCAACAAAGTTCGATTGCGTCGTTCGGAGACCCCGTTTCTTTGAGGCGTTCCGGGCGGCGTGAGTTGTGGAACAATTCCGCAACTCTTAAGATGATCGCTAAATTCGTGACTCAAATATTCACCTCCACGATTAGATCGCAAGGCCTTTATTTTCTTGCCACGTTGATTCTCTACCTCACTCTGAAACCCCTTGAACTTTTCAAAAGTTTCATACTTATGCTTCATCAAGTAGACATAACCATATCTACTAAAATCATCAGTGAAAGTAATGAAGGATTGATATCCTCCTCTGGCCGTCATGCTCATTGGTCCACATACATCAGTATGTATGAGTTTCAACAAGTCTGTCGCTCTCTCGGGTAAACCCAAAAAAGGCGACTTGGTCATGTTTCCAAGTAAACAAGCTTGACATGTCTCGTATGATTCAAAATCAAACGAAGTTAGAAGACCATCACCATGGAGCTTCTTCATGCGCTTTTCACTTATATGCCCCAAACGACAATGCCATAAATAGGCAGGACTCAAATCATTAGGCCGAAGCCTTTTAGCACTAACATTGTAAACAGATGCATCATTAAGATTTAAAATGAATAACCCATTCACAATGGGAGCATTAGCCATAAACATATCATTCTTAGATATTACACAACCATTGTTCATACTCGCAAATGAATATCCATCCCTCATCAAACATGAAGGTGATAAAATGTTTCAACCCATACTTGGAATGTAATAACAATTATTCAACTCCATAATAAATCCTGACGGAAGGTGAAGTTGCATGACGCCGATGAACAATGCAGCAACCCTTGCTTTATTTCTGACGCGAAAATCCACTTCGCCTTTCTGCACTTCTCTAGTACTTATTAGCCCATGCATCAAATTGCAAATATGAGCAACCGATCCGGTATCAAATACCCAAGATTTAACATAGGAATCAGCTATAAGAATGTCCACAATATTTACAACAAGCGTACCTGAGTGGAAAGTACTCTTACTTCCACTCTTCTTCAAAGAAGCCTGGTACTTGCTACGATTTCTCTTCCAGTGGCCATGTTCATGACAAAAGAAGCACTCAGTGTCATCTGCAGGTCCAGCCTTTTTCTTGGGTGCGGGCTTAGGGATCATATCCTTAGCCTTGCCCTTCTTCTTCCAAGAAGTACCCCTTTTCTTTAAGCTAGGCTTGTTCTACACAGCCATCACATGGCTATGCCCTACACACTTCTTCATGTCACTTTCTGCTATTTTTAGCATCCCACATAACTCATTAAGGCCCTTCTCCACCCCATGCATATGGTAGTTCGAAATGAAATTCCCATAGCTAGATGGAAGAGACGCCAAAATGAAATCAGTAGCCAACTCTTGTCCTAGTGGAAAACCAAGCTTTTCCAAAGTCTGACTCTAACCAACCATTTTGATCACATGGGGGCCTACACCTACTCCCTCTGCCAGCTTGCATTCCACAAAGGACTTGGCGACATTGTACCTCTCAGTCGTGGCCTGAGTCTAGAACATGTCCCTAAGCGCGACGATCATATTGTATGCTTCTTGATCCTCAAACTTCTTTTAGAGTTCAGGTTCCACACTTGTAAGCATACGACAGCTAACCTCAAGAGAATCATCACATGCCCTCTTGTAGGCATTCTTGAGGGCAGCAGATGCATTATCAGCAGGTTCATCGGGGATTGGGGTATACAGAACCGTTTCCTTTTTATCAGACGTGAGAACAATTCTCAAGTTACGGACCCAGTCCGAATAGTTTGTTCCATTGAGTTTATCTTTGTCAAGAATCGAACGCAAAGAAAAAGGTGATGCAGTGTTTGGTGCCATTGATATACAACAGAAAACATGCAAAATACTAAGCCATGTAACCATGAAAGAGTAAAACATATTAAACAATTTAATAGCATATACTCCCACTTAAATCAATATCCCTCTATTGATACTAAGTGATTCAAGATCCACAATTAACAAGTCGACTAGTGAGGTTTAGCATCACTGCTAGAAGACAAGGTAAATTGGTAAGCAACACTAGATAATCATATCACATATGACTCTTGTTGTTGGGTGACATCTCTATGTCAAAACTAGGTGCCCAACCTTTATGCCCCAAGGTCCTTAAATGTTGAGATGACCTTGTCAAGCTCACCAACCCTTATGCGTGTAGGTATCCGATACAAATCCAACCAGCCAAGGAAAACCGTGGCACCCTAATTTCATAGGCCCACCAACAGTTGTACAGGGCATATAATGGTGCAAGGTTTGGTTGGGAGGGCATGGTTTAACTTAAACTTTGTGAGGGATCGTTCAACTTCTATCATCTAAGCATACATAGAGTAAAACACATAATAATAACATTCACATAGTTGTGACACAGTATGTCCCATTTTCTCATGGTGATCTCTATCGCCATAGAATCTATCCACCATGATGATCTCCATCTTCATGTTCCATGCGAGCCATCCTCCAAGTGATGAGTCCTCCAAGAACTAATACAAGCTATTACTCCTAACAACTAGTAATCAAAATCACATAGTATTGGGATCATCACAAGTTGGCACATAGGCCATTACAATAATTTACAACACATATGACTCCAGCCGTGTTGCCCTACTCACGAAACGCATGTCATGATAAATTTTATACATGCATCACATACATATATGGGCCATACCGATCACAAACATCCTACAAAAACAAGTTATGCATAGAATCGCATTCTACCGGATCATGTGAAATTGCAGCACCTCGTTACCTTAACGAGATACAAAAGGGGCTACGATAAAGGGGGTCTAAGGGGTCTCCCCATGCGGGGTTCGAATCTACACAATTTTATTTAAGGATTTTGATCGACAAATCAAATTTACCATAAACCGACTCTTGTCTCGATTCAATCAAACTCCTTTGATCACGGTACATTGATTTTAGATCTAGGTTCCGATTCGATCAATCATATTGATCTTCGCGTGATTCAACAGGATTTATGTGTCACTGTCTACCCCGATGGCAGAAACCGACCGGTAGGGGTAAGTCGTTCGACGACCTCAGAATCACGATCACGAAAAGCAAGATCATAGATCAATCCTGAACCACCTCCATATAAATGATCACATCATTCATATAAATCTACATATCACCATATGCAAACATCCCGAACCTATAACTGAACAGCATCGGCTCTGATACCACTGAAGGGATACGGGTAGGCTACACTAGCGCAAATCAAAATTTTCTACCGCGTAAACCAGGATTATTGTTGTCATCGATCACGAGATTACCACTAGACACGCAGTTGTGGAACTTGATGAAGCGCGTCGAGGCAGTGCAGACGTTCCACGTCTCCTCCTTGTCCTCGTCCCACGAGCAGCTCCCCTTGCGCAGCTCGTCCAAGTGCCACAGATGCAGCACCTCCGAGGTATCCACACGTGCGGGGTGGAAGCGTCAGACGTCGGACTGCTAGGTCCGCATGCGCAACACAGGCGTGAGGAGTGGCGGCTGGGTGGAACGGTCTAACCCTGGTCATCTCGCCCTACCCTCTCTTATGTAGGTGTCCCTAGTGGGCTTCTACATTTGCAGCCCATTAGTAGCCTAAGCCTGGTCTAATTCGGATCCAATCCTCATTAGCCTTCCAGCCCCTTAAGTGTGTGACCCTATAGGTTTGATGCGTGCACCCAATGTTGACGTGGGACACTTCGTTGGAACCACAAGAGCAAGGTGTGATGAGCACAACAGCAAGTTTCCCTCAGTAGAGACTGAGGTTATCGAACCTGAAGGAGGAAGGAAACGCCACACAGGTGTTGCAAACAACGTTGATACTTGCACAACATAAACTCAAGACTTTGTCCCAATGAATCAGTGAGGTTGTCAAGCTCACCGGTTTGCTGTAATAAAGGATTAACTTTATGGTGTGGAAGGTAATGGTGGTTTGCAGAAAGTAAACAATAACAGTGGAAGATGTATCAATGGTAAAGATTGGACCGGGGGTCCATAGTTCACTAGACGTGATCTCCTTAGATAAACAACATGGCATGAAGGGTAAACAAATTACAGCAGGGAAATTGACAGGAACTGAGCAAGGCATAACAATGCAATACTAGTCAGAAAGATCCTATGAGATTCGATCGGGAAATACAACAAGATACATAAACCGCCATCCAACTGCATCAATGACTAGAAGTCCACCTTCAGATTATCATCTGAACCCCCTCCAGTATTAAGTTGCAAGCAACAGACAACTGATTTAAGCAAAGTGTGTAAGGTAAACAATCCACTTGTTCCATGAACGAGAGACCGTTGTTTTCTCCCTAGTAGCAACAACACATCTACAACTGAAGAGATTTCTATCACTTCCCTTGGAAACTAGAGGCATGAACCCACTATCGAGCATAAATACCCCCTCTTGGAGTCAATAACAACTACTCGACCAAGATAGCTACTATCAACGGAGAGCATGCAAGATCACAAACAACACAGACATGATAGAATCATAAAGACAAAACCATTAACCAAACTTACATAATAATCTCAATATCCATCGGATCCCCACAAACACAACATGCATGATTACAAATAGATTAGATCTTGATCATGAAGGGAGCTCACAAGATCTATACATGAAAGCACAAGGAGGAGATACAACCATCTAGCTACTACATGGACCCATAGTCCAAGGTGGAACTACTCACGCATCATACCGGAGAGAAGGCCTCCGGGATGATCTCCCCTCCGGCAGGGTGCCGGGAAGAACTTTAGATCCCCCGATCTAGGGACGACGGCGACGACGTCTATAGAAGGTTTCGTGGAGTTTTGATTAGATCCTTAGGGTTTCTACATCGGGGGCTTCTTATAGGCGAAGAGGCGAGGCCGGGAGTCGACCAGGGGGGCCACACCCTGCCCAAGCACGGGCCCACCCCTGGCCGCACCTAGGGGGGTTTGGCCGCCCTGGTTCTCGTCTCTGTCTCGTCTTCTGGATTCGTGTCCCCCGCGGTAAAATACTGACTTTGGCTTTTGTCCCGTCCAATTCGGAGAATATTGATTTTCTGCCTTTCTGGAACAAAAACAGAAGAAAACAGGCAACTGGCACTATGACAACTTGTTAATAGGTTAGTTTCAGAAAAGATATAAAAACACCTCAAAGTATAGACAAAGCAAAGCAAAGTAGATACTAAACAAGCATGGAGCATCAAAAATTATAGATACGTTTCCGACGTATCAAGCATCCCCAAGCTTAACTCCTGCTCGTCCTCGAGCAGGTAAGTGATAAAAAGAATAATTTTTAAGGTGACATGCACCACCAAAACCAAGATCAAACCATTTGCAAGCATTGAAAGCTGGGATCAAATAACTCTAAACATGTGCATGAAAGATGGAGTTCTAACAATAAGACAAAGTAACTATGCATGCAACATGAGGCTATAAACAAAGATCATGAATAACATGCATTGAAAAACGTTTGTTTGTTTCTCATACAGAAAACATGGCATAGTGGCATTCAGCTTATCCCTTATAGAGTAGCAAATATATGCATAGGACACCTTCAAAATTCACAAGGGTGACTAGAAACAAATAGCACAAGAACAAGTAGTATCACAATATGCATCAATCAATAAGTTTTGGGACACTGCACACAGAATGACAACTATGCTCTCTTAATGGTGCGTAAAGGTAGAAGGTGGAGACTCAATAGTGGTGGAAGAAAGACCCTTCATAAAGGGAAGCGGGGATTTTAAGTTTCAAAAGGAGCTTCCAAAAATTATGGTACTTGTTAGCTTTCAGCCCTTATTGTCCCTATCATAAGCATCTTGAAGTGATTAAGGTTAAAGTGAACAAACTATGGAGTATATGCTTGACAGAGTATAAGTTGGCAATATCAAGTCCCTTGAATACGAGGGCCACACCTCATGCTACTCAACTTCAGTCACCTGCAAGTTCTTGTCATTGTAAGTACATGCGTATCATAGAGAACCGCCAACGGGGTACCCCTTGCACATGGTACAAGAGCTATCCCATAACCAAAATGACAAGGCAAACCGACAATGAGCATCTTAGCGATCTTTTTATTTACTATATGCATAGCTTTTTATTGAGGATGCTTCATAGATAGCTCACTATGGTGATGCTACAAGTTTCCACCATGATTAGGCATGGCTTAGGCTAGCGGCCCAGGCGTTTCTTTAACACAAAATACAAACTCCATGGACTTACAAGTTCCCTCTTTATTTCACACCGGCGACATCCATAGACAAAAGAGCATGATATCAACTGAGTACAAAGTACAAGTGCAATGTTAAAAACGTTCCCCGTGACAGCACGGTTCTGCTAATTCCAACGTATAAGTGCAAGCATATACAACATAGACGACACAATGGTTCAAGTTTATTAGGGGCAAAGAATATAAAGTGTGCCATAAAGTTTGTGAGGGCTTTAATCACTAAGTTTTCACATAAAAAATAATTTTTAATTGGAAGATAGATGAAAACAAGAATATACTTGGAATGGTGTAACACACCATGCATAGGAGTTTATAGTGGACAATTTGGAAAAACTTGGTTTCTTGGGAGTTGGAAGCATGAGTAGAGCTTACTCATACAAGTGGAGGCTAGCACAAGACCAGGAGCAACCAACTAAGAGAGCATAATGGCCATAATCATGCAAAGCAATAAAACATTACTAATCAAAGCATAGAGTGGTACTACAAGTCAAGGACTAAATTATCATAGAGGCTATGGTGAATTTGTTGGAGATATGCCCTAGAGGCAATAATAAATGTAATTATTATTATATCTTTATGTTTATGATAAATGTTTACATTCATGCTATAATAGTATTAACCAGGAAACATTAATACTTGTGTGATTTGTAAACTAGATTAGAGTCCCTAGTAAAAGCCTCTTCATAATTCTAGCTTGTTGGTTAATAGATGATTGTGGTTTCCCTATCATGAACATTGAGATGTTATTAACAACAAGATCATATCATTAGGAGAATGGTATGATGGACATACTCATATAGATAAGCGTAGCATAAAGATCAAGTCATTTTAATAGTTCAATTGCTATAAGCTTTCTGATACATAGTAACCTAATTCCTTCGACCATGAGATCATGCTTATCACCATCACCAGAAGGATGCTTTGATGACATAAAACACCACACCGTAACTGGGTAGCTATAAAGGTGGCATTGAGTGTTCGGAAAGTATGGGTTGAGACACATGGATCAAGAATGGGATTTGTCCATCCATATGACGGTTAGATATACTCTGGGCCCTCTCAGTGGAATGTCATCCAATTCGCTTGCAAGCATGTGACTGGCTCACAAGGGATCACATACCACGGGAACGATAAAATAGAACTTATCGGTAACGAGGTTGAACTAGGTATGCAGAGATACCGACGATCAAAACCTCGGATAAGTAAACTATCGTGAGACAAAGGGAAATTGGTATCGTATGTAAGTGGTTCATTCGATCGCAAATTAATCGTAGAAATATGTGCGAGCCATATGAATTTCCATATTCCTCTATTGGTTATTGTTCGGAGAAGTGTCTCGATCATGTTCGTATAATTCACGAACCGTAGGGAGACACACTTAAGGATTTGATGTTGTTGAGTAGTTATGGAATGATGAGTAAGAGACTGAATGTTGTTCGTAGTATCGTATGGGATCCGAGATATCACGAGGAGATCCATAATGGTCCGGAGAATAAGATTTATATAAGGAAAGTCCTGTTTCGGTGTTGGGGAATGATTCCGGTGTTTTCATCGCGAATGTTCTAGAAGGTTCCGGAAGGTCCGGCACTCCGGAGGGGAAGGGTGCATGAATGTGTCATGACAATGTGGAATGGTTGCATAATGTACTAGGTATCATGGCTGAGCAAAATAAAGGGATAGATCAAATCCTAGTTTGAAAAAGTCAAACGCCAATTTGAAAAGTCAAACGGCAGTTTTGCTTGGTGGAGGGAGAGTAGGAAACCTACTTGGGGAGGAGTTACTCTCCCTCCACCCGCCGGCCAAGGAGGACGACTTGGGGGGAGGACTCCCTCCCCTTGGCCGACACCCTCCCACCTATAAAATAAGGGGCAGGGGTGCCCCCTCTAGCCTACACATCTCACACCCAAAACCCTAACCCTAGCCGCCGGCCTTGTAGGGTTCGCAGCATAGAAAACAAAAATTTTCCTACGATGTGAACTATATACCAAGATCCATCTACTAGATACAAACAACGGGCGGATGTATATCCGTAGAGAACATACCCTTGAAGACCGACAAAGCTTAACGAGTTCAACTCGTGGTTGATGTAGACGATCTCTTGCCGATCTCAAGATCGAGAGGAAGTCCTAGCGCCGCAAATCAGCAGTGCATCCGTGCTCGCACACACGTTCGAGGCACCGAGCAACCTCCGCCTCCTCGCTCCAGCGATGCAGCGGAAGCACAACTCTTTCTTGCCGAATAGCCACCGGGAACATGTATCTCGCTAGTCCGAGACCATGGGGGATAAATTCTAGAGGGGGAGAGAGATCCTTCACGAGGAGGTGTGAGAGACAAGTGAGGAGGGGGGCTCCTTTTATAGGAGGAGGGGGGGCACCCAAGGGGGTGGCCGCCGGCCATGGGGGCTGCCCCCTCCCCTCCTTCATTCATGTGGGTGGACACTCCACTCACAAAATGCCCTTTATATTTCCTCCACTCAAAAGTCCACTCAAATTCCCATTAAATTTCCACCAAATTTAATGCAAACTCTCATTAAATAAAACTCTTTTATTTTATTCAGAATTTTGTCAATTACTTTAATGACAAACATTCACAAATAACCCCTTGCTAGAATTCTATTTCACATGCATAACCACTTTATGCAATTTCACCCGAAAACCTGTTTCGGTATCTAGTGAAATAAATTCCTGCGCTTGTTCATTCTTTCGGCATGAAACATTTGCTCCAATTGGATGTCGGTGTCTCTTAAGTGTGTCACCCTACGGTTCGTGAATAATGCGGACATGATCGAGACCCCTCTCGGATCAATAATCAGAAGCGGGATCTGGAGACCCATACTGACTCCCACACATTCAACGATGACTTTCTTGTGATCGTCGGAACCTTTTACGCTAGTATCTTAATCCCTTTGTTTCACGATATATTACATGTCCGAGATTCGATCATCGGTATCTCCATACCTAGTTTGATCTCGTTACCGACATGCACTCTTTTCTCGTTCCTGTGATATAACATTCTAGTGATCAAATCACTTGCTTGCAAGCTAATCAATGTGATATCACCGAGAGGGCCCAGAGTATATCTATCCGTCATCGGGATGAACAAATTCCACTCTTGATCCATGAGCCTCAACATAACACTTTATTAGTTCTGAATCCATCTTTATAATCACCCTGTTACGGTGTGACGTTTGATGTTATCAAGAAACTCTTCCGGTGTTAGTGATTGACATGATCTCATGGTCTAAGGATTAGGATCACTTCGTAAGTTGTTATAGCAATATAAACTCAATGACTTTGATCGTAATGCTATACTTCGGATGAATGTTCATCACACCATTACACTAATGTTGTGATCCCGTTATTAACAACATCCAATGTCCATGATCAGGAAACCTTGATCATCTTGTTAATCAACGAGCTAGTTTATGAGAGAGGCATAACTAGGAACTTTCTGTTTGTTTATTAAACACACATGTATTAACGTTTCCGTATTAATACAATTATAGCATGCAAAATAAACATCTATCATATACTTGGAATACACATAATAAACACTTTATTATTGCCTCTCAGGGCATATTCCCTTCAGTCTCCCACTTGCACTAGAGACAATAATCTAGTTACACAGTGATAAATCTAACACCCATTGAGTTCTGGTGTTGATCATGTTTTTCTCTAGGGAGAGTTTTAGTCAACGGATCTGCTACATTGAGATCCGTATGTACTTTACAAATCTTTATATCTCCATCCTTGACATGCTCGCGGATGGAGTGAAACCGGCGCTTAATATTCTTGGAATGCTTGTGAGACCTTGGCTCTTTGGCATTGGCAATGGCACCATTGTTGTCACAATAGATCACCATTGGGTCCAATGCGTTTGCCACCACTCCTAGTTCGGATATGAACTCCTTCATCCAAACTGCTTCCTGAGCCGCTTCTGAAGCAGCAACATATTCGGCCTCCGTTGTTGATCCCGCTACCACAGGTTGTTTGGAGCTCCTCCAACTAACCGCTCCGCCATTCATGAGAAATACGTATCCGGATTGAGACTTAGAGTCATCCGGATCGGTGTCAAAGCTAGCGTCGACATAACACTTAGCGACGAGCTCTTCTTCACCTCCGTATACAAGAAACATATCCTTAGTTCTTCGTAAGTACTTAAGGATATTCTTGACCGCTATCCAGTGTTCCGAACCTGGATCCGATTGGTACCTACTAGTCAAACTAATAGCATGTGCCACATCCGGTCTTGTACATAGCATGGCGTACATTATAGAGCCTATGGCTGAAGCATAGGGGACTTTGTCCATTATCTCTCTTTCTTCCGCCGAAGCCGGACTTTGAGTCTTACTCAATGTCTTGCCTTGCAACATAGGTAAGAACCCCTTCTTACTTCCGTCCATTTTAAACTTCTTTAAAATCTTATCAAGGTATGTACTTTGCGATAGCCCTATTAGGCGCCTAGATCTATCTCTATAGATCTTTATGCCTAATATGTATGACGCTTCACCTAGGTCCTTCATTGAAAATTTGCTGTTTAGATAACTTTTAACACTGTTTAAAAGTCTATATCATTTCCGATCAATAATATGTCATCCACATATAATATCAGAAATGCCACATTGCTCCCACTCACTTTCTTGTAATTACAAGCTTCTCCATAAGTTTGGACAAATCCAAACTCTTTGATCACCTCATCAAAGCGGAGATTCCAACTTCGTGATGCTTGCTTCAATCCATAGATGGATCGCTGAAGCTTGCACACCTTGTTAGCATCCTTAGGATCGACAAAACCCTTTGGTTGTATCATATACAACTCTTCTTCAATATTCCCATTGAGAAACACGGTTTTGACATCCATCTGCCATATCTCATAATCGAAATATGCAGCAATTGCTAACATAATCCTAACTGACTTTAGCATCGCTACGGGAGAGAAAGTCTCATCGTAGTCAACTCCTTGAATTTGTCGAAACCCCTTTGCGACAAGTCGAGCTTTATAGACGGTCACATTACCATCAGCATCAGTTTTCTTTTTGAAAATCCATTTGTTCTCCACGGCCTTTCGGCCGTGAGGTAGTTCCACCAAGTTCCAAACTTGATTTTCATACATGGATTCCATCTCGGATTTCATGGCTTCTAACCATTTGTTGGAATCCGGGCTCATCATCGCTTCTTCATACGTCACAGGGTCATCATTTTCATCAACCATGAAATTCATGACAGGATTTCCGTACAGCTCGGGAGCTGCACGCGTCCTGTTTGACCTGCGAGGTTCGGTAGTACTCTCTTTCGGAGTTTCATGATCATTATCATTAGTTCCCTCTTCAACAGGTGGAGCCAACTCCGGAACAACTTCCGGCGCTGCGCTACTCGCCATACTTTGAAGAGAAGGTTCCACAACCTCTTCGAGTTCTACCTTCCGACTACTCACACCTTTCGCGAGAAACTCTTTCTCTAGAAAGGATCCATTCTTGGCAACAAAAACCTTGCCCTCGGATCTGTGATAGAAGGAATACCCAATAGTTTCTTTAGGGTATCCTATGAAGACGCATTTTTCCGCTTTGGGTTCGAGTTTATCCGGTTGAAGTTTCTTCACATAAACATCGCAACCCCAAACTTTAAGAAATGACAGCTTAGGTTTGTTTCCAAACCACAATTCATACGGTGTCTTTTCAACGGATTTAGATGGTGCCCGATTTAAAGTGAATGCAGCAGTTTCTAGTGCATATCCCCAAAATGACAACGGCAAGTCCGTCAGAGACATCATAGATCGAACCATATCTAATAAAGTACGATTACGACGTTCCGACACACCATTTCGCTGTGGTGTTCCGGCAGGTGTGAGTTGTGAAACAATTCCACACTCTTTCATGTGAGTGCTAAACTCGTAACTTAGATACTCACCTCCACGGTCAGACCGTAGAAATTTGATCTTTCTATTACGATGATTTTCCACTTCATTCTGAAATTCCTTGAACTTTTCAAAGGTTTCAGACTTGTGTTTCATCAAGTAGATATAACCGTATCTACTCAAATCATCCGTGAAAGTAACAAAATAACGATATCCACCTCGCGCCGACACACTCATTGGACCACATACATCAGAATGTATGATTTCCAATAAATCTGTCGCCCGTTCCATTGAACCGGAAAACGGCGTTCTAGTCATCTTGCCCATAAGGCATGGCTCACATGTATCAAATGATTCATAATCAAGTGATTCCAAAAGTCCATCCGAATGGAGCTTCTTCATGCGTTTAACGCCAATATGACCTAGACGGCAGTGCCACATATATGCGGATATATCATCATTAAGTTTAATCCTTTTAGCATCAACATTATGAATATGTGTAACATTATCATCGAGATCTAATAGAAATAAACCATTCATCATCGGTGCATGACCATAAAAGATTTCATTCATATAAATGGAACAACCATTGTTCTCGGATTTAAATGAATAACCACTTCGCATCAAACACGATCCAGATACAATGTTCATGCTCAGTGCAGGCACCAGATAACATTTATTCAAGTTTATAACTAATCCCGATGGTAAGTGGAGAGGCAGCGTTCCGACGACGATCACATCAACACTTGATCCATTGCCGACACGCATCTTGACCTCACCCCTTGCTAGCGGTCGCTTGTTCCGCAGCCCCTGATTCGAGTTACAAATATTAGCAACTGAACCGGTATCAAATACCCAGGTGCTACTGCGAGCACTAGTCAAGTACACATCAATAACATGTATATCATATATACCTTTGTTTGCCTTGCCGGCCTTCTTGTCTGCCAGATACTTGGGGCAGTTGCGCTTCCAATGGCCAGTCCCCTTACAATAGTAGCACTCGGAATCAGACTTAGGTCCAACTCGGGGTTTCTTTTCAGGCGCGGCAACCGGCTTGCCGCCCTTACTTCCCTTCCGTTTTCCCTTCTTGTCTTTCTTGAAACCAGTGTTCCTATTGATCATCAACACTTGATGTTCCTTTTTGATCTCCACTTCTGCAGTTTTAAGCATTGACAGAAGCTCGGGGAGAGACTTCTTCATGCCTTGCATATTATAGTTCATCACAAAGCTCTTATAGCTAGGTGGCAGAGACTGCAGAACACGATGGATGCCTAAGTCAATGGGAATCGATATTCCCAAGGACACAAGCTTATCGGCGTAACCCGACATTTTGAGTACATGCTCACTAACGGAGCTGTGCTCTTCCATCATGCAGCTAAAGAACTTTTCTGAAGCGTTGTAGCTCTCTACAGCAGCATGTGTGTCGAAAATCATTTTCAACTCACCCATTGTATCAAATGCATTGCCGTTTTCGAAACGCTTTCGAAGTTCTGGCTCTAGCCCATACAATATGCCGCAATGAACTAAGTTGTGGTCCTCCTGACGAGTCTGATAGACATTCTTCTCCTCGTCAGGGGCATCATCAAAAGGTGGGGGGCCTAACGGCGCTTCTAGCACATATTGCTTTTGTGCAGCAGAGAGGAGAATCCTCAAATTCATGGCCCATTCGGTAAAGTTGCTACCGTTCGTTGCTAGTTTCTCTTTCTCCATGAACACATTGAAATTAAAAGCAGGTGGTGCCATCTACAACAGAATTTGTAAAGTTTAGACTAAGTGTATGATAGATTGAGTTCAACTAATCTTTATTACGAATGAACTCCCACTCAAAAATGACATCCCTCGTGCCTTTTTGGTGATTACATGAACCAAATCCACTACACCAAGTCCGATCATCACGTGAGTCGGTATAGCTTCAAAGGCGAGCATCAAATGGGCATCATATCAACTATATGACTCATGCTTAACCTTTCGGTCCGTGTTCCGAGGCCATGTCTGTACATGCTAGGCTCGCCAAGTTAGAACCTTAGTATTCGCATGTGTAACTGTTTTACACCCGAAATATGGTCGTGGATCCAAGAACACCCGATCATCACGTGATGTCTTGGAGCGACGAAAACATAATCGGTGCATACTAAAGGAAGAACACATTCTTATCTTGATATTTAAATGAGGGATCATCTTATTATGCTAACAAAGCGCTAAACAAGCAATATAAGATGCTATCAAACATCATATGTTTATTAGTGAAATTATATGGTTCCCGCAGATGATCTCTATCATGTGCATCGTGGTATGATCACTATCATACCTATATGTGTAAATCCAAGGTCTATGGATTTTACACGCTATGTGTGTTGTAAGAGTATCATCTCATACTTCTACTTACAACACTACCATATCATAACACTAGCCCAGCAACAATCTAAACTAGACGCCTCTAATTTATCCATTGCAAGTTTTACGTGGCTTAGGGCTTTCGAGATAGAACCGTTCTTACCTACGAACATGAACCACAACGAGGATAATCAAATTGTTGACAACTCGCTTGCAAAATAGATATTGACTATAGTAGGAGAGACAGACACCCGCTAGCCACTTATGCAAACTAGTTGCATGTCAAGCGTGGAACAGGTCTCATGTGCGAGGACATGTAAAGTTTGTCCGGGCCGCTTCATCCCACTATGCCACCAATATCCAAAATTACAACAAAGGAGCAACAACATGATCATCATCGCCCACATACTCATATGTGTACTACCCGTGTAAAGTATCTACGCATAGATCCGGCTCTGATACCACTGTAGGGTTCGCAGCATAGAAAACAAAAATTTTCCTACGATGTGAACTATATACCAAGATCCATCTACTAGATACAAACAACGGGCGGATGTATATCCGTAGAGAACATACCCTTGAAGACCGACAAAGCTTAACGAGTTCAACTCGTGGTTGATGTAGACGATCTCTTGCCGATCTCAAGATCGAGAGGAAGTCCTAGCGCCGCAAATCAGCAGCGCATCCGTGCTCGCACACACGTTCGAGGCACCGAGCAACCTCCGCCTCCTCGCTCCAGCGATGCAGCGGAAGCACAACTCTTTCTTGCCGAATAGCCACCGGGAACATGTATCTCGCTAGTCCGAGACCATGGGGGATAAATTCTAGAGGGGGAGAGAGATCCTTCACGAGGAGGTGTGAGAGACAAGTGAGGAGGGGGCTCCTTTTATAGGAGGAGGGGGGCACCCAAGGGGTTGGCCGACGGCCATGGGGCTGCCCCCTCCCCTCCTTCATTCATGTGGGTGGACACTCCACTCACAAAATGCCCTTTAAATTTCCTCCACTCAAAAGTCCACTCAAATTCCCATTAAATTTCCACCAAATTTAATGCAAACTCTCATTAAATAAAACTCTTTTATTTTATTCAGAATTTTGTCAATTACTTTAATGACAAACATTCACAAATAACCCCTTGCTAGAATTCTATTTCACATGCATAACCACTTTATGCAATTTCACCCGAAAACCTGTTTCGGTATCTAGTGAAATAAATTCCTGCGCTTGTTCATTCTTTCGGCATGAAACATTTGCTCCAATTGGATGTTGGTGTCTCTTAAGTGTGTCACCCTACGGTTCGTGAATAATGCGGACATGATCAAGACCCCTCTCGGATCAATAATCAGAAGCGGGATCTGGAGACCCATACTGACTCCCACACATTCAACGATGACTTTCTTGTGATCGTCGGAACCTTTTACGCTAGTATCTTAATCCCTTTGTTTCACGATATATTACATGTCCGAGATTCGATCATCGGTATCTCCATACCTAGTTTGATCTCGTTACCGACATGCACTCTTTTCTCGTTCCTGTGATATAACATTCTAGTGATCAAATCACTTGCTTGCAAGCTAATCAATGTGATATCACCGAGAGGGCCCAGAGTATATCTATCCATCATCGGGATGAACAAATTCCACTCTCGATCCATGAGCCTCAACATAACACTTTATTAGTTCTGAATCCATCTTTATAATCACCCTGTTATGGTGTGACGTTTGATGTTATCAAGAAACTCTTCCGGTGTTAGTGATTGACATGATCTCATGGTCTAAGGATTAGGATCACTTCGTAAGTTGTTATAGCAATATAAACTCAATGACTTTGATCGTAATGCTATACTTCGGATGAATGTTCATCACACCATTACACTAATGTTGTGATCCCGTTATTAACAACATCCAATGTCCATGATCAGGAAACCTTGATCATCTTGTTAATCAACGAGCTAGTTTATGAGAGAGGCATAACTAGGAACTTTCTGTTTGTTTATTAAACACACATGTATTAACGTTTCCGTATTAATACAATTATAGCATGCAAAATAAACATCTATCATATACTTGGAATACACATAATAAACACTTTATTATTGCCTCTCAGGGCATATTCCCTTCAGGCCTCCTGCAGTCGCCGCCGCCCTAAGGTTTCCTCCTAGCCGCCGAGTTGGGGCTCTCCCCAAGCACTAGCCGCCGGCCTAGCCTCCTCCCTTGGTTCCTCTAAACCCTAGATCACCAAGGCCTCTCTCATAGTCCACCATACTCGCTCCGGCTTAAGGCGAAGCCCTGCGAGATCTCCCCTCTACTTCCGGTACCACGCCCTCGTGCTGCCGGAATCACGAGGAGAGTGCTACAACCTCCGCTGCCCGCTGGAACAAGGGAGAGGAAGGTCTTCATCGAGTACCGAACGTGTGACCGACTGCAGAAGCGCTGCCGGAACGCAGCGCTGGAAGGATCGTCTACACGATCTTGAGATCAGCAAGAGTACAACTACATCACCCACAAGAATCTGCTCTTGTTAAACACTTTGGAATCTTCGAGGGTGAGTTCCTCTATCGACTCGTTGCTACAATATAGTAGATAGATCTTGGCTTGTTTGTTTGCATGCGGTTGAATTTTTTTGTTTTCCATGCTACGAACCCCTACAGAATTGTCATAGTCATAACATGGTGTAAGCATGTGCCAAGTCAACCCAAACAAAGCATCAAAGGAGAATACCACAATACTATGCTTTTGCATGCTAAAACAACGCATAATTTCTTCAGGACACACTAAGCAATCCCAATTGTTTGGAACAATACATGCTACAACAATAATCACTAAGCATAAGGTCAAAACAACGCCTAGCATGTCATGCTAAAGTCTAAGTCATAGTCAATGCAAGCTCCTCTAGCACTTTCAAGCGAGAACTTACTACTCATTTCCAACACCAAGCAACTTATTTGCAACAACACAACAATAACGGAGGTCCAAACTACTTTATTCAAGCAAACTAAACAAACTAAGCAAACCAATGAAACCTAAGACGCTCCAAGAACAACACAACTGTGCATGAAATAATAAAAACGAAGTGTCTAGACAGACCTGAGCTTTTTATTGATGAAGAAGGGGATGCCTTGGGCATACCCAAGTTTTGACGCTTGTACCTCTTGGATATTTATTGGGGTAACACCGGGGTGGCATCCCCAAGCCTAATCTTTTGTCCATTCTTCATATCATCACATCATTCTCTCTCTACACCTGAAATTTTTCCTTCATACAAAACTTCACACAATCTTCATTAGCAACATTAGTGTATTCAAAAGATAATATACCATTAGGTAAAACTTTGGAACAACAAGACTTTTCAATAAAAACACATGCTACTGTAGCAACTCCTTCAAAAATCTTGATTCACCTAAAGAGAACTCAAAAGGGAATCAATAAGAACCAAATACAAATAATGGCAGAAATCTGTCAAAACAGACCAGCAGGTAGAAACCAATTTTTTTGAAGACCTTCTGTTGCTCAAATCAAAAAGTGCTGAACTAACGAAAGTTAGATAACATACTGGGGGATTTATTCATAAATTTTCATCTCAATCCGAGTTACAGAGACTCCTCATGAATTTTTTGGTGGAGGAAAGAAATCTATTTCACGACAACAACTCCCCAAATCTTACTTCCCTCTCATTAGAGGTCATTCTTGGCACAAAAAGCAAACAAAAAGGATAAGGAGAGGTAATTACATAAGTAATAACTTTCAAGACTCAATGAAACTCTTGGGTTATCTCCCAATAAGTACTTTTCTTTAACGCCTTTAAGTTAGGCATGATAACTTGAGAAGATGCTCACATAAGAATTATGAATTGAAGTCAAAGAGAGCATCAAGAAGCAAATTCAAAACACATTTAAGTCTAACCCACTTCCTATGCATAGGAATATTGTATGCAAACAATTCACAAAGAACAAAGTGACAGGCATAGTAAGATGAAATAAGAGCAACTTCAAAACTTTCAGCACATAGAGAGGTGTTTCAGTACCATGAAAACTTCTACAACCATACTTTCCTCTCTCATAATAATTTTCAGTAGCGTCATGCATAAACTCAACAATATAGCTATCACATAAAGCATGCTTTTCATGATATACAAACACATAATTTCTATCAAGATCAAAAATAGTGGGATTAAAACCTTCACAGGTTTTACCCAAAGTAGATATTTCAAAAGGGTCCACAGGAACATAACATTCATCCTCCTTTGGTAGGCATGGGGGACAATCAAATAATGTAAGGAATAAAGTGTTACTCTCATTAGAAGGTAGGCATGGGTAGATAATCCATTCTTCCTCCGTTTGTTCATCACTCTCCCCCTCTTTTTCATCTAATGAGCTTCCAGTTTCAACAATTTCTTCTTCCATAGGCTACTGCAAGGCATTAGTCTCTTCCATTTGTGGAAAACACCTATTAAAATATTCAAGAATATAGCCATTTGCTTCCTTGTAATTATCAAAGAAAAATTTAAGTATCTCATAAACCTCACATTCATAAGGTGCATCATCAGTATTTTCAAGCAAACTAGCAAGTTCAAATGCACCCTTGAAAGCAATAAATTCTTCAATTTGTTCCACATCATAAAAGTCATAATTTCCTTTAACATAAGAAGATATGGTAACGTTATCATTATACTCACATTGAAAAGGCAGGTGTTTATACCTCCTACAACAACAAGATTTATCAAAGCAATAAGTAACATTATAAGTAGAGCACACCTCTTTAGCAATAGTATTCAATTTATCAATCTGTTCCCATAAGTGTTTCCCTTTTTGTGACAAACGATGTTCCTTATAATAATACTTTTGTTCTTCCGTGAACCCACCTTGCCAATAAGAACTAGTTTCAAAGAAACCATCCATTGATAGAAAGCATGACCAAGCAAGGCAATAATAGACCAGCAACTAGAGTAGGAACTAACTTTTTTGTGTTTTTGAATAAAGCAAGCAAACCAAACTAGACTATTTTTTTTGGATTTTTTGAAAAGAGGCAAACGAAATCAAGCAAAAGGAACAAAGCAAACTAAAAACAAAGTAAAGAGAAAGGAAGTGAAGGACTCCCCTTGTGAAGACGTCCTTAGCCTCCCCGGCAACAGCGCCAGAAATCTTTGGTGCTTGACGGGGAGGAAGAAGTTTGATGTCCCTTTATTCCCCATAAACGGTGCCAGAAATCTTTGATGCGTGCACCCAATGTTGACGTTGGACACTTCGTTGGAACCCCAAGAGAAAGGTGTGATGAGCACAGCAGCAAGTTTCCCTCAGTAGAGACCGAGGTTATCGAACCAAAAGGAGGAAGGAAACGTCACACATGTGTTGCAAACAACATGGAGACCTGCACACACAAACTCAAGACTTTGTCCCAACGAATCAGTGAGGTTGTCAAGCTCACTAGTTTGATGTAACAAATGATTAACTGTATGGTGTGGAAGGTAATGGTGGTTTGCATCAAGTAGACAGTAATAGTGGAAGATGTATCAATGGTAAAGATTGGACCGGGCTCCATAGTTCACTAGAGGTGCTCTCCTTAGATAAACAACATGGCATGAAGGGTAAACAAATTACAAGAGGGCAATTGACAGGAAGTAAGCAAGGCATAACAATGCAATACTAGTCATAAAGATCCTATACGATTAGATTGGGCAATACAACAAGATACATATACCGCCATACAACTGCATCTATGACTAGAAGTCCACCTTTAGGTTATCATCCGAACCCCCTACAGTATTAAGTTGCAAGCAACAGACAACTGCTTTAAGCAAAGTGTGTAAGATAAACAATCCACTTGTTCCATGAACAAGAGACCTTTGTTTTCTCCCTAGTAGCAACAACACATCTACAACCGAAGAGAATTCTATCACTTCCCTTGGAAACTAGAGGCATGAACCCACTATCGAGCATAAATACCCCCTCTTGGAGTCACTAGAAACTACTCGGCCAAGATAGCTATTAACAACAGAGAGCATGCAAGATCACAAAGAACATAGACATGATAGAATCATAAAGACAAAACCATTAACCAAACTGACATAATAATATCAATATCCATCAGATCCCCGCAAACACAACATGAATGATTACAAATAGATTATATCTTGATCATGAACGGAGCTCACAAGATCTATACATGAAAACACAAGGAGATACAACCATCTAGCTACTACATGGACCCATAGTCCAAGGTGGAACTACTCACGCATCATACTAGAGAGAAGGCCTCCGGGATGATCTCCCCTTCGGCAGGGTGCCGGGAAGAACTTCAGATCCCCCTCGATCTAGGGACGACGGTGGCGGCGGCTACAAAAGGTTTCATGGAGTTTTGATCGGGTCCTTAGGGTATCTGCATCGGGGGCTTCTTATAGGCGAAGAGGCGAGGCCGAGAGGTGACCAGGGGGGCCACACCCTGCCTAGGCGCGGGCCCACCCCTGTCCGCGCCTAGGGGGGGTTGGCCGCCCTGGTTCGCGTCTTCGTCTCGTCTTCTGGATTCATGTCCCCCACGGTAAAATATTGAATTTGTCTTTTGTCCCGTCCAATTTCGAGAATGTTTTTTTTGAGGGTAATAACAGTAGGAAAGGCTCCTACTACCTCATTTTCATTAATAAAAAGGTCAGAGTCTGGAAAGTTACATATTTACATAGAGACAGAGGGGAGAAGTCTCTAAAAGTCAGGAGAGATAAGTCTAGGATCTAAAAAAGGTTTAAAAACTATGAATAATGCTCTTGATAAGTGGGTGTAGATCCTCCTTTGTCCTATGAATCAACAATGACAGATCAGCAGCTAATCTTGATTTCCAAGCCTGAACTGAGGGTTGTATGTTATTAAACCAGAGGTTGTTTCTCTCTTTCCAGATGTTCCTAGAGCCCAGCAATGTATTTTCCATAAATAGCTTTTTATTCCAGCTCTTTTTTCCTTGCTCAATGATCTGAAGTCTAGAGTTAGTCATAGACCAATAGATGTTAATTGAACTCCAGCAAGCTTGGCTAAAGGGGCAATGAAAGAGCAAGTGTTCAATTGTTTCCTCAGCATTGTGATTACACATAAAACAGTCATATCCAGTCCCTAGTGTATAATGTCTTCTTCTGAGCATGTTTCTTGTATTCAATCTGTCAGACAGAATCAGCCACCCAAAGAACTTTACTTTTGCAGTGCACTTAGATTTCCACAGCCATTTAAAGGATATGTGTGGGTTTATATTTCTGAAATTATATTGATAATATTTGCTGAAGTGTAATCCTTGGCCCCCCAAACATAGCTCCACGTGTCATGTGAATGCTCTCTTAGTTGTATTTCTCTACTGCTATTTTGAATTTCTCTCAATTCAGCTAGTGCTTCAGGTGACAAAGGGAGAAAGAAAAGTTGTGTCAAACTATCAGCTGTAAGAAACTCCTGTGTAGAGATGTCCTCATTCCTAGCATAGGAGTAGATGATCGGGTGACTCTCTTCTAAGATAGTTGCAGACCAGTGATCCTTCCAAAACAGTGTGGCAGCCCCATCACCAATAGAGATTTTAGCTATTCCTCTGAATAAATGTGAAAGTCTAGAAACATCTCTCCACCAGAAAGAGCCACAAGGCCCAGAAGCATGAGGAATATTGTTGCCATGATATGCATTCCAACTAGGGAGACCCAAGGTGTGTCATCCTTATTATAGAACTTATGCAGGAA
Organism: Avena atlantica; assembly: GCA_910589765.1. Taxonomy (NCBI): domain Eukaryota; kingdom Viridiplantae; phylum Streptophyta; class Magnoliopsida; order Poales; family Poaceae; genus Avena; species Avena atlantica. The sequence continues at coordinate 64,502,213 of OU342737.1, forward strand.
TTTAAGCAGCAGGCCTTCATTTTGTATTCTAAGGTTGAGAATGCCAACACCTCCTCTATGTTTTGGCCTGCAGATCATATCCCAAGCAGCTAGAGAATTGCATTTTTCACCCTCTTCAGTTTTCTTGTTCCACAAACAGTGTCTCTGAATTTTTTCAATGTGCCCCAAAATCTTATCTGGCAATTTGATTGCACACATTGTGAAATTTGCAATTGAAGCCAGTAAAGAATTGATCACAGTTACTCTCCCACTATAAGACATCATCATGAATGAAGCAGAAACCTTTCTTTCAACTCTGTCAATCAGTGGCATAAAATCATAAACTGTGGGTTTAGTGGTGCCAAGAGGAAGCCCCAAATAAGTGAAAGGCATTTTGGCAATTGCACATCCCAATATATCTGCAATTTCCTTAGAGATGTTATCAGCCAAATTTATTGGTATTAGGTGTGACTTGTGAAAATTGATCTGTAAGCCAGTAGAAACAGCAAAATTCTGAAGAATCCCTTTCATTATCTGTATTTGATCTTTGTCTGCTTGCAATATAATCAAAGTGTCATCTGCATATTGAACAACTGGAAAATCCTGTCCAAAATCAGGGGAGAAGGGGGACCCTGAGTATGTTTTCTCTAAATGCCTTATTGATTGCAGATTGTAGTAAATCAGCAGCAAGCACAAAAATTAGGGGGGACAGAGGGTCTCCTTGTCTAACTCCTCTTTTGCAGTGAAATTGCCTCCCAGGTACTCCATTGAGCAAAACAGCAGACTTCCCAGTACCAAAAATAGTTTCAATCCATTTCAGCCACTTATCATCAAAACCCATTTGTTTCATAATTTTCATCATAGCCATATGATCAATGGTATCAAATGCTTTGGCAAAGTCCAACTTGAGTAAAATGATATCTTTCTTAGAGGCTTCACATTGATACAGAAATTCAAATGCCCAAGCAAGGCAATCCTAAATGTTTCTGCCTTTTAAAAAACCATATTGATTTCTATGAATAATCTTCAAAATAACCTTCTGTAGCCTATTAGCCAAGATTTTGGTTATGAGCTTCAGAACACAATTTAGTAGAGTTATTGGCCTGAAATCATTGATAGATTCAGGTGAGCCTATCTTTGGAATGAGTGTAATATGACCCATATTTATACTTTCTAGATTCAGATCTCCTTCATAGAATTGAAAACATAAGGAATATATGTCCTCCTTGATGATGTGCCAACAACTTTTTAGGAATAGAGCATTAAAACCATCTGGGCCTGGTGCTTTATCACTTGGCATCTCTTTCACCACCTTGTCAATTTCCTCTCTGGTAAATGGTATGGATAGAACCTCAAGGCCCTCAGTTGGAGTAATCAGATGTTGAAGATTAAAAAGCATCTTAGGCTGAGTAGATGTGCCCAATCTTTCTTTATAGGCTTGATAAATAGCTTTTTCTTTATCAGCATGCTTAGTGAAAAAAGAACCATCTGAGAGTTTGAGGTAGGCAATATTGTTCTTTCTATATCTTTCAGTAGCAAAATTATGGAAGAATTTTGTGTTCTCATCTCCAAACTTTGTCCATCTAACTGTGCATCTTTTCTTCCAATGAGCATTTTGGTATTGTAGTAGTATTGCTAAGTGAGCTTTTAGAATTCTCCTGAAATTTGCTTCTTGACAGAATAAAGGCCTTTTGTCTTCCAGATTATCAAGTTCAGAGAGGACTCTATTAGTATTTTAAATACAAGTTGACAACTTTGAGATTGATTTGCTCCAAAATTTCAAATCATATCTAATCTTTTTTAGCTTTGCAGTAAGATTTGCAGCACTGTTAGATTTGTGAGTTGGCTTACTCCAGCATTCTGCAACCACTTCCAGAAATCCAGGATGGGCTACCCAAAAGTTTTAAAATCGAAAAATCCTACTGCCAGGGATCTTAGTCTGAATAGAGACAACACAGGTAGTGTGATCAGATGTTGGTTTGCCTTGTGTGGAAACAACTATGTTAGGAAAACTAGTTGTCCAGTGAATGGAAGTAAAAAACCAATCAAGTTGCTCCAACAGAGGATCTTGTTGCATGTTACTCCAAGTGTATTTTCTTCCTTTAATTGGCAATTCAGTGAGATGTTGTTCTCTAATGAAGTCATTGAAGATAAGCATGTCATTAACATTCCCCCCAAGTTTATTCCTATTTGCAGGGGACCTAATAAAATTAAAGTCCCCCATTAATATCCAGTCTTCATCATCAGGAATATGCACCTCAAACATCCATTCAATAAATTTCTCCCTCAACTCACCATTACAAGGGCCATAAATGTTAATTAAGGTCCAAGACTGCCCAGAATGTGTTGAAGTGAAATGTACAGAGAGAGCAAATTTTTCACAATGCATTACCATTCCAGAAAAAATTGAACTATTCCATATAATAATGAGGCCACTAGAAGCCCCCACAGAAGGCACAAAGACAAACTCATCAAATTTTGCTGGACAACAAGATTTAATAAACTGCAGATCAAAATCCTCCTTTTTTGTTTCTTGAAGGCAAATAACTGAACATCCACTTACATTAATAGCATTCATTAAGGCTAATTGTTTTTCTCTAGCATTAATCCCTCTAATGTTCCATTACAAAATAACCCATTGTTTGAGTAGTGACATTATTACAACTCAAAAATAAAGAAGCCAAAGTAGAAATAGACAGGCACTAGGCACTGCCAGCATTATCCTTCTCCTGCCAGCCTCCCATAAGCTTCAAAGGAGTGAGATCTTCCTGAGGCACACCACAAAGAGATATTCCAATAGACTGGAGCACTGGGATTGGAGTTGCCAGGAGAGCCCTATCAGAAATCATGCCAGCCTGACCAGGATTGATCTGAGCAATTTCTTCTGTGACCTCAACAGCCTTAACGTCTGGAATCAGCCTTTGTTTCACTTTAGATTTAGTGGGCTTGGAATCACAAATGATTTTAGGCTTAAAGCCCCTGTATCTAGTAGACCTTGAGCTTCTTCTGACTTGATTAGTAGAGATAGGTGTCCCAAAGGAAACCACATCATTATCATCAAGCTCAGGAATCTTCCTTTTGGTACCAGCTTGAGTAATATCAGAAGACCCCAAAGTACTAAAATAGTTCAATTCCTGCTCCTTCCTTGAATGGAGCAGTAACTCCCATTCATCCATCAACTCAAACTGGATAAACTTTGGCATAGGAAGAGTGAAAGAAAGGAGCTTGGCATTATCTAGAGCAAAGTTGGGGAAGCAAACTCCTTAAATGCAGATTTAGCAAAGTTCCTTGTCATCCAGATTTCAGAACTGACATCCAACAAGTTGTCCTCCACCAGAGCAAAGTTGATGGATAAAGTGGTATCAACTTGCATCAAATCTGAACCAGAGGAATTTCCATCAGAAACATCAGAAATACTGTCATACCAAGCTTGCATAGGACTGTCCTGGACATTGGTGGTAGGGGGTGGCACACCATCTTGAAAAGAAACCCCCTGTGCAGCTAGGATCTGCTGAAAGTTAATCAAAGGAGGGTTTGGAACTACTACAACATCCTCAACCAATGGTGCAACAACATTTTCATCTTGTGCAACATTATTATCAAAAAGTGCAGCAATGACCTGAGCAGGGACAAACTGTCCATGTTGATGAAACAGAGCAGCATTGTTCATTCCTCCAGCATTCCCACCTTGAGCATGTCCCCATCCAGGCATCTGATTCTGCTGATTCCAATTGTCAAGCTGCTGTTGGTAGAGCTGTTCAGCAAATAAACCTTCACCATGCATGGGATGGGGATTGCCATCATCAGGTTCAGGGTCTTCAGGAGGTGGTAGAATTTCAGGCAAATGAGCATTCCAGTCAGCACACCTGAGTAAGATAACAGGAACAGTCCAGGAGTGTCTGCCCCCCCCCCAAGCTGATGAATAACCAAACTTTTGGGCACAAACTTAGGATGAACAATCCACACCTTGACCAAAACAGTTTTATCATTCCCTCTAGGATTATGCCACATGGACAACAGACCAAACTCTTGAACATCACTACGAATATAATGGGTAGTCTGATAATCAAGGGGAAAAGCTAAAATTTTTATCCAGGTTTCCCTGCCAAAAGCAGTAAGACGCATATTTCTGGCTTCATTGTGTTTCACAAATGTGACAGTGGTAATTTCATCAATCTCAAAGGTTGTTCCAACTGTAGCATCCGCAATCAGGGTTTTAGTCATAGTAAAAATGCCAAGCCCAAAAGGATGATCATCAAAGCGACTGACAAACAGCTGAGACTCATTGAGAAGATTCATCACCTGAACTCTATAGTGTTCTCTAAGCTGAATCGGAACAAATCTGTTGGTCTCAGCAATTACCTTTTTGTCATGCTGCAGAGGAGCCTCAGCTGGCACCACCATGTGAGACCTCACCAAGCGATCAACTGGCCCTGGATCAATAGTCAAGCCATTGGGGAGAAAGGCTAAGGGATTCACAGGAAAGTTGGCCATTGTTGCGGTGGAGAGAGAAACTTCGGCGGTCGGCGGAGAAGGAGATGAAGCGGCAGGAGAGGGAGGGGGTGAAACTCCAGGTGAAAAAACTGGCCGCTTCTTAACTACCCAGATATTCCGACCAGAAATATCGGGCCTGATTGTTTAATGTTGTTTTCTTTTTTTGCCAAACCCTTCGAATCCTCTTTGGGCAACTCCTGGCCCAATGGCCCAATAAATGACAATTCCGACAACGCCAGCCCAAGACACATTTACTCGCCAGTGACCAGAGATTAAATATTTAACACACCATTGGCTGCGCAGAGAAAGGCAATTCGAACATTTATGGCCCAGAGAAGTAAAACAATCACAATTTTTCTGGCAAGAATCCACAAGATGATCATGATCTCCACAATTTGAGCAACGTCCCAGAATTTCAAAAACCATAGCTTTGCTAGGAACAAAAATCAAGTCCAAGGCATGCATGATGTTCTTGGTCAGAGTAAAGGGCCCGTCTCATATCTTCAATCTTCTCTAACGTGATAGAAGGCAGTTGCATGCAAAAATGACGTACAAACTTTGAACCAGTAAAAACTTCCTTATGATCACGTTCATGATCTACCAAAATAGGATCAGAGAAACTTCCAAAAAGCAGATGCCTATCCTGATCAGATCCATCCGAAGAGAACACATGAGATCCATGTTGATGAAAACCAAATTTAGCCAGTTCATGTGATGAATCCGAATGAAGATCTTGTGCCACACTTCTCTTGAGGAAGTCCAAATTTGGCTTAAAACGAACAGGATTAGTGGGAGAACTCTTCATAGAATTATCAAAGGGTAAGCCAGAGCACAAGTGATCATGTGTGAAGCCAGAGATATGAGGATGGATTCCTCGAAACAAACTGAATTGGCACACAAAATCAGGCCAGATTCTATCTCTCAAACTATAGATGAAGTGTCCCACTTTATTTGAAGCAACAGAGAACCGAAATCTTCGATCACTTAATTGAAAAACCCTGAATGTAGCCGCAATACCACCAATGCAACATTGAAGAGCAAGACCCACAGATTCAACATTCAGAGGAAAAGAGGCCAAGGAGAAGGAAACCACCAAGAAGAACTCATTGGCAGTTGAGGAAGGGAGGAAGTGAACCATAGATCCAAAGCGTCGACGCACCTGGTTAGCCAATGCCTGGCCAGGAGAGAAATCCCAATGGAGTAGAGTTTCCATTACCGTGGAGAGGGAGAGAAAACCCTAGATCGCTAAGGATTCGCCATGGGTGGGTGGGTGGGTGAGAGAGTCGCCATCATGTTTGAGATATATTCTTGTTTTCGAGAATATTTATTTTCTGCCTTTCTAGAACCAAAAATAGAAGAAAACATGCAACTGGCACTGTGGCAACTTATTAATAGGTTAGTTCCATAAAAGATATAAAAACACCTCAAAGTGTAGACAAAGCAAAGCAAAGTAAATACTAAACAAGCATGGAGCATCAAAAATTATAGATACGTTTCCGACGTATCAAGGTTCATATACGTATAGACATGACACGAATACACTTATTCTGTCAATAGTTGGTAGAGGCCTCTAGCAAGACGTGCCAACTTCTAAACGCATACAAAGATCGTATCGAACGAACCATCACAAGGTTTAGTACATGGCTTTCCCTTTGCCTCACGATATTTGGTCTAGCTCCAAGCTGACCTCCCTTTCTCGATACTGTGATCATAATCCCTTTACTAGGTTAACTCTTAACCATATGTAGCATGACCATGCATTTCTGAATCCGATCACTCGAGGGTCCAGAGATATCTCTCTCAAGTAGAGAGGGGCAAATCCCATCTTGATTGACTATGCCTCACAGAATGCTTCAGGACAAACCCGAAAGCTACCTTTATAACTACCCAGTTATGGAGTAGCGGCTAATAGCCCCAAAGTACGTCGATCCACATCTCAAGTACATGCGACAATCTCAGGTCTAAGGACAAAACGTACATGATGTGTAGAGAGAGTTGCAAGTCTGATTGCCAGTCTCAAGTTGGGTCAGTCCAACCCCATGTTCATAACATGCGTCCATATCATTGGTTTGACATCTTCATGTCTATGACTTGCGAAATATAGTCATCAACCAATCGATGTGCTAGTCTAATATTCACGTGTGTCCTCACATGACCTCCGACTAGGGACAACTATTTGGATAACCATACAAGTAAAGAGTTTCACAAACAATTCACATAATTTCCAATCAATACAAGTTGCCTGATATGGATTTTCAAGGAACATTATAATTACTCATGGATACATACGAAATATAATCATCTCCATGACTGCCTCTAGGGCATATTTCCTTTAGGGGTTTTGTCGATAAGTTGCATTAATTCCAAGCGGTTATAGAGCTTTTTACAAACATGACCCTGAGAGATAAAACAAATACAAAGCAGTCTTGGACATAAGCATAAAGGGCCCTAAATAAAATAGGGAAAACACAATCAATCCCTTGGTCACAGCCAATGCAAAGACTTGACATACGGTCGCCATCGGCACCACCAGGGAACTTGCCACTTGGGGTGAGGACGACACCCTGAGTCGTGGACGAGCCAAAGAGGGTCCTCTAGTTGCGGAGATTGAAGATGAGCCTCCATGGTGCTCCAAAATTGAAGAGGACTGCCCTTCGGTCAGAAATAACAATGGTAAGGCAAACATCGCTGGTGAAAGTCCCTTGATGAATATCTCTTCGAGGCAGACGCCACTTTGATGGTGACAAGACGAATGTCCAACTATGGGCCAACATCGATTTGTGATGAGCGGCTTCAAAGCAATGCCATCCAGATCGAGCAAGAGGAGCAATTGAAACTTCATCTCCCTCGCCTCCACGACAAGCCAAGAAGAAGAAAGTAGCACCGCTAGCAAATATGTGATGACGCCCACGCTTATTGAAGGAGCTCATCCCTATAGCCTCTTCCATCCTTGGATGCTCGATGAAGAGAGGTAGATAAGACTCGGTGGTGGAGTGCGGATCCACCAGAACAAAGAGGCTCCTAGAGCCGGTTTTATTGGCGAGTTGCCTGGAAAGCTCACACCGCCAATGACATCCCTTGATGGGCCATGCCGCCAGGAGCAGAAATTCTAGGACGCGCCGGAGCCAACCGACCTACTCACATAGTCCACATGGGATAAACCTACCCTATACCTATCTATAGAAAAATCCCAGCCTCCTCTCTCCAGTCACTCCGGCCTACAAGGCCGCTGGAGGAGAGGGAGAGGGGAGTGGGCAAATGAGAGACGACTCTCAAACCGCTCACGCGAGAGGGAGGGTAACTGTCTTTGCATGCTTTTAGGCTATGGGAACAATGTGGAATGTAGTAATCAAATAGGACAGGAAACATTGTTAGTTGTAGCCATCAAACCAAATAAGACAGAGAACATTGTTACTTGTAGTCTTCTAGCCGTTGGCTGTGAATATTCTTTGGTTGTGGAAGGGCATGTTTGCTCCCATGTGTGGTTTTGGTAATTAATGGCAAACTCTATGGACTAATGTGTAAATTGAGTTTCACTTGTAGGTTTGTCCATTGGCATCGCCTGGGCCATGTGTTGGTCTCGAAGTTGAATGATGAATATGTTTGAAGGTTGAGTAAGACAAGTGCAAAGAGTTGCATCAAGATGGATCAACCTCAAGAAGGAATGAAGAAGGGCAAGCTCAAGATGCACCATCTCTAGAAGATCTCATGTTTGAAGCTTCCTATCCTCGGTGATCATGGAGTGATAAAGACAAGTTCAAACGAGAGGTTTCCCCCTGGAGTATGAGGAGCAATTTGCAAGTCCTTATCAAGCAAGAGAAATCAAGAAAGGTGTTCCATCTTGAGAAGGGTAAGACGGTATACATCAAGTTTAAGTAGATTGCTCAAGGCAAAGGTATGATCTTGATAGGGTTTCTCTTTTGCCGGTCTCGTGTTGTTAGTTGGAAGACCGGGTTTAGGATAGATAGTCATACTATCAAGAGGGATTCTCAAGCGGGTGACTCGATCACATCTTTTAGAGAGATATCGTACCTTTGCATACATAGCAACATATTTTTTGGTTGTTATTTGGATCTTGTCCATGAGATGATCTAGAGCTTGTGGTCATCATCATAACAAGCTCTAGTTCATCAAATAAGGATTTCCCTTGCATATCTTATTGCGGTTTTCGATCTTGCGGGTTTTTCGGCTCCACACCTTGGGAGGTATCTCACATATATATATTTATGGTATTTTCTTCATAAGTTATACCCAATATTTCGAAATTGGTTGGACTCTACTCGTCTTTATCTTTCCAACAAAATTGGTTTCATCTCGTTTAGAGTTCGGATGCGAATGTTATTGCAGTTTTGGTTTCTGGATTTTCCTTGGACGGAAGTTCCATCTTGCCATCGGTATCGCTAGGGCAATTTGCTGCCGGTAGTACCAGTGAAAGGTTCGGAGCCTCTTCCGCTCATCCTGGTTGCGGCTCGGTTACCTCTCTGTTTTGTGAATTCTATTTATCGGAACTACGACCTGAAGTAAAGGCGGTAGCACCGTTCGTGGGCGGAAGTATCTCATCTTGTTATCACCTTGTTGCTTGTATTGCTTGGCATAGGTTGTTGGTGCATGTAGATAAACCTAGTGGTTAGGTTTTCTGCTCAATAAATTAAATTTTAGTTTTTATTCTACGGTTATTAGAGTCTTAACCATACTAATTTTACTAATTTTAAAAGTCTATTCTGCCCCCCCCCCCCCCCCCCCCACCACCACCACCACACACACACACCTCCTCCCTTCCCCTCTAGTTGTCCATTGCAATTTCAGGTTGTAATCCTTACATTTCACTCCTAGCTTTCTTAATTATGTTATTTCAAACCATGTCAGAATCAGACAGCCTATCATACTAAAGGGTAAAGTCAAGAAATGTGTGCTCAAAGAACGTTGGTAATGCAAAACCAAAGGACAAATTAAGACGTTTATATAGATTAAAATGCTGTCGCTGACAGTGACCCATGTCATGGTCTATAAGCACAAAAGCATCGTCAACCCATCTGATTTTTCTCCTCCTCTCTTTTAAAATCTCAAATAATCTTATTCTAACTGCATATACACATAGAGTATCATATTAACACACAATTGTGTTGCCATTGAGGACAATGTTTATTTTTTATTTTTTTTGCAGGGAGGACAATGTTTCAGGACATGCAACGACCAGAGGGGGGGCTTCAAATGCCTACCCACGTGCAAGCATGAGTTATACTCGACACTACAACACGAGGGAAGCATTTTGGCAAGATAATTCAAAGCATCCATACTGGCGTACATGGAAAACCTGTGTTTTTCTATTGCTCAGATTAACTTGATGTTCAGAACAAACTGATCCACAAACGGAGTGAGGCTGTATTGCTCGCATTAACTGGATGTCCAGAACAAATCGTTCACGCAATAAAACATGAATTTGCCTTTTATTTCGTTGTTCAATGAATTTCTTGATGTACACTAATCAAATGTATACGCTAGGATACAAGTTTGGTGCAAAACTGCAAACTGCTTAGAAAACCCTGAAATATGGCAGACAAAACAAACCAGGAGGGAGAGGGTTATAAGAGGAGTTTCTTGTTCAAAGGCAGGTATTATGCTACATCTGGCGCCAACACAGGTGTACTGTTCGCGGAGCCAACTGGTTCTTGTAGGGCAAGGTTCAGAGGGAACATCTCACACTGAGCACTGTGCGCCATCAGCTGGTCCATGAGGACCAATGCCGCCATTGTTTCTACCATTGGAACAGCTACAGAAGCAATGATGGAAAAAAAGATCAGAACATAGGACACTATCGGAGATAACAAAAGATAGAATATTAGATTGATCCGTTACCCCGAGGGACAACACATGGGTCATGGCGACCCCTTGTCCGAAGTTCGATATCCTGATGATCCCTTGTTACAGTATTTTGCTTCTTCTGGAAAAATTAAACTAATACATCAGATAAATGGCTATAGAACTCCACAAGTAACAAGCATGAAAGGTTACCCATATTCTACAAGTATATACAGAGCGTACTACTATACTACCACACAAAGAAGTCAAATACTTTGCACCAAGAAAACATTTGATACTTGACATAACAGAGGTTGCAAGTTGTAAATGCATAACATCACCATTCTTATCATTTGAAAAGCATGACATGGAAAATGTTGCTAGATGTTCAAGTTACAACATTCTCTCTGCTTTTTTATTCTGAAAGGAGGTTTGCTGAACTGGCTTACCCCAATAGTTGCTGTTGGCTTGAAAGCTACTTTGAAGTATATAGTTTCGCCATTTGATATCCCTCCCTGCATGCGGATACAATTAACAATTACTGATATGCTTCCAATTACAAGTACTTAAAATGAACAATTAAAGCAATAGGTGCAAGGATAAATACCTGTACACCGCCCGAGCGATTGGTTCGTGTTCTAACATTTCCAGACTCATCCATGTAGAACTCATCGTTATGCTCACTTCCAGTTAAGTCAGTACCTGGGAACAAGTTACTAGTACTCAGGGCAACTGTAAAGCGTTATGCATTTCCACAACAACTAATTTTGTGCAAACCAATTTCTAACCTGCAAATCCACTACCGATCTCAAACCCCTTGCTTGCAGGAAGAGAAAGCATAGCCTTCGCCAGTAGAGCTTCGAGTTTGTCAAATACAGGAGTGCCAAGCCCCTATAAAAATTATAGCGGCAATTGGTGAACGATGACTAAGCAATAAATATAAGAATATAGCCCAAACCATGGTTATGAGTAGAAAACAAAGAGGAGACCTTATTTGGTTTATAATGCTGGAACACACCAAAATTGTCATAACTGGGTAATACTTACACGAGGAACATTTCTAGCGATACATGTGACCACCCCGCCGATCGAATTCCCCTCAGTTCGTACTTTATCAATTGCAGCGATCATCTTGTCTGCATATTCTGGATCAGGACATCTACAAATGTTGCTCTCTATCTGCAGAATTTCAAAAAATCCAGTAAATAACTGAGAGTATAGTGTACTTTCTTACGAAAAGGGTGGGAACTACAGACCTGGTCCAGGGTTACAGTTTCATAATCAACTGCGTCGTCAGGAAGTACGACTTGGTGCACTTTGGAAACAAATGCCAGAATCTGCAGGCAGATATTTTTATGCCATAATGTATTGAGATTAAGTTATAGACAGAGAACACGCAATTTACCCTTCTACATGGGAATGAAAGGTAAAATAAATCAGTATTCACCATAGCAGGATACTTGTACAATTGTAGATTTTTGCTATATACAACGTATACAAGATGGATCAAACTACATGAGCAAATGAGTTGTCATATTTGGGTCAAGCAAGAACCAGGATCGAAACAATATAAGGAGGGACCATTTAACAGAAAAAAATACTGTGTAACACTGCTCATTTGTAAAACTAATAACGTTACTATTATAATTAAGACAAACGTTCTTTCTTCAGGCTATATATTGTTTATAGAGCAGTAACCAGGAGAGCGACTAGGCTTTGTTACAGATGCAGAATAGTTAAGAAAGTGCTGGGTAGGACCGAACCTCTACTCCAGATTTGAGCTTGAGAATTTTCTTTGCAAGAGCTCCTGCAGCTACCCTTCCAATGGTTTCTCTTGCCGATGACCTTCCACCTCCCTATTGTTCAGTTGGCAAAGAAGAATGCTTAATTAAACTATTCAAGTAAACACATCTTGCAAATGCAAAGTTGTAGCAGAAATATGCAACAGTTCGTGCTTCAATCTGATAACTGGTATATGCATCGAATATACATAACAAAAGGTACCTGCACAGATCTAACACCGTACTTGAGGTCATAAGTTAAATCCGCATGGGAAGGTCTGTACGCCTTAGCCATTTCAGTGTAATCCTGTGGAACCAAAAATGGTTGTGCAACAAAAGTTAGATACCACCAACTATTGCCCTTCCAAATGTCCAGCTACCATGAGCAAATCTAGTATTAGATACTTACACCCCCTCTTTGATCTGTGTTTGGAACAAAAACATGAATTGGCGTCCCAGTGGTCATTCCTGCAGAAAACCGATCAGCCATGTCATGATACTGAAACTACAGAAAATGCATTTCTATTTAAAAATCAAAATCACCAAAGTAATCCCATATCCTAATAATCCTATAAGGTACCCTACCTTCATATGTCCCTGAAAGAATTTTACAAGTATCGGTCTCCTTTCTTGGGGTGGTTATTCTGCTCTGACCTGGCCGCCTGTAATAACCAACCATTTCATATTAATTAGGATCATGGAAATAAGGTAGTAATATTTATATCTGCAAGAGGTTAGAAGGATGCATTTCCAATATCCTAATTTTGGCTTCAGCAAGCTGTCAGCTGGAAAACTAATGAAATCTGGAAGCACACCTTCGGTCGAGGTCGGCTTGCATGTCTTCCTCGATGAGCGGGATTCTGGGTGGACAACCACTGATAACACAACCAACACCACCCCCATGAGACTCTCCATAGGTTGCAACCTGGAAGTAGTCCCCGAAGATATTTCCACCTGCCTTCACTTCTGTTCTCCAATTTACGGAGCATCATAAGTTAGAATTAGCTCTATTACGGTACCCATTCCAAGATAACAGCAGACATGCCATGTAATAGACTGATGACTCCATCTGAACTTATATACAGCATAGGAATTCATGTTCAGAAAAGATCGGCATGGAACTGGGTACTATCACCAACCCGCAGATCTCAAACAACCAATGGGAAGGCAAAAGTCCTGAAAGTGAACACAGTACTGAGCTATGCGCGATAGGATCAAACGAACTCCTATGATCGTCACAGGAACATGGTTCCCAAAATTAGCATCACGGAGACTGCTTCTCTCTGAACAACAATTCATAAGACATCTTCCATATGCCACCAACAACGGACATAATCTCGGACAGCAGGAATCACAAGCTCCCCCGGAGCAAAAGCCAATCAACTTACATCTCGGATATACTGAATAGACACGACGCGCACGAAATATGGTTCTAGCAGCAGGAATCGAGGAGGGTGGAGCTGAGCAGCACGAGGACGGACCTAGGCGAGCGGCGCGGCGGCGGCCGACGGAGAAGCGGACGGAGGCGGGGGCGGAGTCCGTGAGCGCGCGGAACCCCCCGCGCGGCAGGGAGCTCCAGGGCGCCCCGGCGGCCAACTGGTGCGACGCGGGCGCGGATGCCATTTCAGAGGGTAGATTCGTTGGTTTGGTCTCGGTTGGTGAGCGGAGGAGGAAGGAGAAGGGGTTGGACTCTAAATACGCGACGGAGAGTCGCCACCTACCCACCCCTGACCGGCTGAGTGCTGACCCCTTTGCTCCGGCGGCTCGGCCTGGTTTGGTGTGGTTTCGTGGTGTGTTGCCGCACCTACGACGACGAGAGATCACGAGACCTCCGGTTCGGGTTGGTGAGGCGAGACGATTGACTCGTTTAATAAACAGAACAAAATCATCCTACCGCGAAAATTACACGAATCACGCACGTGACGAACAAACGCCATCTCAAAACAAAATTTTCGTACTATTCTTTATGCAAACACTAAAAAACCTCTATTTTTTGACCGGTTGTTTATTTCGAATTTTTTTTAGCATGGTCAATAGATGCACATAGCCATTTTTATTGAGTATATTACAATCAAGGATCATCAGGGGTTTAGACATGTATCAACCAATAAAAATAAAAGGAAGTCTACTAGTATGTCCCAGCGATTTTTTTTAAATAATACGTATTATTTAATTAATTTAAGTTCTATTATACGTTTTTTGGAAATTACAGATCTAGCACTTTGTCGGCCTGGGGCAAGCCGACTGGGCCAATCGGCCAGGGCCTGGCCGACAGCTTTGCACTCGTCCAACAGGTAGCCGACTGAGCGTTGGGCGTGGGGCAGCTGGGGCCCGCGTTGCCCCAATCGGCCTAGGGCAGGCCGATTGCCCTAATCAGCTTGGGGCAGGCCGACTGGCCTAATCGGCCTGGGCCAAGCCGACTGGAGTGCTATGGGTCGCCGCCGCCGCCTGAAATGATATAACAACGATTAACATTTGTTTTTCAAATTGGCCTGTAGCAATTCCAGTCGGCTTGGCCTATGCAGATTGGGGCAGTTGGCCTGTCCCAGGCCGATTGGCCGACGTGGGCCCCAGCGGCCCTACAGCCGACACTCGGTCGCGGCTTTCTTCAGGCCGACTGCACTAATCGGCTTCCTCCAGACCGACAAAGTACTACTTTTGTTAAATCTAAAAAACGCGTAATAGATTTGGAAAATATTAAAAAGTGTGTATTATTTAAAAAAAATGCTATGTCCCAACAGTAGTCATATAGAAAAGTTTTATATGATGGTCAGCACACGTTTGCATCTAGTAATTATAGGCTTTCGCTCATCTCACCGGGAGAAGGTGGGACCATAGATATATCCAGTGTATAACTAGTCGAATAACATACAAAAAAATTAATACATTTTTATTTATTAAAATAATGTTATTTCTGCATGTCCATATAGATAAACATAAAGCTGAAACACCAATAAATATTATAGCTCTATTCTTGTTATCAAATCCATTTAGCCAATTATGAGACACATTAGTAATGTTTGATGGTCCTCTAAAAAAAATATTTGATGGTGGCATTAAATTATAAGTGAAGAAAACACAAATAATGTTGAAGAAGGACATGAGAAAAAACAAATTTTCCTGCCATATGCGTTTTATTTTTCTTTGGTTGATTCATGTGTCAACTCTTAGCAATTCTTGATTCTGTAATAATATGGAATTTTAATAAAATATTGTGTGTATCAATCGATGCAGAGGATCGGGTTATACTCCTTTTTTCAGAAAAAAAACAGAAAAAACTACCGTGTAACACTCATCATTCGTAAAATCTAACAATACTAGCATTGTATTATAATTGAGACAAATGTTGAATGCTTGGAAATATTTAGGATCTATCCACGAGCAAGTTTTCTTTCTTTAGGCTATATATTGTATATCAAGCAGGAAGCAAAGGAGCGACAAGTCTTGTTAAAACAATTCGATTAGTTTCGGTCAAGATTTTTTTTGCAAAGAGATAGTGAGAAAAAGTGTATCGACTAGCTAAGTGGAGTTTGGTTTGTCGCCCCAAAGAACAAAGAGGGCTAGGTATTCATAATCTTGAGAATAAAAATACGGCTTTGCACATAAATGGCTCTTCAAATTGCTTACTGAAGAGACGGTATGGCAAACTCTTGTTAAATAAAAATATGTTGGCTCAAATGCATCGTCCCAAGTATATTGGAATCCCGGGGACTCACATTTTTGGCTAGTCTAATGACTACAAAGAAACATTTCTTTTGCTTAGGATCATCTTCAAGTAAGGATGGATCGGAAATACATTTCTAGGAGGACAAGTGGTTGGGCAATGCTATACTTCAAAAATAGTATGCTACTTTGTATAATATTGTTCATCATAAAGGTGATACACTCGCCACAATTATGGAGAATTCTCCTCCAAATATGACATTCAGAAAATATTTGCTTGGACTCATGCTTGGGTCTTGGAATGCCTTTTTTCAACGCTTGGTTTTAATCTATTTATCATCCGGGAATGATGAACTTTGTTGGAATCTATACGACAGTGATAAATACTCGGTTGATTCTATGTAAAAGTAAATGGTCCAGCCAGACATACCGGTTGACAACAACAGGGAAGTGCGAAAAACGAAGATACATCAAAAGATTAAATGTGTGGTATCTTCGTCGTGGGATTATCCTTACCAAAGACAATCTTATCAGACGAAGCTGGCATGGGAGTACAAAATATGTTTTTGTTATCGTGAGCAATCAAATATTTGTTCTTCCAATACAAATTTGACTGTTCAATATGGTCAGTTATCCGAGTAGTTTCAAATTTGTATCCACCTTGTAGTGTTGCCAATATTTGGCAACATGTTACAAATTATAGGTTTAGAATTCTTCTTAGGGTGGGAGGGATTGCTATTATTTGATCGCTATGGTTATGTAGAAATGACAAAATGTTATGAGAAAAAAATACTTATCGTTTATATGAGTATCTATCGGTTACCGTTCGTTCATTGTCATCTCTATAACATATAGAGAATCGAGACCTATTTCTAGAGGTGTCTACGTGACATGAGGATACAACAAAGTTTTATTTTTTACCAAACATGAATGGCAACATAATCTTGCGGATCGCTCTTCCACCGCCAAAGGTGTTTTGCTGTTTCTCATTATGATATTTAATTCATCATTTTTTTGACTTTTGGACATGTATCGTCTGTACATCTTAGAAATGCAGATGCCAAATGTAATGGTTAAAACTTTTTAAGTAATAAAGCGTCATTTGTAAGAAAAGACTCGAACGGTAGATATTTGATACTTACACCCCCTCTTTGATCTGTGTTTAGGACAAAAAATCAGTGGTCATTCCGGTAGAAAACCAACCAGCCCTGTCATGATACTGAAGCAAGATAATGCATTCTTATGTCAAAATCAAATTCACCAAAGTATACCGCGTCTTGAAAGGTAACCAACCTTCCTACGTCCCTAAAAAGATGTATCAGCTAGTTCTCATCGTTCTTCCAAAAGAAAGAACTGGAACCATCAGTCACGAACAGGATGAACAGCACAAGTCACATGACAAAAGTAGATGGATTTCATAACTAGCTTTAATTAAACCAACGCGACATATGTCAGAAGTAGATGCATTTCAGAACTAGATACGGTTATTCCAAATTCCAGAAACACTAGTCTCAAATAGATTAGCTTCGCTGAATGGTCTCACCGAAACATAACATACGACGCATAAGAGATGCACCTCATAAGCACCATCACATCAGCTAACCAAATGTCTCATAAATCACACAGCACGGTAAAACTAGTTCGGACGGTTGTGCTATAACAAGTTCTAGTCGTCTTCGGAGTAAGACTCATCGCTCACGTCCAGCACATCTTCATCGTCATCCTCAGAGTCGTCATCGTCGCTCCCACTATTGTAGTAGAGTGCCGTGTTCCTCTCCCTGGCTGTCCTTCTCGGTGCAACTGGCTCAGCAGAGCTGCTGGAGGGAGGAGCATCAGCATCTTCTGTGCCTGCCGAAGCGCTGCCAACTCTCTGAAGGATCGAGCTGCTCTTCTTGTTGAAGGGGGAGGCCCTGATCTTCCGCACCTTCTTCTCGGGAGAAGGAGCGCTGAGGGTGCTGTCGTCTACAGGTTTGAATGTTTCTTCCAGAACCTTCTGCCTCATGCCCTTGCTCGGAGCTGGCGCCCTCTTCCTGACAGTAGTCTTTGGCTTCTCAGCAGCGGGCTTCTTTCCTCTAGTCTTCTTCTCAGCTGGTGCTTCGTCCTCGCTTTCATCGATGGACACTGCTATGTCATCATCATCAGACACCTCAATCAAGGATGCCATAGCCTTCTTTGCTGCGCCTCTTTTGCTTGGTACGTTCCTTCCTTTCTTTTCTTTCTGCTGTCCTCCCGCAGTGTCAGTTTCCATGGCTACAGAAGTGGTTAAGGGATCAGGTAAAACTTTTGTAAGAGATGAATATTTTACTTTCACAAACAGCATACATGGGCATTACCAGTATGTTCTGGAGAGGAGTCGAGATTATATGCCGCCAGACGATCTTTCAGTGCGAGCACTTCATCATCTTCATCTTTCACCGGTGCACTTGCCTATGAAATAGTTCAATTGACTTGTAAACACGGCAAGTAAACCACAGCACACAAAAAGATAGAAGAGGCTTGCTAAGGAACCCACCTTCTTGGCTGGTTTCTTCTTTTGAGCCGCTGGTTTCGGAATTGGTGCTGCATAATCTTCATCATCACTCCCAGCCACGTTTGCCTATATTAGTTTAACAGTTTTATCAGTAACGAGCAATGGATAACGCCTAGTGCTCTCTATCTTAAGAAACATATCACTTGTGCTACAATCTACCTTCTGAGACTTTGCTGCGGTCTTCTTAGGCTGTCTCCTGGGTGCTGCTTTATATCCCTCAGCATTATCTTTGTTGCTTTCCCGCGTAATTCTCCTCTCCTCCTCATCAGCTATGAATTTTGCATCAAGCACCTGTATGAAAATCAATGAGTGAGAAGAGAAGTGAAACAAATAACATTGAGAACATTAGAGAAACACTACATACATCCAGTTCCTTCTCAAGAGCATCAAGGTCTCTCAGCCAAAGATCTTTTGGACTTGTTTGGCGCAGCCTATCAACTTCATCCTTTAAATTCTCCTGTTGTGCAATGAGCTCCTGTACCTTCTCCATAGTCAAGGTACCAATTGCCATTGCAAGAAGATACTCATAATCACTTCCATTGACTCCTGCTGCAGCTTCAACAGGGCTCTCATCATTTTCTTCATCTAGTTCTGTAGCTCCTACAGCAACTGGCTCAGCCGTGACTTTTTTCTTTGGCAAAGGTTTATACTTCTTCTGCTTAAGCTCCAGGAATAGCTCTGCTCTCTTCCTGTTATTGACTACGATGTCTCCAGAAATAACAGCAAGAATAAACCTTACTTTGTTATCAAGCTTCACCAACTCATTCCCTATATTTTCCAACATTACTTCCTGCACAGCATAAATTGGTTAATGTGGTAGAGTTTGCAAGTGAAGAACACATAGGAAAAGGTATAAATGGTACCTTTCTTTTGCCATAGAATTCAAACCTCAGTTTGAAGAACTCTTCAAGGACTGAAAAATGAGCATCATTTCAGTTACAAAACCACAGAAGGAAAAAGGTTTAACAGCTACAAAAGAGGTTCATATCAGCATACTCACCATCCTCTGGGGTTTCATATTTTCGAATTTTACCATCTGAGTCAAACAAGTGCATGTTTGTTGTTCCCAATGTGGTTGTCAGCTTGAATTTCTTCTCAAGGCCTTCTTGCTTAGCAATATCCATGTTTTTCTCGCTCAAGACGAGCTCAAAATCCACACTTGCATGATCGCATTGCGACCTCATTCCCTGTAAAATGTTTGCAATTAATAAAGATATTTAATACATCTTAAACCCAGGAGAATGAATAAACTGTGTAATTATCTACCTCTAGAAACGGTGGTTCCTTTTCCTTTTCCTTGTCTTTATCCTTGTTCTTTTCCTTGTTCTTGTCCTTGCCCTTTTCCTTCTCCTTTTCCTTTTCCTTTGTACCAGCCGGACACATGGATTCAAGGAAGTCTTTGTAATCTACCGTCCAACGGCGAACAGGAAGCTCGGTAATTCTAAGCTTGGTATGATCAACTTCCTCTATAATACCAGTGATGGTATATGTGACACCAGTTGCCTTTGAACTTGTCTCCGTCAAAGAGCCCTGCCGGGTCATGAACAGAATATTTGCATCAATAAAATACAGTATTATTTAATAAAAGGAGCCAAACTGTCCATGTAACAGAAGTATGCAAGTAATAGCATTTCACAGACCTTGAACCCCTTGTACCAAGGAATCATTGGTACGACAGTTTCACCATTTAGCATCCTTTTCAGATTTGCAATAATGTCTCTTGGATTATAGTTTGGGACAAAGGTGCTCCATCCAGTGCCAATGCCTTCACCTCCATTGACTAAAGCCATGGGAATGATGGGCATATACCTGAAGAAAAGGTTGAACATTTTAGGTACATAATAGTTAATCTGTGCAATCATGCAAAATGAATATTCAAAGAGAGAACATTACCAACTGGGTTCAATCGTCTGTCCATCTTCATTCAGATAGTTCAGAAGGACATCATCATCCTTTGGGAAAATTAAACGAGTGACAGGCGATAATCTGGTGAAGATGTACCTAGCACTAGCAGCATCTTTGCCCCCCTGAAATAAATATGAACATGCAAAGAAGCATGAGAAGAACTCACTACAAATAGGGTCATATGGTGCTTGGCTTAAACAAAGTTATCCCACCGAATTTCTGGTGCCAAATTGTCCACTGGGCACCAAAAGATTAATATTATTGCTGCCAACAAAATCTTGAGCCATTCCTACAATCGTGCTTGCTAGACTCTGTTCACCATGGTGGTATGCTGAGTGCTCTGACACATAACCAATAAACTGTGCCACCTGTAGACAACAAAGGTAAAAGAATTAGGAATTTGGCATGATGATTGCAAATACACAAATTCAAGAACTCTTTATCACACCTTAGCTTCTTTTACAAAATTCCTCTTAAACGAGCAAAACAAAATCTTCCTTTGTCCTGGTTTAAGGCCATCTACCATTGATGGTATTGACCGTTCAAGGTCAGCCATCGAGAATAGTATCAGCTCTTTGTTGATAAAATCACTGTACTTGATGCGTTTCTCACGTTGGTCAAGACAAGTTCCAGGCTGCAATTAGATTCAGCTGTTACTTTTGATACAGAACACAAGAAACCTCTACCAAATTGGGAAAAGATGCAATGTTTAACCTGATAGTTACTCAGCCATTCCTTTCGATCAGCGATCTTTTTCTTGCTGAATGCTATCTCAATTTGCTTATCATCCTCATCATCCGCCCAGACAAAATCCTTCTTGTGATGAGCAATATCTTTAAAGTACTCCCGACCTTCGTCAGCTGTGCTGGTTCCCAGCCCCTGTACAATTCAGAACTCAGTTAAGACCAAATACAACTACAATAACCTTAGTTATAGTCCATTCCAGTAAGAAAAAAAAAGAGGAGAAAATCATCATCACGTGGTGAAACGGGGATGGAAGAGGTCAAGAGGGAGAGGCAAAACAGACCTTGTAGTACTTTATGGTCCAAGAACTTGCATTTCCTCCTAGCTTCTCTTTCCAGGCTTCATAGTCTGGCATTGAATAAAATGACAGGACAGTTTTTTTGTTCTTGTTATTGGTTGCCTGGACAAATAAACGGATGTATTATTTTTTACTGGACTTAGAAACCCACTCATCAAGCAGAGAAATAAATAATTATATAGCAAAAATTTAGTATTCTAATATGAATAACTGTAAAATCTTCATCAGAAACAAAAAAAAAAGACAAATGACCCACGGAGTTGCTTATACCTTGATAATGGGAGTGATGAACTCAACCAAGAAAGAAGGAACTTTGAGGAGAGATGGCCAGAATGAGTGAATGAAGTTGATCAGCAACCCTTTGATGTGAGAACCATCATGGTCCTGAAATTTCATCAGTTCAGTATAAGCTAAGAAACAACTTGAGTTTGACTAATTGGGATAGTTCAGAGATGTTGTTAGACAAACCTGATCTGTCATTATCATGAGGTGGCCATATCTCAAGCCTTTAGTGCTATCGTAATGTTTTTCTTGCTGCAGACCTAATATTTTCTTTATATTCTGAATCTCTGCGTTTTCCATTATCTGCTTATGACTTGCTTCTCTCACATTCAATAATTTACCCCTGAGAGGAAACACACCATAATAATTCTTTCCTACAACACCCGTACCAGCCATCTACAGAGGAAAAAAACTGAACTCTTAAGTATGACAGTTAAAGTCTATACTATAGCATTTAATAGGTTTGTGCTACTCACAGCAAGGGCCTTTGCTGAATCTCCTTCAGTAAGGATCAAGGTGCACTTATCAGAATCCTTCCCACCAGCATCATTTGCATCCTCCAGCTTAGGAATGCCAAGAAGACTTGTCCTCTTGGTTCCATCAGTCTTCTTTAGTTCCTTGGTTAGTTTGAACTCAGCCCAAGAAAGGAGACTCTCGACAATACCTGATTTTTCAACTGCAATTGCAAGAAGTGAACATTAGTATTAGTTAAGCATACGCATTAGACAAATCCAGCATACCAAAGTTAACTCATCACATACCCTTCTTAAGGAAATCTTGAGAGAGATCACACTTGGATCCAAAGCTTCCCTGACGAGTGGTCAAGGTTTCTTTGGTCTGTGAATCAAAGGCAGGGTTGTCAATGAGCGCATTAACAAAGATCCAAAGGTAGCCCTTCACTGTATGCAATTTCATGTTAGCATGCTTGTTCTTCTTGTTCACGACTCCCATCACATGAGTGGCGACTTGATTAGCAACATAGTCAACGTGAGTACCACCTTTTGTGGTCGCTATTCCATTTACAAAGCTGACCTGTGGTCCAAACATGACAAGTAAGATATAATTGAACAGCACGCAAGAAGGGAGCTGCACATGAACCTAGCCCACACTTACCTGCTGAAACTGGCCTTCGCTTAGACTCACACACACCTCCCAACGATCATTTACCTTTAAGTAAATGCTGAAAGAAAGACAAATGTATATTAGCACAAATAGCTCTGTAGGAACTTTTCATGGATATACCCAAATTGGTCAAAAATATGTCAAACCTTGGTAGCATGTTTCCTGCTTTGGAAGCAGAGTCAATATACAGTTTCACGTAGTCTTGGAAGCATTTTGCTGGCACCTTCTGGCCATTTAACTCGACCTTCACGGTTTTGCCAAGAGTGCCCGCCATATCAACTACTCTCTTCCTCATGAGTGCCACAACATCATCTTCGAGCTCGGTCATGTTGAACTTTGCAAGATCAGGCTTGAAAGTAACTTTGGTCCAGTTCTCTGACTGCTTGCACTTTTTAATCTCAGGCTCTGACTTCTTCCCCATGTTTTCAGAGAAGACCTGCAGAGGCATTTTTTATCAGTGTCATGCTATATCAAGCACCATGTGAAGCTGACCCGAAAATCATACAAGAGACATTAGTCGACATCCCTACTCTGAGTGTACCATGCTCAACCTAATAGTCAGGTTTAAATAGATATCCGTCTTCATGTTAAACCTAACTGGTCATTTCTACAAAATATCACACACGGCAACATTCAGGCCATACAGACGAGAAATTATGGACTGGACCTTCAGACTGTTAATCCTTTTGGGTCAATTAAACAACACGGATAGTCCAATCTACTAATGTCCTTTGCGGTAAGGAAAAAGAACTACAACGGTATCAGAGTCCAATATCAGCAGATTAACTATAGAGTGGTCACAACGAAATGCATCTGGTTACAATCATTGTCAGATGTCTCTCTATTCTATCTAATCCACCCCCAAGCAACAACCAGAACACTGAAAATCAACCGTAAAGTGCTCATGGAGTCAGCGATTATCCCACCTGCTTGTACTTCTTCTGCCGGCGCCCATCAGCAGTCTCGATGACGAACTCCGTGGAGAAGATGTTGGTGAGCTTGGCGCCATAGCCGTTCCTCCCGCCGGTGGTCTTCCGCTCGTTGTCGTCGTAGTTGCTGCTAGTCAGCAGGTGGCCGAAGATCATCTCCGGCACGTAGACGCCCTCCTCCTGGTGGATCTCGACGGGCACGCCGTCTCCGTTGTTGTAGACAGAGATGCAGCACCCCTCGACGTCGATGTCGACCCGGAGGGAGTCCATGGAGGGGTCCCGCTGCTTGTTGTCGGCGGCGTTGACGAGGATCTCGTCGAAGATCTTGTAGAGGCCGGGGACGAAGATGATCTCCCGGTTCACCATGGCGCCGCCCTCGTACACCCAGAGCTGCTGCTTGTGCTTCTCGATAGAGCCGACGTAGGTGTCCGGGCGCAGCAGGATGTGCTCCAGCTGCGTCTTCTTCTGGTACATCTCCTCGATGGTCTTCTCTCCGCCGCCGGCGCCTGCGGCGGAGTTGTGCGAGGAGCTGGACTTCAGCGGGGGCTTCGTAGCGGGGGCCATGGCGGGCACACAGAGGATGTGTGCTCGCTAGGGCTTTGGGTGTGGGCGTGGGTGTTGTGTGTGGTGGGTGGGATTGCGGAATGAGGAATTGGGGATTTGGAGTTGTGAAGAAGGGGAAGGGGGAAGGGGGCCGCGGCGTTCGAAATTTGAAATTTGGGGGCGCCGGAGGCGGGATTCTTGTGGAAAGATTCGGGAACGGAAGGCTAGGATTCGCGGGGGGGGGGGGGGGGCGTGGATCTTGCGGTGGAAATCGAATTCGAGAGGGAACTAGAGGCTTCCGAGCTCAAAAGGCTGGCCTTGTGAGGTCTCTCACGCCGTTTGCACGTGCGGACGGTTGTTTTACCTTTTTTTTACTAGTCCACTTTGGGTAGTACTGTAGCAAAGATGGCAATAGGGTGTGTGCGTGGCAGCAGGCACACGACACAACTACCTTCTTATCCATGCACCACCGTTCCGTCATGTAAAGTTTTCTTTCACCTGATTTAATTTTTAAAGGAATTTTATAGGATTTTAATTTATAGGCATACTTCTCATGTTTCAAAAACCCATTGAACCAAAACTTTTGCCACTTGTATCCACCATATCTATCTAGTAGCTTTTGTTATTCTAAGCAAATTCTCAAGCTTCATCTACCTTTCGAATTAAAAAGTATTTTGTTATATGAAAACTAGTTAGTAAAGCTCTCATGAACTTGATGGCACACCTTATTTACTTGTCTCTAATAGACTTTAACCATTATGAACATCGAAGTTGTATATGCTTGCATCTATACGTTGGAATTAGCAGAACCGTGCTGTCACGGGGAACGTTTTCAACATTGCACTTGTACTCCGTACACAGTTGATATCGTGCTCTTTTGTCTATGGATGTCAACGGTGTGAAATAAAGAGGGAACTTGTAAGTCCATGGAGTTTGTATCCTGTGTTAGAGAAACGCCTCGGCCGCTAGCCTAAGTCATGCTTAATCATGGTGGAAACTTGCAGCATCACCATAGTGAGTCATCTATGAAGCATCTTCAATAAAAAGCTATGCACATAGTAAATAAAAAGATCGATGAGATGCTTATTGTCTGCTTGTCTTGTCTTTTTGGTTATGGGAAAGCTCCTGTACCATGTGCAAGGGGTACCCCGTTGGCGGTTCTCAATGATATGCAAATACTTACAATGACTAGAACTTACTTGTGACCAAAGTTCATTAGCATGAGGAGTGGCCCTCATATTCAAGGGACATTAGATTGCCAACTTATATTTCATCAAGCATATACTCCATTTTTGTTCACTTTAACCTTAATCATCTCAAGATGCTTATGATAGGGGCAATGAGAGCTCAAAGCTAGTAAGTACCATAATATTTTAAAAGCTCTTTATGACTTGTAATCCCTGTTACCCTCTAAGAAGGGACCTTTCTCCCACTTCCAAGTTGAGTCAGTAAACCTACTTCCTCTCCATCTCCAGCAAGCATTTGAGTTGTTGTGTTTCAAGCATTCATATGGTGATTTATTCAATCATGTTCTTTATCTTCCTTGTTTGCACAAAACTCTTATCTATTGAGTATTACTTTGAAAGTCTTCACTTATGAAAAACCTTTTTGAGCAAAGAGTGCTCCTATTTTGAAACTTGTACAAAAAGCTTTTGTGAAACTGTTTGCCAGTTGTTCTCTGACCAAGAACAAGTTTGCCAATCCCAGTTATGATTTATCTTTATGCATCTCTATTGTGACTGTTGTACTTGGTTGCAAGCTAAGTTATATAATGATGAGTTGGTTTCTTCCATGAGTTGTGCAATGGTAAGTGTGATGCTTCTTGTTCGTATTCTTTTATCGACACTTCACTCCATAAACCTGTGGACATGTTTACTGAGCTCAGTTTCCGCTTGGGGACAAGTGAAGTCTAAGCTTGGGGGAGTTGATACGCCCAATTTTCATCACCATTATATATCATAAATTACCTCTATTCATTGATATTTGTCTTATTACGAGGTATTACTTATGGGTTTTCGTCTGTTTATGCATGTTGGATGATTCTTGGAGGATGGACTGCCGAAGTCTGGATTCTGATGGAAAAGAAGTCGTTTCGGTGCAATTTCACAAAGATCAGAAAAATATGTTAACATATTATTTTACCAGAGGACGAAGGAAGCTAGAAGGAGGGACGAAAAAGGGCCTCAGGGGGACACCTGACCCCGTGCCTAGGGAAGGTGTGGCCCACCTGCCTGGCCTCCGACTCCACCCCTTCGCCTATATCTTCCCTACGAAACCCTAAGCCTCGAGGAGCGACCACAGATAGATTTTTGCCACCTCTGGGGGGCGGAAAACACCGAGAGAGAAAGATCTCTCCGGCAGATAGATTTCTGCCAGGGGGGATTCCTTCCCGAAGAGGGGAGACCATTGCCATCAACACCGTCATCAAGCTAGGCTTCATCGGGATCATCATCATCATCCACACCACCATCTCCACCAGCACCATCATCACCACTCCGTCCCACTGTAACAATTGTGTTGGATATTGCTTAGTTCATTAAGGGAAACTTTCCCAGTGTTGATTACTATTGTAGTTGATGCTTGTGAGTGGAACCATTGGATTATTGTTTATGTTCAGATTGTTATCCATTACCATATCATCTTTGATCTTGATCCACATGATGTCTTGCGAATAGTTTGTTTAGTTCTTGAGGACATGGGAGAAGTCATGTTGTTAGTAGTGAATCCGTGATGAGTTATTATTCAATGGTTTAGTATTTAAGTTGTGGTTCTATTCTTCTAGTGGTGTCATGTGAATGTCGACTACATGACACTTCACCATTTATGGGCCTAGGGGGATGCATTGTGTATTTGACTACTAATTGTGGGGTTGACGGAGTGACAGAAACCTGAACCCCCATTAGGACACCTTTGCACAAGGAAGCGTAGGATCTCAAAGCTTAAGGGTGTGGTTAGATTTATATATTAATTACTTTCCTGTAGTTACGGATGTTTGCAAGGGGTTTAACCACAGGTATGTATTAATCCTATGAAAGGCAGTATGTCAGCACAGGTTCACCCACGCAACACTTAAAACACCAGATAAGAGTACTCAGCTATTTGAAGCGAAAGCACTTGACAAAATTCCGATGTGTCCTCGAGAACGTTTGGTCCTTATAAGTATTTTCACTGGCTTGTCCTTTGTTAAGAAAGGATTGGGCCACTTGCTCCGTTTGTTCGTTACTTTTGTTACTTGCTCCTTGCTTTGTTGCTTTGTCAGAAAACCACTAAAAATCCATTTGCTAAGTATTCACAGGGATTTCCTGCTTCATACCACTGTTCAGCACCTTCTGCTCCTCGTTGGGATCGACACTCCTGTTTATTGAAAGTACTATGATACACCCCCTATACTTGTGGGTCATCAGTAGTACACCAGGCTTTGGACCCCGTGGGTTTTGCCGTCTTCGGGTCATTCGACCACGAGTGCTTTGCTGACCACTTGATGTGTTGTAGAAATGTAGAGCGGCGTGGGTTCTCTCGCCGTTGGCGCCACCAGTACGGGAGATGTTGACAGCATGCATTTGAGATCTTCGAATGCCTCATCTGCTTCATCCGTCCACTCGAATTTGTCCGACTTGTGGAGCAGCTGGTAGAAGGGGAGAGCCTTTTCACCCATGCGGCTGATGAACCTGCTTGGCGCCGCGCCCAACTAGCTGTTTGACTCCTTTGACGTTCTTCGGCTTCTCCATGGCTAGTATAGCCTTGATTTTCTTCGGGTTGGGTTCGATGCCCCTTTCGGAGATGAAGTACCCGAGCAATTGCCCGGATGGGACGCCAAAGGCACGCTTTACTAGGTTTAGCTTGATCATGTATCAATCAAGGTTATTGAATGTCTCGTGGAGATCGTTGATCAATGTTCAGCTTTCCTTGGTCTTGACTACTATGTCATCGACATTGACTTGAATGTTGCGACCAATTTGGTTCTTCAGGCAGGCCTTTATGCACCTTTGATAGGTTGCGCCTGCGTTCCTCACCCCGAAAGGCATTGTATTGTAGCAGAAGACCCTGGACGGCGTGATGAAAGCCGTCTTCTCCTGGTCCTCGACCTTTAGTCGAATCTGATTATAGCCTGAGTAGGCGTCAAGGAACGAGAGCCATTCACATATCGCGGTGGAATCGATGATTTGATTGATCCACGGTAGGGGAAAGTGATCCATTGGGTAGTGCTTGTTAAGCGCCATAAAGTCCAGGCACATCCGCAGGATGTCCGTGTCCTTCTTAGGGACCAGCATGAGGTTAGCTACCCAGGTGCTCTCTTTGATCTCCCTTATGAAGTTGACATCGAGGAGTCTGTTGACTTCGATACCAATTGCTTCTGCTCTTCCCTCGGATAATAAACGCATCATTTTATTCACTGGACGCGCATCTGGGTATACATTGAGTGCGTGCTCGGCGAATTCCCTCGGAACTCCTGGCATGTCTGCGGGACACCAGGCAAAGATTTCCCAGCGCTCGCGGAGGAATTCGACGAGCGCGAGTTCCTATGCGGGACACATGTTGTTGGCGATTAGAGCCTTCTTGGTGGGGTCCGTTGGGTGGTCCTGCACCGCCTTGGTGTTGACCGTAGAGTCGAATGACATGTCAGGTGCGTTTTGCTTGGTCACAGTGATAGACTGTTGTCTGTCGACTCCTTCAACCTTGAGCTCGTCTTGCATGCTTGTAACATCCCAGCATTAGAGCTTAGAAATAAGCTGAACCCAGATGTGTGCACTGCATTCATGCATAGAAAATCCGAATAATTTCCGCGCTTTTAAATAAAAAATTGTTAAAGTGATTGAAGCTTCTCTTAAATTGATGGAATTGAAGTAGATCATCAAGTTGACTACGATAAGTTTCAATATGATCTTTGCTAAAACCTTATTTTGGGTAAACATGATTTGATCTAATGGTAGATAAAATGTAATAAAATTAAACCATAATACATTATTTAGTGATTTATATTTGATCCTTAGGTAATCATATCCTAGTATTCATTACACGACTCATTAATACCAAGTTATAAACATAACTCAAGTAATAGGAATGTAACAACTAAATCTTAATCTCATCTACTTATACCATGACTATCATGGTAATACCTAACCTTAACTCTTTAGTGAGTTTGAGTAGGAAAGAAACCAAGTCAAGATCATTCACCATATATCTTTCTTTTCATGTCAATCCTTCTGGAATCCTATCTCAATATCTGTTGTTCGTCAATGTTGAGTAATCAACTATTGATTCACAAATTCTTAAACTATCAATTCTTGATCTATCAACTCTTGACCATATCATAGCATTCACTTAAGGCCTATAAAGAAATAAGTAAGAAGAGGTAAGTGGTAATGATAGATTTAAATATCAACTAATAGGATGGGAGTGTTGGCAGAGAATGAAATCATTGTAATACTTGATGGAGTTAACTCACTCCTGAATAGATAGAAGAGTTATGTAGAAGATATAATTATATGTTAACAAATAGGATTATAAGGATGAACATTAAAGATAGTTACCAATGAGTAATCCTATTGAATAAAGTAGGGATAGTAAATGAATAATCTCTCTTAATCAGGTAGATTCACTGAGAAGATAATTTTAATACAATTGTAATGTTGTATGGATGAAAGCTTCGATTAGCCAACTGGAAACCTAAGCCATATATGATCAAATGATTATAATGATCATGCTTTACTCACCAAGATTGAATGTTTATATCATGTATAAGTGACATTGGTGAATAGAACATGATTGAACCCTAGTATAACAATGTTATTCTAGGTTAGCCATGACAAGCCATATTAATATAATGTGAGGTTGGAGTATAAGATACTAGAGTGAAGTAAATATAAGATAGTATGATTATGATGATGTTAGAGCAACATTGGATTAAAGAAGTAGTATTTTCCTCTTTGGAAATACTAAGCACTAGAGGTGAAGTAGGTTTTGATGTATACATCTATTGAAATGATATTAGTGAAGGATGATAAGGGAAGAGCATGAATGGAAGTAACTATAAAACAATTGTTAGATTGGAGGTTATCAGCAGTAGAGTAGTTGTTATAACCAAGTATGGATATAAGAAGATTATGAAAGCTTCAGTGTCAAGCTCATTCGATTTACAAGTGGATTTAGAAGAATACAAGGTGGATAAGAATATCCTTGTGAAGTAAAGCTCATCATGTTAACACATGATGATGGATATGAAGGAGTAGTATATCTAGGAAAGGAATTTCTTAATTAGAAGTCCAGGATTGTGAATTATGGAAGATAGGAATTCTGGGTAAACATTAAACCCTAAATCTATAATCAAGCTTAACATCCATCCCATCTGTTGGATCAATCATCTTGTTTCCACAATGGTTGATAGGAATAATTTCCTACATCAAGTCACTTCATTACATATTGGTCATTCTCAACCATCATTATCTTAGGTGCTTAAGAACTATCTTTATCAATTATGTATCATAAGTTAGCCTAGAAAACAATCCCACTATTTTAATTTAAATGGTGATATCATTCAAGATCACAAACATAAAAACAATCTGTCTTAGCCATTAATCTTTATTCACATCAACAGAAGAATATAAGTGTATTAAGAACCCTAAAACCTAGAGTCAGCAATTACAATTCACACCCTAACTCTTATGCTAGTTATAACAAAATATATACCTTGTTATTCCCTAGATCCATGGGAGTAATATTAACCATATTAAATCCTTAGGATATTATGCATCAAATAATAATAAAGGATCACCATATAAAAAATTCCTTAATATTATGAGTTAATGAGAATCAAATCTCAAGAGTTAATAGTAATGTATTCTATAATAAGTTTATGGATATTATCTCGATTAAATGCATATTAAAAGCCCTTACAAATAATAATAGGAAAAGTACTTGTTTAAAGAAAATAAAGAAACTCTAAACAATATATAATAAAAGCTCACAAAATGACTTTAAAATACATTCATTGTTGCTGCAAGTATTCAGCAAATAAAATTCCATAAAGAAAAATTCAAAACAAGTATTCAAATACAAAAGCTTGAAAGAAAAGAAAACAGAAAATAGACAAAGAAAAGGAACAAGGAAAAAACAAAAGGAAATTGTTTCTGGCCGTGGCCCATTTTTTTTCTCTTTATTCGCTACTCACGAGCAATTCATAGCAGCCCAGTAATGGCCCAGCAAGGGGCAACTCAAGTTAAATCTCTCTGGCTGACAAGTGGGCCAGTAGAGGACTGCGGGTTGAATCTTGACACACGACAGGGGGTTATCCGCAAAACGACATTCGTCGTCTTCCCCGTCTACTGGAAGCTGCTCGGTGGCAGTGGCTGATGTCGTCTGTCGCTCCCGTGCGCTGTGATGCTCGCCGCCGACACTCGGGGTGGGGATAATATTGCCACCACGGCGTCCCCGCTCGTCCTCATCCCCAGTTCTCCTTCTCAAGCCTCTCTCTCTCTCTCTCTCTCTCTCTCTCTCTCTCTCTCTCTCTCTCTCTCGAGTTCCTATTCTAAACCGAAACCCTAGATCCATGTTGCCGGTGATTGCCGTCGTTCTGAGATCTCCCGGGCTCCGTTGAGCAAGAAACCATCCTCGCCTTGTCCTTCTGAGCCTCCTAGTCAAAGGAATCGAGGCGAGGTGGCGGGAATCGATGCCGCGAGGTCATCTTCCCGAAGTCCGGCCACCGTGGTCCTCGTCGATTCCGACCAACTCCCGTCTCGCAAATTACTCCACGAGCTTCCTGGTAATGATCTGAGCATGATAGTGCTTTCAATTTTCTCATTTGCTTCCTAGTTTAGGATTTGGTCGAACACCGCCATCGGCCACCACAGTTACTGGTCGCCGGAGTAGCTCCGGTTACCAAAACTGAGTGGTGCCGCCACTATTGAACTCAGCGTGCTCGCCCGCATCCAACGAAACCCTTCCCGCGTGCAAGCATCCTCCCAATCGATAGATCGAATTTCGATCTCAGAGTAGCAGTTCGTGTGACGTCATGATGAGGTCGTGCTTGCGTCATCTTGACCTGGTCCGTCCTGTTGACTGGTCCACGCCAGCGTGGCACACCAATGTGGCCCTGAGCCCCACATGTCTGTGACTTAGGGTAGACCTAGTCTGGGTAAGAAAAGCATTTCCTTGTTTTTAATATTGTCTAAATTTTAATTAGAAAATGATTCAGTCTTAAAATTTTAATAACTTTTGTTTTATAATTCAGAAAAATATGTTTAACATATGAAAATTTACAGAAAAATAAAATCTATAACATTAAACTATTATCAAATATTATTATGTTAATTATTTAAATAAACATTATTTAATAAAGATTTTGTAAGTAATAAAACTTTAATAATTCATATTTTAATAATGGTAAATGTTAAAAATATAAATAAAATACCAAAAATCTTAGAAAAATAAGAACTATAATCCAAATCTATAATCATACATTATTATTTCACTTAATTAAATAGTTATTATTTATTAAGTATTTTATCTCTACTATCTAAAAAGAATTTCGGTGTTTCGTATTCTGCCACTACGTCGTCCTTCGTCCAACCTCCGTCCCGCACTCCCGCATCGCTCGTCCACCGTGTTTTGGCATTTTAGTCCCTCTCAAATTCACATGTCAACGCAATTTAACCGCATCTGCCTCCGCCATCTCCGCATCCGCCTCCGCCTTCGCCTTCGTCCAGCCGCCCACGATGCCAGTGCCAAATCCGCCTTCGCCCAACGTCCGCCGTCCTCCCATCCCTTGTTTCCCCACCGCCGTCCTCGATCTCAACATGCTCGCATCGCGAGCGACCTAGCGCTAGGCGCTGATGGAGGTCTCCATCAGATCTGCAGCCACGGCCACAGCGTGTTGGAGGGGCTCAACAGCGTCGGCCTCCTCCCGCGGGACAAGGCGGTGAAGATCCAGTTCCCCTTCCTATTCATCCCCCCAATAAAGCTACCAACAATCCCTCTCCTCCAAGTGCTCCGGTCCCTAGAATAGACACACTCTAGGTGCTCCTGCCGGATCCATATTTTGTCCCCCTTGCTCGCTGTGACTCTCTGGCGAAAATGAGCCCATGGCTGAGCTTAGTGCCGGTTCCCCGCCTCCATCTCCTACGGATCCCTCTCCTCCCGCCACGATCCTATCGCCCACCGCTCTGATTCATGCCTCTGTCATGTGAGGTCGTCTGATCCCATCCCAGGAGATGAGTGAGGAGGGCCGGCATGATTACGGGCGTCTCATTGCTACTCAGACAGGAGATCCGACCAAGCCAGAACCTAGGTTGATTTTGTTTTGTCGGTACTGAAATCCTACCTTGCTTGAATTTTTTTGCTAGTTTGGATCCGTGCCTTGCTTGGATTATACAGTTTTGCTGGTGAATCTGTGGATAGCGTGCTTTGATGGCTCTGTTGTTGCGATAGGGTTCATGAATCATGATTCCTTAGTAGATACATCATTTGTTTGTGCTTGATCACATGTGTTTGGTGTAGGCTTTTTGGATGCGTAGGTGTGCTAGGAACAGAACGTTTGCGGACTACATAATTCCTTTTTTTGGGTACCTAATACATCATTTTATAATATATTCAAGGAATTCATAAAATTATGGTTAGCACCAAGACCAATTGATTAGAGGAAACTGCTAGGAAAGTTGTTACAACTCCCATTGAGCCTTGAGCTCTGCTATCTGAAATATAGCATCAACCACAAGACACAAGTACGCACATCTTGATCTATTTTATTTGCGAACTTTTTTTTAGTTACGACGATTGCGAAACAATGCATGGTGTCCATCATGTTACGCCTGCATACACTCAGACATGATCTTGTGCCAAACTAAGAACATATGGCATGAATCACATAATAGGTACTTGGCTTGTTCCTTGGTTTTATGGTGTCTGATATGATCGACTTTCTTAGAGGTTAATTAAAGTGGAGTAAGATGTGTATAATTCTCTTTCTTTTGTTCACTATTCAGCAGGAATCTTGCAAAATCACTAGAATATTTTGATGACTATTATGTGGCCTTGCTTGCTTGTGGGTATACAGATTGAGAACTAGCTACCGTTATCTGCTACAAGTATGACTTTTTTATCTTATGCTATTATCATATATAAATGTAATTTGAAATTGCCTTGATATACAAATAAAGTTAATTTACTATTTTCACGTACAAAAAATGTAAACTATACGTAATGAAGTTTATGCTTGTTTAATACTTCTACTTTAATTTGCTGGATCTTTATTTATATTTTCTTACTTCTAATGTTTTACATCTATATTGGTCCAAGCAAGACATCTGATTTTGATCTCTTTTCTTTGCGAACTCAGCGTTTAGTTACAAAGATTGTGAAACAATGCCTGGTATCCAAATAGAATGGTTGTCATTTCCATAAGTGAAGTCTAGAAAAATAGAATTACTTGGTCTATATTTTTATTTTATTACCTCTGATGTTTTACATCCAGATTGGTCCAAACACGACATCTGATTTTGAGACTGGAACACAATACTTTATTACTTGACCATGACAAAACTATTCCTGATCTTGACATCTTAGATCCATATTGACACCTTATCAGGTTTATTCTGAAGGGTCAACTCGTCCTACTAGCGGTGCAACTGCTATTGCAATATTGATTTGACCAAATGATCCTATTTCATTTGAAAGCAAATATAGAAGATCTTACATGGTACAACTTTATAACTTCTACAAACCTTGTGAGTGAATATTCGGTACATCACCATTTCATACCATTCATGCAACTAAACTCTATCTAGACATGTTACCTCATGCACGAAATGAATTTATGTGACCATTTAATACACTTCAAATGAATTTATGTGACATGCCATTATGAACATCCTTTTTTACAAGATAGCGAAATTGCATGCATGTGGTCGATGCGAAGCCATCACATACATCCCTTTTGATCTCACTACTATTTATGTCTCCCATTCTCATGTGCAGCTATCTACAGTCTGAACCGCAAGGATAGATTACTGACGCTGATGGCTATCGGCCATCTCCTCTACCACCTGTGAGGATCTCCTGTTCTCATGTGCAGCTATCTACAATTTGAACCACAAGGATAGATTACTGGCATGATGGCTATCTGCCATCTCCTCTGCCACCCGTGAGGAGGTAAGCTTGATTTTTGTTTGGATCTTCCTATAATTGGATGATGTTCAATGCTTACGAGAGTAACTATACCCCTTCTAAATACTAAAGAGGTGTATATATATCCAACCATTGGCAATCATTCTGCAAACTAGGTTCTTGAAAAATGCCCATGGCAAGATTTGAGGAGCACATGAAAACACTTCTCCAAATTTTAATTTAAGTACATATAGTTTATTCTATTGGAAGTAGAACCAATGATTAACAATTGTATTTGCTATGGAGACAATGATGGATCAGACCTGGTGCTTGCTCAGAGTCATTCTGATGGTTGTTTGCTCGGAGTCATGCACCATAAACATACACGGTATGCTTTGAAAGATCTGAAACAGAATATTCTTGGTATAGCAGCAGAACAATGTTGTCACAGCCTTATCTAGCCGCCTCTGTTGCAGATCAAACCTGTGGCACCGGCTCCTTCTCATGTATGATCCTCGCCACCAGCCTCTCTTGTGTCCTCACATGGTCCCTCACCACCCCTCTTCTATAGATTGACATCATCTTGGAAGGTATGGTGATTGCTTGTTTTCCCCCTCTTAAGTTTTCTAAACTGGATCAATGGTAGAGTGGAGATTTGATACAGGTTTGGTGTTTATCTCATCCATTCTTACTTCACATGGAGATTGAACACTTGAATAAATTTAATTTACTACCGATGTATCGACCATGTTAACTTGCCATGTTGTTGCCATAGTTTTGATATAGATTAGTTTTGAAATCCAAGAGTTCCACCTGTTGACTACTCATGTTTTTTGTACTAACTTTCCACTAGATATACATCTGGCACAACTTCAGACTTACTAATGATGTTTTTTCTCATTAGATTAGATGATATATTTTAATTTACCATAGTAGATTCACTAGATGCATAGTACTGGAAGAAGAAAACCTGATGTTTCTAAGTCAAACTAGCAAACTTTTTTTTTCAGTAAAATGTGTTGATAAAACAATTGTAATTGTCCGGTTCCTTATAATTATGACAACCTGGGTGCCATTCATTGTCCTGAGTTAAACTATATCTTTGGATTTAATAATCTATGTACCCCTTAGACTAGGACTTTCGGTACTGAATATCTCTCTTTTCTATGCTAGAGATAAAGCTTGGACACCTTACACATGTTGTTATGGGTTTGTGAAAGATTAGGGGTTGTTCGGATCGAGCCTGCATGCGCCCTGCCATTATTTGGCAGCCAAAATTTTGGCGCAGGATTCCGTCGCCCTCGGCTCGCCTAGGAATTGGCGTCAAAATGCATTAGCATGCACGCGCTGGCTTAGGCTCGCCAATTATTTGGAGCCGAACCAAATAGGAACGGAACGACCTGGGCATGCCTCTATTTGGTAGAGTTAGCGCTGACGTAGAACCGAACATACCCTTAGTCTCTTAGCTTACCAGGTTGTAATACTTTACATGAACTAGGTCGTGCTCTACTAAATATGCGCCTATTGTTATGTCAGTATGCAACACTATTTGACCATTTTTTACGAGAACATCATCCATGCCTTACATGCTTAGTGTCCAAATGAATTCGCAGGGCCTCGATCGAGTGAATTAGGAAGAGGATGATGATGAGATGATGCTCTTAATTAAGCTAATATTGCACCGAATGTTTGGCAATACAAGAGGAACCATACTAGCAGTTTAACATCTTTAAGATTAAATGATTAGGCCATTTAACTCACTAGATCCATTTTAAAACTGAAACTGCATGTGTTGTACTATATTCTACAGTAGATAGGCTGCCAACTACACCATGCAAATCATCATCGTGCTATATATCTTATAAGCGCAATGTATTGTGTGCCATGCATATTGTCTTTCTGCAATTTATTTTTTTATGTATTGTTTCAAATTTAGTTTGCATGCCCTGTTGCTATCTCCAGTCATCCACCCTTTGCTAAAGTACAATATAGTGAGCTGTATTTTGTATTGTTTCTGTATGGTTCTGTCATATTTCTTAATTAGTTATAACAATTCAAATTTCAACGTTGTTGGTGATCAGGTGTGGCACAGAGAGTCGGTGAAGCTATTTTTGCCAAATCAAAGGCTTTGTTGGAGTTCTCGTCTGTCTTTGCGCGAGCATTCTCTTATTAGGTGATTATCAAATATGTAAAGAAAATTACAGTTTTGTGGTCAACATAGACATATTTAGTGTACTAGAATGTTTGTATCCCGTAGCAACGCACGGGCATGTTTCCTAGTAAAGTAATAAATCTTATAAAAATCATATCTTATTATTTATACATCACAAAAATAAATATAATATACCAAAATGACCGCGAAAATAATAGCTACATGTTAAAAATATATTATTCAACTTTTGAGGTAATAAAATTCAAACACTTTAATAACTTGAATTTAAACCTATTTCTTTAGTTAATAATTCATATAAGGGTAAATAAAAGTTGCTAATATTCTAAAATTAACTAATTAAAGTCTAATAGATAGTATTAGTCTTAAATATTGATGGTATGAAGTCAAAATGGTTTAACACAGTTTAAATACAATTTTATTGAATTATCCTTCAACCAGAAGGGTAGATTATTTTATAAAATGATCATTATACAATATAAAATCTCCAAGAATATTTTTTTAGTGAAATAAAACCTACTCCAATATTTCAACTACAAGTTATAAAAAAACCAAAACACTATATTGAATCCATAAATAGTTAAGAAAAATTACTTTCTTGTTTCCAAACCATAACCACTCATTTATAAAAGCATAAATGCTTCTATTCCATTATAATGTTAGGAAACCACTACTCAAATAGAAGTAATGCCATTCTTAAATAACTTTAAGGTAATATTATAAGATGAGCAAATATAATATCATAAGCATTACACTTTCAAACCATCTATGTCTTTAAAGTAACTTTAGTCTACAAGACTTTAAATATAATGCTAAAGACTTTATTATGTGTTTTATAGTTAACTTTAGTCTGTTATAATTAAGTTATAAAGCATCTTAATACCAAACTAACCAAGTTCAAAACCAAGATAAATAAGTCTCAAAATACTAATGATATCATTATTCAAATAGAGTAATTCTTTCTCACTTGAAAACTATAACTAGAAAGAACACTTAATAAGGTTAACTCAAAGTTTAAATACTTATTCTTAGCTAAATAATATTTTCTTCAAAAGTTATTCTTTTAAGAATACATTATAAAGCAAGACATAAGCATTCCTCTAAAGGCTCTAAATGATGATCAAACCTGGTATACACAGTCTTTAGGAACCTTCCATACTTATATGTTTTATTATGCTATGCTACTTGTTATGTTTACATATTGTTTCACACACTCACAAGCCTTAATAAGAAGCACAAGTGTGAAGCTTATCTAGAAGTACAACACATTCTTAAGAAACCATTTCCAGTTCCAAACCCTAGATCGACGCTATTCCCGGGATTCGAGTTTACGAAATTGCATTACATTACTTATGCATAATAGCATCTCGCTTCTTTAAACATTAGTCCTTACCGGACCAATGATGTTGATTTCAGTATTGGATCTTATATTGTCTTGAAGACCGTGAGTGCATAATCTTGCAATCACAAAAGGCAAGTTCACACTTGCTCATGTCCTTTGATTATTTTTTGTAAAGTATTTTGCAAATCCAGTGTTGTCATCACCTGCATTTGAAAAAGGTCAGAAAACACTATTTTCATAATAATATGATTATAGGTTATTTACCATGAGGTAATAACCTACTATGAAAGTTCCGGTGGTAAAGGAACATATTATCTAGGACTTAACCATTCTATAAAGTCAAGAGAGTCAACATATACAGCAACCCAAGTGAAGACGAAGTTACTGATTAGATAGGAATATAATCTCTAGCCATAGAACCTATTTCTGTAGCGTATTGCAATAGTAGCAATGCCAGAACATTAGTTAAAATACTAGTCTTATTAATATAATAGTTTTCGAGTTGTTTATTTCTGATTCTTCTTTGTAAGAAGTTTCTCTCTCACTCTTTAACCTAGAGTGTTCTCTGGATCTTGTGTAAAGAATTGAGTTGTAACCTATAGTCATGTCTTGGACCTGTTGTGTTTCTGTTGTACCACTCCAAGGGATGTAATACTAGTGAACGATGTTTCATTGATGTTATGTCAACGACTATAGTGTACTACATCATGCAGTGGTATGCTGGGTCACCGCAGTTGGTATCAGAGCATATGCTTTGACCTTAGGATTAAAACCCTTTTAGGAATACATGTAGGTTGGATAGTGACTATAGGAGCCATCTTATCTAAACCAAATATTGTGATGACTTGTGAGAAGTATCCACTTGAGGATAACTTTGTCACTAGATACTTAAGTTATTTTTTCTTAGTAATAATTATTTTATCTTTTCTCAGTATAGTGTTATTTAGTGTCTTCTGAAGGAGACATAACCCACCAAGATACTTTAGGAAAGCCAATTGGTCACAGTAGGTTAGGATAAAGTTTAAGATATCAATTGAAGTAGTCTTAATAGTGTAGCCTAAGCATAGAATTTAAGTAAGACAGTGTAATCTTATGGTTAGTTGATAATCAAGGACAACATGATGAATATCATCGGGATAAATGTTGATGTAATGAGTAGTAATCATGTGGGATTCACTTGAGAATTCTACGTGATGAAGTGCAATTATGTTATAACTTAATAATAGTGTAGTGAGAAGTAAAGTTATCATGGTTAGATTAGCTCTTAAATCATGATAAAGAGGTAAGACATAACAAGATCATGGTGAGATTAGCTCTGAAACCATGATGTAAGTGTAAGTATGACAAGTACTTAGTGAATTATCTTGGAGTAGAAGTAGGAAATAACATGGTAGAATTATGATAGAAGTCATAGGTTCTAGAAAATTCTAATAATCTTTGGTTTAAGTTAGCAAATAGAATCTGAATAGACATTTGGAGTGATCATGTGAGGTTAGCTTACTAATAAAGAAAGGTTGGATATAGTTAATCATCCCAAAGGTGAGACCAAAGGTTAGTCAAAACCAAATTGAGACCACTTTGTTTAAAACTATCCTATTGCAATTGAGCAATTTGGGTAGATATTGAGACAAAGTATAGTTTGACCCTAGGTGCTAAGTATCATAACGTAAACCTATATGAGGAAGTGTCATATACTACACAACTAAGCCTGAATTCTAGAGATATTATACTCAACTACTATATTCTAGGCTTAGAATATTGTGTGTTATATGTATCACATTTGAATTTCATGGTTTTTCTTGGATCTTCTTGATTGACTAGATCTGTACATGAAGTTGGACTTGGTGTGCAAATGCATGTTGCAACATCCAACTACTACTTGATGTTATATACCTAGATAGAAAAGGGAATTCGTGTAAGGGAGTGACGATTCTTTTCAAGTCCAAGATGAAGGCTTACACGAAGAATGAAGCTAAATATAAGGAGTATCAAAACAATTTAAAAGGATGAATCAAGTTCAGATCATTCTTAGCCAGCTATAAGAAGAAACATTAATGTAGGACATTTATGGAGCAATAAGAAGTGATTAACTCAATGTTCAATCAAAGTAGGTGGTGTCACTAATAAGTTAATGGAGTAGTAATATCTAGCTCATGGAAGCATCATGAATTAGTACAAAGAAGAAGCCTTGGAAACAAAATGGTCTTCAAGCTCTAATAATTCAGAGAGAGTCCGAGAAGGATGTTGGAAGCCGTAGGTTAATACCTACAACCTAGGATGATTCGCAGCTGGTATTTGATCCACAGTTGGTATCTTGTCCGCAGCCGGTGATGGTTGACACCGTTAACCAGATCATCTTAATGGTTGCATAAGGAGCATAAAACTTGGCCTAAGTTAAGTAAAACCTAAAGGAGTATAAAAGTTTATGCGATCGTCTTTCGAGACTCTTCGCGAAGTCAGACCTATCAAAGCGAAAGTGTCCAAATAGTAAGTAAGACAAATTAATGCTGAAAGATTCACTTCGGAGATCCACAATTATGTGGATACACTGTACAATATTTCATAAGACCCTAACTAGGTAGATTATAAGCTGGATAGAGACCAATATTCTAGTTATAAAGCCAGTGGTTACTATATACGCAGTTTAGAGACTATTAGTAAATTCTAAGAGGGAGAGTAAATAGTAAAAGGAAGTACTGTTATCTGATTCTAGAGTAAAGGTGGAAGAAGAAATACTAACTTATGACAACACTAAGCCTTAATTTCATAAGGTTAAAAAAAATTAATTATTATAAAAGTACTTAAGATAATAACAAAAGTTTGTATAAAAGCCTGATAAGGTAAAAGCTTGAAGTAATAAAATAGAATAGTCCTAACAGACTAATTCTAAAAGAAACAACTCTTAAAGTGATTCTTAAGAGAGAATAAAGCACAGTCAATTGGATATGTATAGTGGAACAAGAAATTCCGATGGGTATGAACTAAATGTGTTCGACACCAATCTTCGAATGGACTACCAGTACAACTCATGCAATGATAGATCAAAGATAGTCTTTTGGCCTCAACTATTGACTAAATTAAAACTTGTTTTAGCGAGACTTCCTAGATCTTACATAGTATAGAAAGGAAGCTTTATGATCAAGTAAAATAATTGGATTAGGATACCTAATCAGGGAAATGAACTAAAGAAGAGACCCCAGATTAAGGAGTTTATAATAAGGAACTATCCTTAGAGGTGGATAGAAAAAGGAACTTTGGAGTGTTGGAGACACCAAGTTAAAGATTGTTGAGCATGATGAGGATTCAAGAAAAAGATTTGGATGCAGGATATTACAATTATTCCCATTGAGGTTACCATGGAATTGAGACATATCGTAATCATTGCAAGACAATTCCTTACTGCGAAACGTGAGAGTATACGAACTTCAAGGACGAAGTTTATTTTAAGAGGGAGAGTCTGTAACATCCCAGCATTAGAGCTTAGAAATAAGCTGAACCCAGATGTGTGCATTGCATTCATGCATAGGAAATCCGAATAATTTTCGCGCTTTTAAATAAAAACTTGTCAAAGTGATTGAAGCTTCTCTTAAATTGATGGAATTGAAGTAGATCATCAAGTTAACTGCGATAAGTTTCAATATGACCTTTGCTAAAACCTTATTTTGGGTAAACATGATTTGATCTAAGGGTTGATCAAATGTAATAAAATTAAACCATAATACATTATTTAGTGATTCATATTTGATCCTTAGGTAATCATATCCTAGTATTCATTAAACGAATCATTAATACCAAGTTATAAACATAACTCAAGTAATAGTAATGTAACAACTAAATCTTAATCTCATATAATTATACCATGAGTATCATGGTAATACCTAACCTTAACTCTTTAGTGAGTTTGAGTAGGAAAGAAACCAATTCAAGATCATTCACCATATATCTTTCTTTTCATATCAATCCTTCTGGAATCCTATCTCAATATCTGTTATTCGTCAATGTTGAGTAATCAACTATTGATTCACAAATTCTTAAACTATCAATTCTTGATCTATCAACTCTTGACCATATCATAGCATTCACTTAAGGCCTATAAAGAAATAAGTAAGAAGAGGTAAGTGGTAATGAAAGATTTAAATATCAACTGATAGGATGGGAGTGTCGGCAGAGAATGAAATCATTATAATACTTGATGGAGTTAACTCACTCCTGAATAGATAGAAGAGTTATGTAGAAGATATAATTATATGTTAACAAATAGGATTATAAGGATGAACATTAAAGATAGTTATCAATGAGTAATCCTATTGAATGAAGTAGGTATAGTAAATGAATAATCTCTCTTAGTCGGATAGATTCACTGAGAAGATAATTTTAATACAACTGTAATGTTGTATGGATGAAAGCTTTGATTAGCCAACTGGAAACCTAAGCCATATATGATCAAAGGATTATAATGATCATGCTTTACTCACCAATATTGAATGTTTATATCATGTATAAGTGACATTGGTGAATAGAACATGATTGAACCCTAGTATAGCAATGTTATTCTAGGTTAGCCATGACAAGCCATATTAATATAATGTGAGGTTGGAGTATAAGATACTAGAGTGAAGTAAATATAAGATAGTATGATTATGATGATGTTAGAGCAACATTGGATTAAAGAAGTAGTATTTTCCTCTTTGGAAATACTAAGCACTTGAGGTGAAGTAGGTTTTGATGTATACATATATTGAAATGATATTAGTGAAGGATGATAAGGGAAGAGCATGAATGGAAGTAACTATAAAACAATTGTT
Organism: Avena atlantica; assembly: GCA_910589765.1. NCBI lineage: Eukaryota > Viridiplantae > Streptophyta > Magnoliopsida > Poales > Poaceae > Avena > Avena atlantica. Next base: position 64,545,696 of record OU342737.1, read on the forward strand.
AGATTGGAGGTTATCAGCAGTAGAGTAGTTGTTATAACCAAGTATGGATATAAGAAGATTATGAAAGCTTCAGTGTCAAGCTCATTGGATTTACAAGTGGATTTATAAGAATACAAGGTGGATAAGAATATCCTTGTGAAGTAAAGCTCATCATGTTAACACATGATGATGGATATGAAGGAGTAGTATATCTAGGTAAGGAATTTCTTAATTAGAAGTCCAGGATTGTGAATTATGGAAGATAGGAATTATGGGTAAACATTAAACCCTAAATCTATAATCAAGCTTAACATCCATCCCATCTGCTGGATCAATCATCTTATTTCCACAATGGTTGATAGGAATAATTTCCTACATCAAGTCACTTCATTACATATTGGTCATTCTCAACCATCATTGTCTTAGGTGCTTAAGAACTATCTTTATCAATTATGTCTCATAAGTTAGCCTAGAAAACAATCCCACTATTTTAATTTAAATGGTGATATCATTCAAGTCACAAACATAAAAACAATCTGTCTTAGCCATTAATCTTTATTCACATCAACAGAAGAATATAAGTGTATTAAGAACCCTAAAACCTAGAGTCAGCAATTACAATTCACACCCTAACTCTTATGCTAGTTATAACAAAATATATACCTTGTTATTCCCTAGATTCATGGGAGTAATATTAACCATATTAAATCCTTAGGATATTATGCATCAAATAATAATAAAGGATCACCATATAAAAATTTCCTTAATATTATGAGTTAATGAGAATCAAATATCATGAGTTAATAGTAATGCATTCTATAATAAGTTTATGGATATTAGCTCAATTAAATGCATATCAAAAGCCCTTACAAATAATAATAGGAAAAGTACTTGTTAAAGAAAATAAAGAAACTCTAAACAATATATAATTAAAGCTCACAAAATGACTTTAAAATACATTCATTGTTGCTGCAAGTATTCAGCAAATAAAATTGCATAAAGAAAAATTCAAAACAAGTATTCAAATACAAAAGTTTGAAAGAAAATAAAACAGAAAATAGACAAGGAAAAGGAACAAGGAAAAAAAGGAAACTGTTTCTGGCCGTGGCCCATTTTTTTATCTTTATTCGCTGCTCACGAGCAATTCATAGCAGCACAGTAATGGCCCAGCAAGGGGCAACTCAAGTTAAATCTCTCTGGCTGACAAGTGGGCCAGTAGAGGACTGCGAGTTGAATCTTGACACACGACAGGGGGTTATCCGCAAAACGACCTTCGTCGTTTTCCCCGTCTACCGGAAGCTGCTCGGTGGCAGTGGCTGATGCCGTCCGTCGCTGCCGTGCGCTGTGATGCTCGTCTTCGACACTCGGGGTGGGGATAAGATTGCCACCATGGCGTCCCCGCTCGTCCTCATCCCTATTTCTCCTTCTCAAGCCTCTCTCTCTCTCTCTCGTTCCTCTTCTAAACCGAAACCCTAGATCCATGTTGCCGGCGATTGTCGTTGCTCTGAGCTCTCCCGTGCTCCGTTGAGCAAGCAACCATCCTCGCCTTGTCCTTCTGAGCCTCCTAGTCAAAGGAATCGAGGCGAGGCGGCGGGAATCGATGCCGCAAGGTCATCTTCCCGAAGTCCGGCCACCGTGGTCCTCGTCGATTCCGACCAACTCCCATCTCGCAAATTACTCCACGAGCTTCCTGGTAATGCTCTGAGCATGATAGTGCTTTCAATTTTCTGGTTTGCTTCCTAGTTTAGGATTTGGTCGAACACCGCCATCGGCCACCACAGTTACTGGTCGCCGGAGTAGCTCCGGTTACCAAAACTGAGTGGTGCCGCCACTATTGAACTCAGCGTGCTCGCCCGCATCCAACGAAACCCTTCCCGCGTGCAAGCATCCTCCCAATCGATAGATCGAATTTCGATCTCAGAGTAGCAGTTCGTGTGACGTCATGATGAGGTCGTGCTTGCGTCATCTTGACCTGGTCCGTCCTGTTGACTGGTCCACGCCAGCGTGGCACACCAATGTGGCCCTGAGCCCCACATGTCTGTGACTTAGGGTAGACCTAGTCTGGGTAAGAAAAGCATTTCCTTGTTTTTAATATTGTCTAAATTTTAATTAGAAAATGATTCAGTCTTAAAATTTTAATAACTTTTGTTTTATAATTCAGAAAAATATGTTTAACATATGAAAATTTACAGAAAAATAAAATCTATAACATTAAACTATTATCAAATATTATTATGTTAATTATTTAAATAAACATTATTTAATAAAGATTTTGTAAGTAATAAAACTTTAATAATTCATATTTTAATAATGGTAAATGATAAAAATATAATTAAAATACCAAAAATCTTAGAAAAATAAGTACTATAATCCAAATCTATAATCATACATTATTATTTCACTTAATTAAATAGTTGTTATTTATTAAATATTTATAAAGTAATAAATCTTATAAAAATCATATCTTATTATTTATAAATCACAAAAATAAATATACTATACCAAAATGACCACAAAAATAATAGCTACATGTTAAAAATATAATATTCGACTTTTGAGGTAAATAAAATTCAAACACTTTAATAACTTGAATTTAAACCTATTTCTTTAGTTAATAATTCATATAAGGGTAAATAAAAGTTGCTAATATTCTAAAATTAACTAATTAAAGTCTAATAAATAGTATTAGTCTTAAATATTTATGTTATGAAGTCAAAATGGTTTAACACACTTTAAATACAATTTTATTGAATTATCCTTCAACCATAAGGGTAGGTTATTTTATAAAGGATCATTATCCAATATAAAATCTCCAAGAATATTTTTGTAGTGAAATAAAACCTACTCCAATACTTCAACTACAAGTTATAAACAAACCAAAACACTATATTGAATCCATAAATAGTTAAGTAAAATTACTTTCTTGTTTCCAAACCATAACCACTCATTTATAAAAGCATAAATGCTTCTATTCCATTATAATGTTAGGAAACCACTACTCAAATAGAAGTAATGCCATTCTTAAATAACTTTAAGGTAATATTTGTTGGAGATATGCCCAAGAGGCAATAATAAAGTGGGTTATTATCATATCTTCATACTTATGATAAATGTTTACATACCATGCTATAATTGTATTAACCGGAAACATTAATACTTGTGTGATTTGTAAACTAAAATAAGAGTCCCTGGTGAAGCCTCTTGTTAAACTAGCTTGTTGGTTAATATATGATCATGGTTTCCTGATCATGAACATAGAGATGTTATTAACAACAGGGTCATATCATTAGAGAGAATGATGTGATGGACATACTCCTATAGATAAGCGTAGCATAAAGATCAAGTCATTTCATTAGTTCAATTGCTATATGCTTTCTGATACATAGTAACCTAATTCCTTCGACCATGAGATCATGCATATCACCTTTACCGGATGGATGCTTTGATGACATCAAACACCACACCGTAACTGGGTGGTTATAAAGGTGGCATTGAGTGTTCGGAAAGTATTGGTTGAGACACATGGATCAAGAGTGGGATTTGTCCATCCACATGACGGATAGATATACTCTGGGCCCTCTCGGTGGAATGTCATCCAATTAGCTTGCAAGCATGTGACTTGGTCACAAGGGATCACATATCACGGGAACGAGAAAAGAGTACTTATCAGTAACGAGGTTGAACTAGGTATGCAGAGATACCGACGATCATAACCTCGGATAAGTAACATATCGTGAGACAAAGGGAAATTGGTATCGTATGTAAGTGGTTCATTCGATCGCAAAGTAATCGTAGAAATATGTGGGAGCCATATGAATTTCCAGATTCCTCTATTGGTTATTGTTCGGAGAAGTGTCTCGATCATGTCCGCATAATTCACGAACCGTAGGGAGACACACTTAAGGATTCGACGTTGTTTGAGTAGTTATGGTATTATGAGAAAGAGACCGAATGTTGTTCGGAGTCTCGGATGGGATCCGGGATATCATGAGGAGATCCGGAATGGTCCGGAGAATAAGATTCATATAAGGAAAGTCTCGTTTCGGAGTTGCGGAATGATTCCGGTGATTTTGTCGGGAACATTCTAGAAGGTTCCGGAATGTCCGGCACTCCGGGGGGGAAGGGTACATGAATGTGTTATATCAAGTTGGTATGATTGCATCATGTACTAAGTGTCATCGCTGTCCGAAATAAAGGGTTAATTCAAATCCTAGTTTGAAAAGTCAAACGGCTAGTTTGAAAAGTCAAACTGCCAGTTTTCGGAAAGAGGAGAAGGAGGTTTTTGGTGGAGGCCGAATTGGAGGAGGGTTCCTCCTTGGGCCAGCGCACCACCTCAAGGCCGAGTTGGGGAGGGACTCTCCCTCCCCTTGGCCGGCCCCCTCCATCTATAAAAAGAGGGGCAGGGCTCCCCTCCTAGTACACACAAGTTCCTATCTATTTCTCCCGGTTTAGAGCCGTTTTGGTTTAGAGCTTCTAATTGCTTTAGCCATCGGTTTAGAGCCTTCTAATTGGTTTAGAGCCTTCTAATTGGTGTGTCTAATTACTAGATCACTAATAGCCTCTAAATAGCCTCTCTCATAATCCACCATACTCGCACCGGCTTAAGGCGAAGCCCTGCGGGATTTCCCCTCTACTTCCGGTACCACGCCGTTGTGCTGCCGGAATCACGAGGAGAGTACTACAACCTCCGCTGCCTGCTGGAACAAGGGAGAGGAAGGTCTTCGTCGAGTACCGAACGTGTGACCGACTGCGGGAGCGCTGCCGGAACGTGGCGCCGGAAGGATCGTCTACGCGATCTTGAGATCGGAAGTGTACGACTACATCATCCACGAGAATCTGCTCTCGTTAACCGCTTTGGAATCTTCGAGGGTAAGTTATTCCATCGACTCGTTGCTACAATCTAGTAGATAGATCTTGGCTTGTTTGTTTGCATGCGATAGAAAAATTTTGTTTTCCATGCTACGAACCCCTACAGTGGTATCAGAGCCGTGTCTATATGTAGATCTGTTGCACGAGTAGAACACAATGGTCATTGTGGGCGTTGATACTTTTATTGTCGATTGCTTCTTGTGTACTTTGCATCTTGCGGTATGTTGGGATGAAGCGGCCCGGGCTAACCTTACATGACATCGTTCATGAGACTTGCTCCACGCTTGACATGCAACTTGTATTGCATAAGTGGCTTTGCGGGTGCCTGTTTCTCCTAGCATAGTATAGATCCAATTCACAACGGGTGATTAACAATACTTGTGTCAACGTTGTGGTTCATGTTCGTAAGTTAGAACGACACTTATAGAAAGCCCCAAACCACGTAAAACATGCAAATAAAGTAGAGGCGTCTAACTTTGTTTTGCAGGGGTGTGCAGTGATGTGATATGGCCATGATTGTGATTATATATGATGTATGCAATGTTCCTTATTGTAAGTCGGCAACCGGCAGGAGCCATATGGTTGTCTTTAATTTATGTTAAGACCCGCGTGTCTATTCAAAGTAGTTGTAATAGTTGAAGCCGGTGGACGACAACCATGGAGAAGCGTCATTGACCTTGATGCAATGCCGGTGATGATGGAGATCATGTTCGTGCTTGAAGATGGAGATCGGAGGCACAAGAAGAAAGGCCATATCATATCACATATTATGAATTGCATGTGATGTTAATCCTTTATGCATCTTGTATTGCTTAGTAGACGACGGTAGCATTATAAGATGATCCCTCATGCACATGAATTTCAAGTCATAAAGTGTTCACCCTTAGTTAGCACCGTTGCTAAAGCTTGTTGTTTCGAAGCACCACGTGATGATCGGGTGTGTTAGATTCCGCAAGTGTATACAACGTGGGCAAGCCAGATTTGCTCATGCGGAAGCTAAGGTTTGATCTTGACGAGCCTAGCATGTACAGACATGGTCTCAGGAACACGGATCACCGAAAGGTAAAGCATGAGTCATATAGGAGATATGATGAACATGTTGATTGTTCGCCATTGAAGCTATGTCAACTCTCGTGATGATCGGTTTTGATGTGGTGGATTTGGTTCGTGTGATCACTAAAACAATGTGAGGGATATTGTTTTGAGTGGGAGTTCACCTAGATTAATTTAATTATTAATTAGAACTCAATTTATCATAAACTGAATCAAAGTGAATTTGCATAGTTGTTGTAGTCATTGGCATCCGTTTACCACCTTGCGCTTAGTTATAATTGAGATGATAGAACTATAGAATTCTGGTTAGTTACTTTACGAACTGGTATCGTATTGTTTTGAAGTGTTAATCTAAAGTTTAAAAGTCCTATTGCAAACTTTCAGTAAGTTCCGGTTACTCCATGAAGTTTAATAATTGGTATTAAAATCAAGAGTAACAATTCCAATGTTAGTATATAAGTATCATGTTTGTCTCCATGATTCTTGATATTCAAAGGATTCTCCTAATATCAAGGTTATCTAAGGATCTGAAAGAGTTGTTTCAGAAACCATGATGTGTGGAAGATATTGTGATATCCGAAACGAAGTTTTGGTTGCAACATGATAGAGTATAATATGGCAAAGTTCATGTTCTCATATTTTGATGAGAATTTGCAAAGGGTTGTAGACACTTGTTGTCCTAATCCTCCAAAAGGTTTTGGATAGCAACATTATACTCGTGATTCACCGTTACAAGCTAAAAGTAACTTGATCATGGATAAATCCATGATAAGGGTGAATATTTGATGTAGGTAAAATGTTTACTACACCAAGAGATTACTAAAGAAAGGAATTTGAAAGAACACCAAACATTTGATGATGGTGATCTACTTCAAAGTACAAGTCCAAAGACATTGGTATTTAACTATACACGCTTTGGACTATGTGTCATATGTATGACTCCACTGTTGATGTTGATAGATTCTTTCAAACAGAAAAGGAGATACTGAAAGAGAGTCTCATAAATATATGGCAGAAAAGAAAAGACTAGAATTGTTCAGTTTAAGTATATAGATGATATACATGTTATGGCTATATTCTTTGATTGTTAAACAAAGTGGTTCTTAAGTATTTGATACTGAATTTGTTGGTATGAATTGTCATACGAAACAACACAATTCATGAACTACAATGGCCTAAGTAACTAGCAAAAGAATATGTGATGATGTTCATCGAGAACAAATAAAGGGTTATTGTGTTGCTCGTTAAACATCAAAGCTTGCCTTCAAGATTTGTTTTATCAGGTATTATGAGAACAAAAGGGTTGTTCAAATAATTGCCGTAATCCATAAAAGATGGATGATTCACAAATCTCGTTGGAGAAATCACATCCATAAAATTAGTGCTAAAGATGTCGAAAGACAAATTGATTGAAAGATCACTTAGGAAGTGACATCGCCGTTTAAATTATAATGGAAAGAAAACATGAAGAAACTCCATATGTATGGAATTTTGGAGTCTTTTGATTTTGATCAAATGACGCTTGTGAAACTTTCCTAGAGATAATTAAAACTTCGTTCATAGACCAAAAGGGAACGAAAGACTAGCTTATTGGGATTTGTACATATTGTTGTACGAAGTCCATCATGTGTAGTCAAAAAGCGATGGATTTCAACTTCATATGCTTTCTCCGAGAATTTGAGTGAATATATGAATATTTACTTAATAAGGATAAAGTAAGAAACATTTGAAATGTTCAAAGACTTTCAAGATGAAGTGCAAAATCATTGTAACAAGAATATAAATAGTTTATGATAAAGATCATAAAGGAAGATATTTGAGTTACAAAGTTTAGCATAATACCTAAGATTTATGGAATCGTTCCGTGGATTTGCATTTTCCCAAAACACCATAAGAGTATGGAGCGTTCGAGATATGTAATTAAACCTTGTTTGACATGGTAAGATCGAAGGTGTAATTCATAAAACTGCCATTGTATTTTAAAGAATAAAAGCTTTAGAGATTACCGTTTTTCCACTGAAAAGAGCTCCATCATAATCCGTTGAATTGACACCATAAAGTTATGGTTTGGGATAAAACCCAAGTTGTCCTTTCTTAAACATTGGTATGCTATGCATAAGAAAGATGTTTGCAACCAAAGTCGGATGAATCTGTCTTTGTTAAGTATTTCTCCATAACACCGGAGACAAAAGTGTTTGTCGCTTAGAACGTCAAGTTTCTTTAAGAAGGAATTTTTCGTGAAAAGTTAAGTGGGAGGACAATAGAACTTTGATAAGGTTGAAAGAACCTTAGCTATATGTGCAGAGTTGCGCAACGCCGAAAAGTGTTTCGGAGGCAGCAACAATGCTCATGGCTCACGTGCCTCAAAGGTTGTGATCACGGAGATCTAAGTTCCTATTGAAACAAGTAGGTCGGGTAAACAATCAAATACCAAGATTTGAGGGTTGAATCATTATTTGAGAATAATGAACCGACTACATGCAAAGAAGCGATGATGGGCCCTGACTCCGTCAAATGGCTTGAAGCCATAAAATCCGTGATAGTTCCATACACGAGAAATCAAGTTTTGAACTTGAAGGACCCTCGAGAAAGGTGTAAGACCTTACAGTTGTGTTTGGATCTATAAAGAAATAGACATGGATGTTTCATCTATGAAATAATCGACATATTGGGAAAGAGTTCACAACAAATGTTCAAAGGTTGACTATGACAAGATTTGATCTTTCATAGTGATATTTAGTCTAGACGGATTAATGTAGCAACCACTACATATAATTTTGTTATATGGTAGTTGAATAAACAAAACAAGTTCTTCTAATAGAATCGTTACCTAGGACATGTGTATAACACGGTCCATAGGGTTTTGTTAATTCAAAGGATGCTAAAAGCATATGCAAACTTCAATGGTTGAAGTGAGCATCGCGGAGTTGGAATCTTCACTATGATGAAACTGTTAAAGGAGTTTAAAAGTTCATTAGAGACAATGAAGATGCTTGCATTTGCAAGAAATTAAGTGGGAGCGCTAAGACATGTTTCTAATACATTATGTGGAAGACATATTGTTGATTGGAAATAATGTATCTTTTATTAACACATATTAAGAATTTCATCCTGATGAAAGACTTAGGCAAAACCCAAATATTTGGCATCAATAGACGCTAATATGGTTGTGCCAGAAGTACATAGACGAGATATTGAATGAGTTCAATATATAGAAACTACAAGAAAGTTTCTTGTCGCACAGAAAGGATTGAATAAGTTCAATATTGATGATATATTCAAGTGTATTGACATTTGGTAAAGTGAAACAAATAATCAAGTATAGATTGATACTTGATGTATGAAATCACAAAGATTATTTATATCAATCATACTGTGATATGTACAAATCCAGATATGTCCTATGCTCTAAATGTTATGAGCATATACCAGAATGATTCGTAAGATGATCATTGAACAATAGTAAGGATATTCTTATGATCTTTTGCAAGAACTAAGAATATATTGTTTGTAGAAGTGACAAATAGATGGTTAGTTCATTGTAAAAGTACTACATTGATACTAGCTTGGTCACAAAGTACAAATTAAGTTTATCTCAATCTAAACTAAGGGTGGCACAATATAATGGAAAGTGAGTTCCATAATGGATTTGGATGAGTTCCAAAGTTAAGACATTGTGACAGATACTACAACAAAAGGCTAAGTATATGACTGCTATTTTAGCAGCAAAAGAGGGCATTTGTGTCAAGTAGTTTGTTATCAAACTAGGTGTAGTTCATAGCGGGATAATACTATGAAGATATATTGTACGACAATATTATCAACGTGTTTTAACCCCAAAGAGCTAAAGGTCACACCGAAAGACCAAATTTATACAAAGCCATCTCATTAGAGAATGAGTGATGCGTAGAGACGCAAAGACATGCAATTACACACGGACCTGGAAGTGTCAGATCCGGAGATCAGTTGACCACTAGCAATCGTGTACATACAACACCGGAAAGCCATAGGTGTTGAATACACAAAGGTTTGAAACTAGATTATTGACTCTAGTGCAAGTGGGAGACTGTTGGAGATATGCCCAAGAGGCAATAATAAAGTGGGTTATTATCATATCTTCATACTTATGATAAATGTTTACATACCATGCTATAATTGTATTAACCGGAAACATTAATACTTGTGTGATTTGTAAACTAAAATAAGAGTCCCTGGTGAAGCCTCTTGTTAAACTAGCTTGTTGGTTAATATATGATCATGGTTTCCTGATCATGAACATAGAGATGTTATTAACAACAGGGTCATATCATTAGAGAGAATGATGTGATGGACATACTCCTATAGATAAGCGTAGCATAAAGATCAAGTCATTTCATTAGTTCAATTGCTATATGCTTTCTGATACATAGTAACCTAATTCCTTCGACCATGAGATCATGCATATCACCTTTACCGGATGGATGCTTTGATGACATCAAACACCACACCGTAACTGGGTGGTTATAAAGGTGGCATTGAGTGTTCGGAAAGTATTGGTTGAGACACATGGATCAAGAGTGGGATTTGTCCATCCACATGACGGATAGATATACTCTGGGCCCTCTCGGTGGAATGTCATCCAATTAGCTTGCAAGCATGTGACTTGGTCACAAGGGATCACATATCACGGGAACGAGAAAAGAGTACTTATCAGTAACGAGGTTGAACTAGGTATGCAGAGATACCGACGATCATAACCTCGGATAAGTAACATATCGTGAGACAAAGGGAAATTGGTATCGTATGTAAGTGGTTCATTCGATCGCAAAGTAATCGTAGAAATATGTGGGAGCCATATGAATTTCCAGATTCCTCTATTGGTTATTGTTCGGAGAAGTGTCTCGATCATGTCCGCATAATTCACGAACCGTAGGGAGACACACTTAAGGATTCGACGTTGTTTGAGTAGTTATGGTATTATGAGAAAGAGACCGAATGTTGTTCGGAGTCTCGGATGGGATCCGGGATATCATGAGGAGATCCGGAATGGTCCGGAGAATAAGATTCATATAAGGAAAGTCTCGTTTCGGAGTTGCGGAATGATTCCGGTGATTTTGTCGGGAACATTCTAGAAGGTTCCGGAATGTCCGGCACTCCGGGGGGGGAAGGGTACATGAATGTGTTATATCAAGTTGGTATGATTGCATCATGTACTAAGTGTCATCGCTGTCCGAAATAAAGGGTTAATTCAAATCCTAGTTTGAAAAGTCAAACGGCTAGTTTGAAAAGTCAAACTGCCAGTTTTCGGAAAGAGGAGAAGGAGGTTTTTGGTGGAGGCCGAATTGGAGGAGGGTTCCTCCTTGGGCCAGCGCACCACCTCAAGGCCGAGTTGGGGAGGGACTCTCCCTCCCCTTGGCCGGCCCCCTCCATCTATAAAAAGAGGGGCAGGGCTCCCCTCCTAGTACACACAAGTTCCTATCTATTTCTCCCGGTTTAGAGCCGTTTTGGTTTAGAGCTTCTAATTGCTTTAGCCATCGGTTTAGAGCCTTCTAATTGGTTTAGAGCCTTCTAATTGGTGTGTCTAATTACTAGATCACTAATAGCCTCTAAATAGCCTCTCTCATAATCCACCATACTCGCACCGGCTTAAGGCGAAGCCCTGCGGGATTTCCCCTCTACTTCCGGTACCACGCCGTTGTGCTGCCGGAATCACGAGGAGAGTACTACAACCTCCGCTGCCTGCTGGAACAAGGGAGAGGAAGGTCTTCGTCGAGTACCGAACGTGTGACCGACTGCGGGAGCGCTGCCGGAACGTGGCGCCGGAAGGATCGTCTACGCGATCTTGAGATCGGAAGTGTACGACTACATCATCCACGAGAATCTGCTCTCGTTAACCGCTTTGGAATCTTCGAGGGTAAGTTATTCCATCGACTCGTTGCTACAATCTAGTAGATAGATCTTGGCTTGTTTGTTTGCATGCGATAGAAAAATTTTGTTTTCCATGCTACGAACCCCTACAATATTATAATATGAGCAAATATAATATCATAAGCATTACACTTTCAAACCATCTATGTCTTTAAAGTAACTTTAGTCTACAAGACTTTAAATATAATGCTAAAGACTTTATTATGTGTTTTATAGTTAACTTTAGTCTGTTATAATTAAGTTATAAAGCATCTTAATATCAAACTAACCAAGTTCAAAACCAAGATAGATAAGTCTCAAAATACTAATGATATCATTATTCAAATAGAGTAATTCTTTCTCACTTAAAAACTATAACTAGAAAGAACACTTAATAAGGTTAACTCAAAGTTTAAATACTTCTTCTTAGCTAAATAAGATTTTCTTCAAAAGTTATTCTTTTAAGAATACATTATAAAGCAAGACATAAGCATTCCTCTAAAGGCTCTAAATGATGATCAAACCTGGTATACACAGTCTTTAGGAACCTTCCATACTTATATGTTTTATTATGCTATGCTACTTGTTATGTTTACATATTGTTTCACACACTCACAAGCCTTAATAAGAAGCACAAGTGTGAATCTTATCTAAAAGTATAAGACATTCTTAAGAAACCATTTCTAGTTCCAAACCCTAGATCAACGCTATTCCCGGGATTCGAGTTTATGAAATTGCATTACATTACTTATGCATAATAGCATCTCGCTTCTTTAAACATTAGTCCTTACCGGACCAATGATGTTGATTTCAGATATTGGATCTTATATTGTATTGAAGACCGTGAGTGCATAATCTTGCAATCACAAAAGGCAAGTTCACACTTGCTCATGTCCTTTGATTATTTTTTGTAAAGTATTTTGCAAATTCAGTGTTGTCATAACCTATATTTGAAAAAGGTCAGAAAACACTATTTTCATAATAATATGATTATAGGTTATTTACCATGAGGTAATAACCTACTATGAAAGTCCCGGTGGTAAAGGAACATATTATCTAGGACTTAACAACCAATGTCGCCAGTGATTCTTGCGCCGTATATTACGCGTTAACCATGAGATTTGGAATGGGACGAAGAAGTTAGCTGTATCCTTTTTCTCTCGTATGGAGGCAAGACGACCTTAACGTGACGTTGTGATTCCTTGTGCAGATCCAACATATGGGTAGGCACCCTTATGCCCCACACTTTTGGTGTCTAGATTATCTATGGATGGTGTTTAGTGGATGGACCATTTAATATGGCACTTGCCAGGGGAGCACCAGGTCATAGAGTCTTCAGGAACTCATCATGGTTTTAGCCTTCTCGAAGGGGGCCTAACGGAGGTGAGCCCGCCCCGAAGGATCGTGCAGACATATGAGGTCGCGAAGAGGGTAGTGATTGGCTTGGATCTTTGTATGGGCCTCATACCAAGGAAGTATGAACGGGTTCGCGGCCTGGATGTGCAACAAAGCTAAGATCTCTCATGGATAAAGAAACACACCTCTGTAGAGTGTAAGATCTCACCACAACGCTTTGCTTTGCACTCCTCCAGCTAACTGCTGCACCATTCAAAGTAAATACGTATCCAGATTGTGATTTAGAATCATCCGGATCGGTGTTCCAACTAGCATCGGTGTAACCATTAACAACGAGCTGTTCATCACCTCCATAAGAAAGAACCATATCCTTCGCTCTTCTCAAGTACTTAAGGATGTTTTTGACCGTTGTCCAATGATCCACTCCTCGATCACTTTGATATCTGCTAGTTAAACTAACAACATATGCAATGTCAGGTCTAGTACATAGCATGGCATACATTAGAGATCCTATGGGTGAGGCATAGGGATTCTTATTCATCTTTTCTCTATCTTCTGCTGTTGTCGGACTTTGAGTTTTACTCAAGGTCGTATTGGGCAACATGGGCAAGAACCCTTTCTTGCTATCTTCCATTCCAAACCTCTTTAGAACTTTGTCCAAATATGTACTTTGTGACAATGATATTAGGCGTCTCGATCTATCTATATAAATCTTTATGCCTAATATGTAAGTTGCTTCGCAAAGATCCTTCATTGAAAAACTATTATTCAAATATTCCTTGACACTATTAAGAAGGTCTACATCATTCCCAATCAACAATATGTCATCTACATATAGTATTAAGAATGCTACAGAGCTCCCACTCACTTTCTTGTAAATATAAGCTTCTCCATAAGTTTGTATAAAACCAAAACTTTTGATCACCTTATCAAAACGTTGATTCCAACTTCGGGATGCTTGCTTCAATCCATAGATGGACCGTTGAAGTTTGCATACCTTGTTAGCATCTTTAGGATCGACAAAACCTTTGGGTTGCATCATATACAACTCTTCATCAATGTCTCCATTGAGGAATGCTGTTTTGACATCCATCTGCCATATCTCATAATCATAATATGCAGCGATTGCTAACATAATCCTCACAGACTTTAGCTTCGCTACAGGTGAGAAAGTCTCATCGTAGTCAACTCCTTGAATTTGTCGAAACCCTTTTGCGACAAGTCGAGCTTTATAGACAGTAACATTACCATCAACATCTGTTTTCTTCTTGAAAATCCATTTGTTCTCAACAGCCTTCCGGCCATCCGGTAAGTCCACCAAAGTCCATACTTGGTTTTCGTACATGGATCCAATCTCGGATTTCATGGCTTCTTGCCATTTATAGGAATCTGGGCTCATCATCGCTTCCTCATATGTCGCAGGGTCATCGGTGTTGTCCACCATCATGACACTCATAACGGGACCATACGAATCAGGAGTGGTACGAGTTCTCGTTGACCTGCGAGGCTCTGTAGCAACTACAACCGAAGTTTCATGATCATCATCATTAGCTTCCTCTCTTATTGGTGCAGGCACCACAGGAACTTCTTCCGGTGCTGCGCTACTCGCAATTTCAACAACCTTGTCGAGTTCTACTTTCCTTCCAGTCACTTCTTTCGAGAGAAATTCCTTCTCTAGAAAGGATCCATTCTTAGCAACAAAGATTTTGCCTTCGGATCTATGATAGAAGGTATACCCAATAGTTTCCTTCGGGTATCCTATGAAGACGCATTTTTCCGCTTTGGGTTCAAGCTTGTCCGGCTGTAACTTATTTACATAGGCTTCGCAACCCCAAACTTTAAGGAACGACAATTTAGGTTTCTTCCCAAACCATAATTCATATGGTGTCGTTTCAACGGATTTAGATGGTGCCCTATTTAAAGTGAATGCGGCTGTTTCTAATGCATAACCCCAAAATGATAGCGGTAAATCTGTAAGTGACATCATAGAACGAACCATATCTAAGAGAGTTCGATTACGACGTTCAGACACACCATTACGCTGTGGTGTTCTCGGCGGTGTCAATTGTGAAAGTATTCCGCATTTATTCAAATGCTCACCAAACTCGTAACTTAGATATTCACCTCCATGATTAGAACGTAGAAATTTAATCTTCTTGTTACATTGATTCTCCACCTCACTTTGAAATTCCTTAAACTTCTCGAAAGTTTCGGACTTATGTTTCATGAAATAGATATACCCATATCTACTCAAGTCATCCGTGAAGGTAAGAACATAACGATAACCACCGCGCGATGCTACACTCATTGGACCACACACATCGGTATGTATGATTTCCAATAAGTCCATAGCCCGCTCCATCATACCAGAAAATGGAGTCTTAGTCATTTTTCCCATCAGACATGCTTCGCATCTTTCAAGTGATTCGATATCAAGTGATTCAAGAAGTCCATCGGAATGGAGTTTCTTCATACGCTTCACTCCAATGTGACCAAGACAACAGTGCCACATATAGGTCGAGTTATCGCTCGATTTCAAACGTTTAGCCTCAATGTTATTAATATGTGTATTTCCATTATCGAGATTCAATAAGAATAGACCATCTATCAAAGGTGCATGTGCATAAAACATATTACTCATATAAATCGAACAACCATTATTCTCGGACTTAAACAAGTAACTGTCTCACAATAAACAAGATCCCGATATATTGTTCATGCTTAACGCAGGCACCAAATAATAATTATTTAAGTATAAAACTAATCCCGATGGTAGATGAAGGGGTAGCGTGCCGACCGCGATCACATCAACCTTTGATCCATTTCCCACGCGCATCGTCACCTCGTTCTTCGCTAGCTTCCGTTTATTCTGCAGCACCTGTTTCGAGTTACAAATATGAGCAACTGAACCAGTATCAAATACCCAGGCACTACTACGAGTACTAGTGAGATACACATCAATAACATGTATATCGGATATACCTTTCTTCTTGATGTTGCCGTTCTTCAAATCCGCCAAGTACTTTGGGCAATTCCGCTTCCAGTGACCTTCTCCCTTGCAGTAAAAGCACTCAGTATCAGGCTTAGGTCCAGCCTTGGTCTTCTTCGTCGGTGCGGTAACTTTCTTACCACCCTTCTTGAAGTGTCCCTTTTGCTTAGACTTGCCTTTCTTGAATTTGGTGGTCTTATTGACCATCAACACTTGGTGCTCTTTCTTGATCTCCACTTCTGCAGATTTCAACATGGCAAAGAGTTCTGGCAACTGCTTGTTCATGTTTTGCATATTGTAGTTCATCACAAAGTTCTTGTAACTTGGTGGTAGTGATTGGAGGACACGGTAAATCCCCAAAGCATTAGGAATCACTATACCCAAGCTTTGAATTTTGTTTGCGTGCCCAGACATCTTAAGCACATGCTCACTAACGAAGCTGCCCTCTTCCATCTTGTAGTTAAAGAACTTTTCACAAGCCTCATAGCTCTCAATTGCCGCGTGAGTCTCAAAGATCAATTTGAGATCACGGACAATATCATGTGGGTATGAATTCTCAAACCTTTTCTGAAGCTCCGATTCTAAACCATACAAGATAGCACACTGAACTGTGGAGTACTGAGTCTTCCGAGCGAGGTAAACATTCTTTACTTCATCGGTAGCAGTAGCTGCAGGTGGGTCACCCAGCGGTGCATCCAGCACATAGGTCAAATTACCAGCTGTGAGGACAATCCTCAAATTGCGGAACCAATCCACGAAGTTGCTTCCATTGTTTTTCAACTTTTCTTTCTCTAGGAACGCATTAAAATTGATGGTAGGGGCCGCCATTGATCTACAACATTTTTGCAATAGTTTAGACTAAGTTTATGACAAATTGAGTTCTAATTAATAGTTAAATTAATCTAGGTGAACTCCCACTTAAAACAATATCCCTCACATTGTTTTAGTGATCACACGAACCAAATCCACCACATCAACACCGATCATCACGAGAGTTGATATAGATTCAATGGCGAACAATCGACATGTTCATCATATGTACTATATGATTCATGCTTTACCTTTCGGTGATCTGTGTTCCGAGACCATGTCTGTACATGCTAGGCTCGTCAAGATCAAACCTTAGCTTCCGCATGAGCAAATCTGGCTTGCTCACGTTGTATACACTTGTGGAATCTAACACACCCGATCATCACGTGGTGCTTTGAAACAACAAGCTTTAGCAACGGTGCTAACTAAGGGTGAACACTTTATGACTTGAAATTCATGTGCATGAGGGATCATCTTATAATGCTACCGTTGTTAACTAAGCAATACAAGATGCATAAAGTATTAACATCACATGCAATTCATAATATGTGATATGATATGGCCTTTCTTCTTTGTGTTTCCGATCTCCATCTTCAAGCACGAACATGATCTCCATCATCACCGGCATTGCATCAAGGTCAATGACACTTCTCCATAGTTGTCGTCCACCGGCTTCAACTATTACAACTACTTTGAATAGACACGCAGGTCTTAACAAAATTAAAGACAACCATATGGCTCCTGCCGGTTGCCAACTTACAATAAGGAACATTGCATACATCAAATATAATCACAATCATGGTCATATCACATCACAGCACACCCCTGCAAAACAAAGTTAGACGCCTCTACTTTCTTTGCATGTTTTACGTGGTTTGGGGCTTTCAATAAGTGTCGTTCTAACTTACGAACAAGAACCACAACATTGATACTAGTATTGACAATCACCCGTTGTAAATTGAATCTTAACTATGCTGGGAGAAACAGGCACCCGCAAAGCCACTTATGCAATACAAGTTGCATGTCAAGCGTGGAGCAAGTCTCATGAATGATGTTATGTAAGGTTAGCCGGGGCCGCTTCATCCCAACTTCCCGCAAGATGCAAAGTACACAAGAAGCAATCGACAATAAAAGCATCAACACCCACAATGACCATTGTGTTATACTCGTGCAACAGATCTATATATAGACACGGCTCTGATACCACTGTAGGGTTTCGTAGCATGGAAAACAAAAATTTTCTATCGCATACAAACAAACAAGCCAAGATCTATCTACTAGATTGTAGCAACGAGTCGATGTAATAACTCACCCTCGAAGATCCAAAGTGTTTAACGAGAGCGGATTCTCGTGGGTGATGTAGTCGTACTCTTCCCGATCTCAAGATCGCGTAGACGATCCTTCCGGCGCTGCGTTCCGGCAGCGCTCCCGCAGTCGGTCACACGTTCGGTACTCGACGAAGACCTTCCTCTCCCTTATTCCAGCAGGCAGCGGAGGTTGTAGCACTCTCCTCGCGATTTCGGCAGCACAACGGCGTGGTATCGAAAGTAGAGGAGAGATCTCGCAGGGCTTCGCCTTAAGCCGGAGCGAGTATGGTGGACTATGAGAGAGATCCCCGATGATCTAGGGTTTAGACACACCGAGGAGGAGGCTTGGACGGCAGCTAGGGTTAGCTAGGCGGCGGCGGCGACTTGCCCTAGGCGGCGACAGCAGGAGGTGGCGGCGCCGGGCTAGGGTTTTGGGTGGAGGTGTTGGGTGCTAGGAGGGGCAGCCCTGCCCCTTCTTATATAGGTGGAGGGGGCGCGCCAGGGGAGGGGAGTCCCTCCCCAAATCGGTTTCCCAAGGGGGCCGGCGGTGGAGGGGAGGAACTCCTCCCCAAGTAGGTTTCCTACTTCCCCTCCACCTTCCAAAATAGCCGTTTGACTTTTCAAATTGGTGTTTGACTTTTCAAACTAGGATTTGATTAAACCCTTTATTTTGTTCAGCTATGACACCTAGTACATGATGCAATCATTCCAACTTGGTATGACACATTCATGTACCCTTCCCCTCCGGAGTGCCGGACATTCCGGAACCTTCTAGAACATTCCCGATGAAAACACCGGAACCATTCTCCAACCCCGAAACAGGACTTTCCTTATATGAATCTTATTCTCCGGACCATTCCGGATCTCCTCGTGATATCCCGGATCCCATCCGAGACTCCGAACAACATTCGGTCTCTTACTCATCATTCCATAACTACTCAAACAACGTCGAATCCTTAAGTGTGTCTCCCTACGGTTCGTGAATTATGCAGACATGACCGAGACACTTCTTCGAACAATAACCAATAGAGGAATCTGGAAATTCATATGGCTACCACATATTTCTACGATTACTTTGCGATTGAATGAACCACTTACGTATGATACCAATTTCCCTTTGTCTCACGATAGTTTACTTATCCGAGGTTATGATCGTCGGTATCTCTGCATACCTAGTTCAACCTCGTCACTGATAAGTACTCTTTTCGCGTTCCCGTGATATGTGATCCCTTGTGAGCCAGTCACATGCTTGCAAGCTAATTGGATGACATTTCACCGAGAGGGCCCAGAGTATATCTATTCGTCATATGGATGGACAAATCCCACTCTTGATCCATGTGTCTCAACCAATACTTTCCGAACACTCAATGCCACCTTTATAGCCACCCAGTTACGGTGTGGTGTTTTATGTCATCAAAGCATCCATCCGGTAAAGGTGATATGCATGATCTCATGGTCGAAGGAATTAGGTTACTATGTATCATAAAGCATATAACAATTGAACTATTAAAATGACTTGATCTTTATGCTACGCTTATCTATATGAGTATGTCCACCATATCATTCTCCTAACGATATGATCTTGTTATTAATAACATCTCAATGTTCATGATAGGGAAACCACAATCATTTATTAACCAACAAGCTAGTGATGTATAGAGGCTTTACTAGGGACTTCAATTTAAGTTTACAAATCACACACGTATTAATGTTTCCTTGTTAATACTATTATAGCATGAATGTAAACATTTATCATAAACACAAAGATATAATAATAACTACATTTATTATTGCCTCTAGGGCATATCTCCAACACTGCCACCATCCATGAACACGCGGCTCATCTCGAATCCACAAATTTGTGCCTCGACCACCAGGGCGGAGTGGCATCGGCGAGGTATTTAGTGGGGGTGATCCGAGCGATCGAAGGTGATGCATGACTCCGAGCCACTGAGGTACTCAGGTATGTATGGTGGAGAGGTGACAACCAGGTTTATCTGGCGGGTGATCGTCTTATAGATCATGTTGGATGGACGTCCCTTTTGTATCATCATGGCGCCCAACAATCATGGGTACAACTTTGCCCCGTTGTTCTAGGCCGGCGCAGCCGCAAGCTACACGGGTCCTCCAGGTGGTGGTGGTGGGGCGCCATATGTGACGTTTCTAGGGGCGGAGCCGAACCCCTGGTTTACAACGTCACGCCACAGTTGGTCGTATCCCTCGCGGAGCTTATGGAACTCCCTACAGTCCTTGAGCAGATGGCTGGCTTTCTTCTTACCATCGTGATTGTCGATGTAGAAGTGGATGGTGCAGGGACCCGACAACTTGTCGAACACGGATGACTCATCATCCCGAGTGCGGTGTTGCCACGATTACGTAGGTTTCCTTCTGTCACGGTAGCTGCCGTGACGGTCGGCGTAGCCAGCCGCAACCATGTCGACTTCTTCGTGATTGTCGTAGACACGCGCTCTTATTTTTCCTCGGTTGTCGCGTCTGCACCCGAGGTCATCTTAATCATCCGAACGGGTTCGGCTGACGGCATCTTCACCATCCGCCCAACGATTGGCTATGTCCATCAGATGATCGATGGTTTGGGGCTTGATCCTGCCCAGCTCCTCTCTAAGTTCGTGGCGCCTCACGCCTCCATTAAATGCGTCGATTGTCCTCTCCTCGGAGATGTCCTCGGCAGAGTTCTTGATGACGAACCAACACTGCACGTAGGAGTAGATCGTATCGTTGGACCGTTGGAAGCAAGTGCGTAGTTCCTCGATGGAGGCCGGCCTCTTGCAGGTGCCCTTGAAATTGCGGATGAAGCTGTAGACCAGACCCTCCCAACTACGGATGGATCCAGAGGGTAGGTTGTTGAGCCAGGCCCTGGCTACGCCCTTCAGCTGTAGCTGAAGGCATTGCTTGGTTGTATTCCTGCTTCCTCCATGCAGTTTGACTAGAGAGATGTGGTCACCTTGCCAAATCTTTGGCTCCTGTAAACCATCGAACTTGGGGTTGCCCGATGGGATCTTAAAGCCCTTCGGCATCCGAGTCTGCCATATGGCCCTGTTGAAGCATCTGGCGCCGCAGAGCTCAGTGTCTTTGTCCTCCAATTCCGTGGATCATGCATGTTTTGCGCGTGATTTGTCGATATTGCGTTGCGTGAGCTCATCACGAGCATTGTAGTTACGGTCTTTCACCGCGGGCTATGGCGTCGCCGTGACAGGTCATGCTCATCCTCGTCGGATAAGGGCATGCGGCTCTTGGTGAACCTCTGCCGCAACATTTTTCTTTGGCTCTGGGGCTGTTTCTCCGATTAGCACGGATCCCACGAGCCCAAGGCCCGCAATCGCAGATATATGGATTGCATGCGTGTTATCCCTGACCGATGTCGGGTTTGCGGCCAGGTATGCGGTGGCTGCCATGACCGCGGCCTGCGGTGTTTTGGGCATGATGTTGCCCTATGAGTCCATCGATATGAAAGACAAATCGAGTGCCTTGGTGGCCTCGCTCCTGGTGGCAGGGTCCATGCGCTCCAGCCTAGAACGACTTTTGTGGACAGCATGGCCGTCGTAGCCTTTGGAGGAGGATCCACCAGCGGAGGAGAGCGCGGCTCGCCGCATGCTTGATTCATTGAATGCCCGCCTGCGCTGCTCGAGCTCTCTATTCTGGTCGACCTGTCGATTGTGCTCCTTTACGAGGAGCCAGTGATATCCCATCAACATGTCACGAGAGGCTTCGAGTGGAAGAGGGTTGGTACCCCGCACAACCTCCCGAACTCTTTCCCATTGGGCTTCTTAAGGTGGATCTACTGGTGAGCATGATCGCCACCATTGGTGGCTTCAGGTGGCCCGTTCCCATTGGGATTTGGCGGGCGTGGGTGGTTGGCTCCATTCACGGTGTTAGTAGCCTACAGATCGGGAGGGGGAGCCGATGGATTGGCTCCATTATCGACATGACCGTCGACGATGGCCACACACATGTAGCAGTGGGGGAGATCATTACTCCCACAACTCTCAGATCCGGAACCGTAGGTTCCTTCCTTTGTTGGAGGGCCACAGAGATCGGAGTTGCAGCTTCTACTATCATCCGAACTGTACGTCAACGAGGGTGCATCCAGGACACCGATTGGCTGCTCCCATGGAGCGGGTACGACTACCGGAGGCAGTACTCGCTCAGGGAGGCGAAGGGTGCCCACCTTTCCCATAAGGAAGCATAGGCTTCCGAACATCACGTCAACCCCGTATCCTATGGAATCGAAGTCCTTGTGGGTTGCTGGGGAGTGGGCGATGAAGTCGAGAGCGCCGAAGAGAATATGGTTCTCCATTGCAGAGGAGTCGAAGATCGTAGCGAATGGAGCCCTCACGATCGTACGATCAACATCCCTAGTTCCCATAGACAACGCCAATTGACGAGGGTTTGACTCGTCAATGCCCATTGTTATGGACTTGGGTTTTGGATAAGGAGGGGACGCTGGAGATCGCGAAACAGCTAACAGACTTGCAACACGGGGAGACGAGGTTTATCCAGGTTCATGCCCCCAGAGGGAAACTCCTACTCCTGCTTGTCTGCTCTTTGTTAATGGCGATGCCGAAGGCTACAGGGGTGCGCAGATGAGATCTGGCGAGTTGTGTGCTAGGTTATGAGGTGAGGTCCTCCTCACCATGCCCTCCTGGCCTTTATATGGGGAGGACAGGTTTCGGGGTAGGTCGAGTCTGTTATAGATTAGGGTTTTACCTTTTGAATTTCTATCTAAAGCTGGTTGTGTTCTCCAAGTAGCCGTGTCCTTCCTGGGCCTAGGTCACCTGAATCTTTCCTGGGCTTCGCTATCCAGAGCGGGTAATTGTATTGGCTTCTGCCAGGCTGGACCGGGTATGCTAACATCAGGCACCCATAGGGCATACCCATGTCACCGTGCCCTCCCGGCCTTTATATGGGGAGGCCAGGTCTTGGAGTAGGTCGAGTCGGTTACAAATTAGGGTTTTATCCTTTGAATTTCTATCTAAAGCTGGTTGTGTTCTTCAAGGAGGCGCATCCTTCATGGGCCTAGGTCACCTGAATCCTTCTTGGGCTTCGTCAGCAGGAGTGGATAATTGCATGGGCTTATACTAGACTGGACCGGGTAGGATAACATCAGGCACCCGTAGGGCATACCCATGCCACCTTTGGGATAGCTGCCTCCGCCGGCTTTGCCTTCAGAGCCTTTGATGCCATGGTTGCGACGGTGCTGCGATGATAGACGAGAGAAATTGGCAGCGGCGGGAAATGGTGGAGGCAGCAACAGTAAATGGTGGAGGGAAGAAAGTAAGGGTGAGCCAGATATACACCGCTTGTGTCAATGATAGGGCTGGCTCACGTCGTTGCCTCTTATTTCTAGCACGCACACAAGGAGCGATGTGGGATGGGGACAACCTAGGAGCGCCAGACATGTTATTGGGCCGCACCGGGTAGAAATGGCCCTTGCGCACGTGGCCAGGCACGACTTCTGTCTGGGACGCCCAATAGCAATTTAGGGCGTCGTTTGGAGACTGTGGCTAGAGATGCTCTTAGGCCAGTGGCTCACTGGTGAGAGCCATACGGGTCGAGGGAGCCCGGGTGCATGGGGCCTTGCCAGTCACCCGAGGGCGGGCATGTGGAGGCCATGCCAGTCTCTAGAGGTAGGATGCATGGGGCGGCGCCGAAAAATGGCCGGCGACATGCCCTAGAGGCGGGGCACGTGCATGCTAGGCGAGACGAGGATATGGGCGGAGAGGGAGCTTGAGGAGGGTTGCTTCCACACCAGGTGCTCACAGGAAAGACTAAGACATGGCTAGGGAGGCCGAACGAGGCGTGGAGGCATCGTATTGCTCGATGGCGAGCAACAACCAGAGAGCATGACAAGCTCAATTATGGTGATTGGAGACGCTTCGGCTCAATTGTTTTGACTAGAAAAACCATGGAGGTGAGGCATGACCTCTATAGTCAACATATGACCGCGGGAGGGGGACGACATTGGAGGCAGGGGAAGCTAGGAAAGGATGATGGAACATAAGGTAAGAAAATGGGGTCTGCCAGATGAGCCCCAGGTCCACTTGAGCTCCACTTTCATACGTGATGGCGAACTGAGCCCTTACAAATGGGCCCTACCGGTATGGAAAGATTTCAAAACACGATTAAACAAGAATCGGTGCGATTTGTTACGCCAACCTCAGACTTTGTTGTTTTTAAAAAAAGTACTATTCTCTTCATCCAAAAATAAGTGATTTCACTTTATCTAGATTTGTATGTATATTTTAATTTATAGATACATTCGAATCTAGATAAAGTCAAGTCAGTTATTTCTAGACAGAAGGAGTACTAAAATTGACATTTTAACCTAGCCCTAAATGTGTTTTTCTAATTTACTCGTTTATTTAAGCTTGTGAAACAACAACGAGAAGATAACTTAGAGGACGTGGTGCCAACGTGCTAACAGCATCTCTAATGGAGCTCTTAAAAGGACCAAATCCGTGAAATTCCGGCGAGAATGCGGGTTATGGGCCGAGAGGCCGAGCTAACCAAACCCGTAAAGACCCTGACTCGTATTCTTTTTTCATGCCTCCCTTGAACCATCCTATGCAGCCCCTACAAGTAGCGTGCGTGCGGACGGATACAGGTTCCAACCCACACGCCGCCGCCGCACAGCAACCTCCTCCGGCGAGCGAATCAGGCCATGCCAGTTGGGGATCGACGACGGCGTCCTCGCCATGTCAATGCTGTACGGCGGATGTGGGCAGGGAGGAGGCCGTAGCGACGAAGGAGGAGGTGGTGGTCGGCGGCCGCTCCCGTGGTCGTCCCCGCATCCCTGCTCCGACGAGGCGTCCGTGAAGCTAGTGTAGTCCATCGGGGCCAAGCGTCGGGCGGCGTGCCGCTGAACCAACAGGGGTCTACGACCACCCCCTCGCTAGCACCCTATGTCGCAGGCATGCCGGAAGCGGAGGCGCCGCGAGCTCTCCTACCCCCTTCCGGCGTGGCGTCGTCCTTGACGACTAGATGGCCGGCGCGGAGCTCCGGTCACCACGGAGAGCTCGATTTTGGCCACACATGGACGCGCCGTCGTCCCTGGCGAGGTCTCTTCCTCCCCCTATTTAAGTTTTTTTATGATTTTGATGTATTTTGTATGAACTCTCGATCTGCCAACGAACTAGTGCATTGGCACGTTAAATTTCTCACCAGAGTTTTTAGAATTCGAATTTGCGGGTTAATTTCATGGGCTCCAATCTGTGCTGAACTCAAACCTGTAAATCACAACTCAAACCTGTAAATCACGAGTACAGCAATACAGGCTGGGTGTTTAAGGGCTCCATTAGAGATGCTCTAACGACAGGAGAACAAACTCGATCTCAAACACAAAAAAGGCAGGAGAACAAACTCGCACATGAACTGACTTGCTATGTGGACACCCGGAATAACATCAGCCAGAACAAAGAAGATAAAAGTGTCACCATCAAGGGAAATTATGATAGGATAGATATCACGAGACTTTGTACAAATCTGGAGTGACCTTCTGTTTCTCTTCTCCCCTCCCTGAAAGAGGAGATCAAAGCAGGCATGAGCATCCTCCGGCTGCATTTCTTCAGGTAGCCAACCGTACAGGCATGAACGTATACCACACCAACTCATCTTGGCATCTACAAGACTCCCCACGGGGGTCAGCATGCCGCATTATGATGCCAGAAGCTTTACATACACTACAGGTATCTCAGGCAAGTTTATCGGTTACATCCCATATGCTCAGGCGAGTGAGCACCCTGCAGGGGGGAGAAGGCCCGAAGGCCGCAATCTAGAAGCATATAATGTTTTCATGCTGTCCGATATCGGTCGCAGCTACACCTCTTCCTTATGCAGAGGCGGCGATGAGGGTAGCGGAGGCGATTGGGACGTCTGCTGGGGCTGCTCGTCGGCCTTGTTGTTGACTTTGATCTCCAGCAGCCGCTCGACCGGCTGACGGCAGATGGGGCACCGGGTGGTCTGGTACCTCAGGACCTTGGCACACTCGCTGCACATGCACTGCATAAAAAGATACAAATGTGAGGGAGTAGTACAGATGCTAACACAGAGTCAGTTGCCAAATAGCTCATGCTTGCGGAAATGGCTAGCTACCAGTGAACTCAGATAGACATTTCTGGACCATTAAACAAAGCATGCAATATTAAAGATCACGGCTGGTAAGCATACCGAGTATAATATGACTGTAGTAGCTCAGTAAATTTACAATAACAAGAGCAATCACAGATATGTAACTTCAACCACGGACTAAGGCGGCACTTTTATAGACTGGAGACTTACCATATGCCTACATGGAAGGACAGTAGTATCCCTTGGCTCTGAGAGACAGATAACACATTCTTTCCCAGGATCATTTGCATCACTTTCCCCTTCCACAGAGTTACCTATTCCATATATTTCCTGCAATTCATACCTAGTTCCGTTTACCCAAAGGATCTGACTGACAACTCTTACTGAATAGTCCCCACTTTCTTTCTTTTCAAATACAGCCTGTGTGATCTGTGAGTTTGGAGTTCTTGTCTTCTGGTCTTCCCCTTCCGGTGGTGGATCAGCAGACAATGTTGTTTCAGCTTTAACTGCAAGTGGATATACTTCCATTCCTCCCTGTTTCAACAACTCAGAGTCATCAAACGCTGAGAAGTCAATTCCTGTCCCTGATGGTTGCCTGAACTTCTGGCCAAGGCCCTCTTTGAAGCTAACAGTAACAGGCTTAATCAAGTCTGGTTTTGTCGCTGTTAGATTACAGTTGAGCTCTTCCTTTGCAAAGAAGTAGACAATCATGCTGTTCAAAGAAGTAGACCAAAAATCAGTAAATCGCCTTAAATTACAGCAAGCATAATACTTGCCGTGGCTGTATTAAGGAGATTATAGCTGTAATGTTGTAGTCATGCAACATGTCTAGTATGATAATATTATACACTAAACGGTAATGCACATTTAACATAATAAAACACCAAAATCCTCTACAAGCATACCAGTATCACATTTGGAGGAAGGATAAGTCAAATTGTGCTTGGTAAAGTGATCCCAGAGGAAACACATTGAATTCAAATAAATATATATCTGGCCATTGGCAATTTAACAATTTATTACACTTTTAACTATTTTCAGAAAAATGTAGCCAGATGCAAGCTTCAAAAGGGAACAGTATCGACAACTTAGTAGAACTGAGAAGATTTTGGGTTGCTCATAATCAGCACTAGGCAATTCCAAATAAACGGAGTACAACTTTGAAGACTCGCTTTAGTTTCTACAACAAACATCTGGCCACAAAGATTATTCGCTTCAGACCAAGAATGAGCATGTTCCAAAAACGATGATCAAAAGTGAAAATGATAAGAGAGATGAAGACCTTAATATTTCAAACGTAACTCCAAAGGATGCAACATGATGGTTTAGAGAATAAAATAGCATATCCCTACAGGGACAACAGGTTGTGACAGTAATGCAGGGAAGAATGAGTGTGCATAATATACATAATATCTCATGTTGATTAGGCCACCTCAGAGAGTATGTCATACTCATACTTAGTGTTAATTAAATGGAGCATCCTGTGTAAGGCCCACGATCAATGAGAAGTTCCAACATTTGACCAGGCAGGAATCTCAGATATGTAGTAATCTACCTCCAGACTGGTAACTACTAAGGTTATAGGCTTATGGCCACTATAGATCATCACTGGAACTTCCTCCTCATTACCCTATTCTCGATCACAGAGTTCATTTACTAAGGATTTTTTTAGAACAATCTCATATATAATGAATAAAACATGCACAAAATGCTAAGCTGGCTTTCTAACTATTGAAGAATAATTCTTTGCAAGGACCAGGGTATTAAGGATACTCCGGTAGTAAACACATGACCGAGTCTTATAAGTATCTTGGTGTTGTCAGATATAAAAATTGCAGACAACAGATCCTGATGTTCCTTTTACTCGTTATGATCACGAGGCTGTGTGCATCATTTTGATGCAGAGGCCAGGGGTTTCAACCTCCTTTTCGAAAGAAAAAAGATCATTATGATCAATAGAAGGGATCCCCAGTGAACAAACAAATGGAGGTCAGAGATCGTTGAAAAAAAATACCCCCCTTAACCTCTAGCAAGTGAAAGCATCACCATCATACTAGTAAGAGGCTAATTCCACAAACCATCAACATCGCATCCCTTCAAATTGGAATTTGTTCCACACATATCGTATCCCGAGCCAAGTTGACTGGCAGCAAAACTGTGCATAGATAAAGCAGCAGAAACGTAGCAAGATGTAAGAAAAGGAGCTCAAAAGATTCACCTTCCAGCGACAGTGGCGTCGAAGGTGAAGGCAACGAGGAAGCGTCCGGGACAGTCTTCGTCAGGCTCAATCCGGAGCGTCTCCTTCTTGAGGTTGACGTCGTTGCGGATGGTGACGGCCTTCTGGTGCTCGACGTAGGGCGTGGGCATGGGCGGCTGGAGGCCGTAGGGGTACCTCCCCGCCCAGCCGGGGTAGTGGTGGACGGAGGGCGGGAACTCCGCGGTGGCACCGCCGGGCGGCGGCGGCGGCGGCGCGGCGCCCCTGTGGTGGTGGTCGTACGGCGCCGGGAGGGGCACCTGCACGGAGGGCGGCGGCGGGTAATAGCTCCCGTACTGCGGGTAGTACTGCGGCGGGTTGGGGTTGGGGTACTGCGGCGGGTACGGCGTGGCGGCCGCGAAGACGTAGCGGTTGGGGGCGGCCTCGGGCTGCTGGGGAGGCGGCGACGGCTGGTGGTGGTGTCCGTGTCCGTGGCCGGAGCCCCGGCGGCGGTGGCCAGGGCCGCCTCCGCCTCCGCCGTTACTGCCCGCGTTGCCCATGCTCTCCCGGCGCAGATTCTTCACCCCGTGGCGAGCTCGCAGAAACGAACGACCTCAGGCTCGGATCTCGAGGCCGTGGAGCATCGGGAAATCGGTGGAGGCAGCCCTCTTCTCCAAAATTCCTCGGCTCCGCCTAACGTCCCCGACAAAAAACGAAAAATCGGCAACAAGAGCGCTTCCGACGCGATCAGGAGCGGCGGGAGCGATCGGATCCCCCCTGGTTGTCCGTCCCCCTCACGAAACCGGAATCGAAATCGGTGGGCGATTCGATCGGCGTCGCGGGGAAGGGGAAGGGGAAGGAAAGGAAGCGCCTTGCTCACACTTCTTTACCTTTCTCTCTCTCTCTCTCGTCTGAAATGATATCGTATTTTTGGGGGGCGCCTCCTATAATGGAAGGTTGCGCGTAAAGCACAGCACCACTATCCTCTGATGATGCCCCTTTTCCCCCGGTGGTTAGGCCGAGGTCTCGCGACGCGCACTCGCGCGGGTTTTCCACGATTAGGCCCTTGGATTCTTCCCGAATTGTTCGGAGCCGGAGGGAGCACACGCGCCCCGGCCGGGATTCTTCTCGACACGCACACGCGCGGCGGAGACGGAGACGGAAGTCCGTCGGAGGTGCGGCGGAGTTTTTACCGCACGTGATCAAGAACTTGGGTTGAATTTGGCGGTGCATGAGCGAGGACGTAAAATGCGTACAACTTTCAAGGAGCGATGACCAAGCGATGGCAAGGTCGTGTCTTGTGTGGCCACGCCATGTCGACGAGCGAGAATCGTAGATCTCGTTTTCTTTTTTTTTGCGGGTACAAGTAGCTCCGAGTTCTCTCGTGGTAAGCTCTTAACCACACGTGCACAATTATCATGGCTGATGTATACATATGGTAGCCTCTCGCACACGTCTTAATTACATGGATATGATGTTGGAATTTGATGAGTTTTGGGTTGTTCGTCCAATAGACAAATTCTGAAAAAAAAAAGTTGCCCACTTGTATATGACAGCATATGGCTGTGTTAGTGATGCTAAAGTTTAGTCCCACATTGCTAGTTGAAGGAAAGTTGTACCTCCTTATATAGTAGTGTCCACTCACTAAGGTGTGACAAGAAGAGTAACCCTCGCGCACTCTTCCTCCGACATCGCCCGCCTCGTCACGATGCGGGATGCGGGAATCTCGCCGAACCGAGTTATTTTGCTGGTCGAGTCATTAATGGACGCGTTAATTATATCTGTTTCCAGTTTTTATGGACGTGGACTGTTACCGACTCGGATGTGGGCTGAGCCCACGATCTTCCTAACCTGCACTATATAAGCTTTCCCATCCCGACTTACGGCTTGCACCGCAGATCGGGACAGTAGGCCTCCAGAACCCCGTCTCTCGTGAACCTGTACGGGTGAGGGGCAATCAGGTTTTTGGGAGCGCTCAAGCGCGACTACTGGCAACCACGACGTTATCCGACGGCGAGTTCCTGAACGACGACTTCTTTCCGGACGTCAGCGACCTCTTCGACAACCTTAACATGGGCGACGCTGCTGCGATCGCTGCGGCTGCTATTCAGCCTACGCTGTACGTGATATCCAACTGTCTTTTTCGGATTATGCTAGAGTTTTTTGTTCTAACGTTTGGTGTAGATGTGATAGGTTTATCTCCTATAGATATAATCTGTTCATCTACTTGGTTGATCTGCATAATTGGTTTTAATATTGTTTGTATGATCATGATTTATCAGTTTATTATTGGATTAAATCATATGGATTATTGCTTATATTTCCAACATATGATAGCTTGCTCGTTTATGTCAAAACTTAGTTCTTTTTTATCTTTTCGCATTGTTGATATAACTATGGTGGCTCAGAAAAAACACAGAAACAGTAAAAAATTGTTTTATTGTGTTTTTTATGGTTCCGTGACAAAAACCGGCACGAGCAAATGCCGTACTTTCCATGAAACTGTAAAAAAAGAGTTGGTGCCCCGCAGATTCCCCTCGCAGAGTGCTATTTCGAGTCTTAACTATATATCGTCGGGTTGTTGGCGAGAGGGACATTTCAGCTCCCTAGCGTTCTAGCGCCCATCTACTCGCTCTGTCATCACGCCATGTCGCCGCAACATACTAGCGCCGCCATGGACTTCGTCGAGCACCCGCTAGTGGATGTGCAGGTGGGTCAGTCCCAAACGAGCCGCCCCCTCGCTCCCGTACCGACGAAGAAGACGACGACAAAGTCGGCCTCCGCTGTCCTACCTCGCTCGACTCCTGATGCGGCAGCTCGCACAGTCGTGAGTTCTCGGCATGTTCCAGTTGGGCCGGGCACAAGCGCAACCACATGGGAGCCAACAGCCGCATCATTCACGGCGGCACACCCATGGCCGCGCCGCTGTCTCCGATTGCGCCCCGTCCTGCCAATCGCAAGAAGGTGACAACTAACACGGCCTGCAAGCCTCTCCCCGTCCCGACCACCTCGGCTAAGTAAAAGCGTTTTTCAGCACCATGTATATTTGTTTTTATGGATTCAAATTTACAGGATCTGTTAGAGTTTCTCTTATAGTTACACGCGAACAAGATACTGGTTCATATCCCCCGATCCTCTAGAACTGCTTGGTGTGAGGTAGCGTCCGGTTCTCTAAATTAAAAAGTTCAAGAAAAAGTGGATTATTATTATTATTTTCTTGACAAGAATAAAGCAAGATATCCTATATTTCACATTCCTCTATCCGATCTTTCCAAAATTCCATGACCAGTTACACCCAAAATGCTCTCCATGGGTCAAGCACCTCACCTTTTGGCAAAGCTCTCCTGGACAACTATTGCTAACATTGAAAACGAGGGGCTAGTTGTCAAGTGACAACAATTCTTATGTTCCCTTTTGAAGCTTTTTGGCGAAAGAGGTATTTGTAGTGTAGAACTGGTAGTGGTCAGGTTTCACTAAGGTATCTCTTGAGGGGTGTATTATCTCCTTTTCCAAATGAGAGAATGTTTGAATTCACGCGATAAATTTGGTTCGCCATGTTCTAAGTTAGTCGCTAGCCAGTTGCATGTTAGGACATGGGTCGAAACTAGAGTTAAACATAAAATAGGGAGCAGAGGAGGCGAAATCACTCGGCTTACTGTTACTTTCTTCGATCCATATTAATGTTTTTATTCTATTTAAAAAAAATAGTTAGTATATGAGAACAACATGCTCGGTTCAATATTCGATAAACCGGGAGTTTAAATCGGTCGGGCTGAGCAATATTCAGTTATCTAAATATTAGAAACTCAAATGCAAAGTTTTCCTTTATTCCAGATTTTACACTTCTCTGTCCATTCTTTCCATGACCAGTTTCACAAAAAAAAGTTCAATGAGGCCAAGCTACCCTCACCTTCTAAGGAAGCTCCCCTCAGCATTTTTTTGCTAACATGAAAAACAGAGGGGCTGGTTGTCAAGTGCCAACAATTCTTATGCTCCCTTTTTGAGCTTTCTTTTTTTTGAAGGAAAAAAGGGGGTCTTTGTAGTGGGGAGTGGTAGTGGTCAGGTTTGAGGCTAACCAGAGGTGTCCCTGTTGTGCTTTTGCTAGTGGACTTTCAGACTAATGACAGAGAAAATAAACCACCTTATTTGGTTTGGCACAAAGCTTTTCCATAGTCGCACGATTCGTGCAAGGAAAACGGTTCTGCACGATACCTATTTTTCTATGCTAATAATTGAGCGAGCGGTCGAGGTACAGCAGTACTAGTGTTCGGCCAGTTGATGGATGGGATGGTTGATTAAAACCTGAAACTGTGGGTGCTCCTCTAATTGGTGACACGCCTTTTTGTCGTGGCTTGTCTCGCACTCATTTACATGGCCTGGTTAGCGTCCAAAGTGGGGTTGCGTCCCTACTTGACTAGATAAACACTTGCTATCCGATTCGATCGTACCGCAACGGGGACAAGCCTGGAGCCCAAAGCTTTGCCAGTGTCAGATTTTGAGCCACTCGACAGCAGATGAAAGAAAGTCAGATTTGCGAGGTGCGCCGCACCTCTCAGCCTACGGAAACCATGAATAAAAATCAATGAAGAAAATGTGAGTGCGAGTGTGCGAGACGTGTGACAAATTTTATACTTTTTTCGTCCTAAAATAAATGATCTAGTTTTATATAAATTCATTTGTATTTATATAAAGAGTGATGTTATTTGACAGTTGACACCACGGTGTATTCTACACTCACTCTTTATCTTCAGAACTATATATTATTTTTACGTCATGTAAATTTTATCTTACTTTCTGAGTCGGTAAGAACATATTTTTTTTATAAATAACATGATTTTTTATTTACATGTGTATTAAAATATGATGTAAAATACGATTTCACACTATAATGATTCATAAACTTCATTTTTTGTCATTTTTTAGTTGTGGTGAATATAATTATTCTTATATATAATATAATGTTTTTAATCTAATAACGTAAAAATATGTCGGATGCAAAATAATTATTCTGCACCCTAGGTGCTGAATATGGTTTCTATACTAATACATGTGTAGATACATGCGAATATAGACAAAATTATGTCACTTATTTTGGAACAGAGGGAGTAGTATCTTCTTTCGTCAATAAAAATTTATTTTTCACCAAAAAAAACCTTATTACTAGATTAAATAAGTACAGCCTGTTAAGAATAGTTATGCGCCACACCATTAAGATTCGTGCATGTAGTACACCGTGGGTGAAAGGTTCTGTGTATCCTGCTTGAATTAACATGAAATGGTGCTGGCAGCTGCTGCTTTGACAACGGACATATTGTCCGCGAAGAAGGTCACCGGATGGAGCTTAGGGCATATTTATCAGGCTGAGTTAAACGGTCTTTGTTCGAAACTGTTCGTGCGCGGTGCCTGCGCGGCGCCTAGCGTGTCGTTCCATTCGGCGAAACGTATCCGGCTTGATCCATCCATGCATCTAATTTGGGGGTCGGCTGTGTCAGACCGGACGCGCGCGGCCAGCGTAGAGACTCGTCCACAGGCCACCGCTTACCAGCGGTATTGATTCAGACGGTTAGCGGGCAACCGCGACAGCGATTCCGAGGCGCTGCGCGGAAGGCTAACCGGCGACAGCATGCGCCATCAATGGCGACGAGATGACACACTGACGCCACATGTGTTCCCGCGCCGACATTGATGGCGAAGGAGCGGGAAGCTATGCGCGTTCACGGGCGGCTGGGCTATTTAACCTTGCGTCCGTCGGTGCTGTCATCCTCACCTCTCGCCATTGCAAAACCTAGCCCGCCACCGTCGACACCATCACCACCACCATCAACGATGAAGACCCCGTCGTGGCTGAAGCGGAGCAAGAACGACCATGAAGCATCTGGCAACCGTGGCTCTCGGCTGTCGGCCTTCCTCCGCGGCACGTCCTTGCCTCCTCCACCGCGCCCGGAGGAGTTCCGGAGTGACCCCGTGGGGGACTACCCTCCACCGCGAGAACGTCGCACCCTTCGGTACTATCGCGTCGGGGAGTGCGAGCACCGCTGGAGAGAGGGTCACGACATCCAGCTCACGGATGTCTCCCTCCCCACCGGCTGGCACCTCAACCGGGACCGTGTCCCGGTGCCGCCACCACCCAAGGCGGGCAGAGGGCTAGCGGAGGAGATCCACCGGCAAATCAGCAACCTACCCCGGTCCCATCGGTAGGAGAGGGGCTACCACTCCGAGGCGTACTGGATCAAGTTCCTCAAGTGGGAGCACAAGGCGCGATGCGCGACCAACGTCCGTCATGACCTGCAGCCATGGGAGGTCTACGACGTCCCCCACATCGACTCGGACGACGAGGGCACCCACAACCACTCTGACGCCGACCACGACAGCGAGGACGGCGACGATGTCGTCGTCAAACAGGAGGCGCTGAACGAGGTCGTCGTGAACCTGCACCCGGAGTACCGCGAGGTGCTGACTCGGGGCTACGACGAGGATATCTTCATCGAGCAGACCATTGCGGCCTGCGCGGGCGAGGAGGAGACCCAGTGGCGTGGCTAAGAGGAGGCCCTCCAGCTCACCTGCGTGGTGGCGGATACGAACTCGCAGATGCCTCCATCGTCGTCGATGCTGGGTTGGTCGCATATGATCGCGCCGCAGGTGGGGATGGAGCTGGCGCACCTCCAACACGGTGATACGTCGTGAACGTATCTATAATTTTTGATTCTCCATGCTTGTTTTGTATCGACTTTATTATATTTCGTCTACACTTTGAGGTATTTTTATACATTTTCTGGAACTAACCTATTGACAAGATGCCGCAGTGCCAGTTGCCTGTTTTCTGCTGCTTTTGGTTTCAGAAAAGCTAGTAAAGAAATATCCTTAGAATTAGATGGAACAAAATCCAAAGTCAATATTTTGCCTGACACGACACGGAGTCCGAAGGAGAGACGAATATGCGCCACGAGGCGGCCACACCATACGATGGCTCGGCTAGGGGCGCCACCAGGTGGTGTTGGCCCCTCAAAGCTCCACCGACCATGCCCCTATATATACGTCTCCCCGAGACGTAAACCCTATGCGGACCAGAAATCCACAACAAGTTCCGCAGCGCCGCCGCTACCAAAGAGGCGCCTCCGCCATAGTTTTAGTAAATATCTTGTTTTGCTCATATTTCATTTGCATAAAGTTTTTAGTGGATCTTTCAACTTCTAGGATCCTATCTTCACTAGGCATTCGAGATCTACCATGATAAGTATTGCCATTATTAGGAGGATAAGGCCTATAGTTATTACTATAAGCATTGTTGCCAAAAATTATTATTTCTAATAAAGTTCACATCAACTTTCTCTTCTTGAGAAACCAAAGAGGATAAAGGAACATTATTTGGATCAATATGAGCTTTTACATTAACAAACATAGTCATGATAACATCAATCTTATCACTCAAAGAGGAGGTTTATTCAACAGAATTTACCTTCTTACCATGTGGAGCTCTCTCAGTGTGCCATTCAGAATAATTAACCGTCATATTATCAAGGATCTTTGTTGCGGCATCCAAAGTAATGGTCATAAAGGTATCTCCAGCAGCTGAATCCAACAGGTTTCTTGAGGAGAAGTTTAAACCAGCATAAAAAGTCTAGATAATTATCCAAGCAGTCAGTCCATGAGTGGGACAATTCTTAACTAAAGATTTCATTCTTTCCCAAGCTTGAGCAATATGTTTATTATCAAGTTGTTTAAATTTCATTATTTCACTTATCATATATATGATCTTAGTAGGAGGATAGTCTTTTCCAATAAAAGTATATATGCACTTAATCCAAGAATCAATACTATTTCTACGCAATGATAGCAACCATTCTTTAGCTTTTCCTCTCAAGGAGAAAGGAAACAACTTGAGCTTAATAATATCTCCATTTACATCCTTATATTTTTGCATCTCACAAAGTTCAACAAAGTTATTGAGGTGGGCAGCAGCATCATTAAAACTAGCACCAGAAAATTGCTCTCTCATCACAAGATTCAACAAAGGAGGCTAAATTTCATAAAAGGTAGCATCAAAAGCAGGTGGAGCAATAGGTGTACTTAGGAAATCATTATTGTTTGTGCTAGTGATGTCACATAACTTGGTGTTCTCAGCAGAGTTCATTTTGGCAAAAGTGGAGCAAGCCAACGCAACAACAACTAGAGCATGAACTATTTTTTTGTGTTTTTGATAAGAGAAAGCAAACCAAACTAAACTATTTTTTTTAGTTTTTGATAAAAAGAGGCAGACAAAACAAAGTAAAGAGAAAAGTTGTGAAGGACTCCCCTTGTGAAGTCGTCCTTAGCCTCCCGGCAATGGCGCCAGAAAAATCTTGACGATGGCTCAGCTGATTGTTGAGCTTCGTTGGGAGACCCCAAGAGGAAAGTATGATGAGCACAGTGACAAGTTCTTCCCTCAGTAAGAAACCAAGGTTATCAAACCATTAGGAGGAATGAAACAACTCAAAGGTGTTGCTAACAACTGGAAACCTGCACAACACAAACTCAAGACTTTGCCCCAACGAACAGTGAGGTTGTCAATCTCACCGGTTTGCTGAAAACAAAGGATTAACTATATGGTGTGGAAGGTAATGGTGGTTTATAGAAAGTAAACAATAACAGTAGAAAATGTATCAAAGGTAAAGATTAGAGCGGGGTCCATATTTCACTAGAGGTGTTCTCCTTAAGATAAACAAACATGACATGTTGGGTAAATAAATTACAACAGGGCAATTGATAGGACTGAGCAAGGCATAACAATGCAATACTAGACATTCATCATCCTATCAGAATTGATTCGGCAATACAACAAGATACATAGACCGCCATCCAACTGCATCTATGACTAGTAATCCACCTTCAGGTTATTATCCGACCCCCCTACAGTATTAAGTTGCAAGCAACGGATAATTGCTTTAAGCAAAGTGTGTAAGGTAAACAATCCACTTGTTCCATGAACAAGAGACCGTTGTTTTCTCCCTAGTAGCAACAACACATCTACAACCTTAGATTAAATAGAGGCATGAACCCACTATAGAGCATAAATACCCCCTCTTGGAGTCAGTGGCATCTACTTGGCCAAGATAGCTACTAGAAACGGAGAGCATGCAAGATCACAAACAACACAGACATGATAGAATTAATAAGACAAAACCATTAATCAATCTGACATGGCAATCTCAATTCCATCGGATCCCCACAAACACAACATGCATGATTATAAATAGATGATCTTGATCATGAACGGAGGTCACAAGATCTAAACATGGTAGCACAAAGGAGGAGATATGTCAACACACGGATTTTTCAATCCTAGATGCCTGTTATGCCATACATCGCAATCCCAGGATTACCATTTTTGCGAGACATAACAGAATTGGATACCATAGTACATCATCCATTACAAACGATACATAAGTTCTTACACAAATAGGAATCTCATGATCCAGTTCTTAATACAGCATCAAGCAGCGGAATACATAATAATAACGGTAGCGTAGGCGAAGCTCCATCTTCGGAGTCACAGGCAATGCTGACGATGGGAGATGATCCTAGTTGTCGTAACCTTCCCGAGGTCCATCTTCCAGGTGCTCCTCTTCATATTCTGGCCATGGGAATAGCCAGGGACAAAGCCATGAGTACTCTTTAAGTACTCGCAAACTAATACTAACAGGTAAAAGGGGGGTTTTTGGATAATAGGACACTAAGCTCTAGGGTTGTTTTGCAAAAGCCAGATTTATCTCTACTAGGTTCCAAAGCTAGTTACAATTTTATAATTCCTAAGTGGGAACTTGTATTTCATATCACAACTCTGTTGTGGTCAAGTCAAAATCTTAATTCAGTTCAAAGGTCATTTTGAAAAGTCTGACGGGGGAACAGTATGGCCACTCCAACTGTCCATAACCGCGGACGCGGCTATTCGAATAGTTTGACACTCTGCAGAGATTGTACACTTTCACCACAATATTCGATACATCCGTCAGGAACAAATCCTGAATTCACCATACTCAGTATGCGGATAATCAATCCTAACCTTCCAATTACACGCCCTAGTATAAGCACCTCTCCTGTGAGTTTGGCCTCCCAACCATGACCAACTGTCATCTTGGGTACTGCAGAGGTGGACAATCTTCACAAGGTAGCCTCAACTCAGACCTTGGCCGTGAGGGAACTAATACTAAGGAATATAAGTTTCCAATCAAGCCCTACACAATATTCGGGTATTGTGATTGTACGATAAAATTTGGAATGGTATCGCATCCAGACAACCATCAGTTTTATAAAGGGCTAAGGCTCATGCCTCAACATTTTCACCAAACTCATCAAGGGTTTGGAAACACATGTCCAAAACATTTCAATAGAATGATCCATCATTCCAAGGTTTTCATAACCATTTTTCCACCAAGTATTCCCATCTAAGAGTTGATCAAGTTTTATGCTTACACTAGAATCTACAGGTGGGGGTAGTACTGATGAGGGGTGGTAACTAGTGGAGTTTCAACTAAGTATAACCTTATGTCTCAGGCTGATACCCAGGTTTCTAACTTAGGCCAAATTTTATGCTCTTTATGCAACCTTCAAATATCTTTCTAGTATCTAAAAGTCACCTAAGTAAACTCTCAGTAAGCTTTGATAAAGAAATAAAGTAAGAAGCTTGCAAGTAAAACTAGGATTGGTTTATCAAGTGGGTGTGATCATATATGCTTAAGGCATATAGTAGTCATAGAACAAGTATGGGTTTGTTGCATCAGTAGGGTATCTTGCAAGGGTTAGCTTGCATAGGTATAGTATCAGCTTGCATCAATATCAGTATAAGCTTGCCTTGTGCAGAGCAGTGGTTGAAGTTCTCCTCGGCTTCTTCTTCGTAGTATCCTCCTTCCTCCTCGTATCCTTGGTCGGTACTAGCGTCTATGAATAAATACGAGGTACACAATCATCACAAACAATACTTAACTACTTAGAAAAGTAATTTCTACTCATTGAAAAACTACTTAAGATTTAATATTCTCCAAACCAAACATGGGATCATGTTGACACATGTCATCACCACATATTGTAGTCCATGGGAATGTGATTTAAAGTGGTGTCACAATTTAACAAGGTTTTACCCTTTTATTTTAATTAATTAAAATGGCTAGAAATGCTTATGTAGCATTCTTTTATTACCTGAACATTATTTCTGCAAGTAAACCTATATATTTTTATATATTCTGAAAGGTATGGTAAAATATGATTTTTGAGAGTTGGAATCAACTCAAAAGCTCTTATGGTTTAAATTTGAAAAATGTTTGAATGCAGAAAAGCTTCTGCCTTATTATTTTTACCATGGGTGATCTATAGATCCAAATGACTTGAATCGAACGGGCTTGGATTTAGAATTCACAGACCTTTCCAACAAAATTGGTTTCATTCAATTTGGTGCACTGAATCGATCTGGGTTGATTTTTAAAGTTGGGTACAGAAGTGTGTTTGAATTAAAATAGAAAAAGGTTTAATTTGAATAACTGGACTGCGCGGGAAAAGTTACTGGGCCGGCCTGCTAAGCGCAGTGCTCCCGCGAGCTGCTTAAGTGGGTGTCCCCACTCTTCAGTGACACGGGGCTGGGCGAAGCGGTATGAGGTGACGTGGATCGTTCGATCTAGTTCTAATCCAACGGTTGGGAGTCATCGTCGACGCGAGACAACTCCGGCGAGAACGAAACCTAGCGCGGCCAGTGAGGGTTGTTGGGGGCTTGCCGGGGTACTGGCGAGGGGCGGCGAGGCGGGCGAACGACAAAGTCGACGACGGCGAATATCCTGGTACCGGTGGCTTCTCCTGGGGCGGCTCCAATCGCTGGCTCCCTTCTTCTCCAGAGGCGGCGGGCTCCGGTGAAATTCCGGCAAGGTGGTGCTTGCCTTGCTCTGAGAACGGTGTGGCACGATCAGTGAGGAGAGGGGAGTGAGATGGTGTGAAGAAATCGTGCGGGGGTGGCCTCTATATATAGTCGAGCGAGGGGACCGTCGGGGCGCACGGTGAGCTCGTCGGGGGCGAGGTTACAGGCGGCTAATGGCATGGGCAAGGGTAGGGGATGGTGCAGTGTCTCCTGGCGATGCTCAACGACATGGTCTCGAGGCATGGGGCGGTGTGGTTTGGTCTGGAACGAGCGGTGCTCTGCGCGGCAGAGGCGGCGTCTTCGACGGCGGGCGGTGGCTGTGCGGCACGGGGCGGCAAACGGGGATGTCTGGCGGTCTCCTGGGTCGGTGGGGATTGTGTATGCACGTGGCGAGGGCGGCGCGCGGTCTGTGGGTGATGGTCGAGGGTGGTGCTCTGGCGCATGCTTGGCATGGTCGCTCGCGGTCTGGGCGCGGCTTGTGCGCATGGTCCAGGGCTTGGCAACGCTCGCGGCTGGGACAGGTAGTGGCGGTGGACGGTGGGCTGCCTCCCAGACAAGGTTGGCACGGCTAGTTCTTCCTCTAGCCTGCTGTCCACAATGGGGCGACAAGGGGGTGCTCGGCTGTTCAACATTGATGGCAATGGCAAGCTCACAGGGGTGCTAGTCCTTAGTTAAACTTCCTAGATGATCTACCGAGCTGTGTGTGAGCTAACTAGGGAACAAGTTAGGCCAATTTTACTGCACACTATAGTGTTTGATGTTTGTTTGATTTGTGTCTGCAACCTGTTTGATGAAATGGCCGCATGAACTCAAGTTTTGAATTTTGAAAAGATTTTTGGTGGGTTTGCTAGATTGGTGTTGGTGAGTCTGCAGATGCTTGGGTTTTGAAAGTTGAGCTTGTTTGAGTAGTTTTTGAAAAAGTGGGATCTTCCCATATGATAAAGATTCACTTTTGAATTGTCATTTAAACTATGCATTTGAAAGTTTCTGGATGATCACAAAGTGGGCCTTGATACCTTGTTATGAGTACATTCAAGGGGTGCAAAGATCCAGAAAAGTTTCTGTTAGGTTCTGAAAGTTTGAGACAGCCAAAGTAGGCATGGGAGTTAAATTGGCCAAAATGACCATTCATTTCATATATGTGTTTTGATTTACTTGTCTTTAGGAAAAGTTTGGGAAATGTTTTAGATGATGTTTATTTCACCTAAGAAACATTTTACAAGCAATGAAACAATCAAACAAGGTGGTTTAAAAGAATTTCAAAATCAATGCATACACATATGCATGCATTCATTTTTTTATTTATATAAGTTTTTGTTAACCCTAATTTTGATGATTAGAAATTGATGATACAAGTTTAGTAATTTTGGGATGTTACAAACCTTCCCCCCTTAAACAAAATCTCGTCCCGAGATTTGAAAAAGGACGAAAAGATTACCTAGGATTTGAAGAGATCGGGAAACTCGTCCTGATGTAATCTTCGCGCTCCCAGGTAGCTTCCTCTTCTGTGTGGTTGCTCCACTGAATCTTGAGAAACTTGATGCTTCGGGTTCGGGTAGTTCGAAAAGCTTCTTCCAAAATACGGATGGGTACTTCGGGATAGGTCAGGTCATCGTTGATCTCTATGGTCCGATGATCGATATTCTTGAACACTTCGGTCTTCTCGGGGACTTCGAGACACTTGCGAAGTAACGAGATATGGAACACGTTGTGGACGGCTGGCATTTCTTCGGGTAGTTCCAATTGATACGACACTTCTCCTCGATGATTCAGAATTTTGAAAGGTCCGATATATCCGGGGGCTAACTTTCCTTTGAGTTGGAAACGCTGCATTCCCTTCAATGGCGACACTTTCAGATAAACAAAATCTCCTATATTGAAGGCGAGGTCTCTACGTCTCTTGTCGGCATAACTCTTCTGTCTGGACTGGGCGGTCTTGAGGTGCTCATGAATCTTGTGAACCTTCTCTTTTGCTTCTCGGAGGATGCCGGGTCCAAAAATCTCACTCTCTCCTACTTCCGACCAGTTCAAAGGGGTGCGACACTTCCTTCCGTACATGAATTCAAATAGGGCCATTTGCAAACTGGCTTGATAACTGTTGTTGTATGAAAATTCTGCAAACGGCGGACAGTCTTCCCACTTGGATCCATATTCTAGCACACATGCTCTAAGCATATCTTCGAGTATTTGATTTACTCGCTCCTTTTGTACATCGGTCTGAGGGTGATACGCGGTACTGAAATCTAGGCGGGTTCCTAAACCTTCTTGGACTTTCTTCCAGAATCTTGAGGTAAGATGAGTTCCTCGATCCGATACTATGTTCTTGGGGACTCCGTGCAAACTGACGATTCTAGCGATGTACAACTCCGCTAGCTTTGAACTCTGATATGTGGTTTTGACGGGCAAGAAATGGGCGACTTTGGACAATCTGTCCACTATGACCCAAATAAAGTCATTTCCCCTACTAGAAGTAGGTATTCCAGTGATAAAGTCCATTGCTACAGAATCCCATTTCCATTCCGGAATTTGCAAAGTTGCAACAATCCAGCGGGTCTTTGATGTCCTGCCTTGACTCGCTGACTTATATCACACTTGGCGATATAGCTTCCGATTTCTCTCTTCATTTTATGCCACCAAAATTGCTCTTTCAAATCTTGATACATCTTAGTTCCTCCGGGATGGATAGAATAAAGAGTATCATGAGCCTCCTTCAAGATAACTTCTTTCAACTCTGAATCTGCTGGTACACAAAGGCGTCCTTTGTACCACATAACTCCTTCTTCGTCCTCGGTGAATCCGGGTACCTTGCATGTACCGATACGACGCTTGATTCCGTCGATACTGGCATTTACCTTCTGCGCCTCTTTAATCTGACTGATCAAAGTGGGCTGAAGTTCTATGCTAGCCAAAAATCCTTCACTTACTAATTCCATTCGAAAATCTTCCATCTCATTATGCAAACTTGGTTGCTCCTTCAAAATCATGGAGTTCAAGCGGCACAGCAATCTGCTAAGGGCATCGGCTACCACGTTGGCTTTACTAGGGTGATAGTGAATGTCCAGGTCGTAATCCTTGATTAGCTCAATACATCTTCTCTGCCTCATATTCAACTCCTTCTGAGTGAATATATACTTTAGGCTCTTTTGATCCGAATAAATCTCACAACGGTTTCCCATTAGGTAATGTCTCCATGTCTTCAGGGCTAGAACTACTGCTGCGAGTTCGAGGTCATGGGTTGGGTAGTTTTTCTCACGTTTCTTCAATTGTCGAGATAGATAAGATATAACTTTGCCTTCTTGCATTAGCACACATCCGAGACCAATCTTGGATGCGTCACAATACACATCGAAGGGCTTCGTGATATCCGACATGATCAAGATTGGGGCTGAAATCAATCTCCTCTCGAGTTCTTGAAAACTCGCTTCACATTTTTCGGTCCATTCAAACCTCTTGTCCTTCTTTATCAATTGGGTCATGGGTCTGGCGATACTCGAGAATCCTTCTACGAATTTGTGGTAATATCCCGCCAATCCGAGAAAAGCACGAACTTGGGTTTGAGTGGTTGGGGCTTGCCAATCTTCTACATCTTTCACTTTGGCAGGGTCAACGGCAATTCCTTCGGCTGATACAATGTGACCGAGGAATCCTACCTCCTGTAACCAGAATTAACATTTCCTAAATTTTGCATACAGCCGATGCTCTCTAAGGGTTCCAAGAATGGTCCTTAGGTGTAGCTCATGTTCTTCTTCTGATTTGGAATAAATCAGAATGTCATCGCTGAAAACAACGACAAACTTATCCAGGAAGTGCATAAAAATCTTATTCATGAGGTTCATGAAATAAGCGGGGGCATTGGTTAATCCAAAAGACATGACTGTATACTCATAAAATCCATATCTGGTGGTAAAGGCAGTCTTTGGAATATCCTCTGCACGAATTTTGAGTTGATGATAGCCAGTTCTAAGATCAATCTTATAAAACACCTGGGCACCGGTCAACTGATCAAACAAATCTTCTATCTTGGGCAAGGGTTACTTGTTCTTGATGGTGACATCATTCAATTTCCGATAATCTGTACACAAACGGTTACCTCCATCTTTCTTGTCCACAAATAAGACAGGTGATCTCCATGGTGACGCACTTGGTTGAATCAATCCAATTTCTAGCCTGGAATCCAGTTGCTTCTTCATTTCTTCTAGCTCTGACGGGTTCATACTATAGGGTCTTTGGGCTATGGGTCCTGTTCTGGGGATTAGTTCGATGATAAACTCGATATCCCGATCTAGGGGCATACCGGGCAATACATCGGGGTATTCACAGACTATCCGGACTTGGTCGATGGT
The DNA here is from genome assembly GCA_910589765.1 of Avena atlantica. Classification (NCBI taxonomy): domain Eukaryota; kingdom Viridiplantae; phylum Streptophyta; class Magnoliopsida; order Poales; family Poaceae; genus Avena; species Avena atlantica. The sequence continues at coordinate 64,590,445 of OU342737.1, forward strand.
AGGTTGGGCTAGACTCTTGTTACACTTGAATTGGCGAGGTAAGGTTTCAGATATATGCTCGACTGATATTTCGGCGGTACTGGTCATGGTGATGGCTTTCTTAGCACAATCAATCAATCCCTTATGTTTGGACATCCAATCCATTCCTAGTACTACTTCCAAACCTTTAGTTCCGAGTACTATTAGATTAGCATAAAAATCTATTCCATGGATTTGGATAGGGACGGCTTTGCAAATTTGCCTAGCCTTGGTGGTTGATCCGGGAATTTGCACAATCATAACATGCTTCAGTTTGGTTGGTTGAATTTTACTAGTGCAGGCAAATTCTTCGGTGACAAATGAATGCGAGGCACCAGAGTCAAACAACACTCTTGCAAGTACTGAATTAACAGAAAACATACCCAGCACGACGTCTGGCGCTTCCTGAGCTTCTTCAGCATGCATGAGAAAAAGACGGCCATTGCGGTTGAGTGAATTCCCTGGGGCATAATCTTCTCCCTGGCTGGACATGACGCTGCTGCTGAGCTGGGGCATTGGCATTAGGGGCTGTAGCATTCTTCTTGTTGGGGCACTCGTTGGAATAGTGGCCTTTATTTCCAAAGTCATAACATGTCACTTGTGACTTGTCCTTGGCTGCGATAGGCACAACATTGCTTCCAGTCCTCGGGGCAGTGTTGGTGTTGGCGGTAGCATTGTTGGGGTTGAACTTGGGTGGGGCACGGGTGAAATTGCTAGAGTTGTCGGGGTTGTTGTGATTTCCCCCGGGTCTAGGGTTTCCACGGTTGGGGTAGGTCGGACGGGTCATAGGGGGTATGTTGGTTCTTGGGGCAAATCCTGGAGATGGGTTGGGGCGATACTTTGGGGTCTGATGGGTTCCTGGTTGATGCATCATGCGACGCTTGCAGTTCTCATTGGCTTGGTTGATCTTTCCTTCCATCTGGATAGCAGAGTCGACAAGGGCTTCAATATCCGCAAAGGGGATATTGACTAACACCGTTTGCATCTCATCATGCAGACCATTCAGGAATCTTTCTTTCTTCTTGGCTTCAGTGTCTATTTCATCCGGGGCATACCTAGCTAATGACAAAATTTTGTCACGGTATTCCACTACAGTCATCCTTCCTTGCTTCAGCTCTCTGAACTCGTCTCTCATTCTCTTGATCAAACCTGGTGGCACATGGGTTCTGCTAAACTTGACCTTGAATTCCTCCCAGGTCATCATTTGGCCTCCGGTCATTGCACAAACACTGTTCCACCATGCCCTGGCATCTCCGGCTAGATAATGGGTGGCGAACAGGACTTTCTCGTTGGCTTCCACTCCGGAGACTTCTAGGTTGTTTTCCATGGTTTGCAGTCAATCATCGGCGTCTAGGGGTTCTTCTGACTTGGTGAAAACGGGTGGGTTGGTATTCTGGAAATTCTTGAGCTTAGATCCATGGTTGTCCTGATTTCCGTGGCCTTGGTTGTTGTGGGCTAGCTGGGCTATCTGTTGCAGAGTGGCTAGGTTGGTTTGACGTTCTGCTCTTTCAGCTTCGCGGTCAGAAGTCAACATTTGCAGGATCTGCAACATCGGGTCCGGGGCTGAACCACTTCCTCCACGTGGCATATGAAGATCTATATAGATCATGAGAAAAGAGGGAAATTTCTAAGGTTTTGGGTCTTTTAAAAGTTTGACTCGGATTTTTCTAGCAACTTGCTTTTTCATTCATTCATTCACTTGATACAACACACACCACAGCAAGGAAAAACAGATGGTTTTAAGAACCATTCTGGAATCTACGATACAGTGGGACCGACTACTACTCACTACCCTAGTGCTCAGTGCTACTACTCCTTGGAGTTTGTGGCTTCATCATCTTCATCATCATCGATGAAGTCGAAATCATCCTCATCGGTGAAGAAGTCCATGGCCTGATCCTCCAGAAAATCATCATCATCGCTGAGATAGGAGTAAGGGTCTCCACGAAGATCCTCTCCGGCATTCTCCCTTTCCTCCAACTGCATGTCTCTCTCGTGGATGGTCTCCTCCAGAGATGAGATGCGGTGGCGAAGACGGGCAATAATGCGCTCCTTCTTGTCGAGCTGACGGCGGCGAGACTTACGATCCTTTGCTAGCATGGCTATGGTCTGATCCTTCGTCTTGATGATAGCCGACTTGTGGTTTCAATAGTCACGGCAGTTGTCCAACTCCTGCTGACGATCATACATCATGAAGCTAAGGGGTCCAATTGAGTCTTCAGCTCGGGGTGGTATGGGGCTTCCAGTGGTTGTCCATTTGCATCACGCCTTGGGCAAAACTCAAAGCGAGTACCCTTGATCTGATTGATGCTCTGCCCACATAGACGGGAAAGAGCTTCCTGCATAGCTCTGGCAAGTCCGTCGAGCCAGTTGTTCTCCCTCAAGATAAACTGAATTCCCTCCGCAGTGGGAGGTTCAATCTTTCCTCGGAGACTTGCAACAATTAGCCACTGCAGATCTGCTCCTCCTTGATCATTGAGCTGAGCTCCGAAGAACTCGGGGTGCAGACGCTCCAGAAGTTCCGAAAGCTGATCCAGATCCCTCTCAAAGATAAGGTCTCCTCCATTCCCAAGTTGGTAAAACTTGTTGTACTTCACGTCCATCTATAAAAATAGAGGATGAGTAGATTAGCAGAGTGATCAAGTGTGTCAAAATTTTATGTATTTTGCAAGAGTTTTTGAGGAACATGAATTTTTATGAAAGAATCAAAGAGATAAGGATGAGAATAATTTTTTGTAAATATTTGTTTTCTTTGGTTTTGAAACTAAGTTTTTGGTTCAAACGTCCAGTCTAACTAGGGTCTCCTATGGTCAGGATGGCTCTGATACCAACTTGTCAACACCCGGATTTTTCAACCCTAGATGCCTGTTATGCCATACATCGCAATCCCAGGATTACCATTTTTGCGAGACATAACAGAATTGGATACCATAGTACATCATCCATTACAAATGATACATAAGTTCTTACACAAATAGGGATCTCATGATCCAGTTCTTAATACAACATCAAGTAGCGGAATACGTAATAATAACGGTAGCGTAGGCGAAGCTCCATCTTCGGAGTCACAGGCAATGCTGACGATGGGAGATGATCCTAGTTGTCGTAACCTTCCCGGGGTCCATCTTCCAGGTGCTCCTCTTCATATTCTGGCCATGGGAATAGCCAGGGACAAAGCCATGAGTACTCTTTAAGTACTCGCAAACTAATACTAACAGGTAAAAGGGGGGTTTTTGGATAATAGGACACTAAGCTCTAGGGTTGTTTTGCAAAAGCCAGATTTATCTCTACTAGGTTCCAAAGCTAGTTACAATTTTATAATTCCTAAGTGGGAACTTGTATTTCATATCACAACTCTGTTGTGTTCAAGTCAAAATCTTAATTCAGTTCAAAGGTCATTTTGAAAAGTCTGATGGGGAACAGTATGGCCACTCCAACTGTCCATAACCGCGGACGCGGCTATTCGAATAGTTTGACACTCTGCAGAGATTGTACACTTTCACCACCATATTCGATACATCCGTCAGGAACAAATCCTGAATTCACCATACTCAGTATGCGGATAATCAATCCTAACCTTTTCAATTACACGCCCTAGTCTAAGCACCTCTCCTATGAGTTTGGCCTCCCAACCATGACCAATTGTCATCTTGGGTACTGCACAGGTGGACAATCTTCACAAGGTAGCCTCAGCTCAGACCTTGGCCGTGAGGGAACTAATACTAAGGAATATAAGTTTCCAGTCAATCCCTACCCAATATTTGGGTATTGTGGTTATACGATAAAATTTGGAATGGTATCGCATCCAGACAACCATCAGTTTTATAAAGGGCTAAGGCTCATGCCTCAACATTTTCATCACCAAACTCATCAAGGGTTTGGAAACACATGTCCAAAACATTTCAATAGAATGATCCATCATTCCAAGGTTTTCATAACCATTTTTCCACCAAGTATTCCCATCTAAGAGTTGATCAAGTTTTATGCTTAGCACTAGCATCTACAGGTGGGGGTAGTACTGATGAGGGGTGGTAACTAGTGGAGTTTCAACTAAGTATAACCTTATGTCTCAGGCTGATACCCAGGTTTCTAACTTAGGCCAAATTTTATGCTCTTTATGCAACCTTCAAATATCTTTATAGTATCTAAAAGTCACCTAAGTAAACTCTCAGTAAGCTTTGATAAAGAAATAAAGTAAGAAGCTTGCAAGTAAAACTAGGATTGGTTTATCAAGTGGGTGTGATCATATATGCTTAAGGCATATAGTAGTCATAGAACAAGTATGGGTTTGTTGCATCAGTAGGGTATCTTGCAAGGGTTAGCTGGCATAGGTCTAGTATCAGCTTGCATCAATATCAGTATAAGCTTTCCTTGTGCAGAGCAGTGGTTGAAGTTCTCCTCGGCTTCTTCTTCGTAGTATCCTCCTTCGTCCTCGTATCCTTGGTCGGTACTAGCGTCTATGAATAAATACGAGGTACACAATCACCAAACAATACTTAACTACTTTCAATCATCACACACAAGGGTCCTATGGATGATCTAGCATCATCTCTAACATTACAAGGTTAAGGCTTGATTTAATTCCTTTTATTTTTAAAAAAGTAATTTCTACTCATTGAAAAACTACTTAAGATTTAATATTCTCCAAACCAAACATGGGATCATGTTGACACATGTCATCACCACATATTGTAGTCCATGGTAATGTGATTTAAAGTGGTGTCACAATTTAACAAGGTTTTACCCTTTTATTTTAATTAATTAAAATGGCTAGAAATGCTTATGTAGCATTCTTTTATTACCTGAACATTATTTCTGCAAGTAAACCTATATATTTTTATATATTCTGAAAGGTATGGTAAAATATGATTTTTGAGAGTTGGAATCAACTCAAAAGCTCTTATGGTTTAAATTTGAAAAATGTTTGAATGCAGAAAAGCTTCTGCCTTGTTATTTTTACCATGGGTGATCTATAGATCCAAATGACTTGAATCGAACGGGCTTGGATTTAGAATTCACAGACCTTTCCAACAAAATTGGTTTCATTCAATTTGGTGCACTGAATCGATCTGGGTTGATTTTTGAAGTTGGGTACAGAAGTGTGTTTGAATTAAAATAGAAAAAGGTTTAATTTGAATAACTGGACTGCGCGGGAAAAGTTACTGGGCCGGCCTGCTAAGCGCAGTGCTCCCGCGGGCTGCTTAAGTGTGTGTCCCCACTCTTCAGTGACACGGGGCTGGGCGAAGCGGTATGAGGCGACGTGGATCGTTCGATCTAGTTCTAATCCAACGGTTGGGAGTCATCATCGACGCGAGACAACTCCGGCGAGAACGAAACCTAGCGCGGCCAGTGAGGGTTGTTGGGGGCTCACCGGGGTACTGGCGAGGGGCGGCGAGGCGGGCGAACGACGAAGTCGACGACGGCAAATATCCTGGTACCGGTGGCTTCTCCTGGGGCGGCTCCAATCGCTGGCTCCCTTCTTCTCCAGAGGCGGCGGGCTCCGGTGAAATTCCGGTGAGGTGGTGCTTGCCTTGCTCTGAGAACGGTGTGGCACGATCAGTGAGGAGAGGGGACTGAGATGGTGTGAAGAAATCGTGTGGGGGTGGCCTCTATTTATAGTCGAGCGAGGGGACCGTCGGGGCGCACAGTGAGCTTGTCGGGGGCGAGGTTACAGACGGCTAATGGCATGGGCAAGGGTAGGGGACGGTGCATTGTCTCCTGGCGATGCTCAACGACATGGTCTCGAAGCATTGGGCGGTGTGGTTAGGTCTGAAACGGGCGGTGCTCTGCGTAGAAGAGGCGGCGTCTTCGACGGCGGGCGGTGGCTCTGCGGCACGGGGCGGCAAACGGGGATGTCTGGCGGTCTCCTGGGTCGGTTGGGATTGTGTATGCACGCGGCGAGGGCGGCGCGCGGTCTGTGGGTGATGGTCGAGGGTGGTGCTCTGGCGCATTCTTGGCATGGTCGCTGGCGGTCTGGGCGCGGCTTGTGCGCATGGTCCGGGGCTTGGCAACGCTCGCGGCTGGGACAGGTAGTGGCGGTGGACGGTGGGCTGCCTCCCAAACAAGGTTGGCACGACTAGTTCTTCCTCTAGCCTGCTGTCCACAATGGGGCGAGAAGGGGGTGCTCGGCTGTTCAACATTGATGGCAATGGCAAGATCACAGGGGTGCTAGTCCTTAGTTAAACTTCCTAGATGATCTACTGAGTTGTGTGTGAGATAACTAGGGAACAAGTTAGGCCAATTTTACTGCACACTATAGTGTTTGATGTTTATTTGATTTGTGTCTGCAACCTGTTTGATGAAATGGCCGCATGAACTCAAGTTTTGAATTTTGAAAAGATTTTTGGTGGGTTTGCTAGATTGGTGCTGGTGAGTCTGCAGATGCTTGGGTTTTGAAAGTTGAGCTTGTTTGAGTAGTTTTTGAAAAAATGGGATCTTCCCATATGATAAAGATTCAATTTTGAATTGTCATTTAAACTTTGCATTTGAAAGTTTCTGGATGATCACAAAGTGGGCCTTGATACCTTGTTATGAGTACATTCAAGGGGTGCAAAGATCCAGAAAAGTTTCTGTTAGGTTCTGAAAGTTTGAGACAGCCAAAGTAGGCATGGGAGTTAAATTGGCCAAAATGACCATTCATTTCATATATGTGTTTTGATTTACTTGTCTTTAGGAAAAGTTTGGGAAATGTTTTAGATGATGTTCATTTCACCTAAGAAACATTTTACAAGCAATGAAACAATCAAACAAGGTGGTTTAAAAGAATTTCAAAATCAATGCATACACATATGCATGCATTCATTTTTTTATTTAGATAAGTTTTTATTAACCCTAATTTGGATGATTAGAAATTGATGATCCAAGTTTAGTAATTTTGGGATGTTACAAGATACAACCATCTAGCTACTTCATGGACCTGTAGTCCAAGGTGGAACTACTGACTCATACTGGAGGCTGGCATGATGAAGAAGAAGGCCTCCGAGATGATCTCCCCTCCGGCTGGGTGCCGGGAAGAGCTTCAGATCCCCCCGATCTAGGGACGATGGTGGCGGCGGATACAGACTATTTCGTGGAAGATTGATCTGGTCCTTAGGGTTTTGGTATCGGGGGGTCTTTATAGGCGAAGTGGCGAGGCAGGGGGCACCCAGGGTGGCCGCACCCCCCAGGCGCGGGCTAGGGTTAGCCGCGTGGCTAGGGGTGTGGCCCCCTGGTGGCTCCCCTCCGTCTCGTACTCTTGCTCCGTGTTTCCCACGGTAAAATATTGAATTTGAATTTTGTCCTGTCCAATTTCGAGAATATTAATTTTCTGCCTTTTCTGGAACAAAAAACAGAAGAAAACAGGCAACTGGCACTATGGCATCTTGTTAATAGGTTAGTCCATAAAACATATAAAAACACCTTAAAGTGTAGACAAAGCAAAACAAAGTAGATACTAAACAAGTATGGAACATCAAAAATTATAGATACATTTACGACGTATCACCGTCCAACCTCTAAATACCGTCGGGGTACATCGACCTTGAACCGTATATGGTCGAGGCGGCGTCGACACACGTTGTTCAGTACCTAGGGCTAGTAGTAGTTTAAATTCTGTTATGTATATTTTGAATGTAAATTAAGTTTGAATCTTGCTTGTTTTTAGCGCGAACTGTTTATGTTTGAATCTGGAAAAAAAAGTTGCCTCGCCCAGCGCGGACAAATGGGTCACGCCGCTGGGCGCGGCTGACCGGACAGGCCGGACCCCCTATCCATATCGATCGTGGCCTGACCCAAACAGACAAAAAACGGACCGTTTGGGGTGACCGTTTAGGTCGGTCCGGTGGAGATGCCCTTAGGATGATTTGCCACTCCTGCCGCCAGGAGAAGAGTAGAGGCCTCTGCTTGCAAAGGCAATGGATTGTTTTTGCCGAAGACTGAATAAGTTCTGCTTGCAAAGGCAATGGAGTTGTTTTTGCCGAAGACTGAATAAGTTGGTAGAAGGAAATGTGTTTTGAGTACTCAAATGTTGTTTTTGCTGTAGGAGTGTTTTGAGTACTTACCAGCTCTACCTCTTGTGGGAATGGCTCTCTGATGGAAACGTCATGCAAAGGCTTTAATCCACTATAGGAACATGTTAGAAGCTGTCGGCATAGGACAAATTACCGACGGCGACCGATGATGTAGCCCCATCGGTGTAATACGGCATCAGGCTAGACTAATATGTCGTCGACATATTTTAGATGGGCCTCACCTAGACGGCTAATGGGCATTAGGATACGCCGACGGCTTAGCCGTCGGACTAATTTTTAAAATTTTACACAATTATTTAAGTAAAAAAATGAATAAGTAATAATAATCTTGAATTCAAATGACAATAAAATGATTTTTTTGTCCTTTTCTATTTAATATGGAATAATTTATATCTTTAAATCTATAAATCGGAATCTGACAAATAATATGTCTAAATTGATTAGAAAAATGAGAAGAATCCAAACATGACATCCATATTATATTTTTAATCATGCATGATGTATTTTTAAATCAAATTTATTTAATAGTGTTCAAATATTCAAAAAATCATATTGTGAGTCTAAAAAATGTTCAAACCGGCGGGCATCAAGATTCTTACCTATGTGAGTCTCGCTAAACTTGCATTGGATCCCTGAAAAAACATTATATTATGAGAAAAAAATGATTTTTACAAAAAATTGTGAGCATTAGATCATGTACCTATAGTTCAAACCGGACCCACTTCGTATTGATTCATCAGACATTTGTCTTTTTCACCAGTGGTGGACGGAAAGGTTTGAGATAACCAAGTTGGGACATTGTCCATTTAAGGTGGTCTAGTATTTTTTTGAAAATAGGATGCTACCATTTTGAAACTATCATTTGGTGGTTGCTTTACAAAATGCCCCGTTTTTGGCACTCGGAAGATGGAAAATGTCTTTTCTGTCCGACGAAAATGAAAACTTCTTCCTGCAACATTGTTTGCCATCCTCTGATGCACACACGTGCGCAATATGGGCACAGCAGCACAAACTATGCCCTGGTTCTAGCCATAACATTGGTCATTTGACCCAAAAGCCACGAAACCTCGAACATGATAGGTCATTTTGTGAAGGTTTTTTGAGACATAAACGATTTACCAAGTTTGGTATTTTTCCTTGCAACTATGTCACATAAATTGTTGGAGATATGCCCTAGAGGCAATAATAAATATAGTTATTATTATATCTTTGTGTTTATGATAAATGTTTACATTCATGCTATAATAGTATTAACAAGGAAACATTAATACTTGTGTGATTTGTAAACTTAAATTGAAGTCCCTAGTAAAGCCTCTATATAATACTAGCTTGTTGGTTAATAAATGATTGTGGTTTCCCTATCATGAGCATTGAGATGTTATTAACAACAAGATCATATCGTTAGGAGAATGATATGGTGGACATACTCCTATAGATAAGCGTAGCATAAAGATCAAGTCATTTTTATAGTTCAATTGCTATATGCTTTCTGATACATAGTAACCTAATTCCTTCGACCATGAGATCATGCATATCACCTTTACCGGATGGATGCTTTGATGACATCAAACACCACACCGTAACTGGGTGGCTATAAAGGTGACATTGAGTGTTCGGAAAGTATTGGTTGAGACACATGGATCAAGAGTGGGATTTGTCCATCCATATGACGGATAGATATACTCTGGGCCCTCTCGGTGGAATGTCATCCAATTAGCTTGCAAGCATGTGACTGGCTCACAAGGGATCACATATCACGGGAACGCGAAAAGAGTACTTATCAGTGACGAGGTTGAACTAGGTATGCAGAGATACCGACAATCATAACCTCGGATAAGTAAACTATCGTGAGACAAAGAGAAATTGGTATCGTATGTAAGTGGTTCATTCGATCGCAAAGTAATCATAGAAATATGTGGCAGCCATATGAATTTCCAGATTCCTCTATTGGTTATTGTTCGGAGAAGTATCTCGATCATGTCCGCATAATTCACGAACCGTAGGGAGACACACTTAAGGATTCGACGTTGTTTGAGTAGTTATGGAATGATGAGTAAGAGACCGAATGTTGTTCGGAGTCTCGTATGGGATCCGGGATATCACGAGGAGATCCGAAATGGTCCGGAGAATAAGATTCATATAAGGAAAGTCCTGTTTCGATGTTGGAGAATGGTTCCGGTGTTTTCATCGGGAATGTTCTAGAAGGTTCCGGAATGTCCGGCACTCCGGAGGGGAAGGGTACATGAATGTGTCATACCAAGTTGGAATGATTGCATCATGTACTAGGTTTCATCGCTGAACAAAATAAAGGGTTTAATCAAATCCTAGTTTGAAAAAGTCAAACGCCAATTTGAAAGTCAAACGGCTATTTTGGGAAGTGGAGAGGGAGGTGGAAACCGAGTTGGGGGAGGAGTTCCTCCCTCCACCGCCGGCCCGCCTTGAAGCCGAGTTGGGGAGGGACTCCCCTCCCCTTGGCCGCGCCTCCCACCTATAAAGGGAGGGGCAGGGCTGCCCCTCCTAGCACACAAGTTTCCTACCTCTAAACCCTAGCCGCCGCCCTCCATAGCCGCCGCCGCCCCCTAGGGTTTATCCCCGAGCCGCTGACTTGGACACCTCCAAGCCCTAGCCGCCAGCCCTAGCAACTCTTCCTCGGTGTGTCTAAACCCTAGAACACCGAGGGCTCTCTCATAGTCCACCATACTCGCTTTGGCTTAAGGCGAAGCCCTGCGAGATCTCCCATCTACTTCCGGTACCACGCCGTTGTGTTGCCGGAATCGCGAGGAGAGTGCTACAACCTCCGCTGCCTGCTGGAACAAGGGAGAGGAAGGTCTTTGTCGAGTACCGAACGTGTGACCGACTGCGGAAGCGCTGCCGGAACGCAGCGCCGGAAGGATCGTCTACGCGATCTTGAGATCGGGAAGAGTACGACTACATCATCCACGAGAATCCGCTCTCGTTAAACACTTTGGAATCTTCGAGGGTGAGTTATTCCATCGACTCGTTGCTACAATCTAGTAGATAGATCTTGGCTTGTTTGTTTGTATGCGATAGAAATTTTTTGTTTTCCATGCTTCGAATCCCTACATAAATATGACACCACGTGACGGATTTATATTGTTCAGACCGTATTTGAATTTCTTATGCTTGTTTCAAAAATTTCCGTTTCAAACTATGGTCAAAACGGTGCGGGCATGAAGATATGTGATGAGCCTCGCTAAAACTTGCACATGAGCATTAGATCATGTACCGGACCCACTGCCTATCGATTCGGCAAACATTTGTATTTTTCACCAGGGGTGGACGGAAAGGTTTGAGATATCCCGGTTGGGATATTGTTCATATAAGGTGGTATAGTATTTTTTTGAAAAATAGGGTGGTAGAATTTTAAATGAGCATTTTGGTGGTTGCTTCACAAAACACCATGTTTTTTGCGCTCAGAAAATAGAAAATAGAAAATATATTATACAAAAGTATATGTAATGTTTTTATATTTTATTCAATAAAAATATATAATATTTGACTTTATTTAGATATATCTTTTTTTTTGAAAATTTTGATATATTATATGTATTTTTCTAAATTAGAATGATTTAGTTATGATTTTTCTAGTATTAAATGACAAAAATGGAAAATAGCTATACTCAGGGCCCTCTTGGTGATATCACATTAACATAGCTTGCAAGCAAGTGATAAGGTCACTAATAATGTTATATCATGGGAACAAAAAAGAGTACTTGTCAGAAACAAGATCGAACTAGGTATGGATGATACCAAATGATCGGATGTCGGGAAAGTAAAATATCGTGAGACAAAAAGAATTAGTTATTGCAAAAAAGGTTCACACGATCACTGTTTTATCGTTGAACTAGTGGGAGTCATTATGGATCTCTAGGTCCGCTAATGATTATTTATCACAGAGAGATTCGATCATGTCCACATAGTTATCGAACCCATAGAGATACACACTTAAGGGTAGTCGACACATTTGAGTGGATAGGAAACACATGAGAAAATACTAGACAACGCTGAAACTGTTCTGGTAAAAACTACCGGAATACTTTCGATGTATTGAAATATCGCAAGGGGTAAAATGTTAATATGTTTATTAAATGAAGTACTTATTAAATGAAGTGGTCATTAAAATTGAGTGGCATTAAACCAAATGAATTAAAGTGCTTTAATTGAAAGACCTTTGATTTTTTAGTGGGAATTAATGAAATTATGATGACCCTTTGATATATGTGAGTGGAGACTCCACTACCATAAAGAGGGGAGAGGTGGTGCCCTTTGGGCGCAGCCCCCTCTCCTATAAGAGGAGGAGGTGGAGACCCCCTCTAAATACTCATATTCTCTCTCTTCTCATATGCCCTTTGGATGGTATCTTCCTCTCCTTGCTAGCCTTGTCCATTGCCATGAATATGGTGCTCAGGGGAAGCCCTACTCAAGATCTTCCCCACCACCACTACCATGTCGTAGTGTTGCTGGAGTTCCATGATATCCTCTACTTCTGCTGTCTGGCTAGAGCGAGCAACAAAAGTCATCGGCACATCGTATGTGTGACCGATTACGGGAGGTGTTGTCTCATGGCTGTGAAATATATCCATCCACACTCACATTTAAACCAGATATTATTCATATATTTTATGAAATATCTCTCTAAATCCTGCCACTAATGCCTAATGATCAAAGGGGTATGAAATCCTTTCTTTCTATTTTTCCCTGCGCAGATAATGATGTTTGATGATGTGAATCACTATATTAAAGTCAAAGATACGAGATTTACAATACGTAAAATAAACCAGGAGCCGTGAAGTGGATCCAGTGCCTTTAACGACCAACTATACGGTCGGAAAATTCCCGCCGTATAGTTGGCACCGACATCGTCAGGTCAATAAGAACAACTTTCATGAAGGGACCCCTATATAAAGAGGCTTCGGGCGACGACAAACCCCCCTTCTTTTTATCTCAACTCTACCCACACCAGAAGCCACCACGCCGGAGGAATAGATCCAGATCTAATATCCAAACCCTTCTCCACCACCATAGCCTTATTCCACCACCTGTAATAGTAGATATCATCTCCAATTGGCGACATTGTAAAACTATTATTATCAATCTCGTGATTTCCATTACAATGTTTATTATTGTTGATTTCATCTCTATGTGTGAGTAATTCTCCTTGGGCTAAGGCTTTCGGCCTAGCCATGTAGCTTTTTGTGCATGTTATTTATCATAGATGGGATCATGTATTAGTTTGTATGACATGATGATTATTGTACCCTCTCTTGCCTCAATCTAAGGACTTGTCAGGTACCCAAGACCCCAAGGATCGATCCAGGTATAGGGAGTGTGAGTAATGACTGATCTGCAGGTTGGAAACCCCAGTGACATAAGGGGTAGTATGGCTGTATGTGAGGGATTTACTTGGGATTAACGGTGACATCACTAGGCATATCATTAGTTCTCTTTTTTCTATGGATGAGAATAGTAGGTTATTGCTATAAGCGGTTACAGAGGCAATAGCAATTATGGATGCACTGTCCACATATAATTATCTTGCTCTAACAATTACATGTATAATTTATTATTATCTTTTATTCCCATCAGATGTTTTGCACAACTACTGGTGAAACCGAAAGCCCCAGGCCCTCTCTCTCTCCACTATCAACAACAACAAAAAGATCGCAAACACTTGGTTCGGTGAAAACACAAAAGGAATTCTAAAACTCCTGTAGGTCCATTTAGGTAACCTTACTAAGCTTTCTGCTTCCCGAGGATTTGATAAATGGTCTACTATGGAAAAAGAACTATACTACATCCGTAATCCGGATCGAAGGTATCAACCCTTTTTCTAGCGTCGTTACCGGGGAAGCAATATCTACCCTCGTGAGGTTAGTAGGAACCTTGCTAGTTTTAATTCTTGTTTTTAATTTTGTTAGTTTGCTTTCAATCTTTATTTGAAAAAAAATAGTTAGTCTTTTAATTCCTGTTTTTACTATTATTAGTATTTGTTTAAGAAAATCCAAAAACATAGGAAATATGGCTGAAAAGAAGCTTGGGGAGTTTGCAATTCCCAACAATGATTATTTGCGTACTCCTATTACTCAGCCAGCAATTACTACTACAGATTATGAAATTAAGCCCCACACTTTGGTTCAACTGAATCAATTTGGAGGCTTTGCTGTTGAAGACGCATGTATGCACTTAAAAATTTTTACTCAAATATGTGATATGATGCGTATTAAAGATGTTAACCCTGACGCGGTCAAGTTGCACTTATTTCCTTTCTCTCTTAGAGGAAGAGCAAAAGAATGGTTGCTATCCTTTCCTAAAAATACTACCGCATCATGGGTGGGATGTACTTCTTTATTTATAACTAAATTCTTTCCACCTGCAAATACTATGCAACTAAGATCAAATATTACTAGTTTTAGACAAGAAGAGCGTGAGCCATGATACGTCGGAAACGTATCTATAATTTTTGATGCTCCATGCTTATTTAGTATCTACTTTGATTTTCTTTGTCTACACTTTGAGGTGTTTTATATATTTTCTAGAACTAAACTATTAACAAGTTGCCATAGTACTGTTTTCTTCTGTTTTTGGTTCCAGAAAGACAGAAAATCAATATTATCGGAATTGGACAGGACAAAAGCCAAAGTCAATATTTTACCGTGGGCGACACGAAGTCCAGAGGGGAGATGGAGAGGCGAACCAGGGCCACCACACACCCTAGGCGCGGATGGGTAGAGTGTGGGCCCCCTGGCCACCTCCCAGCCTCGCCTCTTCGCCTATAAGAAGCCCCCGATGCAGAAACCTTGGGCACCCAATCAAAACTCCACGAAACCTTCTGTAGCTGCCGCCACCATCGTCCCTAGATCGGGGGGATCTGAAGTTCTTCCCAACACCCTACCGGAGGGGAGATCATCTCGGAGGTCTTCTTCTCCGGTATGATGCGCGAGTAGTTCCACCTTGGACTATGGGTCCATGTAGTAGCTAGATGGTTGTATCTCCTTCTTGTGCTTTCATGTAAATATCTTGTGAGCTTCGTTCATGATCAAGATCTAATCTATTTGTAATCATGCATGTTGTGTTTGCGGGGATCCGATAGATATTGAGATTACTATGTCAGATTGATTAATGGTTTTGTCTATTTCATACTATCATGTCTGTGTTGTTTGTGATCTTGCATGCTCTCCATTGTTAGTAGCTATCTTGGCCAAGTAGTTGCTAGTGACTCCAAGATGGGGTATTTATGCTCGATAGTGGGTTCATGCCTCTAGTTTCATAATGTTGATGCTAAAAGGATTAAACTTAATGATGATATATCCGCATATATGTGGCACTGCCGTCTAGGTCATATTGGCGTTAAATGCATGAAGAAGCTCCATTCAGATGGACTTTTGGAATCACTTGATTTTGAATCATTTGATACATGTGAGCCATGCCTTATGGGCAAGATGACTAGAACGCCGTTTTCCGGTTCAATGGAACAGGCGACAGATTTATTGGAAATCATACATTCTGATGTATGTGGTCCAATGAGTGTGTCGACGCGAGG
The DNA here is from genome assembly GCA_910589765.1 of Avena atlantica. Classification (NCBI taxonomy): domain Eukaryota; kingdom Viridiplantae; phylum Streptophyta; class Magnoliopsida; order Poales; family Poaceae; genus Avena; species Avena atlantica. Next base: position 64,606,033 of record OU342737.1, read on the forward strand.
TGGATATCGTTATTTTGTTACTTTCACGGATAATTTGAGTAGATATGGTTATATCTACTTGATGAAACACAAGTCTGAAACCTTTGAAAAGTTCAAGGATTTTCAGAATGAAGTGGAAAATCATCGTAATAGAAAGATCAAATTTCTATGGTCCGACCGTGGAGGTGAGTATCTAAGTTACGAGTTTAGCACTCACATGAAAGAGCGTGGAATTGTTTCAGAACTCACACCTGCCGGAACACCACAACGAAATGGTGTCGGAACGTCGTAATCGTACTTTATTGGATATGGTTCGATCTATGATGTCTCTGACGGACTTGCCGTTGTCATTTTGGGGTTATGTAGTAGAAACTGCTGCATTCAATTTAAATCGGGCACAATGTAAATCCGTTGAAAAGACACCGTATGAATTGTGGTTTGGAAACAAACCTAATCTGTCATTTCTTAAAGTTTGGGGATGCGATGTTTATGTGAAGAAACTTCAACCGGATAAACTCGAACCCAAAGCAGAAAAATGCGTATTCATAGGATACCCTAAGGAAACTATCGGGTATTCCTTCTATCACAGATCTAAGGGCTAGGTTTTTGTTGCCAAGAATGGATCCTTTCTAGAGAAAGAGTTTCTCGCGAAAGGTGTGAGTAGTCGGAAGGTAGAACTCGAAGAGGTTATTGAACCTTATCTTCAAAGTATGGTGAGTAGCGCAGCGCCCGAAGTTGGCTTTACCCGTTGAAGAGGGAACCAATGATAATGATCAGGAAACTCCGAAAGAGAGTACTACTGAACCTCGCAGGTCTAGCAGGGCGCGTGCAGCTCCCGAGCTGTACGGAAACCCTGTTACGAATTTCATGGTTGATGAAATTGATGACCCTGCGACATATGAAGAAGCGATGATGAGCCCGGATTCCAACAAATGGTTAGAAGCCATGAAATCTGAGATGGAATCCATGTATGAAAATCAAGTTTGGAACTTGGTGGAATTACCTCATGACCGAAAGGCCGTGGAGAACAAATGGATTTTCAAAAGGAAAACTGATGCTAATGGTAATTTGACCGTCTATAAAGCTCGACTTGTCGCAAAGGGGTTTCGACAAATTCAAGGAGTTGGCTACGATGAGACATTCTCTCCCGTAGCGATGCTAAAGTCAGTTAGGATTATGTTAGCAATTGCCGCATATTTCGATTATGGGATATGGCATATGGATGTCAAAACCGTGTTTCTGAATGGTAATATTGAAGAAGAGTTGTATATGATACAACCAAAGGGTTTTGTCGATCCTAAGGATGCTAACAAGGTGTGCAAGCTTCAGCGATCCATCTATGGATTGAAGCAAGCATCACGAAGTTGGAATCTCCGCTTTGATGAGGTGATTAAAGAGTTTGGATTTGTCCAAACTTATGGAGAAGCTTGTATGTACAAGAAAGTGAGTGGGGGCAATGTGGCATTTCTGATATTATATGTGGATGACATATTATTGATCGGAAATGATATAGATCTTTTAAACAGTGTTAAAAGTCATCTAAACAGCAAATTTTCAATGAAGGACCTAGGTGAAGCGTCATACATATTAGGCATAAAGATCTATAGAGATAGATCTAGGCGCATAATAGGGCTATCGCAAAGTACATACCTTGATAAGATTTTAAAGAAGTTTAAAATGGATGGAAGTAAGAAGGGGTTCTTACCTATGTTGCAAGGCAAGACATTGAGTAAGACTCAAAGTCCGGCTACGGCGGAAGAAAGAGAGATAATGGACAAAGTCCCCTATGCTTTAGCCATAGGCTCTATAATGTACGCCATGCTATGTACAAGACCGGATGTGGCACATACTATTAGTTTGACTTGTAGGTACCAATCGGATCCAGGTTCGGAACACTGGATAGCGGTCAAGAATATCCTTAAGTACTTATGAAGAACTAAGGATATGTTTCTTGTATACGGAGGTGAAGAAGAGCTCGTCGCTAAGTGTTATGTCGACGCAAGCTTTAACACCGACCCGGATGACTCTAAGTCTCAATCCGGATACGTATTTCTCATGAATGGCGGAGCGGTTAGTTGGAGGAGTTCCAAACAACCTGTGGTGGCGGGATCAACAACGGAGGCCGAATATGTTGCTGCTTCGGAAGTGGCTCAGGAAGCGGTTTGGATGAAGGAGTTCATATCCGAACTAGGTGTGGTTGCAAGCGCATTGGACCCAATGGTGATCTATTGTGACAACAATGGTGCCATTGCCAATGCCAAAGAACCAAGGTCTCACAACAATTCCAAGCATATTAAGCGCCGGTTTCACTCCATCCGCGAGCATGTCAAGGATGGAGATATAAAGATTTGTAAAGTACACACGGATCTCAATGTAGCAGATCCGTTGACTAAAACTCTCCCTAGAGCAAAACATGATCAACAGCAGAACTCCATGGGTGTTAGATTCATCACTATGTAACTAGATTATTGTCTCTAGTGAAAGTGGGAGACTGAAGGGAATATGCCCTGAGAGGCAATAATAAAGTGTTTATTATGTGTATTCCAAGTATATGATAGATGTTTATTTTGCATGCTATAATTGTTTTAATACGAAAACATTAATACATGTGTGTTTAATAAAAAAACAGAAAGTTCCTAGTTATGCCTCTCTCATAAACTAGCTCGTTGATTAACAAGATGATCAAAGTTTCCTGATCATGGACATTGGATGTTATTAATAATGGGATCACAACATTAGTGTAATGGTGTGATGAACATTCATCCGAAGTATAGCATTACGATCAAAGTCAATGAGTTTATATTGCTATAACAACTTACAAAGTGATCCTAATCCTTGGACCATGAGATCATGTCAATCACTAACACCGGAAGAGTTTCTTGATAACATCAAACGTCACACCGTAATAGGGTGATTATAAAGATGAGTTCAGAACTAATAAAGTGTTATGTTGAGGCCCATGGATCAAGAGTGGAATTTGTTCATCCCGATGACGGATAGATATACTCTGGGCCCTCTCGCTGATATCACATTGGTTAGCTTGCAAGCAAGTGATTTGATCACTAGAATGTTATATCACGGGAACGAGAAAAGAGTGCATGTCAGTAACGAGATCAAACTAGGTATGGAGATACCGATGATTGAATCTCGGACATGTAATATATCGCGAAACAAAGGGTTTAAGATACTAGCGTAAAAGGTTCTAACGATCACAAGAAAGTCATCGTTGAATGTGTGGGAGTTAGTATGGGTCTCCAGATCCCGCTTCTGATTATTTATCCGAGAGGGGTCTCGATCATGTACACATTATTCACGAACCGTAGGGTGACACACTTAAGAGACACCGACATCCAATTGGAGCAAAAGTTTCATGCCGGAAAGAATAACAAGCGCAGGAATTTATTTCACTAGATACCGAAACAGGTTTTCGGGTGAAATTGCATAAAGTGGTTATGCATGTGAAATAGAATTATAGCAAGGGGTTATATGTGAATGTTTGTCATTAAAGTAATTGACAAAATTATGAATAAATAAAAGAGTTTTATTTAATGAGAGTTTGCATTAAATTTGGTGGAAATTTAATTGCAAGTTTGAGTGGGATTTTGAGTGGAGGGAAATGAAGAGGTTTTTTGTGAGTGGAGTTCCCACCCACATGAAGAAGGGAGGCAAAGGGGGCAGCCCCCACGCTCCGGCCACCCCCTTGGGGTCCCCCCTCTCCTCACTTTTCACTCACATCTCCTCGTGAAGGATCTCTCTCCCCCTCTAGAATTTATCCCCCATGGTCTCGGACTAGCGAGATACATGTTCCCGGTGGCTATTCGGCAAGAAAGAGTTGTGCTTCCGCTGCATCGCTGGAGCGAGGAGGCGGAGGTTGCTCGGTGCCTCAGACATGTGTGCGAGCACGGATGCGCTGCTGGTTTGCGGCGCTAGGACTTCCTCTCGATCTTGAGATCGGCAAGAGATCGTCTACATCAACCACGATTTTAACTCGTTAAGCTTTGTCGGTCTTTAAGGGTATGTTCTCTACGGATATACATCCGCCCGTTGTTTGTATCTAGCAGACAGATCTTGGTGCATAGCTGTTCCCATCGTAGGATTTTTTTTGTTTTCTATGCTGTGAACCCTACAAAACCTTCTGTAGCCGTTGCCACCATCGTCCCTAGATCGAGGGGATTTGAAGTTTTTCCCGGCACCCTACCGGAGGGGAGATCATCCCGGAGGTATTCTTCTCCGGTATGATGCGTGAGTAGTTCCACCTTGGACTATGGGTCCATGTAGTAGCTAGATGGTTGTATCTCCTCCTTGTGCTTTCATGTATAGATCTTGTGAGCTCCATTCATGATCAAGATCTAATATATTTGTAATCATGCATGTTGTGTTTGCGGGAATCCGATGGATATTGAGATTACTATGTCAGATTGATTAATGGTTTTGTCTATTTGATACTATCATGTTTGTGTTGTTTGTGATCTTGCATGTTCTCCGTTGTTAGTAGCTATCTTGGCCAAGTAGTTGCTAGTGACTCCAAGACGGGGTATTTATGCTTGATAGTGGGTTTATGCCTCTAGTTTCCATGGGAAATGATAGAAATCTCTTCGGTTGTAGATGTGATGTTGCCACTAGGGAGAAAAGAACGGTCTCTTGTTCATGGAACAAGTGGATTGTTTACCTTACACACTTTGCTTAAAGCAGTTGTCTATTGCTTGCAACTTAATACTGGAGGGGGGTCGGATGATAACCTGAAGGTGGACTTCTAGTCATAGATGTAGTTGGATGGCAGTCTATGTATATTGTTGTATTGCCCAATCGAAACTCATAGGATGTTTTTGTCTGGTATTGTATTGTTATGCCTTGCTCAGTTCCTGTCAATTGCCCTGCTGTAATTTGTTTACCCTTCATGCCATGTTGTTTATCTAAGGAGAGCACCTCTAGTGAACTATGGACCCCGGTCCAATCTTTACCATTGATACATTTTCCACGGTTACCTGTTTACTTGCTGCAAATCATTACCTTCCACACCATACATTTAATCCTTTGTTACAGCAAACCGGTGAGCTTGACAACCTCACTGATTCATTGGAGCAAAGCCTTGAGTTTGTGTTGTGAAGGTCTCTGCGTTGCTTACAACACCTGTGTGATGTTTCCTTCCTCCTACTGGTTTAATAACCTTGGTTTCTTACTGAGGGAAAACTTGCTCCTTCACACCTTGCTCTTGGGGTTCCCAACAGGCTTCACGTCAACCACGCGTATAGCCATCAAGCCACTAGCGCTTGTATGAGAGAGAATGAAATAATGCATGAGAAACTGTCCCAGCCATGGGATGGAAGATTGGTTAATTCTCCATTTATTTTGATCTTAACATTGTGTCTAATTCTATGCTTGATACTGTAGTTGGAGGAACATTTACGGGTAAACAAATTACCGAAGCAAAGCAGCAGCTGGACAATATGCAAGACAACCATGCCTAATGGCATGTGTAAAGATCAAACACGAACAAGGTGAACTCCATCACACCTCAAGAAAATGAAGAACTCAATGCTAAGTTGGATGAGCTCATATTAGCCTTCAAAGGTAAGGAAATCCAGGTAAGAGCTACTCCTGAACCAAATATTGAAGAAATAGACTTCATAGCTCGTAATGATTATAACCCTGCTTGGAAGAATAATTATAATCCAAATTTCCAGAAACACTATTCTAGTCCTGCAGGTAACTCTAATAATAATATGACATCAAGTAATGGTAGTCTCCAAGAAACTCTTAAATCTTTTATGGATTCATAAAATGAGCAAAATAATATCCTAGTTAAAATAACGAAGAACCATGATGCTATGCTTGGTAAATTATATAACCAAGTTGTAAGTTTGAGAAACGATTTGCAGGCCCTCCAAGAAAGAACAAGGATTGTTGAGGCATAGCTAGATAAGATAACCGAGAGTCAAACTCTCATTCTAGCCAAATTTGCAGGTAAAGCTGAGCCCAATCCAGTATAAGATCTCAAGATGATAAGAATCCAAAGGGAGGAGTCTGAAGAACTTCATTATAGCAATGCTCCTTCACCAAATTACACAGTTGAAGATCTTGTAAAAAGGATCAATATAAAGATTCCGGTAAATGAAGGAAATAAGAAAGCCATGTATCAGCACTTCGTTAATCAGGTAGCAATAAAGGTACGTGAGCTTGAGGAAGAATATAAGAAAATTGCTAAAAAATTACCTGTTAAGCTTAAAAAATTACATCTAGCAGATTCTAACTACAAACAAGCAGTAGGAATTAAAGAGAATACCTTAGTATACATTAAAGGTTGTCCCGCTCTTATTAATTTTGTTATTGTTGACATGCCTGAAGATGCTACTGCTCCTATCATATTAGGTCGTCCTTTCTTAAGAACTATTAAGCCTTTGATTAATCTGCAGGAAGGGATGTGAAGCACCAATTGCCTTCGCGGGATCCTTTTCTTATTTATTTTTCCTAGGAAAAAGAAAGCAAAATAAGATGAGAAGGAGGCCATCACTTTTAAGGCCAAGTATTTTGGAGTGGGTGTTCCACTTATCTGGCCTAAGTAAGCAACATCAAGGTCAAACTATTGACCATAAAAGAGCGTTGCATGGGAGGCAACCCATGTGAAATAAAGATTTGAGTAAAGTTTTTAAGTTTTAGTTTAAGTTTTATGTTGAATAAAGAGTGCTAGAAAACTCCAGTGAGAAGGAGAGATTCAGTGGTACTAAAATTCCTATTTTATACATGCTAATGTTGGTCGACAACTTAGTCTGTCATTTTTCCGTCAAAACATGGTATTTCGCTAAGTTTCAGTCTAAAAAGTAATTCTTAAAGAAATATTTTTTTTATATATACAGTACCTTTAACGACCAACTATGGTGGTAATAAAAAATCCAGCCGTATTGTTATTTGAGTCATCAACAATTTTTCTTCTCCGGATACAGAAGGTTTAACGACCAACTATATGGCGGGACCATTTTGGTCCGGCCGTATAGTTCCGGCCATATAGATACAACCGCCAGAAAAGAAACCCTAGAAACCCTAATTTCTGCCGTTAGACCAACTATACGGCAGGAACAAACTGTTCCGAACGTATATTTGCGACCGTATAGTTGCGTCCGACCAGTTAAATGCACTGGAAGGTAACCAAAACACCAAAACTTCAATCCTTTTTCTCTCTTCTACCTCCAAACTCTCTCAAAACCTCAAGGGATCTTCACATCTACTTAATTTTGTTCGATTTACTCGCGCACAAGTGATCTACGGTATGTTTCTCCTCCTATCCTCCAATTACTTTTTGCAAATTCATCTCTGATCTATTGTCGTTATCAATCTAGGGTGGGACCTACTTTGAACTAGTTGCCATGATTCTCTTGCCTAGATTATTATGTTGAGGAGATTCGTTAGTGTGCTGTGATGAGGAATATGTTATGCTTCTTATTGTTGGATCAAAAAGTTTTATTTTTGTATTTATTATTTATTTTTAGAAGATGAACACAAGGAGCCAAACGCATGCTGGTGCCGCTGTGAGTTCTTAGGCGACTGCTGCAGCTCAGGTCCGCATGGGGACACGGTTCAGGAATAAGCTCCAACGTGATCTCTTTAACAAGATCAAGAACCGAGAAGTGAAGGCAACCAAGTGGGCTTTTCCCGTCATATTGAACCAACTCGATATTTCTAATGACTTTAATTTACTTTGCAATAGGGTTGGCATGCAAAAGTTTGTATTTCATGATGTGCCTACTTATTGTCGGTTAACTCTTGAATTTTTAAGTTCATTGCAAAGCACCATTAAAACATGGCAAGGAGAGGACACTATTTCTTTCCGACTTATGAACCACAATTATAAATTAACACTTGATGAATGGTGCAATTGCCTTAGTTTACCAAACAATGATGTTAATGCCCTTCGTGCATCTTACACCAACATGAACCCTTCCCCAAATCACTATTACAATAGAATGAGTTTCCCTTCTAGAGTCAATAGGGGAAAGAATATTTAACATCCCGCTATTCGCTATTTTTTCTATGTCATTGCTAACACCTCTCAGGCACGTAATGAGTTTACAAGACTCAATGAAGAGGACATCTTGGTCCTCGCAAAACCTGCTTTCAATAAAAACTTGTCACTCAACTTAGGCGCAATTTCTGTGCGCTATTTGGAGCACCAGTCCTCCCAAAGCCAAGGACCCCTTACAGGTGGAGGCGTCATCACTGTACTTGCCAACTCCGTAGGCATCGACCTAGGTGAGTTGCAACTAGTGATAGGTGAGCGATGTGTTGGTTTCTCTACTTTAAAAGCTTATGGAATGCTCACTAGGAGAGGTGGTGTTTATTACTTGCATATTGCAGGAGCTGGGTGTCTCTACCCCGCTCCTTTGCCTAATGGTCTCTTCTCTATTGAGGAGGGACGTTTGCTATATGATGTGCACGTTGAACAACATCAACCCGATGAGGAGATTCCAGACAAGGATGAGGACCAAGAAGAGGAGCAAGAAGTTTCTTATCAAGAGGAGCAGCCACCGAATCGGTTCGCTACATATCAAGACTTCCAAGAACTTGGAGGGACTATGGAGGGGATGCATAATATCGCTCCGAACCTCCGAGAAACAACAAGTAACTTATTAACTCAATTTGCGAACTAGAGTTATAACTTTTTCCTGTCACCTCAATGATTTAAAGGGCTTGCAAAAGCCTAAGCTTGGGGAGGTTTTCTATCTATTTTTATTTGACGTTCATTTGATTTATTTTATTTTTGTGGTTATGCTTTTTATTTCATTTTATAAGCACACAGGCTACATGTGGGTTTGGTCTGCCCATAGGACCGCTTCCCAAGCCCACATAAAATATTAAGCGGGCATCCCACGGGTAAGCAAAAAAATAAATGGAATATCTCACATCCCACATTCATCTCGTATTATCTCTAGGTCACGACTTAGTTTGGCGCTGGCATCTCCATCATGGCTCGCTGCATTGGGGTTGGCCAGCGACTACTAGGTGGTGTACCAATTACGTGCCATGGCATCTAGTCCCTGGACTTGGAGCTCATGACATCCGCTGTCTTAATCGATCCCGCGGCGACCATGTTGGTGGGCAGGGTTATATACACGCGCCACCTCGCCATCTGCGCAACCTTCCTAGGATGATAACCCACCTGCTCCACTCCAATGTGGCGACACCGATAACAAGCATGCAATAGATCAGTGCGGGCTCGACCCCTATGAGCACGTTAGCTTCATCCATGGCTTAACTCCCTACGTCATATTATACCATTTTGTTTTTCATAGAAGTATTCCTATGTATTAAAATATATATCGATTTCTTTAAAACTTAGACGTATCTAGACAATAGTTAGTATATAGATATATCCAAATTTAGACCAACTTTCGACATCTACTTTCAAAAGAGTATATAATTTAATGTTTGCGGGTATATGTGGGCATAAGTGGGATGGTAGACACCCGCATAAATTTAGCGGGCTCCCGCGGGACACCCACTTAACTGTTGCGGGACTGTGCGGGTATATGCGGCCTCCCACAGACAGTCCCACCTGCACCCTGAATAAGCACTCGTGTTGGTTTCCCCAACACTTTATCTTTAGTTATTTTATTTGTTGTTTAAGGCAAGCTTTTTCGCTAATTTTTTATTCTCTAATTTCCCTTCTCAAAAACAACAAAAAGATTTATCCATTTATCTTTATTTCCCCTCTTTATTTTCTTTTCGCCTTGAGGTTCTCATGTATTTGCAGGAGAGTGATCGACTTCGAGTTTTCAAGAAAAAAATCAAAAGAGAAGAGAGAAGTGGAACCAAACATAAGAGGTATGCCTTATGAATCCCCACTTTTGAAGTTTGAGAAACCCATTCTAGTTAGTAGTAAATGTTAAGATGCTATATCGGTGGAGTGAGTCTCTGTATTATAGTAAAATTTTCGTTTGCATGGGTATTTAGTTGAGTACGTTTTGTTCCAGCTCTTGTAGTTAACCAAGTCTTGTCTAAAAATTTGCTAAACAATTATAATAAGAAAAAGTCTCACAGCTGAATACTTGTGTGTTGTAGTTTTTAGTCGAATACTTGTGTGTTGTAGTGTTTAGTCTTGAAAGCTTATTTCTAGAGACAGTCAACACCACAGAAAATGATGATTAACTTGATAGCTCTATTTAAAAGGATTGTTCAATTGAATTAATGTTTAGCGGTTTTTGTGAGCATGCCAAAGTTTGACTTGTGGATCATAAGAATGATATAGCTTTATGCGTGTCAAACTTCATGGGATGCCAATAACCCCGCTAGCCTACGAACGATCTTTATGGAGGAAACTCCTATATTTCGGCTATGCGTTGATTACACATATGTAGCAACAATGCTATAGTGGGTAAGATTCTTGACACTCCCGCGTAACTGTGTTCATGATGGAATCACTCCTCTGGATGATATGAGTAATCATTATGCAAAAGAAACAAAAACCTTAGTGATGCCATGAGTGTCCATCATAGTCCGATAAACTAATGATTTTTTGGGCATGCTCTCAATCATTTAAAAACTGAAATTCTTGAAGATCAACGAATATAAAAGTAGTGCTTGAAAAGTCTTGATTTATTGATGTGGGAGAATTGAGATACTTCAGTGTATATGCTTTTCATGACAAACTCCCACGCTCTCAATTTTACATAATACTTTATTGTTCAAAGGCAAGCTTATGAGTTGATTACATGACATGGAATAAAGTTTACTCATTTGAATCATCCATGCTTACAATAATTTTGCTACGCTATAAGGATTCATGAAACCGGTATGATATGCTTGCCATTACTCTATCTATGCTGAAATTTTTCAGATTAATAAAGTGGAGGAAACATGAGACTACCAATCATGAGTAAGATCATCATCTTGTTATTTCAGTTTAATTGTTGAGTTCCTTTTGATTTTAGTTTTCTTGCTCGAGGATGATCAAGTTGAAGCTTGGAGAGGTTGATGGTTGTGAAATATAGCCATCCACACTCACATTTAAACTAGATATTATTCATATATTTAATAAAATATCTCTCTAAATCCTGCCATTAATGCTTAATAATCAAAGGGGTATGCAATCCTTTCTTTCTATTTTTCCTGCGCAGATAATAACGTTTGATAATGAGAATCACTACATTAAAGTCAAAGATACGAAATTTCTAACACGTCAAAGAAACCAGGAGCCGTGAAGTGGATCCAGTTCCTTTAGCGACCAACTATATGACCGAAATAAAATTCCCGCCATATAGTTCCGGCCGTATAGTTGGCACCGACATCGCCAGGTCAAACAGAACAACTTTCGTGAAGAGACCTATATATAAAGAGGCTTCAGGCGACGAGAAGACCCCCTTCTTTTCGATCTCAACTCTCCTTGCCACTAGAAGCCACCACGCTGGATGAATAGATCTAGATCTAATCTCCGAACCCTTCTCCACCATCATAGCCATATTCCACCACTTGTAATAGTAGATATCATCTCCAATTGGCGATACTGTAAGACTATTATTATCAATCTCACGATTTCCATTACAATGTTTATGATTGTTGATTTCATCTCTATGTGTGAGTAATTCTCCTTGGGCTAAGACCTTCGGCCTAGCCATGTAGTTTTTTGTGCATGTTATTTATCATAGATGTGATCATGTATTAGTTTGTATGACATGATGATTATTGTACTCTCTCTTGCCTCAATCTAAGGACTTTTCAGGTACCCAAGACCCCAAGGATTGATCCAGGTATAGGGAGTGTGAGTAATGACCGATATGCAGATTGGGAACCCAAATGGCAGAAGGGGTAGTACGGTTGTATATGAGAGATTTAATTGGGATTAACGGTGACATCACTAGGCATATCATTTGTTCTATTTCTTCTATGTATAAGACTAGTAGGTTATTGCTATAAGCGATTGCGGAGGCAATAGCATTTATGGATGCACTTTCCATATATAATTATCTTGCTCTAACAATTACGTGTATAATTTATTATTATCTTTCATTCCCATCAGATGTTTTGCACAACCACTGGTGAAATCGAAAGCCCCAGGCCATCTCTCTCTCCATCGTCAACAACAACAAAAAGATCACAAACTCTTGGTCCGGTGAAAATACAAAAGTAATTCTAAACCCCCCAAAGGTCCGTTTAAGTAACCTTACTACGCTTTCTGCTTCCCGGGGATTCGATAAACCTAGGTCTATTAGGGAGAAAGAACTATACTACATCTGTAATCCGGATCGAAGGTATCACTGTCCCTTTGTGGCGCTGATCGTATGCACATCCTTGAGGACGGTCGTGTACATCTACTACAACTATGTTTGTTTACATAAACGTTATCCCTCTTATGGTCTTCAAAATGCGAGTCCTTCTAAAACCGTTACAAATGTCGCATAGATTCGTGTTAGCAGCTGCAATCGTAGATTTTTTTTGTTTTCTATGCAACAAACCCCATCACATGCCTTATGTACAAAATTACCATTTGGTAAGAGACCATGATCCACTGTCTACGGAAAAGGATATCTCCTCCAGTGCACCAAATTAGTAGTATTAAGGAGAATCTTGGTGAAAGGGAGTTCCGGGTTATAAAAATTGTTAGATAACAAAATGAAACTAGACACATCATTGTGTCTCTAGAAGGACTTCAAGTCGAACCCAATTCTTAATTAGAAGTTTTTCACCTAAAGCACACAAGAGTGTCGAAAGGATTGTTATATGTCAATGATTCAATGGAATTCCTTTTACCCTTAAAAAAAATCTCCATAGGTAATTTAAAAAACCACGAGCTTATATATAAAGCATATTTGTGGCACAACTTTCGGTGGCATACATGGCAAACAAATATTCAATCTTAGAGTAGGAAACCTAACACATCTCTCAATGAAGCAAAAAATACTACTATACTATTATTTGAATGAATAATGTAATGATAGAAATTTGAAAACTCATGAATTCAAATATGTTTACATATCACCACATCTGTCTCGATTTAGAAATGAGGTGCAACTCTATGATTGTAACCGTTCTAATATTAATTTACATGCTGGCAAAAAAAGTTCGCAAACATAACATTAGTTCAAGTGCCTGACAACAAAATCTCTTTTCCCTTACTTGATGCTAATGCAGCACATAAATATACAACTTTTATGCGGAAAAAATCACATGAAAAGATATTTACTTATGTCTCCAATGTAACAATGATTTTTTTCTACACAACTTATGCACCGAAAACAAAATGGTTCGTGAATATTCTTTGTGAAAAACAAAATAAAGCTAGCGATGGAGATTTGGTACACATGGATACTAGTGATCCTATTCTCTTAAAAAATTAAAAATCATGTTCTTGAGGTCCAAAAATTCTATAAATAAATAAGGATGTAGCCCGTGATTTATACGACAAACATAATTCAAAATAATGTGTATTTTAAGCTACACAGTTTTTTTTTAGATCATTGTATAGTGATTTCGAATAAAAACACACACTTATTTGGTTATCAATTTTTAGAATTTTATTTCATAATCTTTTAAAACCTATAAATGTAGTTTTTAGTTTTTTTAATAAACAGAAGCACTGGATCTCGGAGAAAATAGAACTGGATCCACAGCCAAACTCCACAAAAATTTCGCCCTTCATACACAAGAAAACCAAGGCGGGCACATGTCAGCCTCCTCCACCCGTCGATTCACGATCTCTCCCATCTGCCACGTCCCCAGCCTCCCCTCCAGATGCAAATCCGTAAGCTCACCCAGAAAATATCCTCCTCCTCCGTACTCATCTCTCTCTCTACTTTCTCCGCCCCAAGAAGCAAGTCCAGCCGACCCCTCCCCCCAATTTCCCTTCTCTTCCCCGGCGGCGTCCCCAAGCCCACCTACTCCGGCCAGATCGACGGCCCTCCCGAGCTCGCGCAGCCCCTACTACGCATCGCCTCTCTCCCCAGTGCTCCCGTTCCGTCGCCCGCCCCGGACCCTGGCCATTTCGCACACCGAGGTATCAGCCCCCTGTACCTCTAGTGTTAATACTTTTGGTTTCGGGGTGGCGTCGCTAGTGGCCGTGGCGTGTGTAAATGCGCGGGTCACTCATGGGGGAGGGTTCTCAGCGGCCTCGCCCCTCCCGCGCCACCCGGGCGCAAAACCCTAGCTACGAGGAGGAGGCCGCCGCGGCCGCCGGGCGGGTCAAGGATGAGATCGCCGACGATCTCAACGCCAACCCCGCGGAGGACGAGGACGAAGAGGAGGTGGAGGAGGGCGAGGACGAGGTGCTCGTCCACTCCGACGAGGGCGAAGGGGAGGCGGAGGGCGGTGGAGGGGATGAGGACTTCGTGCCGCGCACGCTGGAGGAGGCCCTCGTGCCGCGGGTGGGCACCGTGTTCGACTCCGTCGACGAGGCATTCTCGCTCTACAAGGCCTACGCCTTCCGGACGGGATTCCACGCCGTGCGCCGCACCTGCCACAACTACGAGGGGATTCGCTACCGCTCCACCTTCACCTGCACCCAAGGTGGCAAGCCCCGGGAAGGCGCTGCCCCGTCAGAAGTCCCAGGTACCCGCTACCCACTCCGCAGCAAGCGTGGGGCAGCCAGCCAGGAGAAACGGGCAAGGCGTGCCACAGCTGAGAAGACCGGATGCAAGGCGATGATGATTATGCGTGACAAGCGGGTGAACCATAAGTGGAAGGTGGAGTTCGCTGAGTTGGAACATAACCATCCTTGCACACCTGATATGGTCAGGTTCTTGAAGGCCTATCGGGAGATGCCCGAGTCAGCCAAGAAGAAGGCCAAGATTACTGATGAGATGGATGAGATGGTGGAGAAGTCGTTGAGTGAGATTGCCGAGACCAGGAAGTTCCCGACTCGCCCCAAGCGGACTGTAAGTGGTGGAGCTGGTGTTGGCGGGTTGAGGTTTAATAGAACCGACTTTGTCATGCAGCGCTTCGGGGAGGATGACCTCAGTGCAGTGAAGAAGTTCATTGAAATGATGCAGGAAAAGAAACCAAACTTAATTCACAGCTGGGATCTTGACCAGGAAAGTCGCTTGAAGAATTTTTTCTGGACAGATACAAGGTCTCAGGCGCAGTACCGCTACTTTGGTGATGTCATTACACTTGATGTGATGTATTTACAACACGCTCATGCTAGCCTCCCTCTGGCCACACTCCTTGGGGTGAACAACCATGGCCATCTTGTGCTACTTGGCTGTGCTCTGCTCTCCAAAGACAGTAAAGAGAACTATGTTTGGTTGTTGAAGAGGTGGCTGAGCTGTATGAATGGCAAGCCACCAGAGGCGATTACAACCAGCTATTCAGATGTTGTGGCACAGGCTGTGGCTGAGGTGTTGCCAAATACAAGACACCGTTTCTGCTTTTGGCATATCTTGAAGAAGCTCCAAGAAAATGTGGGACGTACACATGAGAAAGAGGCAATTTCTTCGAAATTCAAGGAGGTTGTTTATGACACAGTCACTCTTACCGACTTTGAGAAGGAGTGGGGGTGCATGGTTGAGCATTACAAGCTTAAAGATAATGAATGGTTCTCTGCACTGTACAACTGCCGGAAGCAGTGGGCTCCTGGTTATGTCAATCATTCATTTTGGGCTGGCACATCTGCTATCAGGAAGGTCGAAAAACCAGACCCATACTTTGATGGTGTTGTGACAACTAAAACTACCTTACCAGTTTTCCTCGAGCAATATGAGACTACCGTCAAAGGGAAACTGGAAAGGGAAGCATATGATGATCTGCGCTCCTATTATTCTAGGCTCACTTTGCTGTCAGGATTACCATTTGAGGAGCAGCTGGTGGAGCTCTACACAGTACCCATGTTTCAGGCATTCCAAGATGAGATCAAGCAATTGATGCATGTGATTTGTAAAGAGGTAGACAGAAGTGGGAATTCAGTCACCTACATGGTCAGCGAGTTAATACAGGGCAAGAAGGTTGACTATACTGTTGTCTACAACAATTCCGACAAGGATGTTTGGTGCATTTGCCGCTCCTTTCCATCACGGGGCATTCTTTGCAGCCATGCTCTATCTGTTCTGAAGCAAGAAAATGTGTTGACGCTGCCATCAAAGTACATTCTCAACCGCTGGAGGAAGGACTTTAGAATACTTCCTATGCCTGCAAGCTCCAGCTCTGTGGCATTACAGAGAGACTTGAACATTTTTGATGATCTCTATGTGCGTGGTCATGAATATTTAGAAGATGTTATCGACATTGGGGCTAGAGAACCTGAGTTGAAGGAGTTTGTGTTGTCAGTCATGAAAGAAGCAAAGGACAAACTAACTAGGTCTGGCCAGACCCAGCAAGGTGATCAGCGGGTTGATGTAAATATGTCAGTAACTGGTCAGGTGTCTACTGACAGAATAGTTGATGTGAACATGACATCAAACACCACATCTGTCATTCGTGGGGACAGAAGGGTTGATGCAAGTATGACATTAAACACAAGAGCCTTGGTTCATGGGGATAACATGACATCAAACGCCACATCCCTGATTCACGGGGACAGAAGAATCGACATGGAAATGCAAACACCCCACCTCATCCGCGGAGAGGGAAGACTTGACATGAACATGGCATCCCCTCACTTGATGCAGATGGAGAGAAGAGTTGACATGAATATGGCTGCGCCTCACCTGATACAAGGGGACAGAAGAGTCGACAGGAACCTGGGTTCACCACACTTTATGCAAACTGACAGAAGAGTTGATATGAACCTGGCTTCCCCACACCTGATACACGGGGATAGGAGAGTTGATATGAACATGACGTCGCCACACCTGATACACGGCGACAGAAGAGTTGATATGAACATGGCATCCCCTCACCTGATGCAGGGTGACACGAGAGTGGATATGAACATGGTATCCAGTGCTCAGGATGACGGGATGCACACTTTCGATTTGGTGAACGTAAACCTGGAGAGTGGCTCTTTGCCAATGGCTGCAACAGATTTCATGCAAATGCATCAGCATTCTGCAGTTTACCATCCCAAACAACTCCTCAATATGAGAGATCAGGTGATGGACTCAAATAAGAGACCCAATGTGGAAACAAATACTTATTTTATGGGAGGTGGAATGCATGTGGGGTAGTTTTGTTGTCTACGGCTGTAACATTTATGTTTGGAGAGGTGACGACCTTATATTGTATGTTGATATGTACGTCCTTAGAGCAGGCAGTACAACAAATCATCTAGTTTGTACTAACTGCAGATCAGTTATTGACTGCTGGGTTGGTAGCTCTCTTGTACTATTCTTTCTGTTTGGCAGTCGTAGCTAGCTACTTGGATGGTATTGTTCTGTGCATATTGTTGATAGATAGTAATAATCCTTGCCATCTTGTTACTGGAAGCGTGATGGCTTAGCTGTGCGGCTTAGATGATCTATGGTCTGGCTTGAGCTGGATTCCATTGTATGCAGTATGCCTTGTGCAATCTCACATGTTTATGGGCATATATCATTTTCTTGTGCTGACAGCTTATCCAGACATAAAATGCATGAATAAAGTTCTAGTTGCAACTTGGTATCTACTCGCAGGTGATCTTTACATTTTACTGATAATACATAATTAGAATATCCGTATGATCTGAGCCTGTGGTATTTGTTTTGTTTCATCCAAACTGTTTTCATGTGGCTCCTTGATGATTTGGTAGTTCAGTGGGCATTGCATATTTGTAGAGTATATGTATGTATATTGGTTTATGGGAGCTTCTATAATCCTTTGGAAACTTTGTATGCTCAAACTTGCTGTCTCTTCTCTGTTCTTGCATCATTGCAATTTGAAACATGATGTAGGTGGATCGTCCTGATCCCCGTCAATCCATGAAATAGTCTGTACATATCTGACCGATCATCAGATCGGAACTTCAGAGTCGCTTTTAAGGGTTGAAGAGTTTCAGCTCAAGCCAGAACATAGATCATGATACTGCATACAATGGGTCAGCAAATATCATGTGGGTCTGAAGAGTTTCAAACTAAATGGTTTGTACAGCAACTGCACAGTTTCAGGTGACTCTGGAGGCACAGGAGCTCTGTGTTTAGAGTTGGCTTGACGAAACTAAACTTTACATTCAACAGACAAAGGTGTGCTTGTGTTGATTGAATTATCTCTAAACTTGTAAAAGAATACATTGTCATGCTAACAAGTACAACTCACTCTAAGCATACAATTTAATGGCTTGCTTCGCTCATGTAGATTTTGAGTTTATTTTATTCCATCTCACCAGCATTTCTGGAACAATTATTCTTTCTTGCCTGCTTGTCTACACAGAGGAGGATTTTAGTTTTACCCCCTCAGTCTGCTTTTACCTCCTACTAACAACCATTTCTCGAACATGTCATGAGCATGCAGCTTCGACCGCAAGGCTTTTCGTGACTCCTCTACATGGATCTCCAAAGTATTTTGCTGACACTGGCACGCTGCAACTGCTCACCCCAACACATGCCTGCGGAGTTTCCCACAACATTGTCAATATCTTGCAAGAAAAACACAACAAAAAGACATGGTAAGTGGAACAGATTGGAGTTACCTCCTGAGCAACTGCTAGAGCCTGGGAACTGCTGCATTCACCATGGTTGTAATTCCCGCAGGTGCCACTTGGTGTCCCAAAGCTTGCAAACTTGATACTGTTGATGACCTGGCCTGCTTTGGGGCACTCCAGACGAAGTGCTGGCCCTGACCTCTGCAGCTTCTGCTGGGGAGAGATCCAACTATCGATTTGGTCAGGATGATCCTCGGACACGTGTGCACATACGCTTGCTGTCTGCTTAGTCGTGAAGGATATCTTGCTTGGGTCACCGCCAAACTGCTCGAAAAGGATTAGATCATTGCTGCCCGGTTGGAGAAACGAACGGGGTACATGATACCTGTTTAACAAGGTATGAAATTGAATTAGTTATTCAATTCTAACAATTCATACGTTTCTTGCACTAAGAGGAAAGTCTATTAGATTTTGAGTGTTTTGATGGTCACAAATGCAATGCTAAAATTGTCTGACCTTCATTTTAAGTAACGATAACTGTTGTGAACACCTAAATGCTAATTTATTCGAAAGAGTGCTTAAACCTTTTCAAGACGAGTCTACGGCAATACTTTTTTTTGACGAGTCTATGTCAATAGACCATTAGAATAGGATCTGCCTGAAGGTAACAGAATAAGGTATGGATTTTATTGGAGAGGATTCTTACAAAGTTTGTGATGGCTGCCCACATTTCTTCAGGCATTTGCTTGAACTGTAAGCTCCTCTGTAGTTGCATGTATTGACACAACCGCTTTGTGGCGCAAGATTTGTTGGCCAATAGCGACCAATGCTCTGCCCGTTCACCCACGCCTCACCTTTCCCCATTCCCGTGAAGTCTATGGCAACAGGATCATCGCCTGCAGGAGCTGTAAATTTGGTCTGCATTTTGAGCATTGCAGTTAGTGTATTGATTCCCAGGGTAAAATTCAAGTGAACGGACGGGCCACATAAATAAAATGTTCATCTCTAGACTACTGAGATCATAATCATACATGTACTCAAATGACAAAAGCTAGCACAGTTCCTGGGTCAGGATCATACTGACCTTGTACCAGATCAACGGTTGATTAGTTGGGTAAGCGTTGTCGGCTACCCATTCTGGAGAGGCCTCTGAAGGATTATACAGGTGCAAGTCTTCCCCTTTGAGTCCAATCTGGAGTCACAAATATTTGTTAAGGAAAAACCAACAATATTGGTACAATGCTATGGTTGACCCACACTAGTTAAGGGATTTGAAAACAATATTTTCCAGTAGTTGCTTAACTAAAAAATAGTGGATTACTGTGTACACACCTGGTATGTCCAATCTGTAGAAGATAGATCCAGTGCACCATTTGGTCCACTGAGCTTTACTGGACCGGTAATTCCAGCACCAACCAGGTCAAAAAATGGGCCATAGTTCTGAAGTAACAGGGGAGTTGAGGAAGAAGAATGATAGTAACTTGGTATTAGATGTGGTTTTACTTTTTTAATAACCATATCAAATTTTAAAAGTAAGACTGGACAGCAAAATGGAGTAGAGTGGAGACCGACTTACCGTCAGACCAACTGTTGTGCTCAGAAGATCTATTTTGTTTTTCCCAGGTACAAGTGTAATTGGTGTTGTCAATGAGATCAGGGAGCTGCTAGCAGTACCCTTGCCGCTGCCTGGTAAGATTTGAACACTCGCACTTCAGTACACAAATACACCTTATGCATGAAAGATGGATATTGATAATTATAGAAGCTCCCATAAACCAATATACATACATATACTTGACAAATATGCAATGCCCACTGAACTACCAAATCATCAAGGAGCCACATGAAAACAGTTTGGATGAAACAAAACAAATACCACAGGCTCAGATCATACGGATATTCTAATTATGTATTTTCTGTAAAATGTAAAGATCACCTGCGAGTAGGATACCAAGTTGCAACTAGAACTTCAGTACACAAATACACCTTATGCATGAAAGATGGATATTGATAATTAACATGACTATCCAAATGCCATATGAATGAGTTTGCATTGTTATCTTATGCATTACCTGCCAACTTGCCATTGATGTAGACCTGAACAACATGTCCAAGTGAGTTGACAAGCAGATTGGACTGGCTGCCATTCAGATAAGGTTCACCACCATTAACGATGACGCTGCACAAAGTAGAAATATGTGAGTAAATTTGTCACTGCCAATTTGCTGGTTACCATGTGCACTACAGCTAAATGTGCGATCCTGTACCTTGTTGAGTACCACAGGAAATCGCTGGCATCTGCTGTGGTATTTATCTGCTCCATCAGTCCAGGTTTTGTCAAGGAATTCTCCTTTGTGATGCCGACAGGTTCTATGGCATAGCTCCAGCCAGACGAAGCGAGTTCCGCTTCAGTGGACGAAGCATCAGACGTTTGAATGCTGGAAGCCAGGTTTATCATCTGTGTAGATGTCACCTGTGAATTGATCTGTGCAGAGCGATGACGTGTTCCAGGATCAGATCCATGGTCAATGTTCGTTGCCCCTTTTGTCATAAACAAGTAACACACATACCTGAGCAGTGTTCAACACCACATTTTTGCAGTCAGGAAGGATGCTGACAGACCAAGCGGGGAGTTTATATGCCTTTCCATTGAAGGTGACAGTTTTGTCAGATTGAACGTCTATATTGGCGAGGAACGCAGCGCACACTGAACCAGTCTTGTATACGGTCGCCTGAAGACAGAAGAATGGAGATATCATCATGAAGCATAACCCAACAGATCACAAAGGTGCATATTACTCCCGATCAAGATTTGCTTCTGGAAAGTCGATTGATTTATCTTTCTTCTTTTCTATAGATAAAAGTTGCTTTTGGAAAAGCGGATCACATACCTCAGCATTTTGACCCAAAGACATGTATGATGGATCAGTTGCTATGAGTGCAGGTTCACACATCTTTATTGCCTTGTGCACATCCCTCAAGTGTCCCCACTTTGGCTGCCTCACTAGACCTGAACCACACATTGAGGAAAGGGCAAAACATTAGTAGGAAATATTTTCAGAACATGAACCCCTATTGTTGAAACATGTCAACACTAATGATCTTCAAGTTTGGCCATCTGCTCTACTGTTTTTCAGTGGGAACTTGAGTGCCTGCGATCCATAATGCCCTGGAGATATTCAAGTGAAATACTGGAGTAGTAGCATGAGAGTTAGTGCATGTTGGTGGGACAGTGCTTAGTTTCAGTAGCCAAGGCAAATAATCAGTCTAGAGCAGGCATTCATCAGACATCCCACTATTTCACTCGAGAGCCACATATCGGCAATTGGACATCCAACCCCCAATGATGTCCAAGAGAAGAGATGGTGCCTCCTGAGCTGAACTGAATCTTTTTTTCAGTAGCCAAGGACGCGACCATCAGTGAGACATGTGCAGCCCAGAACAAGACAGGTGCTCACCGTACTCGTCGATGGGGGCGTCGTAGTCGTAGCTCGTGGCGATGAAGGGCCCTCCCGAGCTCCGGCCGAAGTTGGTCCCTCCGTGGTACTGCCGACAAATCCAAGACCCAGAGTTAGGCAGGCAGGCAGGCAGGCAAGAGACAGGAGGAGCAGAGTTTTAGGCTTCTTGCGTGGCATCATTACCATGTAGTAGTTCTGCAATGTGCCTCCGCGCTGGTAGAATCGCGCGACGGCGAAGGCGAGGTCCTCGGTGGGGCGGTACGGCACTGCACCGCCGAAGGAGAGGAACCAGCCGCTCCAGTTCTCGGTCCACAGCTTGGGCTTGCTGTTGGAGTTGGGCGTGAACTGGTCGCAGTAGAACCCGTTGCACGTGTTGATCTGCATTGCATTGTTGTACGTTTCACGGTCCAGTTCACGTCACCGCCGTTGATGAGTGATGATCACAGAACTGTCGATGGATGGTCTCCGAAGGAAGATATATATAAGAAGTGCAGGCAGAAGGGTTACTTACGATTGGGTCGGGCGCGTTGTTCTGCTGGCACATGACCCAGGGCACGCCGGTGTCGAGCGCGACGGCCATCCCAGCCGCCCAGCGGATGTACGGCTTGGCCGCCGGGCCGTAGTTGACGTCGACGTTGCCGTACTCGTTCTCGATCTGCGACAGGATGATTGGCCCGCCCTGCGACGCGTACAGCCCCGCCCCCTTCACCGTGGCAACCACCTTCTCCGTGAACCGCTGCATCTCCGTCTGCGAGTACAGACACCACCCAGGCACTGAATCATTCGCTCACTCATTGGTCGATCGATCAAGCTGCATTGCACACTCTGCTACTACAGTAGCTCTGTATGTCGCTTACCTTGAAAGGCTCGTTGTCGGTGCGGAACTTGATCCCCGGGATGAAGTGCAGCCATAGCGGGAAGCCTCTGCAGTCGCACAGTCACAACGGAGCATCCATCAGGTTGACGAAAGTGATGATACGCAGACCGCAAGGAATGCAGGGTGAGAGGGCTTACCCGTAGTTCCACTCGGCGCAGACGTAGGGGCCGATCCTGAGGTGCACGTAGAGGCCGGCGTCCGCGGCGGCCTTGATGAACCTCACCAGGTCATTCCTGCCCTCGAAGTCGTACTGTTGCAGTTCGTAGTACCCGTCAGAATTATTGGTCACTACTTAATTTGTTTTGAACAGTGATAGGCATCGACACAATGTAATAGTTCGAAGTGTTTTTTTTTCTAGATAAATGTTATTAGTTCGAAGTTTCTGATAGCTAGCACTAGTTGAGAAGTGAAGAGGTTGGGAGTGAGTGAGTGAGTGAGAAGAATAAAGCGTAGGGTGCAGGGGAAGCAAGCAGCGCCCTTTGACACATGAAGACCAGCTGGACAAGATGATGAGAAAAAGAAAAAGAAAGAGAATAGTAGTAGTATGAGCAGGTTGATGGCCGGTATGAAGTGGAGAACGTGCCTGTCCCCGGACGGGCTCGTGGACGTCCCAGAAGACGTACGTCTCGACGATGTCCAGGCCGCCGTCCTTGGCCTTCTGCATCAGCCCCGGCCACATCTGCGATCAACCAACCATGGCCACGTCAGTGTCAGCTCAGCTCGGCCGGCACCAAGTCTGAGGAACTGACAGAGGAGGAAGAGGCCGCGCTCGAAAGAAAGCAAAGCAAAAGCATAGCGAAGAAAGAGAGAGCACGTACGTCGGGAGTGCTCCGCGGGTAGTGGATGGAGCCGGAGACGAGCACGCGGCGCACGCCGTCGATGACGATCGCCCGGTGGTCGTACGTCACGTTGGTCGCCGCCGACGACCCCGCGAGGCAGAGCACCACCGCGACGAGGAGCAGGGCAGCCGCGCTCAGCAGCGCGCCGACGGCCGCCATTGCCTGCCGCCCAGCAGGGAAGACGGACGAGAAGAAGAAGCAGGGACAGCTAGTACCACAACAAGCGCGCCTTGTTTCTGGGAGTATGGCGTTCTGGTGAAGCTAGCGCGGCCACCGCACTAGCTAGCTGGGAGTAGTGGAGTGAGGACGACGAGGAGTTGCTCGGTGGGGGGCGGTGAGGAAAAGAAAAGGAAAAGGAAAGAAAAACCGGAGCCAGCCAAGCTCGCTCGGTGCCTGCTGGCCCTGGGTGTGTGTGGCTTGGCAAGGCTTCCCGGGCGAAATGGGAGTGAGCGGAGCAGAGCGCGCACGCTAGTTTAATACCCGCGCGCGCGCAGACGGAAAGAAAGCAACACCTCGCTATCTATCTCCCTTTGGTTTCTTGCGGGCGCGGTGGTCGTGGTAGTGGTGCCGACGTGCCGTGCCCCGGCCTCCTCCTGCCACGGCGATTGATTAAAAAGGTTTTGTGCGCGGCAATGGGGGTGGGTGTGAGGGGTGGATCTTTCTCCCTGCTGGCCTCCTTCTCCCCTGGCTGCCCCGGCGTGCCGTCTGCTGCTACTTGCAAGCAACGGCAGCAATGGCGACCCGCATCCGTGCCGTGCGTGCGTGCGGGTGTCGATCGCGATCGGATTGGATCGACGGGAGAAAGAGGAAGAATTTACTCCCGCTGCTTCTGCTTTGCGAGTAGCACTAGTTAATGGTGGTGGCGTGATGGTTCGGTGGTACACACGGCATGGATGAATGGGGTGGGTCGTGGGAGAGTAATGTCACACACACACACACACACACACACATCTTCCTCCCTTTGCTCCGTTTCCTTTCCTTTTTTCTTTCTTTCTGAAAAATAATTGCATCTTTCTTCAGCAAAGTTTAATAGTATCTCCCCTCACTCAATGGCCGTACATCACCATCCATGTGCTCTTGGCGTTGCCCTCGCGGAAACTAGTAAAGTAAAGAAAGATAGAAAATGAGCCGGCTTGGTTCTACTAGTATGTACTTCCTGCTCGGTGCCAGCATGCCACACCGACAGACAGGGGTCGTGTGCCGTGACCGGCCGGCGTTGTCGCTTCTCCATCTAGCACCAGTAGGCTAGTACCACGCTCGCTCGCTGCCCGGGTTAACAACGGCGTTGTCACTTCCCGACCTAGCTAGTGATACGTATGATAGGCCGCACTACCGGCGTCGTGAACTACAGTACGTACATATGGCAAAGAGTACTCAGATCGATCTTGTTATCTAGGGTTATCCTAGCTTGTCGGGCGAGGGAAAATGGAAAAAGCAAGGGTGGAAAGTGGTAGGGCTCAATTTGGGACGGCGGTGGAAGATGCTGATGACGCGGCGACGTACGACGGAACATATATAGGTCATAGGTGAAACAGGAGCGGGTTGTCGATCGTTGCCGCGCTCGTGTGTCGTCAGGTCAGAGAGAAAGAAGAGTCGGTGAAATTTCTGAAAGAACATGCAAACTTGCACTTTGCACAGGCGACTAACTTTGCGATTTCAAGTTTAAGCTTTTATCGCCGATGAAGGAAGAGAAAGGGTGGCACGGTGGATTTGGACCACCACTGTGTTCAAGCTTGTACCAAGAACTTCAGCTCTAAATGGGGCTACCTAACATCGTGTGACGAAGATCCTACGTGGACTACGAATTCCTTGTTGTCGCTCGCGGTCGTAGGTGAATAATAACCCATGTAGAGTAAGTTTATTTTACCAAGTTGTCATAGTACAAGGTTTTGCACCAGCCTTATGACACAAGAATCCTGTGAGTCAACCGCTACTCCAAAATCTCAAAGAATTTTGCAAAGCTCGACGACACCCGTTATATTGATCCGATCCAAATCCAGTGATATAAGAGCATCTCTAGTAGATCCGCATCCCGCGGTACCGCAAAACAAGGATGCGGTACGAAAAACCATGGTGTGAAACAGATACCGCATACTGTACCGTAAAGCTGAATATTCGTTTTTATGGGTTATGTACGCAGTATCTGTTCTGCCGCGTCGCCTGTATCCAAATCACATAAGTTTCACCTTGAATCATAGATTAGTTGAAATAGAACAAAAAATCGACATAGATAGTAGTAATTAGGTCACACAATTCAACGACTGTTTAATCATAGATATTAGTAATAACAAATAATTAAATATAAAAACCTAGTCGGGATGATGTCGCTTCCGCTGTCCGCCTCCGCCCCACCGTCTTCCGCGTCGCTTCCGCTGTCCGTCGTCGTGCCACCATACCCCGCGTCCTCCGCGTCGTTTCTGCTGTCATGAATCTCAACGATTCCGGTGACATTCACATGTCTCTGGAATTCTTCTCGACGCTCCTCCGCGATGACGGAGTCGACTGTGTGGCCATGAACTGCCCAAAAGCGCGCCCTCCCTTTGGCGTTGCGGAGATCGGGATGGACCTCCCGTCCGTGAACAATGCGGAGGCCAAGCTCCGCCATTCGCCCCTTCTCAAAATGCTTGCGCCAGTACGAGCTCGCCGGCGCGTATCGACGTAATGCCCTCTTCCACTCTGGGCAGTTCGCGGCGGCGCTCCTCGATCCGGCGAGCCAACCTGTAGCCGTGCGGAATCGGCCTCACCAGCACCACGACATAGCTCAATTCCCAGCGAGCCGGAAGCGTTGCGCGAGGCGGCGCGTGGATGTTGTAATGTGCGAACCTCGCGACCTCGTACTCGTTTAGACTGGGTCTCGCCATGGCATCGGGTGAGAGGGAGAGAGAGTGGTAGGGAGGAAGCAGATACTGGCAGGATAAATAGCCGGCGACGGGAGCCTGACCCTTCCTCCTCCTCCCGCACCCGTACGGCGGCGTCGCGCCGCGCCGAGCAGCCTCTCCTCCCCTCTCCGCCGAGCCCTCCCTCCCGTGGTCTCTCCTTCCAGCCGCCGCCGCCCGGATCGTCGCCAGGCAAAGACCTAGGGGCGTGGCGGCGGCGTCCCTGATCACGATCTGGCGGGAAGACGGCGGCGGCCGTCCCGGCTGGTTTGGCGGTGGTGTTGCGGCGAGCATGTAAGATCCCAAAAATATTTGCAATGCTTATCAAACTCTAATCACTAAAATTAGGATTAACAAAAAACTTGGATTAAATACAAACCAAATGAATGCATGTGTGTATGTGATGATTGAATGAATGCATGAATGGACTTATGTGATTAATCTAAATAGAAAGGAATGGTTCAAAGATGAAAATAACATCATCTAAAACATTTCCAAGCAGAAACAAATCAAGATAAAATAAAAAACAAATCAAATAAAGCAAATGGTCATTTTTGACAATCTTGCTCACTAGGTCACTTTGAGTGTTTCTAGTCCAAGATTTCAAACATAAACTTTTCCAATCCTTTTCACCCCTTGCAAGATTAAGTAAAAGTGAATCAAATCCCACCTTTCAAACTTGCAGAAAGATTAGGCAATCTCATTCAAATCACAACTCAAAATTGAATCTTTAACATATGTGAAGATCACACCTTTTCAAAACCCAACCAAACCATTGCCCCTTGACCAATCCAACTAACCAGAGACTCACTAGTATGTGCCTAGCAAACCCACCATTTAAATTTCTTGCGGCCATTTCATCAAACACCTTGTTTGCAACAAACAAACAAACAACAAACACTATTAGTAGCAATAATTTTGGCCAACCTTGTCCCCTCTCTAGCTCACTCTACACTCTCAGTAGATGATCAAACTAATATAACTAGCTTTAGCCTCACTGTGAGCAAGCATAGCCATTAATGGTGAGCATGCCAAGAGCACCATTGTCACCCCCATGTCGCCAACGAGCTAGAGGAAGATCTAGCTTCGCCAACCTTGTCTAGGACACGCAGCACCGTCCACCGCCACCTCCTGTTCAAGCCCCGAGCGCCGCCAGCCACCGGACCACCCGCCAAGCTCGCGCCCAGTTGTTCTGCGTGCGAGCCGAGAGCGCGCCAGTGCGCCGTCAGCGACACGAGCCCACAGACTACACGCCGCCCTCGCCGCTTGCGTACGTGATCGCCAGCACCCCAGCACCCCGCCAGACAACCCCGTTCGCCGCCGCGCGGACCACGAACGCTATGCGCCATTAAATTTGCCGTCGGACCCGCCCAGATCGCCGCGACGTTCCAACCGTTCAGCATCGCCCCACGCCGCGTGACCATGATGTTAAGCTTTGCCATGGATCATAGCACCGCCCCTATCGTCGCCCATGCCATTAGCACGTTGTGCCGACAACACCGAAAAGCTCCACCCGCGCCATTCGGTCCCCTCGTCGCACTATAAATAGAGGCCTTCCCAGCTCAAATCCTTCACACCATCTCACTCCCCACCTCTCACTGATACCCCCCACTCGCTCCCGTAGCCAGGCTAGCACCAGGTGGCCGGAATTGCACCGGAGTTCGCCGCTGCAGAGGAGGAGAGACGCCGTCGATTGGAGTCGCCCCAGGAGAAGCTGCTGGTACCAGGAGGATCGCCGTTGTTGACTTCGTCGTTCGCCCTCATCGCCGACCATCGTCAGAGCCCCGGTGAGCCCCCGTCAACCCCCACTGGCCGTGCTAGGGTTCTGCTTCGCCGACGTTGTCCAACGTGTACGATGAATCGTAGTCGTTGGATTAGAGTTAGATCGCACGGTCCTAATCGCCCCGTACTGCTTCGCCACTCGCAGTCTCACTGACGGATGGGGTCACTCACTTAACCAACCCGCACGTGCTGTGCGTAGTGGGCCGGCTCAGTTAAACATCCCACGCGATCCAACGATTCAAACTTAGGTTTATTCATTTAATTTCAAACTCAGTTCTGTACCTAGATTCAAAAATCAACCCAGTTCGATTCCCTGAACCAAAATACATGATACTAATTTTGTTAGAAAGGTACTGGAGTGCTTAATCCAAGCCCGTTGGATTCAAACCATTTAAATTTATAGATCACCCATGGTAAAAATAACAAGGCACAAGCTTTTCTAAATTCAAACATTTTTCAAAATTCAACCATAAAAGATTTTGAGTTGATTCCAACTCTCAAAAATCACATTTAACCATACCTTTCAGAATATATAAAAATATATAGGATTACTTGCAGAAATAATGATCAAGTAATAAAAGAATGCCTCACAGACCATTCTAGTCATTTTAATTAATTAAAATAAAAAGGTTAAACCTTATTAAATTGTGACACCACTTTAAATCATATTCTCATGTACTGCAATATGTGGTGATGACATGTGTCAACATGATCCCATGTTTGAGTTAGAGAATATTAAATCTTAAGTAGTTTTTCAATGAGTAGAAATTACTTTTCTAAAATAAATTAAATAAGACAAGTGCTTTAATCTTTGTTATAATAGTGATGATGCTAGATCATCTAGTGTGAACCTTTGTGTGATATATAGAAATAGTAAGTATTGTGTTGATTGTGTACCTCGTATTTATTTATAGACGCTGGTACCAACCAAGGATACGAGGAGGAAGGAGGATACTACGAGGAAGAAGCCAAGGAGAACTTCAACCACTGCTCTGCACAAGGCAAGCTACTATCTGAGCAAGCTAACACTTGCAACTATGAAATTTAGATAACCTAGGCAATGCATTAAGCATGCTTGGTTAGATACCTTTGATGATACCCAAATCCTAGTTTTACTTGCAAGCATAGTACTTTATTTTCTTTATCAAAGCTTTTATTTGAGTTTACTTGGTGACTTGTAGATATTAGAAAGATATTTGAAGATAGCATAAAGAGCATAAAACTTGGTCTAAGTTAGATAAATCTTGATGTCATCCTGTGGCATGAGATTTAATTTAGATAAGATACACTTGTTTACCACCCCTCATTAGTGCTGAACCCCACTTGTAGATGCTAGTGTTAAGCATAAAACTTGATCAACTTTAGATGGGAATACTTGGTGAAAATGGTTATGAAAACCTTGGAATGATGAGTCATTCTACTGAAATGTTTTGACATGTGTTCCCGAACACCAGATGATTTTGATGATGAAAATGTTGAGGCATGAGCCTTAGCCCTTTATAAAACTGATGGTTGTCTGGATGCGATACCATTCCAATTTTACCGTACAACCACAATACCCGAAAATTGGGTAGGGCTTGACTGGAAACTTATATACCTTAGTATGGGTTCCCTCATAGCCAAGGTCTGAGCTGAGGCTACCTTGTGAAGATTGTCCACCTGTACAGTACCCAAGATGACAGTTGGTCATGGTTGGGAGGCCAAACTCACAGGAGATGTGCCTATACTAGAGCGTGCAATGGAAAGGTTAGGATTGATTATCCGCATACTGAGTATGGTGAATTCAAGATTTATTCCTGACGGATGTATCGAATATTGTGGTGAAAGTGTACAATCTCTACAGAGTGCCAAATTATTCGAATAGTCGCGTCCGCGGTTATGGACAGTTGGAGTGGCTATACTGTTTCGTCATCAGATGTTTTCAAAATGACTTATAAAATGATTTATAACTTTGACTTGACCACAACAGAGTTGTGACATGAAATTCAAGTTCCCACTTAGGTGTTATAAAACTTTCAATTAGTTTTATTTGCTTTTGAACTTAGTAGAGGTAAATCTGGCTTTTTACAAAACAACCCTAGAGCCTAGTATATCCTACTCAAACCCACTTCACTTGTTAGTATTAGTTTGCGAGTACTTAAAGAATACTCATGGTTTTGTCTCTGGCTATTCGCGTGGCCAGACTATGAAGAGGAGTATCAGGAAGATGGACAACAGGAAGGTTACGACAACTAGGACCATCTCCCATTGTCAGCATTGCCTGTGACCATGAAGATGAAGCTTCACTCACGCTATCGTTATTTTTACGTTATTCCGCTGCTTGAATTGTATTAAGAAGTGGATCATGAGATCCTTATTTGTGTAAGACCTTATGTATGGTTTGTAATGGATGATGTACTGTGATATCCAATCTGTTATGACTCGCAAAAATTGTAATCCTGAGATTGCGATGTATGGCATAATAGGTATACGTGATTAAAAATTTGGGTGTTGACGGAGCGGCGGCTGGTGATCCTCGACCCAGATGGCGGTAGGCGGCAGCGAGGATTTAGGCCTAGCCGCGGTCTGTCCCGTACGTCGGCCTCGACGCCGGCGCCCAGGCGACCCGGGCCTTGTCCGTGACACTAGGGCGCTTGGGGCATCTGCCCCTGGCATGGTGGTGGTGACCTCCTTCTCCGTCGGAATGGTCAGCCGGGTGGTCTTGCCGTCTTGCGACGGATCCTGCTAGTTTCCGACGGGTGGCGTAGGGGCTGCTGGCTCGATTTCAATAAAGGAGGTGGTCCTGGATCCCTCTCAAACCAAGACGATGATCTGCCGGATGTTGATCTTAATTGATCTGGTTTCTGTGTCGTGTTCCGGAAGGCTCCGTCGGTGAACTTCATAAGTGCTATCATGCCGTGAGTTTTCTGGAAGGATTGAATTCGGTCGTACGCACCCATGTTTTACCCTGACCGTTTGGTTTCAGAGGGTGTGCTTTGAAGCTTTGTTGGCTATTATTATCATGGGGAATGTTCTCGTTCCATGGTGTTAACGGAGAAAGTCATGGAGACCGAGATCTAAGGACAAACAATGGTGGTTCGAGTCTGGGTGATGATGAGGAATTGGCTAGGTGACTTGTGAATTGGAGCAGTGGCATGCAAGTGCGGGCGACTATACAGGAGAGGTTTATGGTCCTACATCTCAGGGTGAAAACCCAGGGTTTGTCCTTAATTGGTTGTGCCTGGCAATGACCTTGTTGAAGGTATTGTTTTGAGAGCACGGACTTTTTTTAGGGTGAAAACCTAGATCTTTGATCGGGCGATGACGGTGTTTGTGCACTGTTCTCTTCTTGAAGGCATCGTTTTTGGAGGAGCTGAACTTCTGGTGCTGTCTTGGTGGTGGTAGTGCTGCTGTTTCAATGAATGAGTCATTGTAGCGGGACTTTTCTTTTTATAATTATTTTTTCTTTGTTTTGGCCGTGTGCATCCGTGTGGCCGCTAGGCCAATGCGTTCTTGCAGAGGCTGGGTGTAATTGGTATTATCTGATATTAATATATGCTCCTTTCTAAAACAAAAAACAAAAAATAGCCGGCGAAGGTAGATCCGCGGCGGAGGCGGCTGAGCGGGAAGAAGGGGAGGGGGAATTTTCCTCCCGCCAATGGAAGACGTGTTTTGCGGTGAACCGCAAACCTACCCTCCAAACGGTATATATTTGGCATGGACGTGCCGATTGGCGGGAACCATAATTTTTTTTGGATGCGGTATGGTTTAGGGTTTCTAAAATGGCCATATTTTTGGTCTCGTACCGCAAACCGACGATTATTTTACGGTATGAGGCAATATGCGGTATCTGCTAGAGATGGTCTAAGAGAATCTCCACTCGCCTATCCAGGACACCGATCCGGACGCCGAAATTCGGTCCGGACGCCGAAATTCGGACCAGTCGCGTATCGAGGCACCTATTTTCGTCCGGATTTCGACGTGTTTTGGTCTGGCCTACCCAGGCCGAACCCAGGTTCCCGGATACGCCTTGGGGACGTCGGACGCCGCAAAAAAGGGCGTGTGCGAGCTCTGTCGACGAGACATTCCCATTCCCACCCACTCCACTCGCCCAGACTGCCACGAAGAGCCCCCAGCGCCTCCTCTCGCCATGACTTCACGACGGAGCTCCTGCGCGCCGAGGCATGCCCACGCCTCTAGCTACGCTCGCCGTAGTTGTCGCCCACCACCACGCCTTCCCCGCCGTCGATCTCGCCGACCTAGCCTTCCCGTAGCTCTGCTTCGCTACGTGCTCCCATCACCACGCCCGCCAAGTGTTCGGCGTTTGGCCGGATTCGGCCATGGACTCCGACGACGAGGAGATGCTCGCCATACTCCTGGAGGAGAAGAGCGCCGAGGTCGTCGAAGGTGAAGAGCACTTGCAGAAATCTGGACAAACTTGAGCCGAATTTGAGTGAAAACGGACGTCGGCCTGGATACGCGAGAAGAAAACTCGGCGTACCCAGACCGAAAACTTGCGCCGTCCGGCCAAAATTTGGTCCGGATTTCGGCCTGGGTTCACACAACGAGTGGAGATACTCCAATCTGGAGTACCGTATTGGCATGACAAACAAACTGAAGGACCTGGCGCAGTCGTCAAACCTCACTCACGAATTTATTGTTCAGCGGTGGCTCATCAACTTTTCTTTATCAATCACGGACTAGGGTGGCAATTTGTCAACCAATAACAAAGATTTAGCAAGAACAAAGAATCCTGAGCCTAACCCACTACGTACGTACGGATTCCATGAATCGGACGCCACTCCGACTCTACTGCTTTCCCGCCGAGAGAGCAGGTGCGCGTGTGTCCTCGCAGCTCAAGTCAATTGCGGTTGGTGCTAAGAACATCTCTACTCGTGGACCGAACCAGGTCAAATACAGATCAAATTTTAGTCGCATGGCGCAAGTTTTGGCCTGGGTTCGTCCAGTGTCTCATTCGCATACTTAGACCGAGTTTCCGGGTCACCCGTTTCCGCTAGAATTCGGCTAAAGTTCGTCCAATTTTCAGCATAGTTTGTTATATGATGAATACAGAACACTTTAAGACCAAAGTTCGGCGAAATTTTAAACAGAGTTCGGCGTAATGTAATCATAGTTCGGCCTGCAATAAAATTACAACATATTTCGGCCAAGTTCGGCCAGTTCACATCTACGCCGTGTTGCCCCTGCGTATCCATAGGTGCTCGACAAGATCATCCTACAGCTGTTGATGCATCGCCGGATCTCGGATCTCCTGACGCATTGCGATGAATGCAGCCCATGTTGGAGGCACCTGATGATCAGCCTCGGCAAGAGGACCCTGTAGATGGTATGACTCGTCCTCTTCGAGCAAACTCATTGGATCCTTCCTCTCACTCAATGATCATGTTGTGCAAGGTCACACAACAGTTCATCACTTCCCATATCTGATCTTTAGACTAGGTCATAGCCGAGAATCGGACAACCGCAAACCTCTGATGGAGCACATCAAATGCCCGCTCCACGTTCTTCCTGCAAGCTTCCTGTTACTTGGCAAAGTGACAATGCTTGGGGAGCATTGGGTCTGAGATAGTCTTCACAAATGTTGGCCATCTTGGATAGATGTCATCTGCTAGATAGTATCCCTTGTTGTAATGATGCCCGTTGATCTCAAATTTCACAGAGGGAGCATGATCCTCAACAAGTTTGGAAAAGACAGTTGAGGAGTTGAGGACGTTGATGTCGTTGTTCGATCCTGCCATGCCAAAAAAGGAGTGCCAGATCCAAAGATCATGTGTAGCAACTGCCTCAAGTATCATAGTGTATCCTTCTTTGTGGCCTTTGTACATTCTTTGTCATTCAAATGGATAATTCTTCCACTCCCAATGCATGCAATCTATGCTTTCAAGCATATCAAGAAATCCTCTACTTTCATTGACTGCGAGGATCCGAGCAATGTCTTCAACAGTGGGTGATCTCGAGTACTGTTCCCCGAACACTGCAATCACTGCCCTACAGAACATGTACAAGCAATCAAGGGTGGCGGACTCGGCGATGCGGAGATAGTCATCGGCAGCATCAGCCGGCGCTCCATATGCAAGCAACCTCATCGCCACGGTGCACTTCTAAAGCGACGAAAACCCAACCAAGCCAGTGCAGTCCTTCTTGCAAAGAAAATATGGTCCGAACTCCCGGATGACATGCACGATCTTGAGGAAGAGCTTCCGGCTCATCCTGAAACGGCGGCAAACACATCCTCTCCGTGGAGTGGCTGGTCGGCGAAGTAGTCGGCGTACAACATGCAATAGCCCTCTATCCTATGTCTCGCTTTGCACTTCATGCGACCTGGCATCGAACCACCGTGCTTCGGCTTCGCCATCTGCATGTACAGCTGGGCGAACGATGCGAGAATCTGCAAGTGCTCTTCACTTTCGGCGACCTCGGCGCTCTCCTCCTCCAGGATTACGGCGAGCAACTCCTCGTCGTCGGAATCCATGGCGAGTATCTCGCCCTCGTCAGAGTCAGTGGACAGTACCTCATCGCCGTCGGAGTCCATGGTCGAATCCGGCCAAATGTCGAACACCTAGCGGGCGTGGTGGTGGGCGCACGGAGCTGAAGCACTACGGCGAGGTAGGTCGGCGAAAGCGGCGGCGGAGAAGGCGTGGAGCTGGGCGGCAACGACGGCGAGCGTAGCTAGAGGCGTGGGCATGTCTCGACGCGGGGGAGCTCCGCCGGCGAAGCCATGGCGACAGAGCTCTTCGCGGCAGTCTGGGCAAGTGGAGTGGGTGGAAATGGAACTGTCTCGCCGACAGAGCTGATCCACGCCCTTTTTTGCGGCTGACGGCGTCCCGAGGACGTACCCGGAAACCTGGATTCGGCCTAGGTAGGCTGAACCAAAATATGTCTAAATCCGAACGAAAACAGGTCTCTGGATACGCGACTGACCCGATTATCGGCGTTCAGACTGAATTTCGGCGTTCGGACTGAATTTCGATATCCGGATCGACGTCCTGGGTGGTGGTGGAGTGGAGATGCTCTAATCGCTCGCACAGACAGACGAGTTGCCCGGGCCGGCATCTCTCGAGGACATCTCCGCTCCATTTGCCACCTCAGATCTCAATCCACACGCCCGGAAACGGATAGATAGAATGTTTTCCGTGCCGGCCTGCGCTGCGGCCTGCGGGCGCGGCGTCACTGTTGCCGCCTTGGCCTCCTCTCGCCATCCGTCAGCTCGTTCGTTCGTTCGTTGCGGCGTCGATCTCCGCGCTTCTCTCTCTGACGTGCGCATCCCGATGTATCATCCTTCGTCTTTTGCAACGCCCGCGTAGTAGTAGTAGTATGTGAACAAGGAGCGCCTCCCTAGCTATTCGCCTCATTGTCCGTTGCGACGGGCCTGGAGCGACGTGCACACAAGAACACAGGCATATGCGTATGTCTGTACATAAATTCAGTGGAGGAAAAGCTGGAAGTATATTTCAGTATTTGTCAAGTGATGACGACTCGGGAGTACGGTCTCGACCGCTTTGGGCGTTTTCCTCTTATAATTTGGTGCCACCGTGCTTTCCTTCCGTTGCATTGCTTGTTCTGTTCTGCTTTCTTCTTTATTTCAGAAGATGCTGTGTTTAGGTTTAGCTCTGGTAGCTAGGTACCACTGCGACTTTCTAAAAAAAAGGTACCACTGCGAGTAATTTGTGCGTGGAAGCTGGGGGCAAGCGGTGGCATAATTACTCCAATGAGGAGAGTCTCGCTTGGAAGGTTTATCTATGATAGACATAGATGGTACTTCGTCGTCTTCTCAAAGCCTCCCACTGCTTCTTCTCGCCACATGAATATGCGGCAGCGGATAACGCCCGCACACGCGGCAAGCAACCGATCGACCGAGGAGCCCGGCGTGCGTGTACAACTGAAGCTGACAACTGACAGACACATGTTTGCGAATGCGAAGCTCATCCGAGCCGACACCGACGTGAAGGACGGATGTAGAAACAAGGAGCACCGCTGCCGTGACGGAGTTGCCAGCGGCACGTTTCGGTCTTCCGGCGACGTTCCTTCGATGTGGGCTGCACCGACCGGGACAGTCAGAGCGCGCGAAAAAAATGAACAGCAGAAGATACCGACCGCAGAACACCCGGCCTGATCAGCTCGTGCGACCGTGCGTCGAGGGTGCACTGAAACCCATGGTCTGAAACGCGGCGCCGAAAGGCCAAATTCTTTGCGTGCTCGATTTCTCCTTCAACTACTATTACTACTACTACTCACCACGCTGGAGTACTTTTTTTCCTGATAAGATCAGAGAGAGAGAGAGAGAGAGAGAGAGAGAGAGAGAGAGAGAGAGAGGGGTCAAGGATCAGAAGGCGGGGCCAGGACAGATCATTCAAGACGACAGCCTTGTTGGTCATGGCCATGTCCTACCCCCACGTAGTGGTGGAATCGGAGAGAGGAGTTCAAGGTGAGATCTGACGTCGTGTCACTTGCACGTGCACGCACTCGCTGCCTTCGTCTGTCAGTCAAGCAAGTGCCGATAGATATGAAGTGCACATAATAACCCTCTTCAGATGTACCACTACTGTACGTACTAGTGTGTGTAATAGTAGCATCACGCAACGTCGAAAATTGGGTACCGGATAATGCTAATCTGAACAGGAAAAGAATGCTCGTTTCCTGCAACAAGGGCCCCCAACGGCAACAGTGACCTGTTGGTCAGTGCGCTATGTTGACAGGGGCAGAGGAAGATTTGAGCAAGGAAGACCACAGTGGCAAACGGTCTAGTAGTCAATTCAGAAAGTAGGAAGATCAAGGGAGAAAAGCAACCACTCCTTTTGCCTGGACGATATAAAATATAATGAGGTGGTTTGCCCAGGATCACAAGGATCAGACCAATAATCTTTTAGCCCTCTTCTGGTCTAGACGCCTCGGTTTGTTTTTAGAAAGCCTAGTTTGTTTTGCAGGCGAGAAAAATACGTAGCTGACAAAATCATCATGGAGCACCACCAGCTACTCTATCTATCCCCTATCATCATCTAGAAAGCTCAAAAGATGTTCGATTAGGTTATGGATATCCTCTTCCTCTGTGACCAACATCTGTTCAACCTACCACCAAAAGATATATCTCTCTCTGTGAACATCTGTTCAATCTGCTACGACCGAGTACGAAAGGCTAGGAGGATATCTGCATCATCAAAGCATGAGACACCAGGACATTCTACACGTGCAACAGGGCTACAGGCTCGCCTGTCAGTGACAGAGCACACTATTTATTCTCTTCCCAGACCATGTGTAATCGTCCATTAGCAACTGTGTGCCAGGGACACGTCAAGCGTATACAGAACGGATCAAGCGAATTGAATAGTCTGAGAAATAGTAAAAGCCCCACCAGCACTATAGCATGGACTGACCTCTGACTGAGTTCCTGCTGGCGGTGTGTCACGGGATTCAGAGCTCGTGATGGCCAATCAAATCAGAGAGAGTTGCCCTACCCGGCGACGATCCATTCGCCATTGTATCGTAGCATTACGAAACGACAAGGCAGGCACAACAACTCGAGAGCTGCCAGGATCAGACCGGATCAGAGCAGGCTTAGCAACCTTAAGATATTCCTCCGGTTGCCATCCAGCAAACGCAATCAGGACGGTTGAGAAACAATTATCAATGCATCTCAAAAAAAAAAGAATCGATTATCGATGGAAAGGAATTGAGATGCTACAAAAGAAGCCCCTTTCAATCCAAAAAGAAACATTATGTCATTATTATACGATATGATCTACTATCCAAAAACGAACTGTAATTAATACAGCAATGAAGATGCCTACATGAGGTATCAGACTGGCCAGGGCAAGAAAGGTCTATGTCACAAAATTACAACCTGATATATATATACTAGAAACTCAGCAAAGAACTACCGCTTCCACCTGCGAGAAATAAAAGACAGCCATCGAGGCGTTGTACAACCTGATATATTGACTGCTGCAAGACTAATAAGGGCTAACATGGGAATGGGGAATACCAAAGATTTCCAATACCAAAATTTCCTACTTCAGGAAGGTCGACGATACGAAAAGGAACGCATAAGCGACACACGCGGTGCTCACTTCCAAGTTTCTTGGACCAGGCAGTATAGGCGGAATCACTGATACCATCAAGAATGTGGCAAGAAACCACGAAGCAAAGAAAGAGCCGAACCTGAAAAATCAGAGCAAATTCAGCATCAGAAATTGATCATGTCAATGCATTTTCTGGAAACCAGAAGCTACGTCCTTAAATCTCAAAACCAAATCGATGACAAAAGCATCACTTGACTAGCAACGTCGAGTATGCCAGTCAATACTTGACTCCTGACTGGCACCTTGAATCGACTTGTTGAGCTAGCAGCAGTAACTATGGATGGAAACGTGTACTGAATTCCTACTCCTAGTAAATGGATTTCAAATGTGCAAACATTTGTTCAGTCCTAATCCTAGTTGACATGATTTGCAAACATGTTTTTAGTACAGTAGTGTAATGCAGTATATGTAGCATGCCTAGTTAACAATTTAGCGACTAGTCTTTGAGTCGTCCGCACAGGACTCAACTTTACAGCTCATAAATAATGTACCTACAATGTATATAATCACATAAAGCACCAATAACAGAACAATGAAATCTAACATGGACCACGAAATTCTACTTAATTGAAATAAAATATTGAGTCTACCTAGAGCATGCTATGCATCAATCAACATCGTTGAATTTTGCTTCTTAATCTTTATTACACGAAAAATAATAAGATTTCAACAAATAAATCGTATTAACACGAGCTCAATTGATATAATGTTGTCTGGAAACCAGAGCCTATGTTCTTGTGCAAGAAATCTTAAAACAGAATGTGTCTACAAGGTTAAATGCTCACATATAGTACTAGGAAAGCAAAATGACAATTAAAAGAAAA
The DNA here is from genome assembly GCA_910589765.1 of Avena atlantica. Classification (NCBI taxonomy): domain Eukaryota; kingdom Viridiplantae; phylum Streptophyta; class Magnoliopsida; order Poales; family Poaceae; genus Avena; species Avena atlantica. Next base: position 64,645,216 of record OU342737.1, read on the forward strand.
TGCAAAAAATCTACTTCCTCCGTTCCAAAATAAGGACTTTGATTTGTCCAGATTCGTATGAATCTACACACTAAAACATGTCTAGGTGCATGCAAATTTAGACAAATCCAAGTCACTTATTTTGGGACGGAGGGAGTATTTATTTGAGCCCACGTAGAACAAGTTATGAATCAGTCAACACCGTTGTACAATGCTTCTTAATCTCTGTTACCAGGCCAAAAGGTTACGATAACTGATTAGCTTATCAAATGAATCCTAAAATGCAAGCTGGAAAAATACTGGATTAAAATAATATAGCAGCATGCAATCATGAATGGCCATCCTCTAGCCCATCTCGGTAGAGACACATACGTACACTGACTTACGTTTGGAAGCATGTTCCCCAGAAAAGAAAGAAGAAAATATGGAAGTGCAACCCCTACTTCAAATCAAAACCACATACTGCAAGAACAGATAAGCTACGCCAGAAAGGCTGGTGCACAATTGTGTGCTTCCACATCAGCAATCTGAATTAATAATAGATCGATGAACCGTTGTTATGTGGTACTTAGTTCAAATGCTTATAAGCCCCCCGGTAAAGAGAGAAGAAAATATTGAAGTGCCATCCCTACTTCAAATCAAAATCACATACTGCAAGAACAGATAAGCTTGACACGCCAGAATGGCTGGTGCGCAATTGTGTGCTTATACATCAGCAATCTGAATTAATAATATATCGATGAACTGTTGTTATGTGGTACTTAGTTCAAATGCTTATAAGCCCCCAGAAAAGAGAGAAGAAATATGGAAGTGCGGCCCCTACTTCAAATCAAAACCATATACTGCAAGAACAGATAAGCTTGACACGCCAGAATGGCTGGTGTGCAATTGTGTACATCAGCAATTTGAATTAATAATAGACAGATGAACCGTCGTTATGTGTTACTTAGTTCAGACAGAAACAGAGTAAATAAAGGAGATAACAGGACAAGCATGTTACTAAAGGAGATAATCGAGGAGAGGCATGATTTCACCCCAGTGGAAAGAAGTGTATTTCATTCGCAAGCTTTTTTACTTGCGAATATCAAATTAAAACAGATCCCCAGGACGCAGGTATTATACTAAATTTATGCATGCTTACAGATTACCGGGCAAACCTAGATTGAACAACAATTCAACTATTACACCTCATTCTTACCATTGCCCTCTATATTACTTACTGCACAGGATAAAAGAAGCTCCAAATTTTTTTGAAGGTGCATACATGAAGACACCTATGATGCTAGACTGCCACAACTAACACCAGGCATGGTGACAAGAGACATCAGATGTGCCTGGTTTTCAGGATATGAGGATGAAAAAAATGATTGTGTTGTTGTACTTGCTACGAGAAACTATGCAACACTGCAGATCTGACTCGTAGGGGTTGAAGATGGTGGTGGCAATGGCTCATAGAGAAAGGGTGTGTCTCAACAGTGGAGGGCATCAGTGTCAGTGCTGTCAGAGCAGATCTTTATTGGCACCACAACCAGGAGATAGATGTTCTGCTGGAGGTGACAATAGCAATTGACTAGTGGTGGACTGGCTGCTAGGCTTCGAGATTATGATTGCCTGGCTCCAGTAGCATGTTAGGATTTGAGATGTGCACATGAATTGCTACTGAAATTAACGTGTCTATATACAGAATAAGAAGCATCACAGTCCAAAGAAAACACTATGTACTGTACAGAGCTAATCAAAGACTAATTCAACATATCCCTAAATCAAAGGTAGAAAACGATGGAAGGGAAGAAAGCAGTACCCGTAAAAGAATGATTTCCATCCACTTCTGAGCCTCTGATGAAGGAAATAGATATTTGCTGCACAAGAGACCAACACCTGAAGAGTTGGCCCTTCTTCGGTAGGGAAAAGAAGGGTAAGCACTCCAAGCAAGACAAAAGTAACCGCTGTCTTCCAGATAACTTTGCTATTTGGTGTCTGAAATCTAGCCTGAACAGCCTTGACCGGACCTGACTGACTAAGTTCCTTGAACTTTTTCTTCAGATCCACTTTCGGTTTTTTTCTATCAAAGAAACTCTGCATGATGATTTTGTCATGGGCAGACTCAATTGCATCAATGCTTGGCTTATGGCCTGCATAATTGCTTATCAGATAGTTCCTGGCAGCTCGAATTTCTTCTTCAGAAGCTTCCTTGCTGACCCCAAGGCGCTGATATGGATCCTTCACATTGATTCTAGGAAAAATGGCTGAAGAAATAAAGAGGTTAATTTTAAAAACAATAACTTCTCCAAACAAAAACAAAATATCGAGCAAGCAGATGCACATATTAGAAAAGAAAACGAGTTAGTGACTGATACGGGTTATTTTAGAACCACCTTAGCTTTCTTAACATGCATAATACATGTAACAAGTAATACTTGGCAAAAACATCTCCTTCGATGTTTACGTTTTACCATGGCACAATCTAAAATCAACCATGAGCGGAAAAATAACTGGTAATCAGATATGGATACGAGTCGGTTGTTCCTTGCTAATTCTAGTTCAGAGTTTCTATAATCTCATGCCCAATGCATCTAAGACTCTACTATGCAATGTTATAATTGTCACAGAGATAGGAAGCTAGAATACTTACGAGTTGAAGAGTCCCCTGTGTCACCAAACGCTGCAGATGCAAATGGTGTTATTCTGGAACACCGCTGTGTACTGAGGACAGCACTATGTTTTGTGTATCTGCATTAAGTGACCGCAGTAAGGTTTCTTCTGGCAGTGTAAACTAGATAGATGCTTTGGCGGTAAAGGTCAGAAGTAGCATAAGGTATCATACCTATCCGCATTGATGAAAAGTTTAACCTTCTCCTTACATCCCCTGTCGAAGCCCAACGAAGATACTAGCCCCAACGGTGCACTTGACGCCCTCGAAGTAACTGGACATCTAGTAGCCCTCAGGGGATTGGTTGCTAGACCATGCGCCAACATCTCAAAGAACAGCTGAACAGCCTAAGCTGAGTATGTTTCACCCTCCTATGCAAAGCAACAATTGTAAGGAATACAGGAAAACTAGTAGAATAACAATATGGCTCGGCACTTTTGGCCCCGGGTCACATCAATGCCACGAGCAGTGAATAGACTCTACGGTATGGCTCTTTTTTTGAGGACACAAATGCTGGGTGATTGAATTAAAATTACAATCCAGGTAGTCCTATGCGGCGGGCGGTGACCTGAGCGCGGCGACGTGCGGGCGCGGCGGCGGACGGCGACTTGAGCGCGGCTAACCTAAGCATCGGCACAGGATATAGCTGGGCGGCGCGGCGCCTCACGGGGAACAGAGGGGGAAAGGAGGCGAGGCGGATGTCATACCGAGGGCGATCCGTGCGTCCGGCGGGGGGGACGGCGTCTTCTCCTTGGATAAGGTGGCGGAGGGGTCGGTGAGGGTGGGGGAGCGCAGGCAGGGCATGAGTCTCGGCCTCTCCTCTCGGGTGTCGACCTCGGCCGGCGGATCAGCGGCCCGAAAACGAAGGCGAGGAGAGAGAGCGGTCCTGATGGGCCAAACGTGACGATCACAATGTCCATCCATGTCTGAATTGTTTTTGCGAGTACTCGGCCCGGGCAATCCACGTGACGCCGGCACAATTCAGCCCAGCTACTTCGCGCAACCCCCGACAGTTTTGTTAGGATTCGGGCCCAGTACGTATTGTAGCGTGATTTATAAACCGGAAATAGTGGAGTTTATTTCTAGATCAAGTCGATCGATCATGTTTTTCGAGCCGCCTTCTTGACAACACGCTAGCGGCATAGCTAACGTCTTCCCCTCCACCGATCCGATCTAGCCTGTCACCACTGATCGGCCTCGATCTCCTCCGGCAACCGAACATGGACATGGAGCGCGCGGACATGGTGGTGGACATCCTCCGCCACCTCCCTCCACGGAGCCTCGCGGCCTCCCGCAGCGTCTGCACGGCCTGGCGCGCCGTGATCGACGACCACCGCCTTCTGCGCGCCGATCTGCTCCCGCTCTCGCCTGACGGCGTCATCTGCGAGACGAGCGAACCGGACGCCCCCAGGCTCTTCTGCCGCCGCTCCACGTCGCCCAACATGACCAGCGCGCTCGACTACGTCAACCTCGACTACGCCGACCTCGACGTCGACCCGATTCTTGATCACTGCAACGGCCTCCTCTTGCTTGATGATAGCATGGTCCTCAATCCCGCCACGCGGCAATGGGTGAAATTGCCCCCGCTGCCGCACTCGCGCACTCTGTCAGGCTGTACGATCTGCCGGCGTGATCGATACCTGGTCTATGATCCTACCGTGTCGCCGCATTACGAAGTGGTGTTGATCCCTCGCATTCCTGTGGGGACTGGTAATAATCATAACTGCTGCTATGACTATGAATCTGTCTCTACAACGGAGTGGCCACCGTCGCCATACATCATCAGTGTGTTCTCATCGAAAACTGGGTGCTGGAAGGAGAGGTCTTACATACGAGAAGGTGACGCTGCTGGAATTGTTGCTGATTTGAAACTTTCGGCGATACCTGCTAGTTTTCTGCACTACTCCGCGTATTGGCGAGGCGCACTCTACGTCACATGGGAATATGCTTTTCTTTTGAGGTGAGCAGCATATCCCTTGGACCATATTAGTTGACTCAGCATTGTCAAAATTTAGACGAACCTATATACTAAATAGCGTCTAGATTCATCCAAATCTAGACAATGTTGAGTCAACTAATATGGATCGGAGGGAGTAGTACCTTAGATGATTTGATTATTGTTTTTTTACTTTCTCTCACGATTAATTCGGTTTATTTATAATTTATTAGTGGTGACATGATTCTTGCAGAATAAACTTGCTGAATGATGATAAGTACCAAGTAATTAAATTACCACAAGGAAATGAAAGAACACATCTTCGTCTAGGCAAATCAAAGAACGGGGTGTATTGTTCATTGCTCCATGGAGGATGCATTTGTGAAGTTTGGTTCCTTGACGAATCACGGGGCCAAATGAACTGGGTGTTGAAGAATGAAATAAATCTTGAGTCTGTACAAGCAAAATTTCCAGTTGTTGCCGACGGACCATGGGACGTGCAGTCGTTTGATGAGATGGAGTGGTTATTGAAGAATGGCGCCAATTTCAAGGCTACGGATGAAAACAACAAAGCACTAGTACAGGATGATTTTGAATGGGACTCCGATGATGAAAATGTTGTTAGCACCGCAGACTGGCCTAGAGAGTGTTGTGGCTCTGGCTCTCGTTTTTATCGATGTCTTGGATTCCATCCTTACAAAGAAATTGTCTTGTTTCATAATGGATCTAACAAAACATTTGCCTACCATTTCAATAGCTCAAAGATGCGATTCTTGGGCATGATGTGGATTTATCACGAAGAAATAGAAGCATCGTTTGCATACACCCCATGTTGGACAAGGGATTTACCCGGAAGCAACTAATGCCAACATATGGCATAGGTGACCCTCAAAAAAAATATGGCATATGCGTGTTTGGTTTGCAATGGCCCCTCTGCCCTTTTATTATCTCATATTAAGTGCTTAATGCCATTTCTTGTACACACCTGTCCGTACAGGTGCCCCTTTTTTTTACTACATTGTGTAGCGGTGTTTCTATGCATGGGATATGCTGCCCTAGCAAAAAAAAAAGGTTAATGACCACATTTTATCGTTTCAAATTATTCCAAAACTGTCCTTAATCTTAATTGCTTGATCTGTCGGTTATACGACATGCCAACACATGAACGAAATCTTTCTATGCAGCCTCACCCACACCAATACGTTTGAAAACAAAGAGTATTGGTTTGCACGAGCCTTTCGGCAGCGCAGAAGTGTGAGGCCGAAGATGTGCACTGGGCGTTGCTCGTGGTGGAGGGCACCATCGACCGCGAGCGGAAGGAGGCCGACGAGCTCGCGTGGGAGCAGCAGGCCCCCCTCATGCAGAGGGAGGCCATGGAGCGGCAGTTGGTGGAGCGCACATGCCAAATCAAGCAGGAGTTCACCGTGCTCTCCTCCTCGTGAGCTCACCGCAGCGTCGCAACCGTGCCCTTGGCTACAATGGGGCCTCCCGAAGCGCATTTTGGTCACACTATGGTAGGATACGGCGGAAATGAACTTTTGGCGCAGTTTCAATGTAAATATGCTCATACTATCGTTTATGAACTCGAGTGTGGTTGTGAAAAAAATCATGTGAATGGTTTTTTATAAATTTTCAATTTGTAATACATTTTCTATTCTTTCACGAGCAATATAAATGAGTTTTTAGTCCATGCGTACGTTGTCGGTTACAGTTGCTCTTATATTTCTATAAGAGCATCTCTAGCAGTTACCATAAAAGAGGAAAAACTGAAAAATAACCGCCTTTTAAGGGTTCAGTTCCAAAAATGACGCCGATCAGTTATTGAAAATGGGCCGATCCGAAAAACTTTTTTATGGGCCACGCAAAAAACCGCACTTCGGCCTGTGTATTCACGGGCTGGGAGGGTGACGTGGACACCGCACCCGCACAAAACATGCGCTAAAGTTTCACCTTCCCACCCGCTTCCTCTCCCCTTTCCGCGCACCACCACAAGCCTCCATTTCCGTCGCTGCCAGATTCAGCCAAATCCGCCAATGCGGAGCTCCCTCAGTTGCCCCGCATCCTGCCCCCACTTTCTCCCTCGCTTTCGTGGTCCGCCCGCTGCCACGCCGTCCGAATTGGGGATGAACTCGACCCAGGAGTTCAACGAGGTCGATATGTCCAATTCTTCCTCCTTGGATGAGTCCGACATCGAGGATCTGCTCCACGAGAACGATGACAGTGAGATCCTCGCCATCAAGGAGTTGGAGGACCATGCACGGCTGCTGGGTCGGAGGTGCGGCTCGGTGATGGGCCGCACGTACATCCAGCTGAACCGCGCCCTCGGCCACGCTATTCTCATGGACGACTACTTCGCAGAGGCACCGACATACCCAGCTCATCTATTCTGTATGAGGTTTCATATGTGGCATAGTTTGTTCATGAAAATTGTCGAGGCAAACTCGAACTACTTCAAGAAACATAGAAATGCCGCCAGCGAGATGGGTTTTAGTTCCTACCAAAAAAATCTGCTTCCGTGAGGTTGATTGCATATGGGGTCCCTGCGGATTACATCGATGGGTATCTTCGAATTGGTGAAGACACAAACACCAAATCCGTGCGTAGGTTTGCTAGGATGATTATCAAGTTGTTCGACCCAACCTATCTACGAGCACCCAATGAAGAAGATACTAAAAGATTGATGGAGAAAAATAAGAAAAGGGGTTGGCCGGGAATGCTAGGTAGTGTTGATTGTATGCATTAGACATGGAAAAAATGTCAAAAGACATGTCATGGCATATAGTGTGTGAAAAGCAAAAATCCTACAATTGTGCTTCAGGCCGTGGCATCACAAGATTTGGCATTGTTTTTTGGATTGCCGGGAACACTCAATGACATTAATGTGTTACATAGATCTCATTTATTTGCAAAACTAGCAACTAGAGATGCCCCCACTTGCAATTACAAAGTTGGGAATAATGAATATACAATGGGATAATATCTAGCCTATGACATTTATCTGGAATGGTCAACTTTTGTCAAATCTGTCAAGGATCCTCAAGATAACATAGATTTTTTTTGCCAAGGCACAAGAGGCAGCCCGCAAGGACATTGAGAGAGCATTCGGTGCTTTTTGTCGTGGTATTGCCGACGAGTACGCCATGGAGGGGTCCTCACAGTGCGTGTTTAGAGACGTGGGGTAAGGCGCACGGTTGACGGGTACGAGGTAACACAGCTTACCCAGGTTTAGATCCCACAACGGTGGCGGAATCCTACTCCTGCTATAAATCACTATAATGGCAATACGCCGAGTTATAGAGATTAGGTTCGCTGTGCGAGGTGACTAGAAAGTCTAGGTTGTCGTTTTAAGTTGTGCCCTAAAGGCTCCCATAGGCCCGACTTATATAGTCGTCAGGTCCTAGGGTTACATGGAAAAGTCATAGCCGGACAGGTTACAGAGTTCTACACCGTCTATTACTAGTCTTGTGTATCTTGCACTCCAAGGCTCCGGGTACGCTGGTGACTCCACCATAGCCTTCCTTTATCCGGCATGGGCCTCCCTTCTGGATCCACCTACCTGGGCCGCCCAGTAGGCCATAGGCCATGCTACCGACTATGGGTCACCCGGGTTAGTCGGATAAGAGACATGCTATGTGTAACACCCTCAGAATCGGCCCTATGCAAGTTTTAGCGAAACTCGCCAAACCCGCATAGAAACGATTCGAAGGTGCCCACCAGGCACTTTCGTGCGGGTGGAAAACAAAGTAATAACATTACACAACAGTCCTCGATGGGACCCACAGAACAGATATATACAACAGCGACTCAAAGAGTCAAGAATACAGATATACAATACAAAGATCCAAATCACCTGAAAACGATAGAGCGTCCAGCTACGGACAAGATGCAAATGGGGCTAAGAGCCCTGAAGAATAACCAATGGCGTCCATAACCCTGCCCAGGCCAAGCCGGAAGGGTAACCCTGCTAACGACGTCGATCTCAAAACCTGCTTAAACAAAAGGGGTGCCGACAAAAGGCAAAGGAAAAGAGAGAGCGGTCAGTACTGAGGCCAGTACACGGTGAGGCTAGAATTCGGCGGTCCTCGCCTACATAGGTATGGTGGACTGAAGCGGCAACGGCAACATGCACTAAACAACCTATAGAGACTCGATACAACTGGCGGCTATCAGAGAGGGGGGTAAGAAAGACCTATTCGGACCCAACCTGGTGCTACCATCAAACAAACCCATCCTGGTGTTTCCCCCTCGAGACCAAACGAGGAAGTCAACCGAGGAACTCACACAGTTGGCAGTTTTATTTATTCGGTTATCGTTGCAGTAATTACTAGTCAGGTATAGATAATCATCCTGATAAAATAAGCAGTGGGCCGTTTTAGTTAACCATTCCGTTGTAGTTGCAACACTTACTAGTCAGATACAAATAGCATGAGATATCCCAAAACGCAGCAGTTGTTGGTACTTTTATTTAGCCATTCCGTTGCAGTGAAGCTGATTACTAGTCAAATATAGATATAAGTCAGATTATAACAGTAAACTTTAGTTATAGTTGTCTATGATCAAGCACTGCGCTCCAAGTCGTCCATAACCGCGGACACGGCTTCTCGAAAAGATTTAACCCTGCAGGGGTGCACCAAAGTATCCACAAGCACTTCAACCCTTTTTGCCAGATCAGTTAACATACACCCATCGGTATGTCGGCGGGGCCTAAGTCACGACGTTTTCAGACCCAAAGCAAGCACGGGGGGCCACCCCACTAAGTACACCCACAACGAAGTCGGCCGGTCTCCGAGACGGACTCAGAGTTTGCGTCAGTGGCTGTAAACGACAGCAAATTCCAAAACTGGGACTGTCGATACCGCGAAAACACTCCGCTTCCTAAACAGTACAGCGTGCTCCTCACACAATCGTAAATAAAGCAGTAAAGCATGGCATAGGTACAGGATAGTAAATAAAACTTCAAACTAGTTGTGGCCCCTAGTACAATACTTTGAAATCAGGTACTAATCGATGGGGGGCCCATATCTCCCCACCTATGGTTAGCGCGCTCGATCTCGGAACAGGTGTCAAGAACTCGGGGTCCTACGGGACACAAGTGGGCGGTCGGAAACCAGATATTATCTATCACCCACCGGTGCCTCTGCTTACCTACTTCAATTTTAGTTGTTAAACAGTAATTAAAGCGAACGAAAAGTAAAGCCATGATCATCTCCAACAACAACATGCGGCACTTCTCCAACAACTGTGGGACTTGATGACACGCAACAGCACTTGAGCGAGCGACTACGGCGCGCGGGTCCAACTATCTACCAAACAACAGGTAATAGGAGGTGTCCAAGGCAATATAAGGCTGCAAGGAATATCACGGGTACGAAAACTAGAGCATCGCAACACAGATAGCAATAGATCAACAGGAGGAAATAAAGACTAGAAAAGTAAGATAGGTAGAAAGGGGGAGATGCTCGCCTGAAAACATTGTCGAAGGTTCAACCGAAGATCGGGTCGACACTCGCATCAACTCAACGGCCTTATCCGCGAAGAAGCAAAACGCTAGAAGAAACACCGGATGCAATATTTAATACTATGGCAAAAGATTGGGCATGATGCATGTATGATGCATGACATGGCAGAGGTGCAATGCAATTAGGCAAGATTAAGCGGAACCGGGGTCCCGACAATTAAATATATGGTTCTAGTTGTTTAGATACCCCGCATTTTAAATGTTGATTATCAAGGCAGAATATATCACCGGTTCGCTACACAAATTTAAATGAGGACAATATGAGACTAGATTTGCCCGCATATGGGCCCCATATTTAATTAGAGATGAATCGGCATAAGGCCCCAAACCACAGACAAGTATGCATGCATGAACAATTCAATATGCAACAAGTTTTATATTTAGCATTTATAAAATAGGGGCTCGGGAAAAGGTTCACACATTAGAGGTCGAAGATCTTGGTCCGGGGGTTCGGGGTCGGTCTCAGGGTTCGACGGGATCAGTCTCGGCGGGAAGGTTCTCGAACAACGGGGCAGATCTTGTCGCATCCGGGTCCTCGGCGGACTCGGCGTCCGGAAAGGAGTACTTGGTTCGGTGTCGGGGGCGCATCGGGTATTTCTGGGTCGGTGTCGATCTTGTCGTTGCGACGATCTTGTCGGGTCCGTGTATCGGGGCAGACTTGGTGTTCGGGGAAGAAGAACTTGGCGCGCCAGGGTTCGGCCTTCGGCTCTTCGGATTTGGTCACGGCTCCGGGGTACATGAAGGATATCTTGCCGATCCAGCGTCGTTCCCTCCGATGTCCAAGTTGAATTTCTCGCCGCTCTCCGTTATAGATGTCGAACTTCAAGGGTCGATGTTTGTTTGTTCTTTGAGGACGCTCTTGTCGGAAGTCGGGCGCGAGGTTGATCTTGGTGGTTTTTGATTCATTCTCTGGCTTGCAACTTGTACCTTCTGATCAAACTTCACATATAAAGGAGACTGACGCCAACGAAGCAAAACAGAACACGCAAGAAGATCAAGGCGTCGATGATCCCGGGACAGCGCTCGGTGAGGTTGACGAGGCCGCGATGCTCGGCAGGTAGAAGAGACAGGGAGGGGCCCCTGACAGCGGACAGGAAAAGCCCCGGCAACGCCCCGCAGAAACGACGGCGACGGGCCCGCGAGAAGCAGGAGGTGCCGGTGGCGGTTGGAGAGGGTCGGCGCTGGGCGGCGCGGGTCTGGGCGATGGCGGCGCGCGGGGCCCGCACGGAGGGGCGCTTGAGGGGAGCCGCGACGGTGGGGCGAAGGGGCGGCAGCGGCGGTGCCCACCGGTGGCGGGGAGACGCGGCGGCGGGGACGCAGGGGGAGCAGAGGCGAGGAGGGGCGGCCTGGCGGCGGACCGAGCGCGGCGTCGCCGGCGGGAGAGGAGCTCGAGGGGGAGCGGGCGCGGGGTCGGTGGAGGAGGCCGGAGCGAGGCACGCGGGTGGCGGCGGCTCGCCGAAGGCGGGGAGAGCGGCGGAGGGGGGAGCGGCCGGCAAGACGCAGAGGGGGCGAGGCGGTTGGCCGGTGAGGTGGAGGCCGGCGCAGCGAGCGGCGGAGGCGGGGAGGAAGGGCCGACCTCGGGGAGGAGCGGCCGCGGGGCGGGCGCGGACGCGGCGGAGGGAGAGGAGGCCGGAGGCTAGGGTGAGCGGGGAGGTGGCTTGGCGGCTCGCCGAAGGGGGAGGAGAGAGCAGGCGCAGGCGGAAGGAGGGCGCGGCGGCGGGGCAGGAGGAGCCCGACGCGGGAGGTGGGGGAGAGAGGAAGAAGGGAGGTGGGGGGATCGCGCGAGGTAGGTGGGGAGGGCGTGAGCGGCGCGTTGGGGTGGGAAGGCGGCCAGGTGGGGCGATGGGCCAAGGCGTGGGACCCGCGGGTGGGGCTGGACGCGGTTTGACCGCGTGGGGAGGGCTGGTGGCGTGTGAGTGGAGGGAGTGGGTTGTGGGGGTGGCAGGCGGGTGGGTGGGTGTGGGTTTGGGTGGTGTGTGTGGGATGGATGAGGTGGCGGCACCGGATAGGATAGGGGAAGAGGGGAGGTGAGGTGTCGAGAGGGGGTTGGTTGGGGTGAGGTGGAGGGGTGCTGGGTAGGTTAGGACTGGGTAGCTTTAGGATTTTGGGTGGACCGTTTTATTCTGGGGGTGGTCGTCCGGGTCGAATCGGCCCGTTCGACTGCCCCCCTAAAATAATTAAATATTTGGTTTATTCAAACAGGGCTTTTGCAAACCGATAGCAGACAAAACAAAATAATCCGGAGACCCGGGTTTGCGTGTTGAACAAAGACGGGGCGTTTAGAAAACAAAAATAGGTTTTTCGAAAATAGTTTTATGCAAGCAAATGCAAGATGATGACGATGCTCAAATGCAATGTGGCATGATGACATGAGCATGCGGTCATGATGATGCAATGCACAAAATCAACGCGATTTTCTAGTAGTGGTTTTACGGGATGCCACAATTCGACACCACTAACAATGGATCTCGCCCTCGAGATCCGCCTCATGGTACCGGAAAGAAGGACGGCGATCTGCATATTCTCGCTTCGTGTAGTTCTTCGCGACACCACTAACAATGGTTCATTCTCCGTCTTGAAATCGGCGATACCACCAACAAAGGGTCGTTGATCCTGTTCGTCAAGAGAACACTCCGGATAAACAACAGACGAAGTTAAAGGTAAGGACACCTCTAACTTCCATGGAAGGAGTAGAATTGCACCGATCCACCATTCAATATACAAAGCAAATGATAAGAGTAGTGGTATGGTCGCGACTCCATCCCGCACTCAAAGCATTACCATGTACACGAATAGACAGATTATGCAACCAACCCTCAGGATTCAGACTGAAGATCTCGACAAGCGAGGTTCGGAAACAAAGGAGTGATGCAGACTCTGCATCGGATCTGGCGTAGAGGATGTCGTCGCGTCGGAAAACATCGGAAGGCACAAACAAAGAACAAAGAATGGCACCACAGATAAAGGATCACTCAGATAGCATGAAGACCAGATGTAGCAACACCATTACCGAAGGAGGAAGCGAAACCCTGAAGGTACGACGGAACCCAGCCACGAGAAATCCTGGACTTGAAGAAAGGTAAGAGAGAGTGGATTCAAAACACGTAGAGGTAAGAGGAGAATAGCAGAGGGTAAGGAGTAAATTCAGACCTAATCAGATCTATCCAACCGATTTTGCAAAAATAGTTTTGACACTCTACTTCGGCCGTTAGCTAGGTTATCCTACAGGCTGGACTTGTGGGGTATCGCAACTGCTGAGCTCTGATACCACTCTGTAACACCCTCAGAATCGGCCCTATGCAAGTTTTAGCGAAACTCGCCAAACCCGCATAGATACGATTCGAAGGTGCCCACCAGGCACTTTCGTGCGGGTGGAAAACGAAGTAATAACATTACACAACAGTCCTCGATGGGACCCACAGAACAGATATATACAACAGCGACTTAAAGAGTCAAGAATACAGATATACAATACAAAGATCCAAATCACCTGAAAACGATAGAGCGTCCAGCTACGGACAAGATGCAAATGGGGCTAAGAGCCCTGAAGAATAACCAATGGCGTCCATAACCCTGCCCAGGCCAAGCCGGAAGGGTAACCCTACTAACGACGTCGATCTCAAAACCTGCTTAAACAAAAGGGGTGCCGACAAAAGGCAAAGGAAAAGAGAGAGCGGTCAGTAATGAGGCCAGTACACGGCGAGGCTAGAATTCGACGGTCCTCGCCTACATAGGTATGGTGTACTGAAGCGGCAGCGGCAACATGCACTAAACAACCTATAGAGACTCGATACAACTGGCGGCTATTAGACAGGGGGGTAAGAAAGACCTATTCGGACCCAACCTGGTGCTACCATCAAACAAACCCATCCTGGTGTTTCCCCCTCGAGACCAAACGAGGAAGTCAACCGAGGAACTCACACAGTTGGCAGTTTTATTTATTCGGTTATCGTTGCAGTAATTACTAGTCAGGTATAGATAATCATCCTGATAAAATAAGCAGTGGGCCGTTTTAGTTAACCATTCCGTTGTAGTTGCAACACTTACTAGTCAGATACAAATAGCATGAGATATCCCAAAACCCAGCAGTTATTGGTACTTTTATTTAGCCATTCCGTTGCAGTGAAGCTGATTACTAGTCAAATATAGATATAAGTCAGATTATAACAGTAAACTTTAGTTATAGTTGTCTATGATCAAGCACTGCGCTCCAAGTCGTCCATAACCGCGGACACGGCTTCTCAAAAAGATTTAACCCTGCAGGGGTGCACCAAAGTATCCACAAGCACTTCGACCCTTTTTGCCAGATCAGTTAACATACACCCATCGGTATGTCGGCGGGGCCTAAGTCACGACGTTTCCAGACCCAAAGCAAGCACGGGGGGCCACCCCACTAAGTACACCCGCAACGAAGTCGGCCGGTCTCCGAGACAGATTCAGGGTTTGCGTCAGTGGCTGTAAACGACAGCAAATCCCAAAACTGGGACTGTCGATACCGCGAAAACACTCCGCTTCCTAAACAGTACAGCGTGCTCCTCACACAATCGTAAATAAAGCAGTAAAGCATGGCATAGGTACAGGATAGTAAATAAAACCTCAAACTAGTTGTGGCCCCCAGTACAATACTTTGAAATCAGGTACTAATCGATGGGGGGGCCATATCTCCCCACCTGTGGTTAGCGCGCTCGATCTCGGAACAGGTGTCAAGAACTCGGGGTCCTACGGGACACAAGTGGGCGGTCGGAAACCAGATATTATCTATCACCCACCGGTGCCTCTGCTTACCTACTTCAATTTTAGTTGTTAAACAGTAATTAAAGCGAACGAAAAGTAAAGCCATGATCATCTCCAACAACAACATGCGGCACTTCTCCAACAACTGTGGGACTTGATGACACACAACAGCACTTGAGCGAGTGACAACAGCGCGCGGGTCCAACTATCTACCAAACAACAGGTAATAGGAGGTGTCCAAGGCAATATAAGGCTGCAAGGAATATCACGGGTACGAAAACTAGAGCATCGCAACACAGATAGCAATAGATCAACAGGAGGAAATAAAGACTAGAAAAGTAAGATAGGTAGAAAGGGGGAGATGCTCGCCTGAAAACATTGTCGAAGGTTCAACCGAAGATCGGGTCGACACTCGCATCAACTCAAAGGCCTTATCCGCGAAGAAGCAAAACGCTAGAAGAAACACCATATGCAATATTTAATACTACGGCAAAAGATCGGGCATGATGCATGTATGATGCATGACATGGCAGAGGTGCAATGCAATTAGGCAAGATTAAGCGGAACCGGGGTCCCGACAATTAAATATATGGTTCTAGTTGTTTAGATACCCCGCATTTTAAATGTTGTTTATCAAGGCAGAATATATCACCGGTTCGCTACACAAATTTAAATGAGGACAATATGAGACTAGATTTGCCCGCATATGGGCCCCATATTTAATTAGAGGTGAATCGGCATAAGGCCCCAAACCACAGACAAGTATGCATGCATGAACAATTCAATATGCAACAAGTTTTATATTTAGCATTTATAAAATAGGGGCTCGGAAAAAGGTTCACACATTAGAGGTCGAAGATCTTGGTCCGGGGGTTCGGCGTCGGTCTCAGGGTTCGACGAGATCGGTCTCGGCGGGAACGTTCTCGAACAACGGGGCAGATCTTGTCGCATCCGGGTCCTCGGCGGACTCGGCGTCCGGAAAGGATTACTTGGTTCGGTGTCGGGGGCGCATCGGGTATTTCCGGGTCGGTGTCGATCTTGTCGTTGCGACGATCTTGTCGGGTCCGTGTATCGGGGCGGACTTGGTGTTCGGGGAAGAAGAACTTGGCGCGCCAGGGTTCGGCCTTCGGCTCTTCGGATTTGGTCACGGCTCCGGGGTACATGAAGGAGATCTTGCCGATCCAGCGTCGTTCCCTCCGATGTCCAAGTTGAATTTCTCGCCGCTCTCCGTTATAGATGTCGAACTTCAAGGGTCGATGCTGGTTTGTTCTTTGAGGACGCTCTTGTCGGAAGTCGGGCGCGAGGTTGATATTGGTGGTTTTTGATTCATTCTCTGGCTTGCAACTTGTACCTTCTGATCAAACTTCACATATAAAGGAGACTGACGCCAACGAAGCAAAACAGAACACGCAAGAAGATCAAGGCGTCGATGATCCCGGGACAGCGCTCGGTGAGGTTGACGAGGCCGCGATGCTCGGCAGGTAGAAGAGACAGGGAGGGGCCCCTGACAGCGGACAGGAAAAGCCCCGGCAACGCCCCGCAGAAACGACGGCGACGGGCCCGCGAGAAGCAGGAGGCGCCGACGGCGGTTGGAGAGGGTCGGCGCTGGACGGCGCGGGTCTGGGCGATGGCGGCGCGCGGGGCCCTCACGGAGGGGCGCTGGAGGGGAGCCGCGACTGCGGGGCGAAGGGGCGGCAGCGGCGGTGCCCACCGGTGGCGGGGAGACGCGGCGGCGGGGACGCGGGGGGAGCAGAGGCGAGGAGGGGCGGCCTGGCGGCGGACCGAGCGCGGCGTCGCCGGCGGGAGAGGAGCTCGAGGGGGAGCGGGCGCGGGGTCGGTGGAGGAGGCCGGAGCGAGGCACGCGGGTGGCGACGGCTCGCCGGAGGCGGGGAGAGCGGCGGAGGGGGGAGCGGCCGGCGAGACGCAGAGGGGGCGAGGCGGTTGGCCGGCGAGGTGGAGGGCGGCGCAGCGAGCGGCGGAGGCGGGGAGGAAGGGCCGAGCTCGGGGAGGAGCGGCCGCGGGACGGGCGCGGACGCGGCGGAGGGAGAGGAGGCTAGGGTGAGCGGGGAGGTGGCTTGGCGGCTCGCCGGAGGGGGAGGAGAGAGCAGGCGCAGGCGGAAGGAGGGCGCGGCGGCGGGGCAGGAGGAGCCCGACGCGGGAGGTGGGGGAGAGAGGAAGAAGGGAGGTGGGGGATCGCGCGAGGTAGGTGGGGAGGGCGTGAGCGGCGCGTCGGGGTGGGAAGGCGGCCAGGGGAGGTGGGTCGGTGGGCCAAGGCGTGGGACCCGCGGGTGGGGCTGGACGCGGTTTGACCGCGTGGGGAGGGCTGGTGGCGTGTGAGTGGAGGGAGTGGGCTGTGGGGGTGGCAGGCGGGTAGGTGGGTGTGGGTTTGGGTGGTGTGTGTGGGATGGATGAGGTGGCGGCACCAGATAGGATAGGGGAAGAGGGGAGGTGGAGGTGTCGAGAGGGGGTTGGTTGGGGTGAGGTGGAGGGGGGCTGGGTAGGTTAGGACTGGGTAGCTTTAGGATTTTGGGTGGACCGTTTTATTCTGGGGGTGGTCGTCCGGGTCGAATCGGCCCGTTCGACTGCCCCCCTAAAATAATTAAATATTTTGTTTATTTCAAACAGGGATTTTGCAAACCGATAGCAGACAAAACAAAATAATCCGGAGACCCGGGTTTGCGTGTTGAACAAAGACGGGGCGTTTAGAAAACAAAAATAGGTTTTTCGAAAATAGTTTTATGCAAGCAAATGCAAGATGATGACGATGCTCAAATGCAATGTGGCATGATGACATGAGCATGCGGTCATGATGATGCAATGCACAAAATCAACGCGATTTTCTAGTAGTGGTTTTACGAGATGCCACAATTCGACACCACTAACAATGGATCTCGCCCTCGAGATCCGCCTCATGGTACCGGAAAGAAGGACGGCGATCTGCATCTTCTCGCTTCGTGTAGATCTTCGCGACACCACTAACAATGGTTCATTCTCCGTCTTGAAATCAGCGACACCACCAACAAAGGGTTGTTGATCCTGTTCGTCAAGAGAACACTCCGGATAAACAACAGACGAAGTTAAAGGTAAGGACACCTCTAACTTCCATGGAAGGAGTAGAATTGCACCGATCCACCATTCAATATACAAAGCAAATGATAAGAGTAGTGGTATGGTCGCGACTCCATCCCGCACTCAAAGCATTACCATGTACACGAATAGACAGATTATGCAACCAACCCTCAGGATTCAGACTGAAGATCTCGACAAGCGAGGTTCAGAAACAAAGGAGTGATGCAGACTCTGCATCGGATCTGGCGTAGAGGATGTCGTCGCGTCGGAAAACACCGGAAGGCACAAACAAAGAACAAAGAATGGCACCACAGATAAAGGATCACTCAGATAGCATGAAGACCAGATGTAGCAACACCGTTACCGAAGGAGGAAGCGAAACCCTGAAGGTACGAAGGAACCCAGCCACGAGAAATCCTGGACTTGAAGAAAGGTAAGAGAGAGTGGATTCAAAACACGGAGAGGTAAGAGGAGAATAGCAGAGGGTAAGGAGTAAATTCAGACCTAATCAGATCTATCCAACCGATTTTGCAAAAATAGTTTTGACACTCTACTTCGGCCGTTAGCTAGGTTATCCTACAGGCTGGACTTGTGGGGTATCGCAACTGCTGAGCTCTGATACCACTCTGTAACACCCTCAGAATCGGCCCTATGCAAGTTTTAGCGAAACTCGCCAAACCCGCATAGAAACGATTCGAAGGTGCCCACCAGGCACTTTCGTGCGGGTGCAAGTCTACTTCTTTACCGCCAAACATGAAGCCGGACACAGTAGGGAGGAGCTTAGAAACTGCGGCACCATAAGCTTCAAGATCTGTCCTGGCCGGCGGTTCCCCGACATCGTCGGCCACGAGTCATGCAAAAAATGGCAGCGGACGTTCTTCTATGGCCCCGATATTCCTTTGGCGGGACGACAAGTAACGTATCCGGACTTCGTGGATGGAGCCGCCGCCGAAGTTCCCACATGGCGGTCTCATGCCTCTCTTCCCTCCGACCTCAACGCTTCTTGCGCAATAAGGCGGATCGAGTGGTTCATAGAGACGGGTCTGGCCGGCTTGGACCTAGCCATGTGCTGGTTCATCAGGCGGATCCAAGCTCTGCAGCACCGTACGAAGCTTATGCACGAGTACACCGGCGACCGAAGGGATACCCTCCGTATCTCCGAGGACAACTTCTCGAGTGACTCCGTCAAGTTCCGCCTTAAGGACATCGTCAAAGTGAAGGACAAGAAGCGTGGCTTCACCCTCACCTACGACATGTTCGTAGACGGAAAGTGCCCAAAGGTAGGTATTTATTTTCCGTGTATGACATTGCTCCAGTTTTTCCGTCTTGCCAATATCATCTTGTCTAACACGATGATTTCTCACTTAACAGCTTAGCGATCTAGAGGAGGGCAACCTGGCCGCCCAAATCTACAAACCCAAGATGAAGGAAGTCATGGTCGTGTCCGACGATGATGCCCCGTTGGCGCGAAAGCGGAAGAGCTCCACCTCTGACGCTGCCGACGGAGGCAAGAAGAAGAAGACGGAGGGTGGAGCCTCCAAAAAGAGTACTGCCGCCCTGGAGGCGGAAAAGAAGAAAGCCACTGGGATGTTTGCCAAAGCGCCTCCCCTAGTGTAAGCTTCTTATTCTCCGACATTGTCTTGTTTATCTGTCTTATTCCTGTACTTATGCATTTTGCACGTTTCAGGAAGAAAGCCACAACCAGCCTCAAGAAGTCCTTCAAGACTCTTGGGGCTTCTAAAATATTAAAGATATGCTGCATCGCGACTCTTCCCCCGCCATCGCCCCTGCTACTCCTGCCGGCAAGCCCTCCTCCGCTCCGACAAGCTCCCAAGTATAGGAGGCACCAGGCCCTTCCGCTATGGAAGTGGATTCTGGCGCCTCTACCGAACTCGTAGTTGTCGGCGAGCAGGCGACGCAGGAGAGCGCTGCTCTTCAATTGGCTGAAGCTCCGGCTAAGGATGCCATCGGTAGCGGCAAGGCGGTGGTGGGTGCTGGTACTTCTGCCGAAGGCGGCGCCTCTACTCCCCAGAAACCCTTTGAATTACCGAAGATTGTTTACCCGGTGCTTACGCCGGGTAGCACAACTATGGTTCCTGGAGGAGTGCCGTCATCTCCGACGTGCGGTCTTGAGGAGCTACTCCGTCAAGCAGACATCTTGCGAAGTAACAGCGTTTCCTTTGGCAAGCTGCTGGCCGAGAGTGCTACAAACCTCAAGATCATCGCACTTGTAAGTTTTACTTTACCTTTTGCATTTCATATGAGTATCCCACTGTAGCCCCCGAGGATCTAGACGGAAAACCATTGGCTTTGCATCTATATGCTCTAAGAGTGACTAAGTTAGAAAAAACTCTCACTGTAGCCCCCAAGCATTTTGATGAAATGAATTATTCCGACTAGATGCTTTAAGAGTAGCATACACAGTGTTCATAATTTTAAGTGTTGTATCCCCCAAGCCTCTAGTTGTAACTGAATTAGTTCCGACTAGATACTTAAAGAAAAGCTAAGCATTTTCCAAGTTAAAACTTTATACTGTAGCCCCCAAGCTTCTAGTTGAGAACCGAAGTAGCTCCGACTAGATGCTTAAAGAAAATCTAAGCATATTGCTAAGTTAAAATCTCTCGCTGTAGCCCCCGAGCATCTAAGTGGAAAATTTCCGACTAGAGGCTCTAAGCAGACTAAACAACGGCTTGACTTTTGTGTTTGTTTCCACAGAACGAGAATGCTCGGAGGGGCATGGACAATGATAAGTACCAGAAGATGCGCGTGGACCTTGACGCTGAAAAGGGTAAAACTGCCATCTTGAAGGAACAGATCATCAAAAACAAGAGTCTGTTTTCTTTTTGCGCACTTCCGTCTTAATTTCGTGCCTTCCTTCTTCGAGTACTCACGGTGTACTTTGTTTTCTCTGACTTGCAGAGCATGTCGCCAAGGCCAAGGATATTGTCGAGCAGTCCAAGCACATCTAGCAGCTGGACATCGAGAACAAGATCCTTAAGAAGGAGAGGGAATAAATGTTGAAGATGCACGAGGATTCCATGAAAGCCCTGCAGGACTCCGCCTCCGTGGAGATCAATCGCTTGAAGGAGGAGCTTGCGATCCTAAAGGATCAGAAGCAAGCTGCCGATGAGCAAAACCTTCGCCATAGCGAGGCGTTTAAGCTCCTCCAAAAAGAGAAGGAATCCTTGGCGGACGTCGTCTGGCAGGCTAAGGCCAGCATCTTCAGTAAGTGTTCTCCGCCTTGTAGTTCTGTAGTCTAGATACTTAGAATTTTAGAACTCATGCGATCGTTGTCGGAATTTTCAACGCCCATGGGTTTAACCCGCTCGCCTCCTTCGGACAAGGAATGCATGATTCTTGCCGGCAACTTCATCAACACCGCCATCACCCAAGCCAAGGAGATCGCCAAGCCCCTCCAAATTTATATCAAGGCCTCCGACTCCGTGGTGAAGTACTTGGAGATTCTGCGCCGAGCCCCCGAGCGTGTCGCGAGCTGGAAAGCTTCATGTGCACGGGCTGGCGCAAGGATGGTGTTTTCCATGGTGAAGGCACACTATGAAGGTGCCGACATCGACACGGTGACATCTGGTATCCCCGACGTGGATGATGACGGCAAGGAGATCGATCACGAAGCCATCCTGTCATCACTCGCGGGCTATGACACCAGGGTTGCCGAGTTGGTGGACGTCGACGTCTTCGTGCCCAGGAACTTTCTTGACAACGCCGACCCCAAATCCTCCGAGTCTCCTCACATTGGTGACGTTGAAGGTGAATCTTCGGCTGGTGATGATGCTGCCTCCAAGTCCCCTGCACCCAAGGAGTGAAAAACACTTTGTAATTCTTGTTTCACCTCTAGAGTGTGCATTGAAAAAAAACTTGGTGATGTAATCTTAAGGCGGAAAACAGTGGTTGTCGTATCCTGCTACTTAAGAATTAATGCCCAGTATGTATATATTGTTTAAGCAAGTGCTGGCTTATCCGTTACTCTGATTCTTATGCTTGACTTTTCGTGAGTCGGAAGACTCATTGTCGGAACCATGCGCTTAGGTGATGATGCCCAATGGCACCGTCAATAACCTGAGCACAAAATCGCCGACAATAAGTGTCAAAAGTCACTACTCCAGAATCCACATAAAAACAACAAAGAACGTGTAGACCAGAAAACTTAAGCTAACGCCCGTAGGCGGAATTTTCACAAGTGCAATCGCAAAGCTTGTGCATAAAGGTTTATATGATCCAAAAATGAACACTAAAGGAGGTAAAAGACTCAGCAGTATGAGTGAACCAAAGAGCTTTATTTCATTGATCATATAATAGGTACACGATTAGATAAAAAATGCTAAGTGTAGAAAGGACGTAGTTGTGCTATGTTCCATGGCCAATCAAGCTCCGGGTAGTCATCATCCGGGTCACGTCGCTTACGCTTATGATCCTCGTTGGGTCTATCCTTGAGTTCACGATTGTCGACAAGGTAGTAAGACCCACTGAGCAGCGCCTTGCTTATGATGAACGGTCCTTCCCATGGCGGGGATAGTTTGTGTGACTTTTTCTGCTTAAGTCGGAGCACTAAATCCCCCTCTTTAAACGAGCGATGTCGAACGCGGTGACTATGGTAGCTGCGTAGCTTCTGCTGGTAGATGGCGGATCTTTGGCATGCCAAAACACGCTCCTCCTCGAGAAGGTCCACATCTAGGCGTCTGGATTCTTCAGCGTCATCTTCTTCATAGGCGGCAACTCTTGGTGCATCGTGGAGGATGTCGGAAGGTAGGATAGCTTCTGCTCCATATACCATGAAGTAAGGGGTGTAGCCGGTGGATCTGTTGGGTGTAGTTCGTAAACTCCACAGCACAGATGATAATTCTTCCGCCCAGGCTCCAGCTGCTCTATGTAGCGGTGCCTCAAGACGTGGCTTGATTCCCTGCAGAATTAATCCATTGGCTCGCTCAACTTGACCATTAGATTGTGGGTGTGCCACAGACGCAAGGTCAAGTCGGATGCCTTTGTCCCAGCAATAGGCCTCCACTTCTCCGAGTGACAAGTTGCTTCCATTGTCGGTGATGATGCTATGTGGGAGACCAAATCTCACCACTAGATCCCGGACAAACCTGAGGGCAGTTGCCCCATCAAGCTTTCTAATGGGTTTAGCTTCTATCCATTTGGTGAATTTGTCAACTGCTACAAGCAGATGCGTAAATCCACGCGGTGTCGTTTGTAACGGTCCCACCATGTCTAGCCCCCAGACAGCAAACGACCAAGTTATTGGTATTGTTCGCAATTCTTCAGCAGGGACATGTGGTTGTCGGGCATAATACTGGCATCCTGTGCATGTTTCAACCAGCTTGTCGGCGTCCGCCTTCGCGGTCAGCCAGTAGAATCCTTGCCGGAAGGCTTTCGCGACCAACGATCGAGGAGCGGCATGATGCCCGCAATCTCCAAGATGGATTTCGCGCAGGATTTCCATACCTTCTAGCTGGGAAACACACTTTAGGTATACACCGGTAGTGCTCATTTTGTAGAGTTGCCCATTGATTATGGTATAACCCTTTGCTCGTCGTACTATCTGCCGTCTTTCGACCTCGTCGTCGGGCAAAGTTCCGTGTTCGAGATATTCCATAAACGGTTTTGTCCAAGCCGGAGGGATCTTTGTCACCATGTTGATGAAAGAATCAGCTCTATCCGGGTTGTCGATGTCGGCGCCCTTCACGGATGGTGTGCGTAGATGCTCTAGGAAAACTCCTAGCGGAATTTGCTTGCGCTCTGATCCAAGTTTAGACAATAGATCAGCCGCCTCGTTTTGCTCCCTAGGCACATACTTGACTTCGTAGCCCAAGAAGCTCTTGGCTATCTCGTCCACTTCGTCGCGATATTGCCGCCATCATAGGGTTCCGCGCAGTCCAGGTGCTAGCCACCTGCTAGGCAACCAAGTCGGAATCTCCACAGCAAACTATGCGCTTGATGCCAATATCCTTGGCTACACACAGTTCGTGAATGAGTGCTTCATACTCCGCCATGTTGTTTGTAGCCTCGAAGTGGATCTGCAGAACGTAGTGTAGCTTGTCTCCTTTTGGTGACTGTAGCAATACACCTGCCCCCGAGCCGTTGAGCAGCTTTGATCCGTCAAAGTGCATCACCCAGTACTCTGGTTCTGGCAACGGAGTGGCATCCGACATCTCCGTCCAATCTGCAATAAAATCCTCCAAGGCTTGTGACTTGATAGCGTCGCGTCTTTTGTAGGTGATCTCGAAGGCTAGATCGGCAGAGCGCTGGGTCAGACTCAAGCCTCTGAGAGGTGGCCTTTTCCTGCTGCTTTACCGCCTTGGCCACTAGGTCATAGACCTGCTCTACTGCCTCAGGCGATCTATCCTGCTCCAGAAGGGTCTTGGCGACGGCGAGGTTAAGGGGTGGAGTGGGCATCACCTGCTTGCCTTCACTATCAATGTATGGCTTGGCCTGTGCCGGCTTCGAGGGAGCCCATCCTAGGTTGCGCCGTACACCAGGATCGTTGATGACGCGAGCCGGAGCTTTCTTAGCCTTCTGCTGTTGCAGCAGAGTCTTGTACTCGGCCTCCATTGCTGTTGCTTTCTCTATGGACTTCTGCGCGTTGACCAGATCTCGGTCTAGTTTAGCGTCTTGCTCTGCGATGGCTTGCGCTTGCGCTTCTCGTCAAGCTGAGTCACGCTCCGGATATGATCAACAGTTAGTGGCTCAACGAGGAGATTGACGTACATCACTCTATCAGCTGGAGTAACATGGGCTGCCGCCGATGTGGATGCTGGAGGCGGCATGTTCGCGGTGTTGTTGTTGCTCGGACCGGTGTCGAGTTCCTGCGGCTGCTGCACTGGGTTAGGCGGAGGCGGCATGACCTTTGTGCGATCAATGTTGTCAGCAATTAGTGGCCCCTTCCCCTTATCCAGTGCCGTAGGCGGAGCTTGCCCGGGCTGGTCTTCGTCCATCGCTGTTCCAATGGTGACGAACACCCCTCGAGACATGACAGTGTTATTAGCTTGCTCGTCGCGCGAGTACTCCTCCTCCACCTCCTGCATAGCGGAGTCTATCTCTTTTGGACTGAGGTCTATTTCCTCTGAGTCTGCACTGAAATCAGCATAAATCGCGTCAATGACAGAGTCGGAGGGTGCCAGGGCTTCCTCGATGACGGGCGGTGGAGGTGCAACGGCCTCGACGATGACTGGAAGTGGTGGTGCTGCTGCGACGATGGCGGCCGGAGGCGGTGGTGGTGGTGGCTGAATCGGAGGGGCTCCGTCGATGAGCACAAGCGCTGTCTGAGCTGCCGCTTCAGCCTCCGCGTAGTTGTTGACGGTGTTCACCATGCCTTCGCAGGTGAGGCGTCCTGACGCCTGTTGTCGTCTTAGAGAATGTCGGAGAAGCGTGCCATGGTCCAGTCCTTCCACAAAGTGATAGATGGCATCATCATTGGGGTAGTGGGCCAGATCGGCTCGTATACGGAGCCACCTGGCCAGGTAATCGCGGGGGTTTTCGCCCTCTCTCTGAACGCAGCGCGCCAGATTGAAGATGATAACCACGCCGGAGAACTTGGATCTCTGCTGTCCAGACGCACGGACAAAGCCGACGGATTTGCAGTGATCTTCCACCTTTATATCCTGCACAGGGGCGGTTTGGGTGGGTCTTGAATTTTTCCGATCTTTGCCGGCAAACTCCGAGGAGAGATCCGACATCGATCCTTCCGCGAACGTATCCTGCCCGTAGGCGGTCCGTGCGGGTCTTGATGCTCCTCCGACTCCCAGGGAACTAGTGCCCGAGTCGGTTTCGCCAATGAAGAGGTGGATGTCTCCGATAGGAACGATTGAACACCGCGTAGGGTTCGTCTTCGCCGGGATCCAGAACTCATCGGGGGGGGGGGGGGGGACGATCGGAACATTGCCGGAGAAGAGAACGCGACCGATGGCCACGGTTTCGCCGATTCCCGCGAAGATCTTGGTCCTCGCCCGCTGAAGAGCCTGAAGCGCCTCTTGCCCCAGGGTGGGCGCCAACTGTCGTGGTATTGCCGACGAGTACGCCATGGAGGGGTCCTCACAGTGCGTGTTTAGAGACGTGGGGTAAGGCGGACGGTTGACGGGTACGAGGTAACACAGCTTACCCAGGTTCAGATCCCCGGTGGCGGAATCCTACTCCTGCTATAAATCACTATAATGGCAATACGCCGAGTTACAGAGATTAGGTTCGCTGTGCGAGGTGACTAGAAAGTCTAGGTTATCGTTTTAAGTTGTGCCCTAAAGGCTCCCATAGGCCCGACTTATATAGTCGCCAGGTCCTAGGGTTACAGGAAAAAGTCCTAGCCGGGCAGGTTACAGAGTTCTACACCGTCTATTACTAGTCTTGTGTATCTTGCACTCCAAAGCTCCGGGTACGCTGGTGACTCCACCGTAGCCTTCCGTTATCCGGCATGGGCCTCCCTTCTGGATCCATCTAACTGGGCCGCCCAGCAGGCCATAGGCCATGCTACCGACTATGGGCCACCCGGGTTAGTCGGATAAGAGACATGCTATGAGGATACCCATATAGCATATCCCAAACACTTTGCAAGCAAGATTTACTATTGTTTGAGGTCCTTCTCGATTTTGGGACAAAAAACCCTTGTGAACATCATGACTTGTTGTGTGATTCTTTACAACATGATCATCGAGAATGAGAGAGGGTTAAGATTGACCTGTTTCTATGAAAATGTTGATACCCGAGTGCAATCTCAAAGAAATTCTGATCGCATAGAAACTTTCTTTGAAACGCATAAGCAGATTAAAAACCCAACATCTCATGCATGGCTTGTTTATGATCTCAAACTGCACCACTTGCAGCTGCATGGTCGTCGCTCATGATCTTCCCTCTCATTTATTTTTCCATCAATTCCTTGTCAGTGTGAGATGTACCATTCGGAAATATTTATTTGTTTTATTTATTTATTCGAAAAACTGTTATTGTAATTTGGTTAAGACATTGTTGTAATAATTTGGATGATTATTGTATGCTCAGAACAATTATTTGATTATTTATGCTTGGTTGTTGTATGAGTTTCGTGTTTATGTTTTATCATTTTGCATATGAAATCGGCGTAAAACCTTGAATTTACAGGTTTCGATTCGAGTGACGCGGAACAGAGGTATAAAAAATTTGTTGGTAAAAAATGCACCACTACGCTAGTGTTTTCTCGATAGAGAACATAAATTTAGTGAGCTAAACTCGCGGTTTACAGGTCGTTTTTTTTACGGTAACTGTCAAAGATGCTCTAAGAATTTTGTTGGTGGAATGTTCAACCAAAACCCCACAGTCACGTTGAAGGGCCGGATGACAAGGACGCAACGGCGACGCTCATCCACTTCCCCGCGCAAAAAGCCCAAAACGTCTCCCTGCAAGCGGGTCCCTTTCGCCCACGTCAGCGTCGCGGCCCGCCACACCGTGAGTTGTTTATCCACTTGGACACTTGGGCCGTTGGGGCGGATACACACGAACATCCCCACGCCACCCCGCTCGAGAATCCCCGCCCTCCACCACTCCCGCCCGCTCCATTCTCCGCCGTCCGTTCCCGTTACGCCGCCCTCGTCCACCACCCTCGTCGTCGTCGTTTCCCTCCCCCACTCCCGTCCCGGCCGTCTCCTTTTTTTCTTTAATCAATCAAATCCTCCACAAACTCCGATCCCCACTAATCCCACCGGTGATCCCTTTTCCCTAATGCTAACGATGAACAGTCGCCGCGACCCTTCCACGCCCAATCGCTCTCCTCCCTGCGGCGGTTCTTCTTCCTCTCCTTCCTGGCGTTCCATACGGATTTGGTCGTCGCGTCCGGGTTCGATTTGACCGCCTCCACCTGTTGCTGCGGCTGCTCGAGTTTCTTGGCTGCTGGCTTATCGGTGTTCTTGCGTTGGCTTGGGGATTACTGGGAGCATACTTATCCAGGTACTTGTCAAAGCTCCTCCACAGAAAAGGCTTTCTATTTTTTACTTTTGTTGTGATGTTGTCGTTCTAGTTTTGAAGAGATGTTGCCTTTTCTCTTATCGGGGCTGAAGGTAATCGCTTTCTTGCTTTATGTGCGTGATATTCTTGGTACATGCATGCCTATAAATGGAAGTTTTTGTTGCTGTTGGCTTGTTGCCGCTGATGGGCTCAATCATTAGAACAGTTTCGAGTGTTTGGTCAATTCCATGTCCGTGGATAAGAATTTGGGTGCAGGGCTTGCACCGAAGGATTTAGTTGCTATTTTGACTTGTACCAGAGTAAGGTTTATTAGACAGTTATACTAGGCTCAGGTCCTTGTTAGTTGTCATTGATGAAAGTACACACAGTCAAAAGTAGAAAGTTCCAAATTACAAAAGGGGCCCAAAAGCTCAAGAAAAAAAGGATAAAGTGTAAAATCATAAAAGCAGTCATAAACTTAGAACCATGTTGCTTGAACTGAATCCATTTTACAGAAACTTTGCACTCAACTTGTTAATATCAGTTATTGACATTTAGAGCATCTCCAATAGTTGGGCGTACCCAGGCCGAAAACCGGACCGATTTTAGGCCGGACGAATCGCGTTTTCGGCCTGGGTACGCCCAGTCGCCCAGTCGCGTACCCAGACCGCGTTCCCAAGTTCGGCTAAATTCGCTTAAACTCGGCGAAATATGGACGAATATAGGCGGAATTTTATTAAAGCAGGCGAGGGGGTACACAGTACATCGGTTTTAACTAGGAAAGGAAGCCTCCGTGGTGACGCCGCCGTGGTCGACGCCGGACGCCGCAACTACAGGCCGAGGCGGGGGTTGTTGCCGGCCTCGATGTGCGCCATGACTCCGGCGAGAGTCCGCCCTGGAACGCTCCACCAGCGGCGGCGGCGGCGAGCCCGGCGGTCCGTCATGTCGAGCGAGTTCCTCGAGGCGCCTACCGGCGAAAAACTGCCTCCAGAAGACCAGGTTGTCCTGATCCTCGGCGGGTGCCAGGCCTTGCATGGCGGCGATAGCGGCCTGGATCTCTCCGGCGAGTTCTGGGTCTTCCATGGCGGCGATAGCTGCCTGGATCTCACCGGCGAGGTCCTGCCCGTCCAGCACCGTCGGAACGGGGATCCAGCCGGCGCTGAGTTTCTAACCTAGGGGGAGACGCGTGTCCGGCGGGGCCGTATAGCGCGCCTCGCGGAGCAGCCGGGCTTCCCACGGCGACAGCGTGCGTCGGCCGGCCATGGCTTCTCGGCGGAGTTAAGGAAGAAAGGTGCGGGCGTCCGGAGTTCGCCGGAGTTGTGGTGGTGTGAGGGGCTGTGAAGAAAGACGGCGAGATGTACGTCTTTTATAGGCCGGAAGAATGGCGGGAGGGGTGTAGCGGCGAGGGCGGGAAAAGTGGAAACGGCGGGAAGTTAGTGACCGCCGGTCCGTCGCGGGAACCGAGGCGGCGAGGGTGGCGCCGTAAATCGGCGACGCGTGGCCGACGCGAGGGGCAGTTATTGCCCGGCGGTTGCCGCGTGGTTTCGAGGATGACGACGACTCGGTTTCGGTCACTGACTCGGCGGGTCCACGCGCCGCTTTGATTTTTTTTCGCCGATTTCGCTAGTCCGGCGTCCCCAGAGCGTACCCGGAAACCTGGGTTCGGCCTGGGTAGTCCGGACCAGCCCAAATCCGGCCGAAAACAGGTCCTTGGATACGCGACTGGGCCAGTTTTCGGCGTCCGGATCGGCCTCCTGGGTAGGCGAGTGGAGATGCTCTTACAACCAATGTTGAAACTTTGGATGATAAAAATAAAGTAAAATTTTGTAGTGTTTAGGGAAAATGTATCACGTAGAGCTCTGAGAGCACAAGGTGCTTCAACTTGCCTATGTAATGTTACATTTGTAGGGCTTGTTTGATTTATAGGAATTGCATAGGAATTGTGTAGGATTTGAATCCTATGGGAATTTTTCCTATGTTAGTGTTTGATTCATAGGAACATATCCTATAGGAATTAATCCTATAGGAATTTTGTAGTGCAATTCCTATAGGAAAACAACATTAGGTCACACCTCATGGAAAAATTCCTTTGCCACATCAAACAAGATCCCTCTTCCTATAGGATTCACATTGGCATGACATATCAATCCTGTGGTTTTCCTATTCCTATACTTTTCCTATCCTATGAATCAAACAAGCCCTTAAGATGTCTTAGAGTAGTCATGCTGTAATCCACTAATGCCTACCGGTTTATGAAGACTTATGGTAGCCAGGAACTGAAATTCTAACCTTGTCATGAGCCCGCAATTGTGGAGGTTGTGGTAAAAGCCAATATAAATCTATGTAGATGTGAGCGCCATTGGTCCTGTAGTTATGTCTGATGAAAAGATGCGCGGCTCCTGTTCTTGTATTCCCCAAACAGACTTTCACTTTCTGGATACCTTCCACTTAGAACCAGTTCACATTTTTTCCTTATCAAGATACAATCGTGCTTACATCAATATCTGATCGATATCATCTAACCGTGAGGTCATCTTACAGTTCTGCACTCTGAATACTAAGATGCCACATTGGTGATTTTTGCAATTATATTGTTCAAAAGTATATAAAAGGGATGTTTAAGAAAATTAATATAGATGATGACAGATAGTGATTATGGATAATGAGAATAGTTTGAATCAAAACGGGACAATGAGCAAAGGGATTCTTTAACCGGATTTCACAGAGCCTTTACTGATATGGAGGCTTCATCACATGAACCAGAAGCAGAAAAATTTATTGGGCATGGAGAAGATACAGAATTAACGCCTTGCGAAGGTATGGAATTTGAGTCAGAAGATGCTGCAAGGGATTTTTACAGCTTGTATGCAAGACATGCAGGTTTTCGAATTCGCATAAGCAGGTATACTCGCTCTAGACGTGATAATTCAATCATTTCTCGTCGTATTGTATGCTCAAAGGAAGGATTTCATGAAACTCGTAACTGTGGAAGCCTCCACCCTGACCAAAAGCAGCAAGAAAGGACAGGTACTAGAGTTGGTTGCAAGGCTATGATCATGATTAAAAAAATTGGTCCTGACAAATGGGTAGTTACTAAATTTGTGAAGAACCATAATCATGGATCAGTTCCACCAAGAAAACTTGATATTAGGTCAGCACATCAGGACCTCAATCCAATTGAAAAGCCACATCCTACTGAGGTGGAACCCGTCGAGGAGCCAGTTGAGGGTATGGAATTTGACTCCGAGGAAGCTGCAAAATTGTTCTATATAAATTATGCGAGGCTTAATGGTTTTCGTGCACGTATTAGCAGATATTGCCGTTCAAGGCGTGATAATTCAATCATTTCTCGCCAGATTGTGTGCTCCAAGGAAGGCTTCCGCGAGGTTCGAACCAAGAAAGAGATTACAGATGAAGGGAAAACGAAGCGCCCAAGGATGATAACCAGAGTTGGCTGCAAAGCTATGATTGTAGTGAAAAAGATGAACTCTGGAAAATGGATGGTTTCTAAATTTGAGAAGGAGCATAACCATTCATTGTTATCTTCTAAACTGGCCCCTAGCACATCAAATATTACTTCTGGAGAAGTTTCTGAATTTGTTGCAAAGATTTCAGATCCAAATGAAGTGAAGGCTGAAGGATATAGTGCAGAAGTTCAATGTTATTCTACAGATTCACTTACTGTACTTTACAATAACTTATGTCAGGAGGCTATAAAATTTGCAAAACAAGGGTCAGTGACAGAAGATATTTACCATGTGGCAATGTCTGCTTTGAAAGAGGCTGCAGAGAAGGTTGCTCAAGTCAAAAGTTGTCATCCAATAATGCCACAACACGGCGTTTCTGGTAGTGAAAGTAAACATAAGGTCCTACAGGTGAAAACTATGGATGCTTCACAATGTTCAGATGAGGTCAGGAAGAAAATAACATCTTCACAGCAGCTCAAGCTTTTTCAAGAGCCTACCTCCAATCTAGTGCTCATACCTACCAACCCTTTGACTGATTCAGGCACTAATTCTGACAGCAATGCTCTGTCATCATGTGCTTTCCCCCGAAATGGTAAAAACAATACAAATAAGATAGTAAATTAATCCAGTGCATTTGACAGCTTTACTTATAACTCTTCTTCATATTACAATTTTTACATATTCCACCAACAGGAGGGCAAGGCAGGGATGGACCTGAACGTTCTTATTTGCATGCTGAGAGCAGAAAGGAGGACTCTTCCGAGAAATTTCAGGTTACCATGCCAAGTTCCTCATCTGTGTCAGAGATTTCCTAATATTCCCAACAGTATTTGGTACTCCCTCCGTTCCATATTAGTTGTTGGTTGATTTAGTACAAAGTTGTATTAAATCAAACGGAGGGAGTATTTCTTATTAGGCCACAAGGTTCTTATTTGTAGTTCTAACTGCAGAATTGCACTTCTAATCGAGCAACCCAACGGAATCATGCAAGTCTTCATGGACCTCCTGAAGAAACTGCAGTTGCTATTCCTGCGATACCTCTGACTCTGTTCATGCCTGTGACGAGGAATTCACCTGGAGCTTCTGCTGGTTATGTTCCATTTCCTTGTGCTGATTACAGAATAAAATTATAAATTTATATTACCAGATATAAGTATTGTCCATGTTGTTATCTTATTTTCAAAAATTTAAATGGACTTTCAAAGGAATATAAGATGGCCATTCCTTTGTTCCAAACGGCACCAAAGAAAATTTTCCTATATGAATCCTATCTTCCAAAATTCCTACGTTTATTTTTTGTTCCAAACAGGGTTGTGGACTTAATATTGATCAGTCAGGATAGGTGCCAAATTGAGAAGACCAGAAACTAGAAAGTGATTTTTATCATTTTAATCCTTTTTTTATCCTTTATAAGATGTTGGTCCACAACACTAAACTGTATATTACAGCTTGCTGAAAAATTTGCTCTAGTTTCAGTGTTGATTCTGTGACTTATTAAAATTTAAACCATTGCAAATTTGAAATGTGCATGTCCCTAGGTCTCGTGATCTAATGTACTAAAGTCTTACTATCGCAGAAATCTTCAAAAAACAACTGTTTTTCATGAATTAATGCACATAGCTATTGCTGTTTCAGGCTTTCACATCCCACGTTTGGCTTTCCAATTTTTATTTGATTTCCCTACTAGAATGCTATGTTTGTGGCTGTGTGCCTTAATAGATTGCCACCTGCGGGCAGGCATTGTCTGATATATGTTCATTTCCTTGGGCTACAGATGGACAGTACAAATTGTTTGGTGCCCCTATCGAAGCAGTTCCAATTTCATACCGTCCTGCAGAACCCATCAGGCAATCAAAAAGAAGTTTTGGTAATTCAGGTCCATTGTCAGGTGCTATGTCTGAACTGACCAGGCGAGGAAAATCTCCAAACGCTCTAGTGCATGCTACAGCTCTTGCCTGCGGTGCTCGTGTTGTTCCTCTTGAGGAAGCAGCTTCGTTGATCAAGGCTATTGAGTCCAAGATCAGATCTGGAGAGGCCAAGATAGCAAGATTACCTTCAAGCAGCCTGACACATCTAGTTCCTGAGGCAGTCTCCATGTCATCTTCTAGTGAAGGTGGTGAGGAGAATGACCACAGTGAGCCACTGATTGTGAACAACGAAGGCTACAGTCATGATTATCAGATCTCTGAGGATGATGAGCCATCAGAGTTTGAAACTGATTCCGATAATTGTTCAGCCTGAAAATGAAAGCCTTCATATCACCCTAATTGCTGACAGATGATAACTGAAGGATCAAAGTTGTCTGAAGATGTACTTTTTTCGATCCATAAAGCTGTATAAAGATCGAAGCTACCCTCCAAGGTCTATACCATAACTTTTAGAGCATTTGTGTATAATTGATGTAGGATTCTAACCACTTGTCTCGGTTCAGTTATAATTGTGTTGGGTTTGAGAAAAAGGGGAACACACTTACAGTGTTGGTTGATAATCTGTACATGAACTACTTATCTAGAAAGCAAAAGATAAAAGCATTCATATACCTAGGTGGGTTGTATCTATCTGGAGAGAACATTTAGCCGCCAATATATATTATTAGAACATTTTTTTTGTTTTAAAAGGATGATCAAATTTTGACGTTTTTCTCCATAGTACCATCCAATCTGTAGCAACTCCTATGTAATCTTAAATGTAGAAACATGTCCAGAATTAGATGTGCCCTTGATCCATAACAAAGTTGGATTGGTTTAGCATCCAACGACTTTCTTTTCTACTCCCTCCGATTTCAAATTATAAGATGTTTTAGCTTTGTGAAGCAAATGTATCTAGACTAGTTTTAATAAGTAGGTTCACTCAGGTTTGGAGTGAATCTACACACTAAAAGAAGTCTAGATACATTTTCTTTACAAAACTAAAACATCTTATATTTTAAAACGGAGGGAGTATATTAGACATCATTTTGACCAATTGCTTGGAATTGGTTACAGTATGAACTCTGCACATTTCGACATCAGCTACTCTAAAAGATAACGGAACGTAACTCAAGTCTTCAAGCAAAGTTGGCCGTGCTAATTAATTGGTTCAGCAAGATCGTGTGGAAGGATATGTAAACTATGACTTCCACCTGTGGATCCACCCTAATTTGTCAAAAAGTGGCATTGCTTTCGCGGCAGCCCAAAGTTTACTGCCTTGCTTCCAACCATCTTTCATCTCTTGCGCAAACAGACACTGATCAACATCACTCTTTTGTAGTTTTGTGGCTGAAAATTTCCGGCACATCGAGATGACTTCTAAAGCTAAGACGCCACAGTAGTCTATCTTTTAGATAACTTTTGTAGCTCTATCTTCAGGGCGGCAGCACGGCAAATTAAAGAACTTGCGATTTGTCAAAACCTCGTGCTGCTGTCACCCTGATAAACTAACATTATCGCTGACTTTTATAGCTAATGTGATGGCATCAGCAGGAAAGGGAAAGCTTGTCCAAACTGTGCCGTACCAAAACCGTAATACTGTCAGTACTGATGTACGGTGAATACGATTTCTCTTTTGTTTTTGTCTTGGCTTTAAAAGTCTAAGTCTGACTATCTAAGAGAGTCTAGGTCTGACCAGCATTTCCTTCAGTTTTTTAAAGTTGTACTTTTTTTTAAACATTAAAGTTGTACCCCTCAGTTTTGAAATATAAGATGTTTTAGGTTTGTGAAGAAAATGTAGCTAGACTTCTTTTTGTGTGTAGGTTCATTGAGGTTTGGAGTGAACCTATACACTAAAAAAAGTCTAGATATATTTTCTTCACGGACCTAAAACATCTTATATTTTAAAACGGAGGGAGTACATCTGAGCGATTTCTTTGTTTATTTATTGTTTTCGACTAACAGACACTTCCAGCTTGTTCTGGTCCTATGCGAATTTCGTGCAGCTCTGCGGTTCCTTTCCCGGTTTCATAATGCTAGGCATGAGAGTCCTTATCCAAGCATCTTGCAGCAGCACCAGTACCAACGCCTAGTGATATACCTATGGATTGTCTATTCATATGCTACCTGGTGTCTTTATAATGGTAGCAAGTTGAAATGGTAGTCCCACTTGCAAGTATCTCTTTCTCCACTTTATCATTTTTTTCCAACGAAGAGAATATATCAATGAGATATTTACACCCGGTCTTTGCACCAACACGATTTCAAGACTAGTAAAAACATTGGGTATGCACACAACCACTTATTAGAAAAAGAAAAAAAAAAGAGAAATCAACGGAATAGTTGTGGCAAACATCAACCACCAATGATATGAGCCCAAGTGTAACAAAAGAGACCACCTCCAGGGCGCGGCACACGACGAGGACTTCGCTGGATCCACCACCGAGGCCAGATCATGGATTTTCATTCTAAAGAGAAGTTTTAACAAATTCCAAGCAATGCTTTCAATAATAAGGAAATGTCGCGCGGACGCCATCATCACCATGTTCAACAAGTGAAGGCCAGACGATAGAGTTTTAAATGCTCAAACTCGAACTAGGGACCTCTTTACAAATCACTCTCCAACCATATCCATTTATCCTTAGAAAACTCCTCATACTATTAAAATACGCCTTCACTTTCTTCCTCGTCTAACTATCCACCAACAAATCTCTTATTGGGAGAAGATTTTATTACATTAAAACATTTTATTCAGCATACACACAACGCATAAGTTTGACACAAAAATATATTTATTAGGCAAGACATAAAAATGCATTCTCTTATAAACAGAAACATGTGCATACATGTTTAAAACTTCACCTTTGAATACATATTTCGTGAATTTTTCTCACCATTTTAAGTCATCAGTTACAACTTTAGGATACTGTCCTTCACATTTGAGTTATGTATCCAGGTCTCCACGCATAAGTTTTTTCATGCCTAACAAAAAATATGAACATGAGAAAAAGAATTGTGTATTTAAATGCAAGTAAACTTTTCTATATTTTGTTGATAACGTATCCAAATATTGGTTGTGTCGACAAATATCATAAAAATCCACGGTGCCATCAAATGTATTGCACCAGTCTTGTAGCATTCTAGGCCATTGGATAGCTAGAGGTTACAAGTATGAGTAAAAAGAGTCTACCTGGCTCACTTGGCTATGTGAGTGATTGTACAAAGCAACCACCTCGATTCAAGTCCTTATAGACAGGCACGGAGCCAAGGGGTGTCGAGCGGGGGCGAGGCCTCCCCCCTGACGATATGCTTTTCCCCTAATTGCGATCAGCGTGAGACGAATCTCGGACCTTGATCGCTTGGTTCGCCCCCCCCCCCCTTAACGCTATAATAAACCATGAAACTGAGCGTGAAGCCCATTATCCCATCTGTAATACTAATAGAAGACCTAATTAAACCCTCCAATAACTATAGGAAGCCCACTAGGGCTATGGAAGGCGAAGGGGTCAGACCGTCAGAGTCAGAGGCAGCGACCTGGATACCAGCAAGAGACACATTTCCTTTCGCGTTTCGTTTCTGCTGCGTTGTTTTGGCGGCTGTCTGCCGACGAGGGCAGCATAGCTTCAGCCAATCGATCTGGATAGGAAGTACTATAGAGGAGCGGGCGAGCTGCGATTCACATACCACCCCTGCACGGACGCGCGGCCGGCCGGCCGGCTCGAGGTCAGTATACCCGGCGATGGTGAAGGCAAAGAAGAAAGATATTTTTGCTCGTCTCTAATTATGTTTTTTCTTTGTAGTAGTCAATAACTTATCTTCTAACATTGGATTAACTTTTTTCCTTTAAGCTATAAAAATGAAACGGTAGAAATTACAATAATTAAAATCTATTACTGTAGAAAATTGCCAATAATCCATATGTGCTTCCAAGGACCGAAAAAGAAGTTGCTATGAATGTCTTTGAGATTATTGAGTTCGCTGAAGTTTAGTGTCTTAGAAATAAATTCATCCTTATACAGTTTAAGTCTTTTTTGTATTGTCAAATGATATTGAAAGGATCGTATGGGCACCTAGAGGGGGGTGAATAGGTGCTACTTCAAATTTTCTTCCTTTTCAAATTAAGGTTTGACAATAAGGTAAATTCTCTAGATAATGCAACTATGGTGAATTTACCTATATGACAATTATGCAAGAGCTACCACAACACAAAATAGTAAAGAGTAAGTAAGATGCGGTAAAGGATAGAAGTAACCGAAAAGTGGACGCGGAGACACAAGGATTTATTTTCCGTAGTTCCTTCCTTTTGAGGGGAAGTACATCTACGTTTGGAGAGGGGGTGGTTTCAAACCACCAACGCCACGAAAGGCCTCCCTTGTTCTCCGATGAATCTCACCCCAACGGGATCGATTCACCTTCCACTATATCGGCAACCTTCAAGGTGGAAGCCGGCACCGTTACAAGTTTGGGGCACACATTCACAACTTAATCGGAGGCTCCCAAATACAAGCAAGCTGTCAAAACAATCAAAGACAAGCTTGTAAGAACCAAAACAAGAACTAGGGTTTCCAAGAAAACTCTAGAGCAAAGGGGCCCTCAATGAAATAAGGGGGAAATGAAGATCTCTTTTGGTGAAGTAGTAGATCGGGGCCTTCTCCTTCGATTTCCCAAAGATCAAGGACTTTGGGTGGTGGGATGAGGAGATCTTGAAGATTTGGGTGGCTCCAATGGACTCCAATGGTGTTCTTTGACTTTAATGCACTGAGCAGCTTGTCCCAAGGTAGGTTAAGGGGTATTTATACCCCTCCACGAAATATGGCCGTTGGAGCATTTAATGTACCCGTAGTACCGGTACTCAAGCGGTACTACCGCTTGCAAGCGGTACTACCGGTCAAGTACCGGACCAGGTACCAGAGGTGCTCCAGTTCTTCAACATTCTTCAGTTTTGGGCGGTATCGCCCTTGCGGTACTACCCCCAAGCGGTAGTACCGGTCGTAGGAAGCGGTACTACCGGTTTGGGCGGTAGTACCGGTCCCAAGTACCGCTTGGTACTGACCAAAACGGAGAGGGATGAGTGCTAGTCAGTATGCCCCGGTACTGCCGAGCGGTACGACCATCTCAAGCGGTAGTACCGCTTGTACCAAGCGGTACTACCGGTTGGACCGGTAGTGCCGCTCCGTGGTACTGGGGGGTACTGACTAGTACACACCTTTATCAGCTTTGGTCAGTGCCAACCGGTACTGGAACCGGTAGTACCGGTGTCAAGCGGTAGTACCGGTCGTAGTTCCGGTACTACCGGTTGACATAGAGGTTTTTGCAAGGGGAATTGATATGCCATTATTTGTGCCACCTCTTATCAAACCTGTGATGAACTTAGCACACAGTTAAACCGATAAGTGTGTTGTTATCAAACATCAAAATCAGAGGGATAGAAAAATGCTCTTTCAATCTCCCCCTTTTTGGTGTTTGATGACAATACACTTTTGCAAGATGATTTAATAGTAAGTATATGATATTTGTAAAAATAGAGACGGGACTCCCCCTAGATGTGTAGAAACAAACCTCCCCCTCTATTTTTCAAACCCAACACGGGTGCACAAATATGGATACTAGCATTTGAAAAACATACCTTTGGACAACACATGTGATGAGGAATATATAGACAATAGATACCGCATAACATCACAAGATGGATCCAATGAAATAAACCACATAGTCTCATAAGATGGATCCATGAAATAACCACGTAGTAACCACATAGTCTCACACGACATAAACACATAGTTTCACACATAAATAGAGGGAAATCGAAGTTCACAAGCAATAAAAGGATCAAAGAGAAGAACGAGCTTGTGACTTCCCATGCAACACCCGTGCCTAAAGTGCAACTTCTCCCCCTTTGGCATCAAGACGCCAAAAAGGGACAAGTGCAACACTACCGTCCCAACGGTCAATCATCCTCCTCCTCATCATCCTCAAGGTCCTCCTCATCCTCGTAAGTGGGTGGGGCATGGTGCGAGGAAGAGACATCATCGTCCCAACGGCTGTGCTGAGAGATCCACTGATCTTCTGGAGTGATGTTCTCGGACCCCTCGGATATGGTCAAACCTTGAGCAGACATCATTTCCTTCTGCCGAGCACTGGCTTTCTTGGCATACACATGCGCTTCTGGTTGTCAACCTGGAAGCAGAAGATCTTCTTGAGCTTGACCTCCATCCTTTTGGCCCAAGAGGGCTTAGCATTCTTGCGACGAGAGACAACATAATCAGCGTCATGACCACTGTCAGCATCCTCAGAGTCATCTTCATCCTCCTCACCCGCCACAACGGGAGGTTTAGCATGTGTCTTGATCTTGAGTGCCTTTGGCCTGTGCTCAATGAGAGAGCGAGTGGAGAGAGTCCTAGCAATGACGGGGAACTTTGACACAATGAGGGCCATAATATAAGGAGCAAATGGTGGAACCCTCCGAGTGTGTGCAGCAGCAACCATTTCATTCCAGATGAAGTCTGTCACATCAAGAGGATTGCCTGATTCTCGGTTGAGGAAGGTGTTGAACAACAAGTCAACGGAGAACCCATGTATCTCATCCTTGTTGCCTGCACGAGGAGCAACAGTCTCACGGAAAATGCGATGGAGAATTTCATATGTGGGGAGTAGATCCTTGATCTTGTCAGCAACCCCACGGCCTCGAATATACAAAGGTGTAAGAACATCCTTTTTGGAGGGATGCTCCCGCATGTGACAGCGAAAACCACAAGGAACGTCCCGACCGCGATCTTCATACCCCAAGATTGCAGCGAACTCTGCAAGTGTAGCTTCCTTGACAGCACCTTGAGTCATCCAGGTAATCTTCCGAGTGCGGCCATTGTGGAAATGTGCAGTGGCATAAAACTGGAAGATAAGGAGGGGATCATAGTCATACTGAAACTCCATAATGGGGAACAAGCCAAGGTGAGAGTAGATTTCCTTAGCTTCAGCAAAGTAGTCAAGATTCTTGTCAATGTGTCCCATGTCAATCCACTGCTGAGGCACCACCATCTGGATGTTGGTCAAAAGAACCTCATGATAAACACACTCTTGGAAATCATCATAGAAGAGACTGTCTTCCCTTGCCTCGCTCCGGTTGCGGGAGTATGCATTTTCAGTCCGGAGAGCCCTAAACTCTGACTCAGAGATGTCTGACAGTTTCTTTGGCCTAGATGGCCCAGAGCTGAGACTTTTGGTACGCCCAGTGGAAGGGGGGCGAGAGGGAGGGGTGCTTCCACGCCCAGCTGAGCGCTTGGTAACCCCTTCACGACCCCCACGACCACCTCGAGTGGCAGGCAACTTGGAACGGTGTCTTGGCTGTGGCATAACCTCTTCCTCAGACTCCGTCTCTTCCTCAACAATCTCACGGCTAGACTTGGAGTGCTTGTGTGCACCCCGAGAACCACCTGCATCTGTGAAATCACGAGGGAGGATAGCAAGGGGGTAAGGGCACAAGAATAAAAAAGGAGCAAACGAGAGAATCTACAATTTAGGCAGAAAAATGAGGTCAGAGTGGACCGGTACTACCGGACCTGACGACCGGTAGTACCGCTTGCAAGCGGTAGTACCGGAAAAAAATTCGGTACTACCGGTTGAGCGGCACACAAGCGTCAGATCTGATGGAAACGTCCCAAATTGACGGCATAAAACTGCAAAATAGAAGATTCTACTCGGTAACAAGGAATCATATGGCAGTACAACCTTGCAAATAGTCAATTTCTCCACAAATCTAAGCCAAAACCTAGATATAATGGGGAAATCAAACGGGGAGAGAAAGGGCGGTTGTACCGGGATCCATGGAGGTGGAAAGGAGTGGGAGCCTGCCAAGAGGCCGAATCCAAGGAGAATCCGGAGAGAGGAGGGCGCGACAGGGCTCCGGGGGCTTCAAGATCTCCGGTGGCGGCGCAGGTTTGAGTGGAGGGCGTGGGGAATAATGAGGCACTGAGGGGTGCCTCTCCCCACGCGTCCAATATATACCTGGAAACCGTCAACCGGTAGTACCGGTTGTTGGAGCGGTACTACCTCTTGTAAGCGGTAGTACCGGTTCCACAACCGGTAGTACCGGTGACCGGTAGGACCGGACATGTGGGCGGTAGTACCGTTCCTGGAGCAGTTCTTCCAGGAGACGACCTGGGAACTTACCAGGTCCGGTAGTACCGCTCGCACATCCGGTAGTACCGGTCCCATCTGATGTCAAAGCCCGGGATCAAGGAT
The DNA here is from genome assembly GCA_910589765.1 of Avena atlantica. Classification (NCBI taxonomy): domain Eukaryota; kingdom Viridiplantae; phylum Streptophyta; class Magnoliopsida; order Poales; family Poaceae; genus Avena; species Avena atlantica. Next base: position 64,686,638 of record OU342737.1, read on the forward strand.
GATTCTTGTGCGGATAGAGAGAAGGTTTTCGTGAGGGAGTAAGGAGGCTTGGGTTAAGACAAGTGAGCTGAGAAGCACATGCACTAAAAAAATGGAAGAAGCAAATAAACACCAAACTAGAGTGCATGAGTCTAAGAACAATGAAGGCAATTCAAATAGACGACAATCATGAGTGAAAACCAATTCAAGTAGATGACAAACACGAGTAAGTACATCAACCTCTCGATTGAGAGGGGGCGGTGGCCTAGGCCACCATATTTGAGTATACTCGGCTTGGCACCACGAAGATATATCTTGGGTCCATTACCGAAACTCATCATTGAGCTCACATATCACAAAAAGATATTAAGAGGAATGATTTTGTTTACTTTGCACATAATGGGGGGAGGGATAGTCCAATCAATTAGGACCGCACTCCCCCTATGTCCATGCCTACACCTAAACCAAATATGGGTCGAGTATTAGGTGAGAGTGCAAGATAGTCAAGTCAAGCTCCTTGAATCTATGATATTTAGTTCATTCCTTAAGTAGCAAAACCTTGCTTCGTCAAGTGGCTTCGTGAAGATATCGGCAAGTTGATCTTTGGTTGATACATAGGATAGATCAATATCACCTCTAGCAACATGATCTCTAATGAAGTGATGTCGAATCTCAATATGCTTTTTCCTTGTGTGATCCACCGAGTTTTATGCAATCTTGATGGCACTTTCATTGTCACATAGAAGAGGCACTTTGTCACAATGGACACCGTATTCCTTTAAAGTTTGCCTCATCCATAGCAATTGGGTGCAAGCACTAGCGGCAGCAACATACTCGGCTTCGACGGTGGAAAGAGATATACAATTTTGCTTCTTAGAAGACCAACATACCAAGGACCTACCAAGGAATTGGCAAGCCCCGGATGTTGATTTTCTATCATCCTTGTCTCCCGCCCAATCCGAATCCGTGTATCCACAAAGAGCGAATGTTGAGCCTTGAGGGTACCAAAGACCATAAAATGGGGTATGAACTAAATATCGAAAGATTCTCTTGACCGCCATTAAATGGATTTCCTTAGGAGCCGCTTGATATCTTGCACACACACCTACACTCAACACAATATCGGGTCTAGATGCACAAAGGTAAATCAACGAACCAATCATAGACCGGTATACCTTTTGATCCACATCTTTACCATTTGGATTTTGTTCTAGATGAGTCTTTGTAGCCATGGGAGTTGGAGCTCCATTCAAATCTTGCATTTTGAATCTCTTGAGCATATCTTGAGTATACTTGGCTTGATTAAAGAATGTTCCTCCTCTAACTTGCTTGATCTCAAAGCCAAGAAATACTTTCAACTCCCCCATCAAAGACATTCGGAACCTACTAGTCATAAGCTTTGAGAATTCATCATTAAAAGCTTTGTTATATGAGCCAAAGATAATATCATCAACATATATTTGGCATACAAAAAGCTCCCCATTGACCCTCTTAGTAAAAAGAGTGGGATCGATTTTCCCAACCTCAAATCCACGGTCAAACAATAACTCTCTAAGGTGCTCATACCACATGCGTGGGGCTTGATTGAGCCCATAGAGCACCTTATCAAGTTTGTAGACATGGTTTGGCAAGTTGGGATCCTAAAATCCCGGGGGTTGCTTAACATATACCAATTCATTTAAAGGACCATAAAGGAATGCACTTTCTACATCCATTTGTTGCAACTTAAAGTTATGATGTGCCGCATAAGCAAGAAGGATATGGATGGACTCAAGGCGAGCCACGGGTGCATAAGTCTCTCCATAATCAATGCCTTCAATTTGAGAATACCCTTGTGCAACCAATCTAGCCTTGTTCCTTACAATAATTCCATGCTCATCTTGCTTGTTCTTGAATATCCACTTTGTTCCAATAACATTGCGGCAATCTTTTGGCTTCTCAACTAACTTCCACACTTTGTTTCTCTCAAAGTTGTTGAGATCTTTGTGCATAGCTTCTAACCAATCCGAATCTTCAAGAGCTTCCCACACTTTCTTTGGTTCAATCATGGAGATGTGTGCTTGATGTTCACTGAACCTCTTCAATTGTGCTCTTGTGGAAATTCCTTTCCTTAGATCTCCAACAACATTTTGGAGGGTGTGGTCTCTTATTTCCAACATTCTTTCCTTTCTAGCTTCGCGACGAGCGTGGATCCCCTCATTATTTCTTGGAGGCCCCTCTTCATCATTTTGATACTCGTCTTAAACATCAACTTGACCTTGATCATCATTGGAGTCATCCTCTACATTGGGAGGCAAGGATTGACCTTGGTATTGATCAAGTGCTCTTCTAGCATCAATTTGAGCTTGTCTCAAAACAATTTGGATGGATCTTCCTTGACAAATTGACTTGGCACCACTTGACAACCCATCGAATGGACCAAGCTCCCTTTGATTAGAGTTCACACATTTATCACTATGTTGAGGGTCCACATCTTGTCTTTGGCTTGAGTCAATGTCCTCTTCGGTAGATGGAGCATGTTGAGGTTGTGAAGATGAGGGCTCCACTCGAGTGGAGCATAGTTCTTCTCGATCCGCCACTTTGTTCAAATAACATTGCGGCAATCCTTTAGCTTCTCAACTAACTTCCACACTTTGTTTCTCTCAAAGTTGTTGAGCTCTTTGTGCATAGCTTCTAACCAATCTGAATTTTCAAGAGCTTCCCACACTTTCTTTGGTTCAATCATGGAGATGTGTGCTTGGTGTTCACTGAACCTCTTCAATTGTGCTCTTGTGGAAATTCCTTTCCTTAGATCTCCAACAACATTTTGGAGTGTGTGGTCTCTTATTTCCAACATTCTTTCCTTTCTAGCTTCGCGACGAGCGTGGATCTCCTCATTGTTTCTTGGAGGACCCTCTTCATCATTTTGATCCTCGTCATGACCATCAACTTGACCTTGATCATCATTGGAGTCATCCTCTACATTTGGAGGCAAGGATTTACCTTGGTCTTGATCAAGTGCTCTTCTAGCATCAATTTGAGCTTGTCTCAAAACAGTTTGGATGGATCTTCCTTGACAAATTGACTTGGCACCACTTGACAACCCATCGAATGGACCAAGCTCCCTTTGACTAGAGTTCACACATTGATCACTATGTTGAGGGTCCACATATTGTCTTTGGCTTGAGTCAATGTCCTCTTCGGTAGATGGAGCATGTTGAGGTTGTGAAGATGAGGGCCCCACTCGAGTGGAGCATAGTTATTCTCGATCCGCCATAAGGGGTTCCTCAACGGGGCAGATATAACCCACACCCATTCTTCCTATGGCATCCTGAGGCATTTCATCATCTGCATCACAAGCATCAACACGCCCCCCTTGGGGACCATCATATTCTTCGAAGGTCACACTACAAGATTCTATGACGGCTCCGGAGAGCTTGTCATAGATTCTATAAGTATGAGATTCGAGACCATAGCCAAAAAAAATACCCTCTAATTCTTTAGACTCGAATCTAGACAACCGAACACCTTTGATGAGATAGAAACACTTACAACCGAACACCCGGAAATAAGATATGTTGGACTTGTTACCGGTAAGTATCTCATATGGAGTCTTGTTGATTTTCTTGCGGAGGTAGAGTCGGTTTGAAGCATGGCAAGCGGTGGAGACGGCTTCGGCCCAGAAGTTGTATGGAGATTTAAACTCCGCCAACATGGTCCTAGCCATCTCAATGAGAGTCTGGTTCTTCCTTTCGGACACACCATTTTGTTGAGGGGTGTATGCAGCGGAATATTGATGTTTAATCCCCTCATCACTAAGGAAATCATTCAAGGTGTAGTTCTTGAACTCGGTGCCGTTGTCACTTCTTATAATCAACACGGGAACATTGTGTTGCCGTTGAACCAAGTTGATGAATTCGATAAAAGTCCTTTGAGTTTCACTCTTCAACTTGAAGAAATAAACCCAAGAGTATCTTGAAAAGTCGTCAACAATCACCAAACAATATTTCTTCCCTCCAAGACTTGCATGAGATGGAGGACCAAATAGGTCCACATGGAGGAGTTCCAAGATCTTGTTAGACTTGATTTGGTTCGTGGGCTTGTGAGGAGCGTCATGCATATTCCCTAGAACACATGCCCTACAAACACGATCTTTGGCAAAGGAAACATTTTCTTTTAGTCCAACAATATGGCCCTCTTTATGGAGACTTTGCAAAGTTCTCATATTGACATGGGCTAGTCGGCGGTGCCATAGCCAACCCACATCGGCCTTTCCGTATAAGCACATCGGACCTGTAGTGGCTTGCCCCGAAAAGTCCACCACATACAAGTCATTTTCGACGTACCCAACGAAAGCGACCTTGAGAGACTTGCTCCACATGAGGACCACAATATCATCATCAATAAAGACGGCAAAGCCCATCTTTCCAAGAGCACGGACTGAAAGTAAATTGTATCCAAGGGTTTCAACAAGCATGACGTTCACGAGTGTAATGTCGTGAGCCACCACTACCTTGCCGAAACCCATTACCTTAGACTTTGACTTGTCGGCATATGTGACGGTGATTTGATCTTCATTTGGCACCAAGTCCTTGACAATAGACGAGCTTCCGGTCATATGACTTGTGCAACCACTATCGATCACCCATTTTGACCCTCCAGAAGCATAAGTCTACAAAAGATCAAGCTAGTTTTTAGGTACCCATTTTTCAATGGGTCCTCTTTTGTTAGCAACAAGGGTCTTGGGAACCCAAACAGACCAAGCAATATAACCATCATAAGGGCCAACATATTGTGCATACACATCACCATAATAATCACGCATTAGAACCAATGTTATGGAAATCGGTAATCGTTAGCTGCTCGGTTGGCTTGGGAGTAGCGATTAATCAGAATTCAGACGATTAACTGATTTAATCGGTCGGATATTAATCGGTGCAGCCTACAAAAGTTAGCACCTAAAACACATATGAATCCTCAGTCTTAAGCTCCCAGATAAGATCCTCAAGGCGCTCGAGCTCTTGTATCTGAGGTCTAGTCGGTAACTACGAGGAACTGGTCAACAACGATAAGGAACTAGTTGGTGATGGCTGAAATCAAGCTCCTGGAGGAATGGATTGAACGGGAGCTTCGCAAAACCTACTTCACTGGGGCGGGCTAGAAGATTGATGGGCGATATGTGTTGATAATTTTGCAACTTTTTTGACCAAGTGTAGTGGTTAATCGGGAACATACCTAGTAATCGGAGTGTCAGACCTATTAATCGGGCTAAACGATTAACACAAAGGATTAGTGGTAATCAACACGGTCAGGTCCCTAGTAGCGATTAATCGGCCTATTAATCGCTGATTCGGCCTATTTTTTGAACAGTGATTAGAACATAGTGAGGGTTAGCACTTCTCGCAAAATTATCATGAGACATAGTTTTACCATTTGTGGTCTTACTCTCCACAATGGTCTTGTTGGTCTCTTGTGCGGGCTTGTCCTTCTTCTTCTTATTGTTCTTCTTCTTTGTTTTGGAGACAAAACCAATGCCCCCTTTATCACCACTACGCCTTTGCTTGCTCAAAAGATCATCAATAGACTTGTTGCCTTGTGGAAATGTGGCCTTAGCAAGCTCCCCCTTCAACCTAGCATTCACTTCAAGAATAGTTGTGCTACTAGATGGAATGAAGTTACTAGGTGAAGGAATATTGGCCAATTGAGTTTAAAGCGTTTCATGGGACTTTGTGAGTGACAAGAGTTCACTCTCCAAGGCCTTGTGGGCCTTGTTAAGCAAGCTAAAGTCCTCGGAAAGTTTTTCATGAACCACACCAAACTCAATCTTGTCCTTTTTAGCTCTTTTATATTTAGCAATAGCATGATCACGCTCTTTGATGAGTTTGTTAACAATAATGTCATTGGCCTCATCAAGCCCTTCAAGTTTTAATTCAAGTGACAACCTAGTTTCTTGTTCTTCTTCTAGAGCATTGTTTAGGGACTCTAGCTCAATCATATGTTCATGCCCAAGTTTACATCTTACATCTAGAAGCTCTTGAGTATGTGATAGTTGATCTAGGATGTTTCCAAAATGTAGCTTAGCATCACCTTCTAGGTTAGTCCTAAACTCATCAAAGGTAATTAATTCCTTTTTAACATCAAGATACATCTCATCATCAATTTCATCATTATCTAAGTGAGTAGAGCGGGATGATGAAGATACCTCCGTTCCTCTTGCCATAAGGCAAGTGGCGTTCTTGGTGGAGGAGTTCTCATTTGGAGAATCGAAGAGTGAGAATGTCGGAGTAGATGTGGTGTCAAGAGCAGCCACACCATGAGAAGTTTCCTCTTCGTCATCTTCATCATCTTCATTGTCAAAGGAGTACTCTTCATGAGTGATCAAGACAATTTCTCCCGGCTTCTTGTTGATGGGATTCTTTTTGATGAAAGGTTTCTTGTACGGTCCCTTGAGAGTCTTCTTCAACACAAGCTTTCCACCATGATCTTCTCTCTTCTCATAGGGGCAACTAGCCACAAAGTGGTAGCGGTCACCACAATTGAATCAAGTTCTCAATCTTGTGGTATTCTCTCTTTTCCCATTTGGATTGCTTCTCCGTTCCATTTCCATCTTGGCCTTGGCAGGGTTCTTCCAAAAGTTCTTTGCATAGAAAGCCATATATTGACCATGAGCAATCTTCACTTCATCGGGATGGTCCATGGAAAGCCCTTCATCACTATCATCTTCATCCCCATGGTCCACAACTTTGGCCTTCAAAGCAACATTGACAACATTACTCATACCAAGGGCACGAGAACGGGCATCTTTAGCATTCTTGGCGGCAACCTTGAAAGCAGCCATCTCTTGCATAACTTCATTTGAGGTCATGAGATGGTAGTTGTGTCTTCCTTGTAGGCTCTTCAAGTCGGTGGGCTCAAAAGGCATGAGTGCACTCACATATTTCCTTTTTATCCATGCATCATCCACATGTGAGGCACCCACGTTCCTAAAAGCAGTGGCGGTGGTCTTGAGCCTTCGGTACATGTCTTCGTGATCTTCACCTTCTTTCATGTAGAAGCCTTCGGCTTCATTTCTTAGAGCATCATATCGGTTCCTCCTCATACTCTCATTTCCAATAAACAACACAGTGAGAGCATCCCAAGCTTCCTTGGCAATGCTAAAGTGATCAATGTGTGGATAATCCTTTGTCCCCAAACCTTGTTGAATAATATGCAGAGCAGTGGCATTGAGTTGACTATTAACAATCTCTCTTCTTGTCAAGTTGTTTGGATCCCCAATAAAGAGTCCATGCTCGATGATGTTCCATAGTTCAATGCAAGAGCCGCGCATATGAGTTCTCATTAGTGATTGCCATTGAGCAAAAGTAGCAGATTCTTCAAGCTTAGGTGGGTCACCTCTATTGTATACATGAGGGTGAGGGATTGGAGGGTCGGGAGAGTACCATGAGTCATAGTGCTCACCCTTCCCACCATTATTGTGTGTGGAGGAATTAGCGTTGTCTGGTTTACCCCTACCATCGCATCCTCCGGGGATACTGACGTATTCCCCTTAGGTAAAATGGATGGTTGATCCTCTTGAGGAGATGGGGGTGATGAGCCTTCTTTGTCTTTAAGAAGTTTCTCAAGCATCTTCTTGACTTCGTTGACCAAGGAAGAGCTCAATCTTGTTTCCAATTTTTTGAGATCTTCCATGGTCACCGTGGTCGGCTCACCATCACCATCCCCTTCGCGGCTACCCATATTCTCTTAGGCGGTAAAGCCCAAATAAAGAACCGAGGCTCTGATACCAATTGAAAGGATCGTATGGGCACCTAGAGGGGGGGTGAATAGGTGCTACTTCAAATTTTCTTCTTTTTCAAATTAAGGTTTGACAATAAGGTAAATTCTCTAGATAATGCTGTAGGGGTTCGTAGCATGGAAAACAAAAATTTTCTATCGCATACAAACAAACAAGCCAAGATCTATCTACTAGATTGTAGCAACGAGTCGATGGTATAACTTACCCTCGAAGATTCCAAAGCGTTTAACGAGAGCGGATTCTCGTGGGTGATGTAGTCGTACTCTTTCCGATCTCAAGATCGTGTAGACGATCCTTCCGGCGCCACGTTCCGGCAGCGCTCCCGCAGTCGGTCACACGTTCGGTACTCGACGAAGACCTTCCTCTCCCTTGTTCCAGCAGGCAGCGGAGGTTGTAGTACTCTCCTCGCGATTCCGGCAGCACAACGGCGTGGTACCGGAAGTAGAGGGGAAATCCTGCAGGGCTTCGCCTTAAGCCGGTGCGAGTATGGTGGAGCTTATGAGAGAGGCTATTAGTGGTCTAGTAATTAGACACACCAATTAGAAGGCTCTAAACCAATTAGAAGGCTCTAAACCGTTGGCTAAAGCAATTAGAAGCTCTAATCCAAAACGGCTCTAAACCGGAGATCTAGAGGTGAAAGTTGTGTGTCTAGGAGGGGAGCCCTGCCCCTCCTTATATAGGTGGGAGGGGGCTGGCGCCAAGGGGAGGAGAGTCCCTCCCCAAGTCGGCTTGGTGGTGCGCCGGCCAAGGGAGGAACCCTCCTCCAATTCGGCCTCCACCAATCCTCCTTCTCCTCTTTCCGAAAACTGGCAGTTTGACTTTTCAAACTTGCCGTTTGACTTTTCAAACTAGGATTTGATTTAATCCCTTATTTGGAACAGCGATGACACTAAATACATGATGCAATCATTCCAACATGCAATGACACATTCATGTACCCCTTCCCCTCCGGAGTGCCGGACATTCCGGAACCTTCTAGAATGTTCCCGATGAAAACACCGGAATCATTCCCGAACTCCGAAACGGGACTTTCCTTATATGAATCTTATTCTCCGGACCATTCCGGATCACCTCGTGATATCCCGGATCCCATCCGAGACTCCGAACAACATTCGGTCTCTTTCTCATAACACCATAACTACTCAAACAACGTCGAATCCTTAAGTGTGTCTCCCTACGGTTCGTGAATTATGCGGACATGATCGAGACACTTCTCCGAACAATAACCAATAGAGGAATCTGGAAATTCATATGGCTCCCACATATTTCTACGATTACTTTGCGATCGAATGAACCACTTACATACGATACCAATTTCCCTTTGTCTCACGATATGTTACTTATCCGAGGTTATGATCGTCGGTATCTCTGCATACCTAGTTCAACCTCGTTACTGACAAGTACTCTTTTCTCGTTCCCGTGATATGTGATCCCTTGTGACCAAGTCACATGCTTGCAAGCTAATTGGATGACATTCCACCGAGAGGGCCCAGAGTATATCTATCCGTCATGTGGATGGACAAATCCCACTCTTGATCCATGTGTCTCAACCAAAACTTTCCGAACACTCAATGCCACCTTTATAACCACCCAGTTACGGTGTGGTGTTTGATGTCATCAAAGCATCCATCCGGTAAAGGTGATATGCATGATCTCATGGTCGAAGGAATTAGGTTACTATGTATCAGAAAGCATATAGCAATTGAACTATTGAAATGACTTGATCTTTTATGCTACGCTTATCTATAGGAGTATGTCCACCATATCATTCTCCTAACGATATGATCTTGTTGTTGACAACATCTCAATGTTCATGATAGGGAAACCACAATCATCTATCAACCAACAAGCTAGTGAAGTATAGAGGCTATACTAGGGACTTCTAATTAAGTTTACAAATCACACAAGTATCAATGTTTCCTTGTTAATACTATTATAGCATGAATGTAAACATTTATCATAAACACGAAGATATAATAATAACCACATTTATTATTGCCTCTAGGGCATATCTCCAACAGTCTCCCACTTGCACTAGAGTCATCTAATCTAGATTACATGGTAATATACCGAACACCCATGGCAGTTTGGTGTTGGTCATGTTTTGCCCTCGGGAGAGGTTTAGTCAACGGATCCGCCACATTCAGATCTGTGTGTACTTTGCAAATCTTTATATCCCCATCCTGGATATGTTCTCGAATAGCGTGAAAACGCAGCTTGATATGCTTCAGCTTCTTGTGTGACCTTGGTTCTTGCGCATTGGCTATGGCGCCCATGTTATCACAGTAGATAGACATTGGGTCCAGCGCACTAGGAACCACACCCAGCTCTGTAATGAACTCTTTCATCCATATCGCTTCTTGTGAAGCCTCCGAAGCAGCCATGTATTCCGATTCAGTTGAAGATCTCGCCACAACGCTTTGCTTTGCACTCCTCCAGCTAACTGCTGCACCATTCAAAATAAATACGTATCCGGATTGTGATTTAGAATCATCCGGATCTGTGTTCCAACTAGCATCGGTGTAACCATTAACAACGAGCTGTTCATCACCTCCATAAGAAAGAACCATATCCTTAGTTCTTCTCAAGTACTTAAGGATGTTTTTGACCGCTGTCCAATGATCCACTCCTGGATCACTTTGATATCTGCTAGTTAAACTAACAGCATATGCAATGTCGGGTCTAGTACATAGCATGGCATACATTAGAGATCCTATGGCTGAGGCATAGGGAGTCTTACTCATCCTTTCTCTATCTTCTGCCGATGTCGGACTTTGAGTTTTACTCAAGGTCGTATTGGGCAACATGGGCAAGAACCCTTTCTTGCTTTCTTCCATTCCAAATCTCTTTAGAACTTTGTCCAAATATGTACTCTGTGACAATGATATTTGGCGTTTCGATCTATCTCTATAAATCTTTATGCCTAATATGTAAGCTGCTTCGCCAAGATCCTTCATTGAAAAACTATTATTCAAATATTCCTTGACACTATTAAGAAGGTCTACATCATTCCCAATCAACAATATGTCATCCACATATAGTATTAAGAATGCTACAGAGCTCCCACTCACTTTCTTGTAAATACAAGCTTCTCCATAAGTTTGTATAAAACCAAAACTTTTGATTACCTTATCAAAACGTTGATTCCAACTTCGGGATGCTTGCTTCAATCCATAGATGGACCGTTGAAGTTTGCATACCTTGTTAGCATCTTTAGGATCGACAAAACCTTTGGGTTGCATCATATACAACTCTTCATCAATGTCTCCATTGAGGAATGCTGTTTTGACATCCATCTGCCATATCTCATAATCATAATATGCAGCGACTGCTAACATAATCCTCACAGACTTTAGCTTCGCTACCGGTGAGAAAGTCTCATCGTAGTCAACTCCTTGAATTTGTCGAAACCCTTTTGCGACAAGTCGAGCTTTATAGACAGTAACATTACCATCAGCATCTGTTTTCTTCTTGAAAATCCATTTGTTCTCGACAGCCTTTCGGCCATCTGGTAAGTCCACCAAAGTCCATACTTGGTTTTCGTACATGGATCCAATCTCGGATTTCATGGCTTCTTGCCATTTATTGGAATCTGGGCTCATCATTGCTTCCTCATATGTCTCGGGGTCATCGGTGTTGTCCACCACCATGACATTCATAACGGAATCATACCATTCGGGAGTGGTACGAGTTCTCGTCGACCTCCGGGGCTCTGTAGCAACTTCAACCGAAGTTTCATGATCACCATCATTAGCTTCCTCTCTTATTGGTGCAGGCACCACAGGAACTTCTTCCGGTGCTGCGCTACTCGCAATTTCGAGAGAAGGTTCGACAACCTCGTCAAGTTCTACTTTCCTTCCAGTCAATTCTTTCGAGAGAAATTCCTTCTCTAGAAAAGATCCATTCTTGGCAACAAAGATTTTGCCTTCGGATCTATGATAGAAGGTATACCCAATAGTTTCCTTCGGGTATCCTATGAAGACGCATTTTTCCGCTTTGGGTTCAAGCTTGTCCGGCTGTAACTTCTTTACATAGGCTTCGCATCCCCAAACTTTAAGGAACGACAATTTAGGTTTCTTCCCAAACCATAATTCATACGGTGTCGTTTCAACGGATTTAGATGGTGCCCTATTTAAAGTGAATGCGGCTGTTTCTAATGCATAACCCCAAAATGATAGCGGTAAATCTGTAAGTGACATCATAGAACGAACCATATCTAAGAGAGTTCGATTACGACGTTCAGACACACCATTACGCTGTGGTGTTCCCGGCGGTGTCAATTGTGAAAGTATTCCGCATTTCTTCAAATGCTCGCCAAACTCGTAACTTAGATATTCACCTCCACGATCAGAACGTAGAAATTTAATCTTCTTGTTACGTTGATTCTCTACCTCACTTTGAAACTCCTTAAACTTCTCGAAAGTTTCGGACTTATGTTTCATGAAATAGATATACCCATATCTACTCAAGTCATCCGTGAAGGTAAGAACATAACGATAACCACTGCGCGATGCTACACTCATTGGACCACACACATCGGTATGTATGATTTCCAATAAGTCTGTAGCTCGCTCCATCATACCAGAAAATGGAGTCTTAGTCATTTTTCCCATCAGACATGCTTCGCATCTTTCAAGTGATTCAAAATCAAGTGATTCAAGAAGTCCATCGGAATGGAGTTTCTTCATACGTTTCACTCCGATGTGACCAAGACGACAGTGCCACATATAGGTTGAATTATCGCTTGATTTCAATCGTTTAGCCTCAATGTTGTTGATATGTGTATTTCTACTATCGAGATTCAATAAGAATAGACCATCTATCAAAGGTGCATGTGCATAAAACATATTACTCATATAAATAGAACAACCATTATTCTCGGATTTAAACAAGTAACCGTCTCGCAATAAACAAGATCCCGATATAATGTTCATGCTCAACGCAGGCACCAAATAACAATTATTTAAGTATAAAACTAATCCCGATGGTAGATGAAGGGGTAGCGTGCCGACCGCGATCACATCAACCTTTGATCCGTTTCCCACGCGCATCGTCACCTCGTTCTTCGCTAGCTTCCGTTTATTCTGCAGCACCTGTTTCGAGTTACAGATATGAGCAACCGAACCAGTATCAAATACCCAGGCACTACTACGAGTACTAGTGAGATACACATCAATAACATGTATATCAGATATACCTTTCTTCTTGATGTTGCCGTTCTTCAAATCCGCCAAGTACTTTGGGCAATTCCGCTTCCAGTGACCTTCTCCCTTGCAGTAAAAGCACTTAGTATCAGGCTTAGGTCCAGCCCTGGTCTTCTTCGTCGGCGTGGTAGCTTTCTTACCACCCTTCTTGAAGTGTCCCTTTTGCTTAGACTTGCCTTTCTTGAATTTGGTGGTCTTATTGACCAACAACACTTGGTGCTCTTTCTTGATCTCCACTTCTGCAGATTTCAACATGGCAAAGAGTTCTGGCAACGTCTTGTTCATGTTCTGCATGTTGTAGTTCATCACAAAGTTCTTGTAACTTGGTGGTAGTGATTGGAGGACACGGTAAATCCCCAAAGCATTAGGAATCACTATACCCAAGCTTTGAAGTTTGTTTGCGTGCCCTGACATCTTAAGCACATGCTCACTGACGGAGCTGCCTTCTTCCATCTTGCAGTTAAAGAACTTTTTAGAAGCTTCATAGCTTTCAATTGCCGCATGAGTCTCAAAAATCAATTTGAGATCCTCGACAATATCATATGGGTCTGAATCCTCAAACCTTTTCTGAAGCTCTGATTCTAAACCATACAAGATAGCACACTGAACTATGGAGTACTGATTCTTCCGAGCGAGGTAAACATTCTTTACTTCATCGGGAGCATCAGCTGCAGGTGGGTCACCCAGCGGTGCATCCAGCACATAGGTCAAATTACCAGCTGTGAGGACAATCCTCAAATTGCGGAACCAATCCGCGAAGTTGCTTCCATTGTTTTTCAACTTTTCTTTCTCTAGGAACGCATTAAAATTGATGGTAGGGGCTGCCATTGATCTACAACATATTTGCAATAGTTTAGACTAAGTTTATGATAAATTGAGTTCAAATTAATTAATGTAATTAAACTAGGTGAACTCCCACTCAAAACAACATCCCTCACATTGTTTTAGTGATCACACGAACCAAATCCACTACATCAACACCGATCATCACGAGAGTTGATATAGTTTCAATGGCGAACAATCGTCATGTTCATCATATCTACTATATGATTCATGCTTTACCTTTCGGTGATCCGTGTTCCGAGACCATGTCTGTACATGCTAGGCTCGTCAAGATCAAACCTTAGTTTCCGCATGAGCAAATCTGGCTTGCCCACGTTGTATACACTTGCGGAATCTAACACACCCGATCATCACGTGGTGCTTCGAAACAACAAGCTTTAGCAACGGTGCTAACTAAGGGTGAACACTTTATGACTTGAAATTCATGTACATGAGGGATCATCTTATAATGCTACCGTCGTCTACTAAGCAATACAAGATGCATAAAGGATTAACATCACATGCAATTCAATATATATGTGATATGATATGGCCTATCTTCTTTGTGCTTTGATCTCCATCTTCAAGCACGAACATGATCTCCATCATCACCGGCATTGCATCAAGGTCAATGACGCCTCTCCATGGTTGTCGTCCACCGGCTTCAACTATTACAACTACTTTGAATAGACACGCGGGTCTTAACATAAATTAAAGACAACCATATGGCTCCTGCCGGTTGCCGACTTACAATAAGGAACATTGCATACATCAAATATAATCACAATTATGGCCATATCACATCACTGCACACCCCTGCAAAACAAAGTTAGACGCCTCTACTTTCTTTGCATATTTTACGTGGTTTGGGGCTTTCAATAAGTGTCGATCTAACTTACGAACAAGAACCACAACGTTGACACAAGTATTGTTAATCACCCGTTGTGTATTGGATCTTTACTATGCTAGGAGAAACAGGCACCCGCAAAGCCACTTATGCAATACAAGTTGCATGTCAAGCGTGGAGCAAGTCTCATGAACGATGTCATGTAAAGTTAGCCCGGGCCGCTTCATCCCAACATACCGCAAGATGCAAAGTACACAATAAGCAATCGACAATAAAAGCATCAACGCCCACAATGACCATTGTGTTCTACTCGTGCAACAGATCTACATATAGACACGGCTCTGATACCACTGTAGGGGTTCGTAGCATGGAAAACAAAAATTTTCTATCGCATACAAACAAACAAGCCAAGATCTATCTACTAGATTGTAGCAACGAGTCGATGGTATAACTTACCCTCGAAGATTCCAAAGCGTTTAACGAGAGCGGATTCTCGTGGGTGATGTAGTCGTACTCTTTCCGATCTCAAGATCGTGTAGACGATCCTTCCGGCGCCACGTTCCGGCAGCGCTCCCGCAGTCGGTCACACGTTCGGTACTCGACGAAGACCTTCCTCTCCCTTGTTCCAGCAGGCAGCGGAGGTTGTAGTACTCTCCTCGCGATTCCGGCAGCACAACGGCGTGGTACCGGAAGTAGAGGGGAAATCCTGCAGGGCTTCGCCTTAAGCCGGTGCGAGTATGGTGGAGCTTATGAGAGAGGCTATTAGTGGTCTAGTAATTAGACACACCAATTAGAAGGCTCTAAACCAATTAGAAGGCTCTAAACCGTTGGCTAAAGCAATTAGAAGCTCTAATCCAAAACGGCTCTAAACCGGAGATCTAGAGGTGAAAGTTGTGTGTCTAGGAGGGGAGCCCTGCCCCTCCTTATATAGGTGGGAGGGGGCTGGCGCCAAGGGGAGGAGAGTCCCTCCCCAAGTCGGCTTGGTGGTGCGCCGGCCAAGGGAGGAACCCTCCTCCAATTCGGCCTCCACCAATCCTCCTTCTCCTCTTTCCGAAAACTGGCAGTTTGACTTTTCAAACTAGGATTTGATTTAATCCCTTATTTGGAACAGCGATGACACTAAATACATGATGCAATCATTCCAACATGCAATGACACATTCATGTACCCCTTCCCCTCCGGAGTGCCGGACATTCCGGAACCTTCTAGAATGTTCCCGATGAAAACACCGGAATCATTCCCGAACTCCGAAACGGGACTTTCCTTATATGAATCTTATTCTCCGGACCATTCCGGATCACCTCGTGATATCCCGGATCCCATCCGAGACTCCGAACAACATTCGGTCTCTTTCTCATAACACCATAACTACTCAAACAACGTCGAATCCTTAAGTGTGTCTCCCTACGGTTCGTGAATTATGCGGACATGATCGAGACACTTCTCCGAACAATAACCAATAGAGGAATCTGGAAATTCATATGGCTCCCACATATTTCTACGATTACTTTGCGATCGAATGAACCACTTACATACGATACCAATTTCCCTTTGTCTCACGATATGTTACTTATCCGAGGTTATGATCGTCGGTATCTCTGCATACCTAGTTCAACCTCGTTACTGACAAGTACTCTTTTCTCGTTCCCGTGATATGTGATCCCTTGTGACCAAGTCACATGCTTGCAAGCTAATTGGATGACATTCCACCGAGAGGGCCCAGAGTATATCTATCCGTCATGTGGATGGACAAATCCCACTCTTGATCCATGTGTCTCAACCAAAACTTTCCGAACACTCAATGCCACCTTTATAACCACCCAGTTACGGTGTGGTGTTTGATGTCATCAAAGCATCCATCCGGTAAAGGTGATATGCATGATCTCATGGTCGAAGGAATTAGGTTACTATGTATCAGAAAGCATATAGCAATTGAACTATTGAAATGACTTGATCTTTTATGCTACGCTTATCTATAGGAGTATGTCCACCATATCATTCTCCTAACGATATGATCTTGTTGTTGACAACATCTCAATGTTCATGATAGGGAAACCACAATCATCTATCAACCAACAAGCTAGTGAAGTATAGAGGCTATACTAGGGACTTCTAATTAAGTTTACAAATCACACAAGTATCAATGTTTCCTTGTTAATACTATTATAGCATGAATGTAAACATTTATCATAAACACGAAGATATAATAATAACCACATTTATTATTGCCTCTAGGGCATATCTCCAACAAATGCAACTATGGTGAATTTACCTATATGACAATTATGCAAGAGCTACCACAACACAAAATAGTAACGAGTAAGTAAGGTGCGGTAAAGGATAGAAGTAACCGAAAAGTGGACGCGGAGACACAAGGATTTGTTTCCCGTAGTTCCTTCCTTTTGAGGGGAAGTACGTCTACGTTTGGAGAGGGGGTGGTTTCAAACCACCAACGCCACGAAAGGCCTCCCTTGTTCTCCGATGAATCTCACCCCAACGGGATCGATTCACCTTCCACTATATCGGCAACCTTCAAGGTGGAAGCCGACACCGTTACAAGTTTGGGGCACACATCCACAACTTAATCGGAGGCTCCCAAATACAAGTAAGCTGTCAAAGCAATCAAAGACAAGCTTGTAAGAACCAAAACAATAACTAGGGTTTCCAAGAAAACTCTAGAGCAAAGGGGCCCTCAATGAAATGAGGGGGAAATGAAGATCTCTTTTGGTGAAGTAGTAGATCGGGGCCTCCTCCTTCGATTCCCCAAAGATCAAGGACTTTGGGTGGTGGGATGAGGAAATCTTGAAGATTTGGGTGGCTCCAATGGACTCCAATGGTGTTCTTTGACTTTAATGCACTGAGCAGCTTGTCCCAAGGTTGGTGGAGGGGTATTTATACCCCTCCACGAAATATGGCCGTTGGAGCATTTAATGTACCGGTAGTACCGGTACTCAAGCGATCAAGTACCGGACCAGGTACCGGAGGTGCTCCAGTTCTTCAGCATTCTTCAGTTTTGGGCGGTATCGCCCTTGCGGTACTACCCCCAAGCGGTAGTACCGGTCGTAGGAAGCGGTACTACCGGTTTGGGCGGTAGTACCGGTCCCAAGTACCGCTTGGTACTGACCAAAACGGAGAGGGATGAGTGCTAGTCAGTATGCCCCGGTACTGCTGAGTGGTGCGACCGTCTCAAGCGGCCAAGCGGTACTACCGGTTGGACCGGTAGTGCCGCTCCGTAGTACCGGGGGGGGGGGGTACTGACTAGTACACACCTTTATCAGCTTTGGTCAGTGCCAACCGGTACTGGAACCGGTAGTACCGGTGTCAAGCGGTAGTACCGGTCGTAGTTCCGGTACTACCGGTTGACACAGAGGTTTTTGCAAGGGAATTGATATGCCATTATTTGTGCCACCTCTTATCAAACTTGTGATAAACTTAGCACACAGTTAAACCGATAAGTGTGTTGTTATCAAACAACAAAATCAGAGGGATAGAAAAATGCTCTTTTAGATATTCTTATGTTTTGATTCTAAAAGTTATAGTAAGACTACCTTTTATATCTAGGAGTTGTTCTTCTAATACAAAATGACACACATTAGGTGTGTTTGAAGGGGAAAAAAACTTAAATTTAATTTCTAACTTCTTCGCCCCCCTCATGTGGAAATCCTGGCTCCGTCCCTGCTTATAGATAGGGTTCTTAGGCGCCGTTTAGAAAAAATAGGAATTTTGAAGTCTATAGTTCCTAGAAAATAATTTCCTTTGGTGCAGTTTGGAGAAAAGGACCCGTTATCACACATTTCTTTGGAAATTCATCTAGAATGGATTATTCTACAGAAAAGGAGTGCATCAAACATGAGGTCCAACCCCATGTTTTCTTCTTTTGTATCTCAATTACCATATTTTCCCATGTGAAATCCAAATGATATTTTAAAGTTTTCATGTGGTTTTGGTTCTTGTAGGGATCTAGGATACACGAGCTCTCATGATTGCGTTACAAACGGGCAATGCTCTTTTGAAGTTTTCATATTGTTTTGGTTCATGTAGGGATCTATGATACATTACATCTCAATTCCATATGTTCTTCCTTCCTACGTTTCGAGTTCCATTGTTACAAATGGGCCTTACAGGGCCATCCGACCCTGATGCTCTCCTTTCGGAAAAAAAGGCACAAGTAAAAAAACATAAAAATTGCACACCTTCAAATGGCGCAATAGACAATTTTAAGGACAAAATTAGATTGTGTGATTTTATAGTAACTTTTAAGGATTTGGGTTGTTAAATACTTATTTTGTTTGAATGCACTTCTATACCCTGGGTCCACATATATTTCAACATGATTTTAAACCTTATTTCCTTTCTTTGAAGAGTCCTATGTTCTCTCTCTCTCTCTAAAGATATTCAAGAGACATTTTAAAATCAATGCGGAAGAAGCACGACTAAAATTGTACACCTTCAAAGGGTGTGCAAATTTGGGCAGTTTTATGGACAACTTTAGATTGGGGAATTTTCATAGAAACTTTGGAGGATTTGGATTTTTAAGTTATACTAAATCAGCGACACTTATTATGGATCGGAGGGGGTACTTGATTTTCTTTTAAAGATACCTATGTTCATATGATGGATTGCACATGAGCACAAACTTCATTTTTTTTAATTTGACGAGTCCAATGCTCCCCCACACAAAATTTCAAGAGATTCAAAAATTAGCAAAAGCGACATATACAAGACACACATTTCCAAGTAGAATATTTTGATGATGCGTTAACAAGGGAGAAACCTCATATGATGAAGATATCTCATATGGATTTAAACATGAGCAGAAACCTCCTTTCTTTCCTTTGACGAGTCCAATGCTCTCCCAGACAAAATTTAAAGAGATATAAAAATTAGCAAAAGCGGCGTACTACCTCCATTCCAGTTTATAAGACAAATACGTATTTTAAAAAATAGTTTAATCGTAAATTTGGTTAACAAAATACAAACTATATCTAACAAAAATTATACTATTAGATTCGTATTTAAAATATACTTTCAATAATACATTTTTTTTGACATATGATTCATATATTGTTGATCAAATTTGTGATCAAACTATTTTTTTGAAATCCGTGTTTGCCTTATAAACCTAAATGAAGGTAGCAGAATAATTTGATGTTTGATGATGGGTTAACAGAGGAGAACACACAGGTCATATATTATCATATTAGACCGTTCGAAAGGGCAGTAGTACATATTTACATAGGCAAAACAGGCACCAAGATATGACACAACTAAACATGACGCATGGAAAAAATATACGATAAGATATATATGGAGCCTACACTACTAGTAGCACATCGACTCCATCTTTTTTCGTCATCATCAATCATCATCGTCGTCGGCACACACACCACAGCTTTATTCTGAACGCATTCCAACCGCATCGGCGTTCACTATCTGCTCCGTACGTGTGAACTCTCAGACTTTGGGTCCAGCAGCAAGGATCTCCTCGGTGAGGGTGCTGTCCTCCCCGATCTTGTAGCTGGCGAACACCTCGAAGTTCTTCCCGAACAGGCCAGCCAGCTTCAGGAGCGTCTCCTTGTACGCCGCCTTGTCCGTCCACTGCACGCGTCCGAGAACACCATTCGTGAGCACAATATGTTACTTACCAACAAAAGATGGATGGATTGGTGAATGGTGAATGTTGAAGACTGAAGAGATCTTACGGTGTTGGTCGGGTCGAGGATTTCAGAGGGCACGCCCTCGATCGCGGTGGGGATCTCCAGGCCGAAGACCTCGGTCTTCTGGTAGTTGGCGGTGAGGAGCTCGCCGGAGTGGATGGCGTCGATGATCTTCCTGGTGTATGCCAGCTTGATCCGGTTGCCAACGCCGTACCTGGCCAGTGACAAACGCAGAGTCAGTTGGTATGCATCATGGTGGCTGGAACTTTGAAGGAACCACAGAGGGAAGAACTATGCAAGGATAAGGACAGTACCTTCCGCCGGACCAGCCGGTGTTGACGAGCCACCCGGTGGCGCCATACGTCTGCATCTTCTCGGCGAGCATGGCGGCGTACTTGGTCGGGTGGAGCATGATGAAGGCCGCGCCGAAGCAAGCGGAGAAGGTCGCCTGCGGCTCCTTGATGCCGTCCTCTGTACCGGCGACCTGCAGTCAATCGTCAAGACAGACAATAATCAGATTGCACATCCGAACTGAGGAGGAACAAACTGTTTGCGCATCTGAAGTGCAATCTTACGAGAGCAGTGTAGCCGCTGATGAAGTGGTACATGGTCTGTGCCAGGTTGAGCTTGCTGACGGGCGGGAGCACGCCGAAGGCGTCGCACGCCAAGAGGATGACGTTCTTGGGGTGCGGCCCGACGCAGGGTATCTTGGCGTTGGGGATGTACTCGATCGGGTAGGCGGCACGGGTGTTCTCCGTGACGGATTTGTCGGTGTAATCCACCTCGCGGGTGTGCTCGTCGAAGACCACGTTCTCCAGCACTGCGAGCAGAGCATTTTTCAGCCGGATGTGAGCCAACGGAATTATGGTGTGCGAATTCGTTCGGGAAGAGAACAGAGGATGGATGAGGAGGGCCACCTGTTCCGAACTTTATGGCGTTCCAAATATCAGGCTCTTTCTCTCTTGAGAGGTCTATGCACTTGGCGTAGCAGCCGCCCTCGATGTTGGAGACGCCATTGTCGCTCCAGCAGTGCTCGTCGTCGCCGATCAGGAGCCGGTTGTGATCAGTTGACAGTGTCGTCTTTCCGGTACCTTTTGCCAAAATAAAAAATCGAAAATCAAAAAATGTGTTGCTTTTCTTTTTGGAAAACTGAAAAGTGACATCATCACAAGATAAAATAATAATGAAACAACAGATGTAGTACTCCATATGCGTGTACATCATTTATGTATGGATAAGCAAGCTGATCCGATGAGCAAGGCGAACGTCATGGCAGTTTCTTTTTGCTGCCAGCCGGATGGCTCTGACGACGTTATAGTTACCTGAGAGTCCAAAGAAGAGCGCGACGTCACCGTCCCGTCCCATGTTGCACCCGGAGTGGAGGGAGAGGATCCGCCTCTTGGGCATGAGGTAGTGCATGACCCCGAAGAGGCCCTTCTTCATCTCCCCGGCGTACTGCGTGCCGAGGATGACCATCTCCCTCCTGCCCAGGTTGATGTCCACGCTCGTCGACGACGTCATGTAGTGCGTGTAGCGGTTGCAGGGGAACTTGCCGGCGTTGTAGATGGTGAAGTCGGGCGTGCCGAACTCCTCCAGCTCCTCCTCCGTGGGGCGGATGCACATGTTGTGCATGAAGAGGGAGTGGTAGGCCCTGGCGGAGATGATGCGGACCTTGATGCGGTTCTCGGGGTCCCAGTTGAGGAACTGGTCGTTCACGAACACCTTGTCCAGCGAGTTGAGGTAGTCCACCGCCCGCTCCCGGTTCGTCAGGAACGTGTGCTCGTCCATCTCGATGTTCGGCGAACCCCTGCCATCGTCAGGAATTCAGTTAGCTGAAGAGAAGACGAAGCGGAGGCTGCAGATGTTGACAGGCGGTGAGGGATGGCTCGGTACTCACTTGCCCCACCAGAGCTCCTGCGCCGCCGCCTCGTCCTTGACGATGCGCTTGTCCCTGGGCGACCGGCCAGTCTTGGCGCCGGACAGCGTCGCCAGCGCGCCGGTGTCCGTGATGAACGAACCCTTCTCGTACTTGATCGCCTGCTCGTACAGCTCTGTTGTTGTTTGGCACGCACAACATCAGATGTTCAGAACACACGACACATGACATGCATACAGTATGTCTGAACAAAAAAGTTCAGGTTTGCGTACCGGCCGGCGAGAGGTTGTAGAGGACATGGGTGAACTTGAGGGAGCTGTCGCTGACGCTGATGGTGGGGGCGACATGGTGGTGGTGGTGATGGTGGGGCTGCGGCGGCGGAGGTGCTGCCACCGGCGCGACCTTCACGGTGGCCTCGCCCTTCCTGGCCGGATCGCCCCTCACGACCTTGGGCCCGGTCTCACGGGTCAGCGACGCCAACGACGCGCTGCGTATCCGTCATAGATAGCACACCAAAGTTCGCGTCAGTTTGTGCAGGAAAAAAGAAAGAAACAATTCAGAATGCCAAAATATTACAGCTAGTTCATTTCTACGATTCTACTCCTCTTTCATCTGGTGAGATCTTGCTGAGATACTCCACTAATTAAATCTCGATGAGTAGTTGCGTGAGAGAATCAAGGAACAAACTTGTGTAGTGGCACTTGAGGATTCAGGGTGCTGCTCTAGTAGATTTTTTTTTTTTTTGAGCGGAGCTGCTCTAGTAGATGGGTATGGATACTTTATGCGGTGCGATATAAGAACAAAACAAAACAATTTAAGCGTCATTTTGGCACTTCGATGCACGCACAAGCGGTCACGTGAGTAGTAGGCGCAACCATACCCAAAAGAAGTGGTGCGGGCTTTATTTTGATGACGCCGCTTTTGGTTGGAAAACGACCAGGGGAGGGGATAGTGTACAATTCCAAGTTGATCGTCATCACAATTCACAACTTTTTTTCTCAAAAAAAATCATAACTTTTTTTACTTGCTCCCTGCAATTCCAAGGTTAGTGGAATTTATGATTCCCCACAAAAGAAAAATATATCTGTTCCTCATTAGTTTATACTAGCCAAAATGCAGAGGTTGGAGTAGGACCGAGCAGTGAGATGGCCGTCGTCCAATGTCCACGTGGTTTATATCGTGCATGTTCCGTTCTTCGTTCCTTCTTTCAAAACACAGCAAAGCGTCAAACAGTTTTCTTAGGGTAGTTTTAGTTTGCTTGTTTAGTAGGGTAATCTCATTTCGCTTCTTAGTACAGTAATAATTTTGCGGGGTTGGTAGAGTAATTTTAACCTTTGCATTCTCGATCGCTTTTAACAGAGTATTTGCAGAGCAAAATTAAGAGCAGATGGGGAGCCCGCGCGGGCCGCGGGAGGATCGGATGAATGAACCTGATGGACTGGAGCTGCTGCTTGCGGCGGTCCTCCTCGGAGAGCGCGACGGCGAAGGGCGAGGCGGCGCCGTCGACCTTGATGGGCGTGGTGGGCGCGGAGCGCTTCCGCTGCATGGAGTGCAGCTCGTCGATGTTCTGCGCGCGCACCGGCGCCGAGCTGTCGTCGTGGCAGATCCCGTTCTCGTGCTTCTTCGTCTTCTGCGCGCCTCCGTTGGTGTCGATCCGCGCCAGCCCGTTCGGCGTCGCCATGGCCTCCTTCTTCCTCTGTCACCGAAGATAAAAAAACAAGCAGAGAACAATCACATTAGCGATCCTGCTAGCTACCATTGGCGCAAGAATGGAATCAGGAGAGAGGATAGGTCTGTGGCACGCACGAGAAGAGAACGAGGGTACGTGCGCAGTGAGGGTGGTGGCGGTGGAGAGGATGACACGAGCCGGTGAGAGAGATGTGGGTGGGGCAGATGGGTCGAGCCCCGGCGAGGCTTTTAAAGGGGGCGGAGGTAACCGTGGTTAGGTTGGGCTGACCATACGGGTGGGTTGGGGATAACGTCGCTGGCTCTCTGGGGTTGCGTCGGGGACTTCCGGAGTCGGGGGAGCTTGTGGTTAACGCGGCGGGAGCGGGAGATCACCACCAAAGTTCATTGCACGCACTAAATGAGTTCAGATGGATGGGGGTGAATAAGCGGGAAAGGGACTGTAGTCGGTGATCTAGGGAATAAAAACGCTTGGACTAGGTATTTAGACCTGTCATTAACGTGGGATGATCTTGAATGGGAGAGCGGATTTTGGGGATACAGTCGTGCTTGTACTCAAAATCTCAGTCGATGGACCAAGTCACGGCAATTGGTATAAGTTTTGAAACGTAAATATGTGGTTTTCTTAATTTCTTTTTCTAAAAAAAAAACTCGAAATCTCAGTCGATGGAGACCAAGTTGCGCCGATGAGTGTAAGTTTTGAAACTTAAAAGCATGACACATTTTTAATTTATTATTTTCAAAAACTTAGCATATACTTATATTATGTGAAAAATTACATGCGAAGTTTTAACATAATATATATGAGTGTGATTTTTTTCAATATTTTATAGAACTTACAAATATGCCTTTTTGCTTGGATTGAGGAAGTGGTTGCTTGATCAACTTTTGGTGTGGATCTCCACGGAGAATGGCCAGTGGTCTAAGGTTTTGAGATCAGGCGTCCCTAGGCTCATATTAGCATTTTGGTAGTCTATACAATATGATTAGATTAATTTAGGTTTCTTCGATCCACATATTCCTAAAGCATGGAAATATAACAAACTTGAGGGTGTACTTTTGAATCCTATAGAATTAGAAAATTATGGTTGTTCGATAAATCAAAAGACAGTGGACTTTGAGCAAGAGGTTTGGGTCGGTTGATGAAATCTTGAACTCTGAAATAGTGCACAAAGGAATTTGTATTGTTTCCTAAGACATCAACCATATTTTTCAAAGAGCTACACACGAAAAATTTCTAAGTATTTGAATCTTCCAAAATTTATAATTATTAGTGGATAAAATGGTTCCCCATGGAGAAGAATAACATTTCTCAAACTTGCATGCTACCACTAATAATTATCAATATACTACACACTGATTTGTTCATTTCAATGGATCATAAAATTGGATGAGATTTTCCCTATAACTATCATCACATGCATGTACCAGATACTTATATTGCTTCAAATGAAGTCTCTGGTTTATGGAAATAAAAGTGGAAAATAGACCTAAAAAGGGGACACGTGTCGGCAGCTCCATCAGAGGGTCGGGGGATCTGATCCCCGGGGACGCTCAGCGCTCCCCAAAATCCACTATATGGTGGTGTAGACGGTCATTGATCTGATTGGAGAAGGTATGTTTACCATAAAACTTGTCGATTTTGCGATACAGTAGATCATTTACAAATGGGATTTCCTCACCTACTTATCATGTACTTAGGGTTGCAGGACCAGGATCCCGCGTATCCCGCAAAAGACAATGATTAGTATAAATTGTACTAGAGATCTCCATCCTCATTTAACACTATATTCATGTAAATTGTACAGTACTAGAGACTAATCCGGCATCCCGCTCCGCTTGCAATCCTACATCTATCTTCTTCGTCCTAAAATAAGTGACTTAAGTTTTTACCAGATTCGTATGTATCTAGATACTAAAACGTGTCTAGATATATAAACTTATTCCAGGATGGAGGGAGTACATGGCCAACTCACCCTCAGGTTATTAACTTATTACTGTTGATTATGCAAGTCCTCTGTCACTAGCATTATCATTCAGATAATCTGACCAACTCCGTGCAGGATTAGTTCGAGCTGTTATCCAATCTCAAGATAACCCAGCAAAAACAGTGTATGTACAGCCGACTTGGCGATCAGCTCAACATGTCATGTAAAATTATAAGACCATATAGATGTGTCAACGTTTGATCGAGTACTAGCGTCGTGTGTTGCAGTTGCAGATGCGCGTATGAGATGGATGGATAGGGACGCCACCAGCCGATCGATCGATTGCCCCTTGTGAAAACTAAGCACCGTTTTGTCCACCTGTTATCTGCTTAACATGTACGGAGTACTACTACTACTACTACTAGTCTACTTGTGATTATTTAAAAAAGTGGAATACAGAAGTCAGATCTGGGAGCAACATCATGTTCATCAGAGTAATGGAGAGGGTGCAGTCTAAAAGCAAGGAACTCGCGGTGCATTCCCAAGTCAACCGAATTTAATATTCATTAATTAATTCGACAGGTGCTCGCCGATTATTCCTCTCGGTTCAACCTCTGTCTCTTTTTTTCCTGTTCTTTTTGTTTGTGTATCGGTCGTTTTTGGTGATCGCTCTGCTCGTGTTATTACTGGCTGCTAAGTTTTCTGATACTAAGATCCTTCACGAGACCTTGATGAACCGTGAGGATTCTGCCGGGAAGCATGGAGGGAGAGTGGTAAACCAAGCCATTCGCTCGAGGAGGTAACCAAGTTGGTTCCGTGGATCCGACTCGATCTAAACAATGAAATACAGCGAGACATTACGTTCCAGTCCGGGCACGAATTTTCTCAGCTCCACTACTGAATTCTGCATTCGATCGGAAGGGAAATGGAAGTTCGAAACTCATTTGACTTTCAGATAAGCTTTCCTCCTTTTTTTTGTGAACACTTTCCTCCTTTCTTTCCTACATTACTGACTGACTGGCTCTTCGCAAAGCTAGAAAGATTTATTTGCGACGTTTAAATATACGCATTCCTTGTTGCAGGAAGTCACATACTTCGATCCTTATACGAAAAAAATAGCAGGGTGACACTGACACAAGGATCAAAGGGAAAATAAAATAAAACGTGGTGAGGGAAACCTGTTGCGTGCGCTGCACCAAACCCTAATACTGGCACTGTTTGACTTGTTTCACGCATAAGCGAGATGAAGCATCGCTGAAAGCCTGGAAACGTTTGTTTTTTCTCTCGAGTACCGTACAGCTGGGAAGGATTCGATCGTATGTCCATGTGCAGCATGATCTCTTCTTTGTTTTACCGGTTCATTCGATATATCCAGGCGCGCAGATCTGCATTTTTCTATGGTTTTATCCGACGCTGATCCCTGTCATACGCGCCGTATCGGCGTGGCAAACCGGCCGGTCCAACATTATCCTCCGGACTCGACGACCGGGTGGTTCGACGATGAGGCGGCCTCGACCTGTAACCATGACTTGAACTAGTCCGAGCTACCTAGCTCCAAGTAGGTAGCACGAACGTGCGTGTGCCAAGTAGTGCCGACGTGCCCTTCTTGCCCTTTGGTATCGGGTAGCGCTGGGAGAAGAGTTCGCCGAGGTCATGCACCGGCAACTAGGGACTGCATGCACGTGTGTTAAATCCTTGGGTCAAATGTTTAACAGGGTCGTTGCCAACTGGTGAGTTGTAGTGTCCCTCACATTTTATTCTATTTTTTAGCAAACGATTTGGTAAATGATTAAAGTTTATTGACTAACTAATTGAAGTACATTACACCGAACAAACATATTTTTTTTTTACAAATAACCGTACCTCTACAAATTCATCAAGTTAGAACAAAGTCTTCCGGAGTGTTCTTTTCAGTTTGAGTTTTTTTTTTGTCTCAACATCCATCCTTACATCCGGTGAATAAATTGCATAAGAGCATATGCTTACACAAGTTAGACTAGTTTGTAATTTGAAAAACTGCATGAGTCGCCAAATTACATAAGTGGAACCAGAGATCGCAGAGTGGACTATTTGTCGAGTTTGCAAGAGAGGAAGAGAAACAAATAAGCAAAACAAACTTGACACCATGATCATAGTCATCAGGATCAAGTTAGCCTGATCTAAGCTTATTGGGTTTGGTCGAGGTTTATATTTTATTATTAATTCTTCTTAAACGTTAATAATCTAAGCAGATGATAGAAATAGACACATGCGCTGGTTGAAAAGAGTCATCCAATATTGGAAAGGAAGCGAGACAAAGTTTGAGGCACCTAACGAGTCAAGTTTGAGCAAGTACATTTAGAGTTAATTCAACTAATATTAGAAATTAGAATGTAAGCAGGCTCACCTTCACATGAATTCAAAGTCGATCCATGGAGGTGTATTATACTCACTTGTAACATTCACGCTTACCGTACTTATTATGTTCCAAATGGAAAGTTGGTATGTTTAATGACCTACTTTTATCTTTATGAACTATTAATTTAATATATGCTACCGTTCTTTCACACGGCCTGTTAGAAAAACGTCAAATTTGATGCTACATGTTACATATGTTGTTTTGCATTGGAAAAGCTAAATGATCACATGTGAAGGCAATCGAAGATAGCGAACTATTGAATTTCAATTCTAGATGGAAAATAACTACTCAATTTTGTATTCCATGCGTTAAAAGTAACATGCCAACTATGTTTGAGCTAGATCAGGTTACAATCCAGTGGGAGTAGGCTTGATTCAAACTTGGTCTTTTGAAATGCATGACAAAGTATTATCTATTTTCACTAATTATAAGATATCCCCTCCTTCCAAACACATATTGTATGCTCTATTCGGAGGGAGTATGCTCTAGCATCAAATTCTAAGCTTATTTTTGATGATGAATTGGACTAAACATATGAGTTATTTCCCAAAAGAGTTATAGCATTGGGATTTTTTCCAAAACATGAATCCGTTGTATGTTTGGGCAGTGGCATATAATCGAATTCATGATCAATGTTAAGATCAAAATCTAAGGAGTGCTTATATGGAGTACTAAAACCTGTTTGCCAGGCCAATTTTGCCTCCCACGGAATAGACCCCGTTGTGGTTTGCGGGGTCTATTCCGCGGGATGCAAACTGAGATTACAAATCACGAATCAAATTTCAAGAAATTCTTAATAGAAATATCACATCACGACTGCATAGATCAAATTAATGAATGTTTAAACATCGATAACATAACTAATCATCCAATAATCAAATTACAACAACAATAGGTCAAATCAAATTACAGCACTTGTTAAATGAAATAATTAAACAAATAACCAATGTTTATGAGGACAAATAAATAGTTCAACTCAATCAATAAAAGAGGACGACTTCATCGTTCACCAATGATTAAACAAATAACCAATGATGATGGATGAGGTCTTGTTGAAGTGGGGTGGGGGTGGAGGAGTTTTCAATCTCCTGATATGTCTCAAGAAATTCTTGAATGGGATCGAGGTTGCGTTCTGGCCTCACTCGGCTACCAACATTATCATAGAAGAACTCCAAGTTCAACTCCAAATTCTCTGCACACACGGTAGCGCTGACGGAAGAGATGGGCCGGATATGTGGGTACCTCGGCGAAGTAGTCCTGTATGAGCATTTCGTGGCCAAGCGAGCGGTTCCGCGGAATGCAAAGTCTACAGACCGTTGTGCCTCGCCGTCGCGACTTCTTCCAGCCCTCGATCTCTTTCACGGCGAGGAGTATGACCATCTGCCCGTAATCGTCGACAAAAAGCAAGTCTTCAATATCTAAATCATCGGAGGACGGCGAATCCTAAAAAAAAACTTCTCGCTTGGGGTCATCTAAAATTTTCGAAGGTTAAAAACCTATGCGCGGAAGAAGATGAACTGAATGCACGGGAGGAATCGAAATCAAACCTCATACATGGCGGCTGCGGCGACCTCACGGACGGCGTTGGTCGATTCGAAGAAGATCCTTCAAGAATCTCGGCGGAGATGCTACTGCTGTTGCGGGGCGGTCGAATCAAAGCCTCATAGGTCGATGGCGCGGCCAAATGGACCAGCAACGACGCATCCGTGGTGGTGGTCTCGGCAACCCATGCGCCAGTGGAGAACTACTCATATGACCTCCCACCGGTGCGGAATCGCAGATGCGGGCGGTGGCAATGTCGGTCGCGGAGGGGTCTGGCTGCTAGAGGCCGGAGACGGCGACGGCGGCAGGGGCGACAACGCGCGGGGATGAAATTGCGCGTTAACCTTCCTACCCGCGTGCGAGGCGCCCTCAGGTTGTCCGCGCAACCTTGAGTGTATATGCATGCGGGGTTGAATTCACGGGGCTCCCAAAAAAACATTTAGGCCAGATCATATTTACTGCATTCATTCGGGCTGTTTTTTCTTCTCAAAACCGAAAACCGTCTCGCTGTCATGCTCTTAGGGCATCATCTATGTATATAGAAGAACTTGCCCATAAGTTGGGACCCAAATAGCACACCACAAGCTTATTGATTACATCACAATATATCTAGTGAACTTGTCTACAAGCTGGTCTCACGTGTCAGTTAAAATTGTACACGTACAACCCACAAACTTGCAAGTCACCCTTAAGATTTTGAGCTTATAGATAGCTTATTGATAGTCTTCACTATGTATGTGAAACTGCTTGTTGACTATTTTTTCTTAATGAATAGCTTTGTTGTCAATATAGTGAATACCCTTAGCACCGGAGGAGCGAGGCGGGGTCGGTTTATTTTTGAATAAAGCTTTCATAAAAGACTAGGCTCGACAAATTTCTTTTGGAGTCGATCCGATCGAGCTAGAATACGAGTCAGCTCGGGCTGCTCGGTTCGTCGGTGCGGCGCGTACCAGCAGAAGCCAGCAACAACAGCGTCGCCCGCGCCGCGCCGCACGCACTCTGGAGATCGCAGAACCGCCAAAAGGCCGTTGCGGGGTCATCATGGCCGCCGTAACCGTCCCCGCCGGGCCTCGCGCTCGCCGTCATGTACGTACGTGCGTACAACTGGTTCATCTCATTCTCATCTAGATAGGCCTCCTTCTCTCTCGTCGTCTCCCTGTTCCGCGCTTTCTCGACTCGACCCGACCCGAGGGAGGCACGGTTAGCGAAACGCGCATCACCAAACGCGGCTTGCACGCATGTAGTAGTATATCTCCGGCTTTTGCGTGCGTGCACCGCAGATACTTCCGGGTCCTGACTGTCGCGTCACCTCACTTGTGCGCTGTGGACTGAAGAAGTCGAGCTAGCGTCGACGTGCACAGGACACGGTCGCGGCCTCGCCACGCGCTTCCGTTTCTGTTTCGGAGGCGCCACCCGGGGCGGGCTCTTCTCGGCCTGCCGCGCCTGAGCGCACACTCCTGTCTTGGCAGTTTCAGCGAGGTAGCTCTGCAGTGCACAGGACGTTGGCGTTGCTCTGGAACGGCAGTTGTAATAAGCTCACGATGAAACGCTACGCGGTTGCTTTTCGTGAGGAGAGAACGGCAACATCTGGTACGTACGTGCGTGCCGCCGAGTTGCTCGGTGATTGCTTTGGAGTGCATCTCGCGGGCCATGAAAAGTTGCAGACGCGTCCCGTCCGTTAGTGTGGCGCTCGCCCGTTTCGTCGTCTCACATGCCCACGCGGCCACGCCGGTGCGAAATATACGTCCTCCACTAGACCACTGCGTACGTACGTCATGTCAATCTTCCAGTTTTCCTCCACAACACTTCGCTTTCTTCAGATTTTCCGCAAAAAAAAAAAAAGGATTCCTTTTCTTCAGAATTTCCGCAAGAGGAAAAAAGAAGAAGGGAAAGACTGTCTTTGCGCCATGCTATAGTGCGGTGCGCCATGGATCGGAACGGTGGCTTTCGTGGTTTGCGTGAGTGCGAGTCTACGATCGAGTGATGCCCCACCTTCCGTGGAACTGCTGCTCCCAAGTCCCAACCGGAGCCCACAGGCTGATCCTGCACCTTGAGCAAACGTAAGCTCAGAATCCTCGCAAACATTATACTATGAACTAAAATTTGACAAGCAAGCACATCCTCCAGCCTTGTGCAGAGGTCACAATCGTACTCGCGGCAGACGCCAGAGCCCCCCCCCCCCCCCTCTTTCTTTTCTACTGCGGTCCGTCTGGCGCGGTGGTGCACCGGGGCGGGGCGCGCCTCCCCCGGGCAGGACCTCTCTTGCGAGGTTTTTTCAGACCGAAATAAGTTCGTTCACATCGATCTATGGAATTCAATGGACGTACCTACCGTGAGTCGTGACCATGAGTCCCCCGGTCAAGTGATCTCGATGAAAGGTACAGCATGTTCAAGCAGGTGCAGGCACGAGGGCGTGACCGAGGGAGGAGAGGAGATGAATTAATAGTGGCGATGGAATAGCCAAGGCAAGGCATGGGGCAGAGTAAAGAGAAAGTATGGCTTGCCGAACGAAAAAGACTAATTAGGCACTAGTATTTCTCAAGAAGGAACAGTTGCTTAGATCGTGACAATAAATCCTGTTCGGAGCACAAAAATTCAATACGGCGCCAGTTCGGTACTGCCTTGTTGGCTGCCTGGCTGCTAGCTTGTGCTTGGCCGCCCCGTGAAGATGGTACTAGCTAGCACGAGTGGTCAGTGGATGCGACCTGGCCATGTCAAAAGCAAAGCTAACGTACGCCGGGTTTCCTTTCCGGGTTTGCCAAACCAGGTCACTACTGCCCATTGTTTTCAGTATCTTGCATACTAGTATCTCCAAAGTCCTTTTGTCTTGCGAGGAACAAACATATCTTCAAGTCTAGAACGGTGGTATGGTTCTTCACAAGACGTAGAACCCGTTCCATATTGTTTGTATGTAGTCCAACATTTGTGGGGCAAGTCAAGTTTTCTCAAGTTCAACTAAGCACGTATATCAACATACCTACGACTTGGAATTAATTTTATGACGTGGTCAGTGAAATGACAGACCAATTGTTTGTAGTTCTAGATTTGTTCGAACTGAATTTGCATGAGATACGGAAGTGAAACGAGAGACCATATGCGCAGGCCAAGTAACGCTGCAATATGAGCCGGGAAAGTCAAAACCTGTCCGGGAACACCTCGGCCTTGAACTTGTTGTTGGTGATCAAACCACTGACCTCCACAGAACAAGCTATAGAATCGATGAGATAGCCATTAACTACAGTAATGTTTATCTGGGTTGGTATCGTGAGAGAAAACAGGAAGATTCTTGGCGGGCATCTACACTGGTTACAAACTTGACTTGAGCAACCACGAAGCAAGGTCGTCTAGGCGAGGTGCTGCCGGGGGAGGCGGGCTATAGCGCGTTAATTTGCTCGCCGTCGGTGTCGATAGCGGGTCAGCGGAGGTGAATAATTTCCGATTCCACCAAATCTGAAACGGTGCGGCCTAATTTGCCCACACCGATCGAGATGTACTAAAGCGAGGGCCGTGGATAGCGATGGATTGATTGGTACTCCAGTAGGGAGCTATGGAGCTGGAGCATCGCGCATCTTTCGTCTCGCGTGGATTTATGCAGCAGCGGTGGCAGGACAAACCGGCCACACACAGAGGCAGACGAAGAGCTTTTGTCTCGTTGGTGGTGTACGTGAGGCTGGAGAAGGCGTCGCCCGGGGGAGGTCATCCCGTGCACTCTCTAGTCCGTCCAATCTGAATCGCTTTCTCCGACAAGCTTTCACTGTTCCACGCGGCGTCGCACGGCTCCCAGTCTCCACACCGAAGTTGACAGCCTGCTGTCAGGTCGGCCTTCGCCCTTTGTGTCCTCTCGCAATATTCCCCCTTGGCAATTTGAGGTAGGCCTGCTCCGACTCATGGGCCATGGCAGTGGCAACGCTCCAGCCTGAAATCTTCGGAACTGATGCGTAGCTGAACACACACTGTCCGGCCCGTGCTGCACTAATCTCGAAGACGGGCCACACCTTACAGCCCAGGACGTTGGAATCAGCCTGTGCGGCACAAAGCGTACCGTGCGGCCCCTGCGCAAGGCCCAGGCCCCTTCTCCTTATCCCGTTGTCCGTGCCAATGCCGCGAGCATGGCGAATGCTATTTACCGCTCAGTGCGGACGTTTATAGTCTCCGCTTACGCAGGTGCCCGCATTGGGCCGGCCCAATTAGCATTCTCCCTTTTTCAGTGTTTCTTTTTTTATTATTTCCTGGTTTTTCTTTTCTATTTCTTTTGCTTTTCTCTGTTTTCTAGACATTTTTAAAATATGAAAACAATTTTTAAATTGGAACACTTTTCGAATTTGGACACTCTTTGGATTTGAACAAATTTTGAAATTTGAACACTTTTAAGTATGAACAAATTTCAAATCTAAACACTTTCTGAATATGAATAGTTTTGGAATTTGA
Source organism: Avena atlantica (assembly GCA_910589765.1). Lineage (NCBI taxonomy): Eukaryota > Viridiplantae > Streptophyta > Magnoliopsida > Poales > Poaceae > Avena > Avena atlantica. The sequence continues at coordinate 64,720,779 of OU342737.1, forward strand.
AATTTTTGAATAGCTGTGAAAACTGTTAAAATTCCAAAACTATTTAAACTTGAAAATAGTTCAAATTTGGAAAAACTAAAAATAGCATCCTTGTTTGTTTGGGCCGCTTTAGGGACAGCCCATGAGAAGAAGGCGGTGTACGGAGCGATGGTTCCGCGCGCATCAGACGGGAAATAGCAGCTCCCTGGGTATATTTCTAAAAAAAATGCGCCACTAGTAACTCGAGATTGGTGAGCCATGTTGTGACTCTAACCGATGTAAAAACACCTCTAACGCTCACCTAACCGATCACCTATCAGCATTAGAGGAGTAATAATTTAGGAGTCGACAATCTCAATTCCTATTTTTACTCCTCCGAGCGAGAGCGGTAGAGTGGTAAAGGATTCCCTTGCTTTTTGTGTTCACACTGTTCCCCTCCTCGGCTTCTCCTCCACATTAGGCGACTACCGACACACCCTGTCGCCACCCCAGCCACCGGTGGAGCCCTGCGATGAGCAAATCTTCTCCTTGTCCGTCCCCGCCGCCCAGTCCCAGCGCTCGCCGGCACCGCAGTCCCCCGGCGCACCCTCTTCCATCGGTTCTTCCTGCAGCCATTCCCCTCTACGATCGACGCCACCCAAGTGTCGGCAGAAGCCCCGTCGCTCAACCAGTACCCTTGACCTGTCGATGCCACCGATGCCGGTCTATCACGACATGCGACAACGGTCTTGGGGCTCGTGGGTGGCTGAAATCATCGACCGAAACACTCGCCAGAAGGTGTGGTTCAGCAGCTTCCAGTCGGCGGAGCATGCGGCGTTGGCGTACGACATGAAGAATGTCAAACTCCATGGGTCGGAGTGCGGCGATCTCAACTTCCCGCTCGAGGCGGGGGAGGAGCGATGCCGGACCTGGAGCCGGTTTGTAACACCCTCAGAATCGGACCTATGCAAGTTTGAACAAAATTCGCCAAACCCGCATAGAAACGATTCAAAGGTGCCCACCAGGCACTTTCGTGCGGGTGGAAAACGAAGTAATAACATTACACAACAGTCCTCGATGGGACCCACAGAACAGATATATATACAACACGACTCAATAAGTCAAGAATACAGATATAATATACAAAGATCCAAATCACCTTGAAAACGATAGAGCGTCCAGCTACGGACAAGATGCAAATGGGGCTAAGAGCCCTGAAGAATAACCAATGGCGTCCATAACCCTGCCCAGGCCAAACCGGAAGGGTAACCCTGCTAACGGCGTCGATCTCAAAACCTGCTTAACAAAAGGGGTGCCGACAAAGGGCAAAGCAGAAAACAAAGAAGGAGCGTCAGTACTGAGGCCAGTACACGGCGAGGCTAGAATTCGGCGGTCCTCGCCTACATAGGTATGGTGGACTGAAGCGGCAGCGGCAGCATGCACTAAACAACCTATAGAGACTCGATACAACTGGCGGTTATCAGAGAGGGGTAAGAATGACCTATCCGGATCCAACCTGAAGCTAACACCAAACAAACCCGTCCTGGTGTGTCCCCCTCGAGACCAAACGAGGAAGTCAACCGAGGAACTCACACCGTTGGCAGTTTTACTTATTCAGTTATCGTTGCAGCAATTACTAGTCAGATTTAGATAATCATCCTGATAAAGTAAGCAGTGGGCACTTTCAGTTAACCATTCCGTTTTAGTGGCAACAATTACTAATCAGATACAGATAGCATGAGATAAACCCAAAACCCAGCAGTTGTTGGTACTTTTATTCCGCCAATTCGTTGTAGTTGCAATACTTACTAGTCAGATACATTTGTCGCAAGCGACAACCAAACAAGCAATTGTGGGCAGTATTAATTAGCCACTCCATTATAGTGAAGCTGATTACTAGTCATTATAAGTCAAATTTATAGCAGTAAACTTTAGTTATGCTTGTCTATGATCGAGATACTGTGCTCCAATTCGTCCATAACCGCGGACACGGCTTTCAGAAAGTTTTACCCGGCCGGGGTGCACCAATAGCAACACACACTCGATCAACCTCGGAAAAACCAAATCAAAACCCAACGAGGCTTTCACGACAAAGCAATCACAGGATTCAGAAATATTTTAGGGGGCCACCCCATTAAGCTACCCGCAACAAAGTAAGCTAGCTCCGAGACGGACTCAAGGTCTGGGTATACGGCTGTGAACGACTGGGAACCCCAAACGGGGCTTGTCGACACCGCGGAATCGTGTCCCGATCCTAAACAGTACAGTGTGCAGTACCTCGCACAATCGTAAATAAAGCAGTAAAACATGGCATAAGTACAGGATCGTAAATAAAACCTCAAACTAGTTTGTGGCCCCAAGAAATAAGACTGAATCAAGCTCTGGCTCAGGGGGGTCCCATATACCTCCCGGATGTGGATAGCGCGATAAATCAAGGAACAGGTATCAAGTACTCGGGGTCTTACGGGACACAAGTGGGCGTTCGGAAACCAAATATTATCTATCACCCACCGATGCCTCTCTTATTTCAATTTTAGTTGTTAAACATAAATTAAAGTGACGATAAATAAAACTAGAATCATCTCCATCATCAACATGCGGCAATTCATCAGCAACTGTGGCATAAGACGACACATATCAGCACTTGAGCAAGCAACTGCGACGCGCAAGTCCAACTATCTACCAAACAACAGGTAACAGGGTGTGGCCAAGGCAATATAGGGCTGCACGATATATCACAGGTACGGAAACTAAAGCATCGCGACACAGATAGCAATAGATCAACAGGAGGGAATAAAGACTATAAAAGTAAGATAGGTAGAAAGGGGGGAGATGCTCGCCTGAAAACATTGCCGAAAGGATCATCCGAAGATCGGGGCGGAGCTCACATCAACTCAGCGGCCTTATCCGCGAAGAAGCAAAACACTAGAAGAAACACCGGATGCAATATTTAATACACGGCAGAAGATCGGCATGATGCATGTATGATGCATGGCATGGCAAAGTGCGATGCTATTAGGTCAAGATTAAGCGGAACCGGGGTCCCGACAATTAGTTAGATGGTTCCAGTTATTTGTCTACCCCGCAATTTAAATGTGGTTTACCATGGTAGAAGATAGCACCGGGTTCGCTATACAAATTTAAATGAGGCCAATATGAGACTAGATTTGCCCGCATATGGGCCCCATATTTAATTATTAGGTGAATCGGCATAAGGGCCCCAAACCAATGATATGCATGCGAGATGACAATTAAATATGCGACAAGTTGTATTATGTTGTGAAATAGGGTTCGAGGAAAGGGTTCACACATTAGGGGTTCGACGATCTTGGTCCGGGGGTTCGGGGTTCGACGGATTGGTCTCGGCGGGAACGTTCTCGGTAGCGGGGTAGATCTTGTCGCATCGGGGTCTCGGTGCCCGGGGTGAAGTGCTTATCGTTCCATGGCGATCTTGGAGTTCCGGGGGTGTTTCCCGCGTCCATGATTGCAGATCTTGTCGGTTCCAACTCGAAGGCCTTGTTGTTCCGCGGCGTAGACTTTGGGGGTCCACCGAGGTTGCGAGTTCTCGCCGACAACGGTCTCGTGGACGAGCTTGGGCAGACGTCGGCACATGGTACAGGGCTTCTCGGAAGATCTTGGCGTGCGACGTCGTCGGCATCGGTTCGGGAAGGAGTTCTTGTCGTTGCGAGGGTCTAGTCGGGTCCATGTATCGGGTCGGTCTCGTCGTTACACCGTGGAGATCTGGTCGTCGGCGCACTCAGGGTTTCGGGGATCGGTCTTCGGAACGAGGGATCGAAGATCTTGGCGCGGCTCCGGGTTCGGGATGTCGAGGCTTGATCCTCGGTTCCGGGACGAAGCACTTGGGGTATCCGGGTTGGAGAGCTTGTCGGTGGTTTCGGCGTCCGGGTCACGGCGTCTTCGGGTCCGACTCCGGGGAGGTGAACTTGTCGCCCGTGTGGTCTTCGGATCGGGCCCCGGGGTCGGTCCTCGGGGTTTGTCCTCGGACTGTTGACGGAGGGGTCTCGCCGACCGAGGCGATGCGGGCCCGGTTCGCGGGGGGGCTCGGAGCAGGCCCCCGAGGTGGGGTCCGCGGCGGACTGGCGGAGGTTGGCGGGGCGCTGGGGTCGCGGCGAGGTGGGCCACGCGGCAGCGCTGGGGTCGGGGACGGCCGGGCCGGAGGCGGCCGACGCCGGGCGAGGCGCGGAAGGCGGCGGTGGCTCGGGGCAGGAGCTTGACGAGGCAGGGGCGACGGCGCTTGGGGGTTTGGTGGAGCGGCGACGGCAGCGGGAGGCTGCAGGCCTCGCCGGAGAGCGCGGAGGGCGGAGAGGCGCGCGGGGACGCGGTCCTGCGAAGCGAGCTTGATGGGCGGAGCGGCGGCGGGGAAGGGCCTGGCGCGGTGAGGTGAGAGGCGGCGGGCGGCGCGGCGGAGCGCATGGAGACGGCGGCGGCGGAGCTCGCAGAGAGCGGCGCGGCGGGTTACTGCGAGGTCGCGCGCCGGCGAGCGCGGAGGTGCGCGGCCGGGGTCGGGGGCGTCGGCGGCGTGCGGGCACGGGGCGAGGTGGAGGCGGCCTGGGGCGGCGCCGATGAGGCGGGGAGGGGCGCAGGCGGGCCGGGGACGCGGAGGGGGCGGCGAGGGAGCGAGGGAGAGCGGCGGACGGGGTCGCCGGGGCGGGGTCCACGCGGGGAAGGAGAGGCTGGGGGACAGCGGGGTCGATAGGGAGTGGGGTCGGGGCGGCCAGGGTAGGCTCGGCCTGGGGGAGGGGGCATCTGGGGAGGTGCCAGCTGCCAGGGGGAGGTGGGGTGTGTGACTGGGAGGCGGGCCAGGGGCGGTGAGGGCCCCAGCGGCAGAGAGAGAGGGTAGGGGGCGGCTGGGTGGTGAGGGAGTGAGGCCGGTGGTGGGACGCAGGCGCGCTGGTGGGCGCGTGTACAGCGCGTGGTGGGCGTGTGGCTGCCTGGGAGAGAGAGGGGAGAGAGAGGAGAGAGGGGTGAGAATGAGGTGGCTGCTTTTGGTTGGTTGGGGGGGTTGGGCAAGGTGACGTGGCAGGTGGTGATAGGTGGGAGTGAGATGGAGGGTGAGAGAGGGTAGATTCCTGGGTAGCTGTAGGATTTGCTGGGGGCCGATTTTTAAAATAAGGGTGGTCGTTCGGGTCGCTACGGCCCGTTCGACTGCCCCGCTAAAATAAATTAAATATTTTATTTATTTCAAACAAGGTTTTTGCAAACCGATATCGGACAAACCAAAATATTCCGGGGACCCGGTTTTCGGTGTTTGAATGAGATGGGGCGTTTTAGAAGAACAAAACGGGTGTTGCGAAAATAGTTTTGGCAAACAATGCATGATGATGACGATGCAATGCACAAATTCAACGCGATTTTCTAGTAGTGGTTTTGCGGGATGCCACACGGTTGGCCTTCGATTTATTTTCGAACATGAGCGGCGGGAGGACCGGGAGGCCCGCGAGCGCCTCGAAGCAGAGCGACGTGACACAACAATGGCGTAGAAGCTCTCCGGCCTCAATCCTAAGCTCGTCGAGGAGGAGCGACGCCGGCTCGAGGCATTTGTTGAGGCAAAGAGGAAGGAGGAACTCGGCGGGGATGAAAAGGGAGGCCGTCGACGATTCGGGGCCATCGGTAGCGATGGCGCTGGTGAGGGTGAAGGAGGACCTCGGCAATGGTGCGGGACCGTCCAAAATTTGATACTATGTTTATATTTGGTTCAAATCGTCTAAAATTCAGTCAAATTTGATTAAATTTTGCAGTGATCAGGGGTTTTACTTCTCTAACTATTGAAGATCGGTTTTGAACCACTTTTAGTTAGAGAAGTATTTTTACTCCTCTTAACTTTTATGGAGCCATTTTCCTCCTCTAAATTTCCTACATCGGGAGAGGCAGCATGTTTTGAGGAAGAAAAAAATCGAGCGACGGCGCTGCTGGCTCGGGCCAACTCGTTGTTTGCATGAGTACATGTCTCGCTTTGACTCGAAGTAGTCTCATCCTTTTGCCCAACTGAGCAAATCAAGCCACGAATTTGCGTGCAACTTGATAAGACACAGAATGTAAGGGCATCTTCACCACGCCGATTTAGGCTCCTTCTTTTCAGCTTGGCCAGTTTCTTTCAAAAGCTACCCTCGACTAGTTTCTTCCGGAATCTTATTTTTAAAATCGATTCTGGGAGAAGCTGGTCGAGGGTAGCTTCTGGGAGAAGCTAGCCAAGAAGCTGAAAAAAAGGGGGCCTTATACCGTCGCTTTAAACGGTTTGTTTGGGTCGGCCGTGGTCAGTATAGCTAGGGGTTCGGTCTGTTCGGCCAGCCGCGCCCAGCGGCGTATTTGTCCGTGCTTGGCCAGGGCTGGCCAGAGATTCATATGTTTGCAAATTTTGTCACAAAATTAATTTTTAAATGCAAATAAACTAGATTAGACAATCAAATTAAAATAGTGCTTAATATAAATAGTTTAGACCCACATGGTTCGATACAAAACAACTAAATCATTATTCAAATTACACAAAACAAATAAAAGATTAAACATTGAGATTTTCCGCACGAGCCCATATATGCTCAACCAAATCCAGTGGAAGCCGTTCATGGGTTTGCCTGTGACGCAAATTTTTATGCACTCGCATGAAATCTTCCCAAGACGCTAGACCTGGCTCTGGCTCAACCAACTGACCCTGAAAGTTCCAGCCTTGGTTCAAGATGTTGTCATCACGCTTGTCCTCGACGATCATGTTATGCATAATGACATAAGCAGTCATCACATTCCACATCCTTTCTGCACTCTAGGTTCTAGAAGGGTACCGAACAATAGTCCACCTTGACTGAAGCACATCAAATGCTCGCTCCACATCCTTCCTAGCAACATCTTGCTCTTTCGCAAACCTCTTGCACTTCTCATCTCCAGGATTGCAGATTGTCTTCACAAGGATGACCCAGGAGGGGTAGATACCGTCAGCAAGATAGTAATCCACATTATATGAATTGCCATTGATCTGATAAGAAACATGTGGATCATTGCCTTCTGCCAGCCTAGCAAACACCGGAGAACGCTGCAACACATTGATGTTATTGTTTGATCCAGCCATGCCAAAAAATGAGTGCCAAATCCAGAGATCATGTGATGCAGCAGCCTCTAGTATGACCGTGCATCCATCTGCATGTCCTTTGAACTACCCTTGCCAACTAAACGAGCAGTTCTTCCACTGCCAATGCATGCAGTCGATGCTGCCAAGCATAACAGGAAACCCCTTCTCTCGTTGATGGACAAAAGACGAGCAGTGTCTTTGGTGTTTGGTTCTCTCAGGTAAACTTTGTCAAACACTGTAATAACCGCGCTGCAAAACCGGTACATAGCCTTATGGCATGTGGACTCGCTCATGCACATGTCAAAGTGAGTCTCTTCCATTCGGTTCATTAGCTTCATCGAGCAGGTCATCGGGGACTCCATATGCAAGCTGCCGAATGGCAGCAGAACATTTTTGGTAAGAGGAGAAGCCAATCTTACCGGTGCAATCGTACTTGGCCTCGAAGTAGGTATCGTACTTCGTCACCCCATTGAGAATTTGCAAGAACAGGTCCCTCGACTCCGATAGTGGCGACGAAATGCCTTCTCTTTGAAGACTGGATTAGTTGGATGGAAGTAGTCCTTGTAAATACGTATGTCGCCACCTTCTCGGTCGCGCTTCTGGTTGGCTTGGCGCCGCTTGGACGAGCCATCTCTACGTGGCGGCAGGAGGTAGTGATCGTGCACCATCTGTGCAGCCGCCAGCACAATCTCGGTCTCACATCGGACTCCTCCTCGGAGGATGACTCCACAAAATTCTTGTAGAAGAACTCCATTTCCCTTTGGCTGCTTCCCATCTGCAAAGTATACAGCCGTCAATGGCGATGGCAACTCCAAAAGTGGGCTGGACAAAACCTAGAAAGGACCGGCGAACGTACCCCAGGCAATTGATCGAGCAGGTTGTGCGCACGCAGAGGGTGTCGCGCGCCTAGTCCAATGGCGAAGACCGAGGGCGACGAGACTGCCTGTGGAGCGGCCAAACAACTCCGACAACGCGTGTGGCCTCCGGTGGCACTCGATATCGCGGGGAGCGTCGGCAGCAGCGAGCGGTGGCGGTGGCGACGACAAGGGTTTGGGGGAGGAGAACGTCTCGTGTGTCACTGGCGGGAGGCCCGGGCGAATTATTGGACACCCCGTGCTGTCCGGACTGACACAACCAAGTCCTAGATTAGATGCATGGATGCGTCGGACCAGACATGTTTTGCTGAATAGGTCGGCCCGCTGGAGCGCCGCGTGCGGCCGCGCAGACCGTTTGGGTCGCCCAAGTGAAAATGCCCTAATCCACGAAAGGACACTAGACCGGGCCAATTCTGGCGGATGCAGCTAAAGAAACGGACTCATCATGAGCCATAGGAAGGCGACGGTGGTTGCCCGACGATGATGTCCCAGCGACCAGGTGCGTGCTCGACTGCGACACAATGAAGCCATGCAGAGATGCAGGTGAACACCAGGCCAACGGCGAATGGACCAGCGGAACTGGCGCGAATCCACCGCCACCGGCATGCTCACCAGCAGGCTCAGCGTCATCTGAAAACCCATCCAGAATTCCAGATCGCCGCCATGAACACCCAGTACCTGCATGAATGAATATCTGTGCGCGTCAAGGTACCTAAGTACACGGGGTCGCCGGCACGGTGCAGCACCCGCGCTTGTCGTCGTGGTCCGGCGACAGCTGCATATCACTCCCCTTCCAGTTGCCCGGCAGGAAATGCATGGTTCGCGGCCGCTTGCCCGGCCGTGCGGCTGCGGTGCCACCGTTGACGGCTTTCTTGCACGGCGTGAGGTCAATTCCTGGTCGATCACTTGACCATTCACTTCGAGTGTTTACTTCGTAACAGCCAGGTCATCGATCCTTGTTTCACCATCTTTACCTAGAGTCCTCGACACGCTTTGGGCTACAATTTTCAATGCAAGGCAAGTTCCTATGCTCTTCAAACGAAAAGCTTACTTACAATTACAGGTTGTGGCCTCTTTCCTGTATCATTCGACGTACGCCAAGGAGTCAAGGACATAAGTCAATTTCGGTGTGTTCGGTCTTAGGTGTATGATCGCCACAGGATGTTGTGGGAGCGATGTTAGAGATAGAGCTGGTTACGGTATCAATTAAGGAATCATTGTATTCGACTGCTCCCTTCATCCCTAAATAAGTGTATTTCTAGCCTTGTCTTTAACACGATACGAGGCACTCGGGAATATATTAATACGATATGAGGCACTCTGGAATCAACCGAGTAGATCTAATTGCATCTACATGTTCTGTGATTTTACATGGTATTAGTCCGGCTTCTTGGCCGAAACAACTGATCGCCCAAACTCACGCATCCCCGACACCCCCGCTTCCGCCACAATGTCGACCTCCTCGTCGGCGCATCCGGTGATCAACCTTGGATCTCCACCGGCGAACAAACTCACCCGCGACAATTATCCAGGATGGCGTGCCCAAGTCTTGCCTTCCATCTGCGGCCTTCTCGATGGCACCGCCGTCGAAAAGAATCGTTCCTGCAGACAAGGACGCTGGCAAACCAGCGGAAACCAAAAACATCCCGACTATGATGACTGGATCTCTCGCGACCAGATTGTCCTCGGGTACCTCCTTCAATCCCTCTCGCCAGATTGAGCACGCAGCTGGCATTTGGAAAGCAATTGAGGAGATGTTTGTCTCTCAATGTGAGGCCAAAATCTCAAATCTACGGTTGCCCTTGCCAACACGAAGAAAAACAATGATTCCATAGCAACGTTCCTCACCAAGATGTAGGTTATCGTCGATGAGCTCGCGGTTGCAGGCAGCATGGTCACCACTAAGGAACATATTTCCTTCATCCTTGCTAGACTTGGAGGATCCTACAACTCCCTTGTTGCTGCCCTTGGAGTTGTGACCACTCCAATCTCTTTGAGTTCTCTCTACGCCCAGCTACATGCCTATGACAAGCTTGCGTTCATTTGATCCATTTCATTGATGATCATGAGGACAACACATAATGTTCAATGCCAATTTTTTGAAATAAATGAGTTTTTCATATTCACTACCCGAGCCAGATTGCAAAGCAACAATTTTCCTATTGAATTGGCATTCAACAAATTGCTGAAATTATAGAAAATTTGGAAAACATCAGACTTTTTCTTAAGACGATAATCCCATACATATTTGCTAAAGTCATCGATGAAGCTTACATAATATGTATATCTCCGTACTAAACTAGGTGCAGGTCCCCAAACATCTGAGAACACAAGTTGGATTGGAGCAGTGGACCTCACATAGGGGAATTAATGAATTTTTGCTCTTTGAAAAGAATCATAAATAGACTCAATACTTGATTTATTGGAACATGGAAGATCATGTTTGCTAAGAATTTGTTGAAGAACTAGGAAAAGGGATGGCCTAAATGACTGTGTCACCATGAAGATAAAGGCTTGTGACACTAAAAACTTGCTTATTCTTGATTGGAAATGAATATATCAAGGGGTAGAGACCTCATGTGCATCTACCTTTAATAAGAACATTATTCATGGAATGTTCCTTAACATAAAAATACCACGGCTAAAATTCAAGAAATACATTGTTGTCAAGAGTAAAATGATAAATGGAAATGATATTCTTTGTGGCATGTGGAACATGAAGAACATTTTAAGATGTCATTATTGAGACAGGTAATAATGAACAACATGACTAATACTAATACCTTGCCCATTGGCCCCATAAGGGCGACTTCTTCTATGATTCTGATTTTGCATAAGCTGGATTGTGGGATTCGGCTGGGGGAATCTACGGTGTAGAGAATCATGTTGAAGATATGCCCTAGAGGCAATAATAAATGTAGTTATTATTATATCTTTGTGTTTATGATAAATTTTTATATTCATGCTATAATAGTATTAACAAGGAAACATTAATACTTGTGTGATTTGTAAACTTAAATTGAAGTCCCTAGTAAAGCCTCTATACATCACTAGCTTGTTGGTTAATAAATGATTGTGGTTTCCCTATCATGAACATTGAGATGTTATTAAACCCAAGATCATATCGTTAGGAGAATGATATGATGGACATACTCCTATAGATAAGCGTAGCATAAAGATCAAGTCATTTCAATAGTTCAATTGCTATATGCTTCCTGATACATAGTAACCTAATTCCTTCGACCATGAGATCATGCATATCACCTTTACCGGATGGATGCTTTGATGACATCAAACACCACACCGTAACTGGGTGGCTATAAAGGTGGCATTGAGTGTTCAGAAAGTATTGGTTGAGACACATGGATCAAGATTGGGATTTGTCCATCCATATGACGGATAGATATACTCTGGGCCCTCTCGGTGGAATGTCATCCAATTAGCTTGCAAGCATGTGACTGTCTCACAAGGGATCACATATCACGGGAACGAGAAAAGAGTACTTATCAGTAACGAGGTTGAACTAGGTATGCAGAGATACCAACGATCATAACCTCGGATAAGTAAACTATCGTGAGACAAAGGGAAATTGGTATCGTATGTAAGTGGTTCATTCGATCGCAAAGTAATCGTAGAAATATGTGGGAGCCATATGAATTTCCAGATTCCTCTATTGGTTATTGTTCGGAGAAGTGTCTCGATCATGTCCGCATAATTCACGAACCGTAGGGAGACACACTTAAGGATTCGACGTTGTTTAAGTAGTTATGGAATGGTGAGAAAGAGACCGAATGTAGTTCGGAGTCTCGGATGGGATCCGGGATATCACGAGGAGATCCGGAATGGTCCGGAAAATAAGATTCATATAAGGAAAGTCCCGTTTCGGAGTTGGGGAATGGTTCCGGTGTTTTCATCGGGAATGTTCTAGAAGGTTCCGGAATGTCCGGCACTCCGGAGGGGAAGGGTACATGAATGTGTCATTGCAAGTTGGAATGATTGCATCATGTACTAGGTGTCTTCGCTGTCCAAAATAAAGGGTTTATTCAAATCCTAGTTTGAAAAGTCAAACGCCAATTTGAAAAGTCAAACGACAGTTTTTGGAAAGAGGAGGAGGAGTGGGAAACCGAGTTGGGGGGAGTTCCCTCCTCCAACCGCCGGCCCACCTCCAAGCCGAGTTGGGGAGGGACTCCTCTCCCTCCCCTTGGCCGGCCGGCCCCTCCACCTATATAAGGAGGGGCAGGGCTCCCTCCTAAGAGACACACAAGATCCACTCCTCCAAACCCTAGCCCCAAGCCACCGCCGACCCTAGGGCATAACCGCTGCCGCCGCCTAGCTAAACCCTAGCCGCCGGCTTGCCCCTTCCTTGGTGTGTCTAAACCCTAGAACATCGAGGACTCTCTCATACTCCACCATACTCGCTCCGGCTTAAGGCGAAGCCCTGCGAGATCTCCCCTCTACTTCCGGTACCACGCCGTTGTGCTGCCAGAATCGCGAGGAGAGTGCTACAACCTCCGCTGCCTGCTGGAACAAGGGAGAGGAAGGTCTTCGTCGAGTACCGAACGTGTGACCGACTGCGGGAGCGCTGCCGGAGCGCAGCGCCGGAAGGATCGTCTACGCGATCTTGAGATCGGGAAGAGTACGACTACATCACCCACGAGAATCTGCTCCCGTTAAACACTTTGGAATCTTTGAGGGTGAGTTATTCCATCGACTCGTTGCTACAATCTAGTAGATAGATCTTGGCTTGTTTGTTTGTATGCGATAGAAATTTTTTGTTTTCCATGCTACGAATCCCTACAAATCACACAGAAGCTGTGCAGGAGAGTTGTTTTGGGATTCTAGGATTTTGGCGGCTGGGAGGGATAGACACATGTGCCCTGGAGTGCTTGATGCGTGCGCCAGAGGCCTGGACGGGGCTCTGAAGCTCGCCAAAGTGCCAAGTCTCATGGATCTGAAGCGCGTCTCAGAGTCCTACTCCGATTGGTGGTGGTGTAGAGCCGGAATTGTCGCTGATGACCACCAGAACGGCAGAGCTCGGCGGTAGCGCACTATAGAGCAGTAGGAGGCAAGGAAAAGGGTCTGTTCCAACCGTGGAGTCACCCTAGAGCTCGTGGAGGGGCCAGTGAAGGTGCAGGAGGTCGAACGTCAACGACACGAATGGGGAATGCGGCGGCCGGTGGCGATGAAGAGATGGACGGTGAGCTCGATTTCCGGCGTACCAAGCTGATTCCTTGTTGGGTTTCGTAGCATGGAAAACAAAAATTTTCTATCGCATACAAACAAACAAGACAAGATCTATTTACTATATTGTAGCAACGAGTCGATGGAATAACTCACCCTCGAAGATTCCAAAGTGTTTAACGTTCTCGTGGGTGATGTAGTCGTACTCTTGCCGATCTCAAGATCGCGTAGACGATCCTTCCGGTGCTGCGTTCCGGCAGCGCTCCCGCAGTCGGTCACACGTTCGGTACTCGACGAAGACCTTCCTCTCCCTTGTTCCAGCAGGCAGCGGAGGTTGTAGCACTCTCCTCGCGATTCCGGCAGCACAACGGCGTGGTACCGGAAGTAGAGGGGAGATCTCGCAGGGCTTCTCCTTAAGCCGGAGCGAGTATGGTGGACTATGAGAGAGCTCCTCGACGATCTAGGGTTTAGACACACCAAGGAGAAGGCTTGGCCAGCGGCTAGGGTTAGCTAGGCGGCGGTGGCGGCTTGCCCTAGGGCGGCGGCGGCTGCAGGAGGGCCGACGGCTTAGGGCTAGGATTTGCGGGTGGAGGTGTTGGGTGCTAGGAGGGGCAGCCCTGCCCCTCCTTATATAGGTGGAAGGGCCGCACCAGGGAAGGGGAGTCCCTCCCCAACTCGGTTTCCCAAGGGTGCCGGCGGTGGAGGGGAGGAACTCCTCCCCAACTCGGTTTCCACCTTCCCCTCCACTTCCCAAAATAGCCGTTTGACCTTTCAAATTGGCGTTTGACTTTTCAAACTAGGATTTGATTAAACCCTCTATTTTGTTCAGCGATGACACCTAGTACATGATGCAATAATTCCAACTTTATATGACACATTCATGTACCCTTCCCCTCCGGAGTGCCGGACATTCCGGAACCTTCTAGAACATTCCCGATGAAAACACCGGAACCATTCTCCAACCCCGAAACAGGACTTTCCTTATATGAATCTTATTCTCCAGACCATTCCGGATCTCCTCGTGATATCCCGGATCCCATCCGAGACTCCTAACAACATTTGGTATCTTACTCATCATTCCATAACTACTCAAACAACGTCGAATCCTTAAGTGTGTCTCCCTACGGTTCGTGAATTATGCGGACATGATCGAGACACTTCTCCGAACAATAACCAATAGAGGAATATGGAAATTCATATGGCTCCCACATATTTCTACGATTACTTTGCGATCGAATGAACCACTTACATACGATACCAATTTCCCTTTGTCTCACGATAGTTTACTTATCCGAGGTTATGATCGTCGGTATCTCTGCATACCTAGTTCAACCTCGTTACTGATAAGTACTCTTTTATCGTTCCCGTGATATGTGATCCCTTGTGAGCCAGTCACATGCTTGCAAGCTAATTGGATGACATTCCACCGAGAGGGCCCAGAGTATATCTATCCGTCATATGGATGGACAAATCCCACTCTTGATCCATGTGTCTCAACCAATACTTTTCGAACACTCAATGCCACCTTTATAGCCACCCAGTTACGTTGTGGTGTTTGATGTCATCAAAGCATCCTTCCAGTGAAGGTGATATGCATTATCTCATGGTCGAAGGAATTAGGTTACTATGTATCAGAAAGCATATAGCAATTGAACTATTAAAATGACTTGATCTTTATGCTACGCTTATCTATAGGAGTATGTCCACCATATCATTCTCCTAAAGATATGATCTTGTTGTTAATAACATCTCAATGTTCATGATAGGGAAACCGCAATCATATATTAACCAACAAGCTAGTATTATGAAGAGGCTTTACTAGGGACTTCAATTTAAGTTTACAAATCACACAAGTATTAATGTTTCCTTGTTAATACTATTATAGCATGAATGTAAACATTTATCATAAACACAAAGATATAATAATAACTATATTTATTATTGCCTCTAGGGCATATCTCCAACAGTCTCCCACTTGCACTAGAGTCATCTAATCTAGATTACATGGTAATATACCGAACACCCATGGCAGTTTGGTGTTGGTCATGTTTTGCCCTCGGGAGAGGTTTAGTCAACGGATCCGCCACATTCAGATATGTGTGTACTTTGCAAATCTTTATGTCCCCATCTTGGACATGTTCTCGAATAGCGTGAAAACGTAGCTTGATATGCTTCAGCTTCTTGTGTGACCTTGGTTCTTGCGCACTGGCTATGGCGCCCATGTTATCACAGTAGATAGACATTGGGTCCAGCGCACTTGGAACCACACCCAGCTCTGTAATGAACTCTTTCATCCATATCGCTTCTTGTGAAGCCTCTGAAGAAGCCATGTATTCCGATTCAGTTGAAGATCTCGCCACAACGCTTTGTTTTGCACTCCTCCAGCTAACTGCTGCACCATTCAAAATAAATACGTATCCAGATTGTGTCATCCGGATCGATGTTCCAACTAGCATCGGTGTAACCATTAACAACGAGTTGTTCATCACCTCCATAAGAAAGAACCATATCCTTAGTTCTTCTCAAGTACTTAAGGATGTTTTTGACCGTTGTCCAATGATCCACTCCTGGATCACTTTGATATCTGCTAGTTAAACTAACAACATATGCAATGTCGGATCTAGTACATAGCATGGCATACATTAGAGATCCTATGGCTGAGGCATAGGGAGTCTTATTCATCCTTTCTCTATCTTCTGCCGTTGTCGGACTTTGAGTTTTACTCAAGGTCATATTGGGCAACATGGGCAAGAACCCTTTCTTTCTATCTTCCATTCTAAACCTCTTTAGAACTTTGTCCAAATATGTACTTTGTGACAATGATATTAGGCGTCTCGATCTATCTCTATAAATCTTTATGCCTAATATGTAAGCTGCTTCGCCAAGATCCTTCTTTGAAAAATTATTATTCAAATATTCCTTGACACTATTAAGAAGGTCTACATCATTCCCAATCAAAAATATGTCATCTACATATAGTATTAATAATGCTACAGAGCTCCCACTCACTTTCTTGTAAATACAAGCTTCTCCATAAGTTTGTATAAAACCAAAACTTTTGATTACCTTATCAAAACGTTGATTCCAACTTCGGGATGCTTGCTTCAATCCATAGATGGACCGTTGAAGTTTGCATTGTAGGGTTCGCAGCATAGAAAACAAAAATTTTCCTACGATGGGAACAACTATGTACCAAGATCTATCTACTAGATACAAACAACGGGCGGATGTATATCCGTAGAGAACATACCCTTGAAGACCGACAAAGCTTAACGAGTCCAAACTCGTGGTTGATGTAGACGATCTCTTGCCGATCTCAAGATCGAGAGGAAGTCCTAGCGCCGCAAAACAGCAGCGCATCCGTGCTCGCACACACGTTCAAGGCACCGAGCAACCTCCGCCTCCTCGCTCCAGCGATGCAGCGGAAGCACAACTCTTTCTTGCCGAAAAGCCACCGGGAACATGTATCTCGCTAGTCCGAGACCATGGGGAATAAATTCTAGAGGGGGAGAGAGATCCTTCACGAGGAGGTGTGGTGTGAGAGGAGGAGAGGGGGGCCTTTTATAGGGGAGAGGGGGGGCACCCAAGGGGCATGGCGCCCAGCCATGGGGCTGCCCCCACCTCTTCCACATTCATGTGGGTGGAGCTCCCACTCAAAATGAAAAGCCTCCACTCCCATTAAAAAAAACCTCCACTCAAAAATCCACTCACATGCATTAAATTTCCACCAAATTTAATGCAAGCTCTCATTTAAATAAAACTCTTTTATTTATTTATTCAGAATTTTGTCAATTACTTTAATTAACAAACATTCACATAAAACCCCTTGCTAGTATTCCATTTCACATGCAGAACCAGTTTCAGCAATTTCAACCGAAACAATTTCGGTGTCTAGTGAAATAAATTCCTGCGCTTTCCTTTTCTTTTCGGCATGAAACTTTTGCTCCAATTGGATGTCGGTGTCTCTTAAGTGTGTCACCCTACGGTTCGCGAATAATGCGTACAAGATCGAGACCCCTCTCAGATCAATAATCAGAAGCGGGATCTGGAGACCCATACTGACTCCCACACATTCAACGATGACTTTCTTGTGATCGTCGGAACCTTTTACGCTAGTATCTTAATCCCTTTGTTTCGCGATATAATACATGTCCGAGATTCGATCATCGGTATCTCCATACCTAGTTTGATCTCGTTACTGACATGCACTCTTTTCTCGTTCCCGTGATATAACATTCTAGTGATCAAATCACTTGCTTGCAAGCTAATCAATGTGATATCACCGAGAGGGCCCAGAGTATATCTATCCGTCATCGGGATGAAAAAATTCCACTCTCGATCCATGGGCCTCAACATAACACTTTAGTAGTTCTGAATCCATCTTTATAATCACCCTGTTACGGTGTGACGTTTGATGTTATCAAGAAACTCTTCCGGTGTTAGTGATTGACATGATCTCATGGTCTAAGGATTAGGATCACTTCGTAAGTTGTTATAGCAATATAAACTCAATGACTTTGATCGTAATGCTATACTTCGGATGAATGTTCATCACACCATTACACTAATGTTGTGACCTCGTTATTAACAACATCCAATGTCCATGATCAGGAAACCTTGATCATCTTGTTAATCAACGAGCTAGTTTATAAGAGAGGCATAACTAGGAACTTTATTTTGTTTATTAAACACACATGTATTAACGTTTCCGTATTAATACAATTATAGCATGTAAAATAAACATTTATCATAAACAAGGAATACGATAATAACCACTTTATTATTGCCTCTCGGGCATATTCCCTTCAGTCTCCCACTTGCACTAGAGACAATAATCTAGTTTGAAAACTCTGCGTATTGAACACCTATGGCTTTCCGGTGTTCCATATACACAATTGCAAGTGGTTAACATAATCTACGGATCTGACGCTCAGGTCCGTGTGTATTTGCATGTCTTTGCGTCTCCACGCATCACTCATTCTCCAATGAGATGGCATTGTATAAATTTGGTCTTTTGGTGAGACCTTTAGTTCCTTGGGGTTAAAACACATCGATACTATTGTCATACAATATATCTTTAGTGTTAGCCCGTTGCGAACCACACCTTAGTTTGATAACAAACTACTTGACACAAATTCCCTCCTTTGCTGCTACTATAGCAGTCATATACTTAGCCTTTTGTTGTAGTATTCGTCACAATGTCTTAATTTTGGAACTCTTCCAAATCCATCATGGAATCTCCTTTCCATTACATTGTGCCACCCATAGTTTAAATTGAGATAAACTTAATTTGTATCTTGTGACAAAACTAGTATCAATGTAACGCTTTACAATGAACTATTTGTAATTGTTTGTCACCTCTACACAAACATATTCTTAGTTCTTCCAAAAGATCATAAGAATATCCTCACTATCGTCCAATGATCATTTTATGATTCATTCTGGTATATGCTCATAACACTTAGAGCATAGGACATATCTGGATGTGTACATATCATGGTATGATTGATCAAAACATTCTCGTGATTGCACTCATCAAGTGTCAAAGCACTTGAATCTTGTTTCACTTATCAAGTGTCGATACACTTGAATCTTGATTCAATTCCTTTCCATGCGACAAGAACCGTTTCTTGTTGATTCTATATTGAACTCCTTCAATATGTCATATATGTACGTTTGGCACAACCATATTGGTGTTACAGTCTATCCACTATAGACATTCACGCTAAATATTCGGGTTTTGCCTAAGTCTTTCATCGAAATGAAATTCTTAACCTTTGTCAATAAAAGATACATCATTTCTAATCAACAATATGTCCTTCACATAATGTATTAGAAATATGTCTCAGCGCTCCCACTTAATTTCTTGCAAATGCAAGCATCTTCATCGTCTCCTGATGAAAAACTCCTTTTCATCATGGTGAAGATTCCAACTCCGCGATGCTTACTTCAACCATTGAAGTTTGCATGCCCTTTTAGCATCCTTTGAATTTAACAAAACCCTTTGGACCGTGTCATGTACACGTCCTAGGTAACCATTCTATTAGAAGAACTTTGTTTTGTTTATTCATCTACCATATACCAAATTATATGTAGTGGTTGCTACTTTAATCCGTTCAGACTAAATATCGCTATGAAAGATCAAATCTTGTCATAGTCAACTCTTTGAACATTGTCATAAAATACTTTACAACATGTCGAATATTTCATAGATGTGAGACATCCATGTCTGTTTCTTTATAGATCCAAATACGACCGATAGGTTTTTACACCTTTCCGGAGGGTCTTCCAAGTTCAAAACTTGATTTCTCGTATATGGAACTATCACGGATTTTATGGCTTCAAGCCATTTGACGGAGTCAGGGCCCATCATCGCTTCTTTGTATGTATTCGGTTCATCATTGTCAAACAATAATGATTTACTCTCAAATCTTAGCATTTGATTGTTTAACCGACCTTCTTGGTTCAATAGGAACTTTAGACCTCCGTGACCACAACCTTTGAGGCACATAAGCTATGAGCATTATGGCAGCCTCCAGAACAATTTCTGGCGCTGCGCAACTCAACACATTTAGCTAAGGTTCGTTAACCTTATCAAAGTTCTATTGTCCTCCCACTTAACTTTTATGAAAAATTCCTTCTTCAAGAAACTTCACATTTCAAGCGACAAACCCTTTTGTCCTCGGTGTTATGGAGGAATAACCAATTGTTATTCGAAATAACCTACAAAGACATGCTCATCCGACTTTGGTTGTAAACATCTTACTTATGTTTAGCATACCAAAATTTAAGAAAGGACAACTTGGGTTTTACCCCAAACCATAACTCATATGGTGTCATTTCAACGGATCAAGATGGAGCTCTTTTCAGTGTAAAAGCGGTAGTCTCTAAAGCTTTAATCTTTTAAAACATAATGGCAGTTTTATAAATAACACCTTTGATCCAACCATGTCTCACAAGGTTTCATTACAAATCTCAAACACTCCATACTCCTATGGTGTTTCGGGATATGTAAATCTAGGTGTTTTGCTAAACTTGCAACTCAAATAAATCCCTTAATGATAAAATCATAATTCATTTATTTTTCTTGTTACACTTGTAACTCAAATAAATCCCTTCATGATCAAATCATAATTCATTTATTTTTCTTGTTACAATGATTTTCCACTTCATCTTGAAAGTCTTTGAAACATTTTCAAATATTTCATACTTCTTTCTCATTAAGTGAACATTCACTCAAAATTCCGGAGAAAGCATATGAAGTTGAAACCCATCGCTTACGACTACACATAATGGACAACATACATCGATATGTATAAATTCCAATAATTTAGTCGTCCGTTCTTCTTTGGCCTTTGAACGAAGTTTTAATTATCACGTGGAAAGTCTCACAAGCGTCACTTGATCAAATCAAAGACTCCAAAAATCCATGAATATGGAGATTCTTCATGTTTTCTTTCCAATATAATTTAAACAGCGATGTCACTTCATAAGTGATCTTTCAATCATTTGTCTTGCAACATTTTAGCATTAGGTTTTATGGATGTGATTTCTTCAACTAGATTTGTAAATCATCCATCTTATATGGAATACGGTAATTATTTGAACAACCTTTGTTCTTATAATACCTGATTCAAATAACAATTATTAAAACAAATCTTGAAGTCAAGCTTTGATGTCAACGAGAAATACAAACAACGGTTTGTTTGTTTTCGATGAACATCATCACATATTCTCTTGCTAGTTACTTAGGCCATTGTGGTTCATGAATTGCGTCATTCCGTATGAAATTTCATACCAACCAATTCGGTATCTAATACCCAAGAACCACATTGTTTAACAAGAAAAGAATACAACCATAACATGTATATCATCTATATACCTAAATTGGATATTTCCAATCTTTTCTTTTCTGCCAAATATATTTTATAGATTCTCTTTCAGCATTTCCTTTTCCTTTTAAATGAATCTATCAACATCAAAAGTGGTGCCATATACATGACACATAGTCCAAAGCGTGTATATTCAAATAATAATACCTTTGGACTTGCACTTTGAAGTAGATCACCATCATCAAAATGATCGGTATTCTTTCAAAATCCATTCTTTAGTAATCTTTTAGTGTAGTAAACACTTTACATACATCTTCTATTCATCCTTATCATGACGACTTTCATGATCAAGCCAATTTAGCTTATAAAGGAGAATCGTGAGTATAACATTACTTTCCAAAACCCTTTTGGATGATTAGGATGTCTAGCATCTCCTAACCTTCGTAAATTCTCATCCAATATGAGAACATATATTATACTCTATCATATTGCAACCAAAAACATTGTTTCAGATATCGTTATATCTGCCACACATGATGGTTTCTGAAACAATTCTTTCAGCTCCTAGATAAACTTGATATTAAAACAATCAAGAATCGTGGAGGCAAACATGATACTTAAGATACTAACACTGGAATTGTTACTCTCGATTTAATACCAATTATTAAATTTGACGGAGTAAATAGAGTTTGCTGAAAGTTTGCAATAGGACTTTAAACTTTGATTGACACTCAACACAATACGATACCAGTTCGTAAAGTAAATATCCAGAATTCTATAGTTCTATTATCTCAATTACAACTATGCATAAGGTGGTGAACGAATGCCAATGACTACAACAAATTATGCAAATTCACTTTGATTTAATTTATGATAAATTGAGTTCTACTAATCCAAATTAGAAATGAACTCCCACTCAAAAACGACATCCCTCATGTCCTTTTGGTGATTACATGAACCAAATCCACTACACCAAGTCCGATCATCACGTGAGTCGGCATAGCTTCAAAGGCGAGCATCCATATGGTCATCATATCAAAACATATGACTCATGCTTAAACTTTCGGTCCGTGTTCCGAGGCCATGTCTGTACATGCTAGGCTCGCCAAGTAAGAACCTTAGTATTCGCGTGTGTAACTGTCTTACACCCGAGATATGCTCGTGGATTCAAGTACACCCGATCATCACGTGATGTCTTGAAGCGACGAAACATTGTCGGTGCATACTTAAGGAAGAACACATTTTTATCTTGATATCTAAATGAGGGATCATCTTATTATGCTAATAAAACGCCAAACAAGCAATATAAGATGCTATCAAACATCACATGTTTATTAGTGGAATGATATGGTTCTCGCATATGATCTCTATCATGTGCACCGTGGTATGATCACTATCATACCTTTATGTGTAAATCCAAGGTCTATGGAGTTTACACGTTATGTATGTTGTAAGAGTATCATCTCATACTTCTACTTACAACATCACCATAGCATAACACTAGCCCAGCAACAATCTAAACTAGACGCCTCTAATTTATCCATTGCAAATTTTACGTGGCTTAGGGATTTCGAAGATAGAACCGTTCTTACCTACGAACATGAACCACAAAAAGGATAACCAAATTGTTGACAACTCGTTGCAAATTAGATATTGACTATAGTAGGAGAGACAGACACCCGCTAGCCACTTGTGCAAAACTAGTTGCATGTCAAGCGTGGAACAGGTCTCATGTGCGAGGACATGTAAAGTTTGTCCGGGCCGCTTCATCCCACTATGCCACCAATATCCAAAGTACAACTAAGAAGCAATAAAATGATCATCATCGCCCACATACTCATATGTGTACTACCCGTTCAAAGCATCTACGCATAGATCCGGCTCTGATACCACTGTAGGGTTCGCAGCATAGAAAACAAAAATTTTCCTACGATGGGAACAACTATGTACCAAGATCTATCTACTAGATACAAACAACGGACGGATGTATATCCGTAGAGAACATACCCTTGAAGACCGACAAAGCTTAACGAGTCCAAACTCGTGGTTGATGTAGACGATCTCTTGCCGATCTCAAGATCGAGAGGAAGTCCTAGCGCCGCAAAACAGCAGCGCATCCGTGCTCGCACACACGTTCGAGGCACCGAGCAACCTCCGCCTCCTCTCTCCAGCGATGCAGTGGAAGCACAACTCTTTCTTGCCGAAAAGCCACCGGGAACATGTATCTCGCTAGTCCGAGACCATGGGGAATAAATTCTAGAGGGGGAGAGAGATCCTTCACGAGGAGGTGTGGTGTGAGAGGAGGAGAGGGGGGCCTTTTATAGGGGAGAGGGGGGGCACCCAAGGGGCATGGCGCCCAGCCATGGCGCTGCCCCCACCTCTTCCACATTCATGTGGGTGGAGCTCCCACTCAAAATGAAAATCCTCCACTCCCATTAAAAAAAACCTCCACTCAAAAATCCACTCACATGCATTAAATTTCCAGCAAATTTAATGCAAGCTCTCATTTAAATAAAACTCTTTTATTTATTTATTCAGAATTTTGTTAATTACTTTAATTAACAAACATTCACATAAAACCCCTTGCTAGTATTCCATTTCACATGCAGAACCAGTTTCAGCAATTTCAACCGAAACAATTTCGGTGTCTAGTGAAATAAATTCCTGCGCTTTCCTTTTCTTTTCGGCATGAAACTTTTGCTCCAATTGGATGTAGGTATCTCTTAAGTGTGTCACCCTACGGTTCGCGAATAATGCGGACAAGATCGAGACCCCTCTCAGATCAATAATCAGAAGCGGGATCTGGAGACCCATACTGACTCCCACACATTCAACGATGACTTTCTTGTGATCGTCGGAACCTTTTACGCTAGTATCTTAATCCCTTTGTTTCGCGATATAATACATGTCCGAGATTCGATCATCGGTATCTCCATACCTAGTTTGATCTCGTTACTGACATGCACTCTTTTCTTGTTCCCGTGATATAACATTCTAGTGATCAAATCACTTGCTTGCAAGCTAATCAATGTGATATCACCGAGAGGGCCCAGAGTATATCTATCCGTCATCGGGATGAACAAATTCCACTCTCGATCCATGGGCCTCAACATAACACTTTAGTAGTTCTGAATCCATCTTTATAATCACCCTGTTACGGTGTGACGTTTGATGTTATCAAGAAACTCTTCCGGTGTTAGTGATTGACATGATCTCATGGTCTAAGGATTAGGATCACTTCGTAAGTTGTTATAGCAATATAAACTCAATGACTTTGATCGTAATGCTATACTTCGGATGAATGTTCATCACACCATTACACTAATGTTGTGACCTCGTTATTAACAACATCCAATGTCCATGATCAGGAAACCTTGATCATCTTGTTAATCAACGAGCTAGTTTATAAGAGAGGCATAACTAGGAACTTTATTTTGTTTATTAAACACACATGTATTAACGTTTCCGTATTAATACAATTATAGCATGTAAAATAAACATTTATCATAAACAAGGAATACGATAATAACCACTTTATTATTGCCTCTCGGGCATATTCCCTTCATGCATACCTTGTTAGCATCTTTAGGATCGACAAAACCTTTGGGTTGCATCATATACAACTCTTCATCAATGTCTCCATTGAGGAATGCTGTTTTGACATCCATCTGCCATATTTCATAATCGTAATATGCAGCGATTGCTAACATAATCCTCACAGACTTTAGCTTCGCTACGGGTGAGAAAGTCTCATCGTAGTCAACTCCTTGAATTTGTCGAAACCCTTTTGCGACAAGTCGAGCTTTATAGACAGTAACATTACCATCAGCATATGTTTTCTTCTTGAAAATCCATTTGTTCTCGACAGCCTTCCGGCCATCCGGTAAGTCCACCAAAGTCCATACTTGGTTTTCGTACATGGATCCAATCTCAGATTTCATGGCTTCTTGCCATTTATTGGAATCTGGGCTCATCATCGCTTCCTCATATGTCGCAGGGTCATCGATGTTGTCCACCAACATGACACTCATAACGGGATCATACCAATCAGGAGTGGTACGATTTCTCGTTGACCTGCGAGGCTCTGTAGCAACTTCAACCGAAGTTTCATGATCATCATCATCAGCTTCCTCTCTTATTGGTGTTGGCGCCACAGGAACTTCTTCCGGTTCTACGTAGTCACAAGTTCGAGAGAAGGTTCGACAACCTCGTCGAGTTCTACTTTCCTTCCAGTCACTTCTTTCGAGAGAAATTCCTTCTCTAGAAAGGATCTATTCTTGGCAACGAAGATTTTGCCTTCGGATCTATGATAGAAGGTATACCCAATAGTTTCCTTCGGGTATCCTATGAAGACGCATTTTTCCGCTTTGGGTTCAAGCTTGTCCGGCTGTAACTTCTTTACATAGGCTTCGCAACCCCAAACTTTAAGGAACGACAATTTAGGTTTCTTCCCAAACCATAATTCATACGGTGTCGTTTCAACGGATTTAGATGGTGCCCTATTTAAAGTGAATGCGGCTGTTTCTAATGCATAACCCCAAAATGATAGCGGTAAATCTGTAAGTGACATCATAGAACGAACCATATCTAAGAGAGTTCGATTGCGACGTTCGGACACACCATTACGCTGTGGTGTTCCCGGCGGTGTCAATTGTGAAAGTATTCCGCATTTCTTCAAATGCTCGCCAAACTCGTAACTTAGATATTCACCTCCACGATCAGAACGTAGAAATTTAATCTTCTTGTTACGTTGATTCTCAACCTCACTTTGAAATTCCTTAAACTTCTCGAAAGTTTCGGACTTATGTTTCATGAAATAGATATACCCATATCTACTCAAGTCATCCGTGAAGGTAAGAACATAACGATAACCACCGCGCGATGCTACACTCATTGGACCACACACATCGGTATGTATGATTTCCAATAAGTCCGTAGCTCGCTCCATCATACCAGAAAATGGAGTCTTAGTCATTTTACCCATCAGACATGCTTCGCATCTTTCAAGTGATTCGAAATCAAGTGATTCAAGAAGTCCATCGGAATGGAGTTTCTTCATACGCTTCACTCCAATGTGACCAATATGACAGTGCCACATATAGGTTGAGTTATCGCTCGATTTCAAACGTTTAGCTTCAATGTTATTAATATGTGTATTTCCACTATCTAGATTCAATAAGAATAGACCATCTATCAAAGGTGCATGTGCATAAAACATATTACTCATATAAATCGAACAACCATTATTCTCGGATTTAAACAAGTAACCGTCTCGCAATAAACAAGATCCCGATATAATGTTCATGCTTAACACAGGCACCAAATAACAATTATTTAAGTATAAAACTAATCCCGATGGTATATGAAGGGGTAGCGTGCCGACCGCGATCACATCAACTTTTGATCCGTTTCCCACGCGCATCGTCACCTCGTTCTTCGCTAGCTTCCGTTTATTCTGTAGCACCTGTTTGGAGTTACAAATATGAGCAACCGAACCAGTATCAAATACCCAGGCACTACTACGAGTACTAGTGAGATACACATCAATAACATGTATATCAGATATACCTTTCTTCTTGATGTTGCCGTTCTTCAAATCCGCCAAGTACTTTGGGCAATTCCTCTTCCAGTGACCTTCTCCCTTGCAGTAAAAGCACTCAGTATCAGGCTTAGGTCCATCTTTGGTCTTCTTCGCCGGCTAACTTTCTTACCACCCTTCTTGGAGTGTCCCTTTTGCTTAGACTTGCCTTTCTTGAATTTGGTGGTCTTATTGACCATCAACACTTGGTGCTCTTTCTTGATCTCCACTTCTGCAGATTTCAACATGGCAAAGAGTTCTGGCAACTGCTTGTTCATGTTTTGCATATTGTAGTTCATCACAAAGTTCTTGTAACTTGGTGGTAGTGATTGGAGGACACGATAAATCCCCAAAGCATTATGAATCAATATACCCAAGCTTTGAAGTTTGTTTGCATGCCCAGACATCTTAAGCACATGCTCACTGACGGAGCTGCCCTCTTCCATCTTGCAGTTGAAGAACTTTTCAGAAGCCTCATAGCTCTCAATTGCCGCATGAGTCTCAAAGATCAATTTGAGATCACGGACAATATCATGTGGGTCTGAATGCTCAAACCTTTTCTGAAGCTCCGATTCTAAACCATACAAGATAGCACACTGAACTGTGGAGTACTGAGTCTTCTGAGCGAGGTAAACATTCTTTACTTCATCGATAGCATCAGCTGCAGGCGGGTCACCCAGCGGTGCATCCAACACATAGGTCAAATTACCAGCTGTGAGGACAATCCTCAAATTGCGGAACCAATCTGCGAAGTTGCTTCCATTGTTTTTCAACTTTTCTTTCTCTAGGAACGCATTAAAATTGATGGTAGGGGCCGCCATTGATCTACAACATATTTGCAATAGTTTAGACTAAGTTTATGACAAATTGAGTTCTAAGTAATAGTTAAATTAATCTAGGTGAACTCCCACTCAAAACAATATCCCTCACATTGTTTTAGTGATCACATGAACCAAATCTACCACATCAAAACCGATCATCACGAGAATTGATGTAGCTTCAATGGCGAACAATCGACATGTTCATCATATCTACTATATGATTCATGCTTTACCTTTCGGTGATCCGTGTTCCGAGACCATGTCTGTACATGCTAGGCTCGTCAAGATCAAACCTTATCTTCCGCATGAGCAAATCTGGCTTGCTCACGTTGTATACAGTTGCGGAATCTAACACACCCGATCATCACGTGGTGCTTCTAAACAACAAGCTTTAGCAACGGTGCTTACTAAGGATGAACACTTTAGAACTTGAAATTCATGTGCATGAGGGATCATCTTATAATGCTACCGTTGTTAACTAAGCAATACAAGATGCATAAAGGATTAACATCACATGCAATTCATAATATGTGATATGATATGGCCTTTCTTCTTTGTGCTTTCGATCTCCATCTTCAAGCACGAACATGATCTCCATCATCACCGGCATTGCATCAAGGTCCATGACGCTGCTCCATGGTTGTCGTCCACAGGCTTCAACTATTACAACTACTTTGAATAGATACGCGGGTCTTAACAGAAATTAAAGACGACCATATGGCTCCTGCCGGTTGCCAACTTACAATAAGGAACATTGCATACATCAAATATAATCACAATCATGGCCCTATCACATCACTGCACACCCCTACAAAACAAAGTTAGACGCCTCTACTTTTTTTGTATATTTTACGTGGTTTGGGGCTTTCAATAAGTGTCGTTCTAACTTATGAACAAGAACCACAACATTGATACTAGCATTGTCAATCACCCGTTGTAAATTGGATCTTAACTATGTTGGGGGAAACAGGCACCCGCAAAGCCACTTATGCAATACAAGTTGCATGTCAAGCGTGGAGCAAGTCTCATGAACGATGTCATGTAAGGTTAGCCCGGGCCGCTTCATCTCACCATCCCGCAAGATGCAAAGTACACAAGAAGCAATCGACAACAAAAGCATCAACGCCCACAATGACCATTGTGTTCTACTCGTGCAACAGATCTACATATAGACACGGCTCTGATACCACTGTTCGGTTTCGTAGCATGGAAAACAAAAAAATTCTATCGCAAACAAACAAACAAGCCAAGATCTATCTACTAGATTGTAGCAACGAGTCGATGGAATAACTCACCCTCGAAGATTCCAAAGTGTTTAACGAGAGCGGATTCTCGTGGGTGATGTAGTCGTACTCTTGCCGATATCAAGATCGCGTAGACGATCCTTCCGGCGCTGCGTTCCGGCAGCGCTCCCGCAGTCGGTCACACGTTCGGTACTCGACGAAGACCTTCCTCTCCCTTGTTCCAGCAGGCAGCAGAGGTTGTAGCACTCTCCTCGCGATTCCGGCAGCACAACGGCGTGGTACCGGAAGTAGAGGGGAGATCTCGCAGGGCTTCTCCTTAAGCCGGAGCGAGTATGGTGGACTATGAGAGAGCTCCTCGGCGATCTAGGGTTTAGACACACCAAGGAGAAGGCTTGGCCGGCGGCTAGGGTTAGCTAGGCGGCGGCGGCTTGCCCTAGGGCGGCGGCGGCTGCAGGAGGGCCGGCGGCTTAGGGCTAGGATTTGCGGGTGGAGGTGTTGGGTGCTAGGAGGGGCAGCCCTGCCCCTCCTTATATAGGTGGAGGGGCCGCGCCAGGGGAGGGGAGTCCCTCCCCAACTCAGTTTCCCAAGGGGGCCGGCGTTGGAGGGGAGGAACTCCTCCCCAACTCGGTTTCCACCTTCCCCTCCACTTCCCAAAATAGCCGTTTGACTTTTCAAATTGGCGTTTGACTTTTCAAACTAGGATTTGATTAAACCCTCTATTTTGTTCAGCGATGACACCTAGTACATGATGCAATCATTCCAACTTGATATGACACATTCATGTACCCTTCCCCTCCGGAGTGCCGTACATTCCGGAACCTTCTAGAACATTCCCGATGAAAACACCGGAACCATTCTCCAACCCCGAAATAGGACTTTCCTTATATGAATCTTATTCTTCGGACCATTCCGGATCTCCTCGTGATATCCCGGATCCCATCCGAGACTCAGAACAACATTCGGTCTCTTACTCATCATTCCATAACTACTCAAACAACGTCGAATCCTTAAGTGTGTCTCCCTATGGTTCGTGAATTATGCGGACATGATCGAGACACTTCTCCGAACAATAACCAATAGGGGAATCTGGAAATTCATATGGCTCCCACATATTTCTACGATTACTTTGCGATCGAATGAACCACTTACATACGATACCAATTTCCCTTTGTCTCACGATAGTTTACTTATCCGAGGTTATGATCATAGTATCTCTGCATACCTAGTTCAACCTCGTTACTGATAAGTACTATTTTCTCGTTCCCGTGATATGTGATCCCTTGTGAGCCAGTCACATGCTTGCAAGCTAATTGGATGACATTCCACCGAGAGGGCCCAGAGTATATCTATCCGTCATATGGATGGAAAAATCCCACTCTTGATCCATGTGTTTCAACCAATACTTTCCGAACACTCAATGCCACCTTTATAGCCACCCAGTTACGTTGTGGTGTTTGATGTCATCAAAGCATCCTTCCAGTGAAGGTGATATGCATCATCTCATGGTCGAAGGAATTAGGTTACTATGTATCAGAAAGCATATAGCAATTGAACTATTAAAATGACTTGATCTTTATGCTACGCTTATCTATAGGAGTATGTCCACCATATCATTCTCCTAACGATATGATCTTGTTGTTAATAACATCTCAATGTTCATGATAGGGAAACCACAATCATATATTAACCAACAAGCTAGTATTATGAAGAGGCTTTACTAGGGACTTCAATTTAAGTTTACAAATCACACAAGTATTAATGTTTCCTTGTTAATACTATTATAGCATGAATGTAAACATTTATCATAAACACAAAGATATAATAATAACTATATTTATTATTGCCTCTAGGCATATCTCCAACAAATGATGGTTACATTGAGTTTACTGATGAATTTGTTGAAGAGTGCCAAAACACACATGGTACTAGTGTTATTAAGAGTCTCCTCGCTAGACGCACCATTATTCCT
Source organism: Avena atlantica (assembly GCA_910589765.1). Classification (NCBI taxonomy): domain Eukaryota; kingdom Viridiplantae; phylum Streptophyta; class Magnoliopsida; order Poales; family Poaceae; genus Avena; species Avena atlantica. Next base: position 64,751,318 of record OU342737.1, read on the forward strand.
AAACTGTCCTCTGATCCTAAGTTTGCCACCTCTCCCATAGATATTAAAGATAAAGATTATGATTTTTCTCTTGATTTGTCCTACTTGGATATTGTTGAGAAAGAACCTTTCTATGGGACTAAAAATGAGAGTGTTGTGGCTCATATGAATGAGCTTTCTACTATGGGTGATTTGTTCTCTGATGATTTTAAGATGCGCAAGTATTTTGTTACTAAGATCTTCCCATTTTCACTAAAAGGAGAAGCTAGGGCTTGGTTTAATAGATTACCTCTTGGTTCCATTGATAGCCCTGATTGCTTCTTTCTTCCAGAAATATTTTCGTCCTAGTGCTAGACATACTGCTTTGTAGAGACTTTTTGATTTTAAACAGGGAGAAGAATAGAAATTTCTTGAGTCATGGACAAGGTTCTGTGCCTTGATTCATGCACATCCTGGATGTCCTTTGCCTAAGAATGAGCTTCTTGATATTTATTATAATGGACTAACTGATGATTCTAGGACCTACCTAGATAGCTTTGCTGATTGTGTTTTCAGGAAAAGGACTCCTACAGATGCTGAAGAATTAATGGCTAAAATAAGCAAGAATTATGATGATTGAACTTCAGTTGAGCTAAATACACCTGAGATTATTATTCCTGAACCAGTTCCAACACCAACACCAAAGAAGAGGGGGGTTATTGCATTAAATGATGAAGTGATGAAGGAAGCTAAGAAGTGTCTAAAGGAGAAAGGTATTAGAGATGAAGATGTGAATAATCTACCTCCTATAGAATAATTATGTAAGCCAATTCCCCACACATCCACTATTGATGTACAATCTCTCCAACACTTTGATGAAGGTGGTATTCCTTATGGTAAGCCTCATGATCAATGTTTAGAGGAACTTGCCATTTTTAATTGTTAAACAAGGTAATTTTAATAAACAAGTTCAGAATCATTTATTGGAAAACTCTAGAGCTATCCATGAGTTGAAAGATATTATGGAAAGAACTTCTAATGATATTAAAATGCTTTGTAAACACTTTCAAATGGTTCAAACCCAACTTGATCAACTTGCTAAGGTAAAAAAGGGTATGCTAGTTAATGCCTCAAGACATAAACATGCTTATGGAATTAGAACCAGGAGTGGTATAGCTACTCAAGATCCTTTATATCCTGAAGGACACCCTAAAAATATTGAGTAGGATTCTCAACAAGGTGAGAATAGTGTTAGTCCTCGTAACAGAAAGAAAAATTAACACAAAATAGTTGAGGAACCACTTGAACCTGCTGTAGATCCTAATAGTATATCTGTCTCTGATGCTGAAACTGAGAGTGGTAATGATAAAAATGATGCTCCTGATAAGGAGGAAGGTGAGGAAGAACCTGAGAAGCACACTAAGAACACTAGGTAAACTAAGGAAGATTTTATTGCTAATAAACATGGTAAAGAGAGAGAACCTTGGGTGCAGAAACCTATGCCTTTTCCAGGTAAGAAACACAAGTCAAAGGAGGAAGAACACTACAAAAAGTTTTGTGAGTGGATGAAACCTTTATTTTTGCAAATTCCTTTGACTGATGCTATTAAATTGTCTCCTTATTCAAAGTATATGAAGGATATTGTCTCTAATAAAAGGAAGATTCCTAATGAGGAGATTTCTACTTTGCTTGCTAATTACTCCTTCAATTGTAAGGTTCCAAAGAAACTTGGTGATCCAGGTATACCAACTATTCCTTGCTCTATTAAGAATAATTATGTTAGAACTGCTTTATGTGATTTGGGAGCTGGAGTTAGTGTTATGCCTTTTTCTCTCTACAAAAGACTCCAGCTAGAAAAGTTGATACCAACTGATATATCTTTGCAAATGGCTGATAAGTCAACTACTATTCCTGTTGGTATATGTGAGGATGTTCCTATTCAAGTGGCTCACAATTGCTTGGTTTTGACTGATTTGTTGTGCTTGAAATGCCTGAAGATGATAATATGTCTATTATTCTTGGGAGACCTTTTCTTAATACTGCAGGTGCTATTATTAATTGCAATCAATGAAAAGTAACATTCAATATTAATGACAAAGAGCATACTATCTATTTCCCCAAGAAGGTTGCAAAGAGCTATTGCCTGAATTCCATTGAAAATATTGAGAGCATCAAGGTTGGAGAAATATATTGTCCCATTCCACAAGAAAATTTTGAAACTATTATGATTGGGACCATTGCTATCAAGTATGAGGTAACATAATCACCTTGTGTAATGCAAAGTTTTGTTTCATATAAGATTGTTTTGGTAACAAGACTTGATCAACCTTGTTAACAAAAGGATTTTAATGAACAAAATAATGTTTTCACTATGGTTATACTTGCTTTCTTTTACTTTTATCCTTCCTAGTCTTTGCCTTTATTTTGCTAGATTTGGTTTTGCTAGTTGTTTGCTAGTTAGTTTGCCTTAGATCTCCTATAGTTTGGCTTTTGGTTTGCTTTTGCTTCTTCTAAAAAAACTGTTTCTGTGAGAAAATCAATTTTCATACCCTGAAAATTAGCAAAAAATAAAGTTTCCCGAAAAATCCCAGAAAATTCAAAATAAATTTTTACTCGTAAAAAGGGGTAGAGGGACACCTGAAGTAACCCAGGGGGCCACCCCAGGCCACCACACCCATGGTAGGTGCGGCCTACCTGTGGGTGGCGCCTAGGGGGGTCTGGCCCACCTAGGACCCTTCAAGGTGCCCCCTCACAGCCATCTTCTTTCTCTCTCCCGAAAAACACCGGAAAACTTGCTCAAGCTTGAGTTCTTGCTGTTCTTGCTCGCTATTTTCGATCTCCTTGCTCAGCCCATCTTTGCTGTTGATTTTTGGAGAGATTGCTCCTTGGTATGTGCCTCCTCCACTTGTCCAATTAGATTTGTGATTGGTAGATTGTATCTTGAGTATTTTGATGCTATAGGTGACAGGTTGTAGCATCCCAGTTGTCTAACACCTGTAATGCTACTTGTTATAATAATAAAAAGGGCCACTTCCAACATATAATTGTTGCATCATTATCATATCATGCTCATGTCATCATGTCACCTTGCATTTGAGCATCATATAAAACCCTTTTTCTTGTTTGGTTCTTATCTCATGTGCATGATTAATTGTAGTTGCCTCTTGATATTGTATTTGGCTCTTGATATATTGTTAAATGCCCAAGTTGAGTTGGGGGCATATCTCTTTTAACCTCCACCACCTTTCTTTCACCACCTTATAATTCCACCATCCAATTAATATGAGCTTGGCATTTTATTGGAGTTATCTCTAGCTCATGTTGGTTGGTTGGAGTCCACCCTTAATCTTTTGCTTGGCCTTTGCCCACCTTTTGGGAATGCAAGTAATAATGCCACATAAATTAATGTTGTTTTCACAATATAACTACATGGCAAATATTGTTGCATGGGCCATACAAGTGCCACCTTTTTCTTGGCTTTGGAATGTTTTAGCTTTGCTTGCATGGATCATCTTCCCTTTGTTTAAATCTTGTGATGGCTTGTAGATTCTTCACCATATCATCTATCTCTTTCCCCTTTAGCTAAACCTCTATCCCCATGCTCCATGCACACACATGTGCTAATGTGGCATGCACAAACCTAAAACCCACCTCCTTCTCTCTACCTCTTCTCTTGGATCTTGCTTGGTCTTTATTTGAAGCATGCATGGACCAAAGAAAAACCCCATCCTCACTTATCATCTCTTCCTCCCTTTCTCTCTTTTCCCCTTGTCTTGATCTTGTGTGCTTGTCTTATGAGACATGATCAAGTAAAAGACACTCCCTCTAACCATCCCCCCTCTCTTAGCTAAACCCTAAAATCTACCCCATGCCATCTCCCATCCTAGCTAAACAAAACCCTAAACTACACCTCCCCTAAACAAAACCCTAACTACCCCTCCTCTTCCCTACTTCCTAGCTGGTTCACACCAAACCCTGCCCCAGCTCGCCACCCCCTCTCCCTACTCTAGCTTGGCCCCCTCTTTCCTGGCCCCACCTAGCTACCCCATCTAAGGCAAACCCTAGCCCGAGCCGGCCGCTTCCCCTCTCCCTTTTCCCCTCTGATCTCTCTCTGCCCAGCTGCCCGTCACCTAGCCCTCGACCTGGCCAGCTGCAGCCCCACCTGCCAGCCTCCCTCTAGTGCCCACGCCGCCCTGCCGTGCCTGCCTGGCCATGCCATGCACGTGAGGAGGCAAAAAGGTGGCACCGAGGCCACCTTCCCCTCCCCCACGCAACCCCACCTGCCCCCTCTCTTCTTATCCTCTCCCTCGCCTCACAGCCGTCCCCAGATCAGCCCAGGGGCCCTGCCTCGCTCCCCTCCTCTGCCCTCCTTCTCCACCGCCGTTTCAACCCGACGCCGTCCACGCCGTGGGATCTCTCGCGAGTACTGCAACCAGGAGGCGGGCGAGGTTTTGCGGGTGTCGAGGAAGGCCTGAAGCTCGTCTGCGTCGCCCCGGGAACCAGACGCGAGGAGGAGAAGCCCCAGGAGCCTGCACGCCGGCGCCGCCCCGTCAAAACCCTAGCGCCAGCGCGTCTGCCCCGCCGTCGATCGCCTGCGCCCCGAGCCGAACCACCGCCACCGTCAGCCTCGCGGTGAGTTCCTCTTCCTCCCTGACACGGTCCGCTTCGCCGTGCCGTCCCAGTTTCTCCGGGCGTTTCGTCGTGCACGCTCTGTGCGCCGGCGTCGCGCTCAGTCCACCTCGCTGCAGCGACGCAGAAGCCATAGCTAGGCCGCGCCCACCTTTCCGTCACCTAGCCCAAGCCACCGCAGCGGTAGCCGCTTCCGCGCGCGAGCCCCAGGTCGAGAGATCGATCCCCGGCCGCGCCGCGCGTCGCGCCGTTTCCGTCAGATAGTTCAGAGGGAAGAAGTACAGTAGCGCGGCGCAGTTTTGCAATTACACCCCTCCCCTTTTGTCGCGCCAACCCGCGGTCCAGCCTGGCCCATTGTCGGTGTCTGTGTCGTTTTGCAAAAAGGCTCTCAGGTAATCCGAGAATCAACCCGCGGTCCCTTTTTTCCCTCAGCCGCTGGCGCGTGGGACCGCAGATCCCTGGCCCCACCTGTAATTGCCTGTGGGTATGTTAGCCTGAGTAAAGAAGGTTTTCTGCGTCTGTTTAATTCAAATCTTGGTTAAAATATTTCAAATTCAAATTCAATTCAGTTTTAAATAACTTTTCCATTATAATTCCAAATACCACAAATGATATATGTTTGGAGATCAGAAAAATGCCAGGATTTCAAATATGACATTCAAATTGCCTTTTGCACAATTAAAATTCCAAGTTTAATTAAATTACACCTTTTGCCACTGGAACTTAAATAACTAATAACTTTTGTTTTATAATTACAAATTTAACAAATGATATGTCTAAAATGATCAGCTCGACGAGACCTTTCTGTTTATGCTACCCATAACTTCAATTGCAGCATGCATCATATAAATATATAGTGAACAGCAACTGTTATGGCAACAAATGTGATTCCAAAACCCCAATAAATGTTATTACTTGTCTTCCACACCTCACCATGCCATGCTACCTTATTGCCATGTAAATTGTGCATCATTCATCATGGCATGATTGTTTGCTTGACGCATCTTATTCATATGCTTGTGCTCTATATTCATGTTGGCCTTGTTTGTTTGGTTTTTCTCGGATAGACACTGAGCAGGGGTTATATCAAGAGAACCAGGAGCACTACCCGGATCCGTCCCTCGCTTCAACTGAGTTATCAGGCAAGCGCTTCCACATGCTTGCATACATACAGTACCTATTGCCCCTATCTTATTCTTGCATCATTGAGTCGCGATTGCATTAAATTGAATCCCAAGTATGCATAGCCTTTACTTTTAAACTCCACCAAGCTTGTTCCTCCATCCCATGAGCCATTACTATAGGAGTTGTTTGAGCCATGCGAGTCGTAGAACAGCATGTGTAGGGTTTGTGAGAGTCTGATGGATAACGAGGTACTTAAACAACTTAACCTGAGTAGCAATGGGATAACTAATGAAAGTGGCACCGGTGAGCAATATCTGCTATTTGGTTTTTCCTGCTCACTTGTGTCCCGTAAGACCCCGAGTACTTGATTCCTGTTCCTTGATTTATCGCGCTATCCACATCCGGGAGGTATATGGGACCCCCCCTGAGCCAGAGCTTGATTCAGTCTTATTTCTTGGGGCCACAAACTAGTTTGAGGTTTTATTTATTATCCTGTACTTATGCCATGCTACTGTTTTAATTAAATTGTGCGACATATAGCACCTGTATTGTTTAGGATCGGGACACGATTCCGCGGTGTCGACAAGCCCAGTTTTGGGTTCCCAGTCGTTCACAGCCGTATACCCAAACCTTGAGTCCGTCTCGGAGCTTGCTTACTTCGTTGCGGGTCTACTTTAAGGGGTGGCCCCCTGAAATATTTCTGCATCCGGTGATTGTTCAGTCGTGAAAGCCTCGTTGGGTTTTGATTTGGTTTTTCCGAGGTTGATCGAGCGTGTGTTGCTATTGGTGCACCCCGGCCGGGTAAAACTTTCTGAAAGCCGTGTCCGCGGATATGGACGACTTGGAGCACAGTTTCTCAATCATAGACAAGCATAACTAAAGTACCGCTTTAATCTGACTAAGTAACTTGACTAGTAAATAGTGCAACACTCATGGATTGGTTAATAAAAATTGCCAACGGATGGGGGTTGTTCGTCCGCTTCCTTGTAGGTAAGCAGGGAGGAGGATGGATCTGATGAGATTACCATTATAACTGTTGTTCTTAATTCACGGACATCCGTCTATCATTGGTTAGGCGGATGGTTAGCGTTTATCTGTAGAACTGCTAGGTTTATCTTTCGCTGCAATTGCGTCACCCCAGGTTGTGTCCCCTTTAGAGGCATTAAGACTTGCTGAGTACCCTTAGGGTCTCACACGATAAATTCTTGGTTCAGATGAACAGGTACCTTCACAGGACGGATACTGGGTGGAAGAAGCCGAAGATGTGGGCAACGATCGTTCGGTGTAGAGATTCCGGGAACGGGGATCCGTGAGACCTGTAGTTGGGATGTGCTTATTTCTATGGCATCTTATGCCGATCTGCATCTTATCTGTACTCGGATTTTGTTTGCCGCTTCCGCATGATACTCTGATGTGTGTTGTATGAGGAAGTATCCTAAAATATAGATCTATCTAGGTCATTTGAATCTTGCCGTATGGCGTTGCTATATTTCCTTTCTTTCTAGATGGTATGGCTCTGATGTACTCTTGTATGGTGGCTTGCGTACATACCCACTTGTGTACGTAGTTGATCCCTTCGCCTGCCGATTACGCCGCCCGTACAAGTCCCGTTGAGAGGGTAGTGGTTGGGACATCTGAAAGGACTACTAGTGAGTGGCTTTTGGGGCCCCACCGTACTATTTCAACCACTACCACTCATCCAGGCTTGTATCTAGGAGCGTAATTCACCGAGGTAGTTACAATTGGTATCAGATCCATCCCGACCTTCAGGGTTTCAGCCAAACGGTCGTTGTCAGTCTAGCAAATATTTTGGTAGTTATGTATATTAGGGAAAAACAAAACGCGAGAGTAGGACTGCTTCCACTTTTCTTCTTACCCTCCCACCCACCCTTTTCTGGTAAGGAAGTGCAACGTTTTCAATCCTCTTCTCAAAATTCAAACTAGGATTCACGTGTTCTGGGTTTCCGTAGTACCATAGGTTGTGTATATGTGTGTGTGTGCTTAATCTTTTGTCTATCTGTTGCATCCAAGTTGTTATCTTATCTGCCTTTGGTTATCAACTGTTGGTACATTCCATACCGACAGGCTTTTGCAAACCGACGCAATCTGTCTTCTCTTTGTAACCGACGCTATCTTGTTTGGGGTGTTCGTTTCCGTAGTTACCAATCTTTAGGTTTCGTCGTGAGAAGAAGGGGTTAGGATATGTGTTCCACTTGTTCATGTGCGGAGTAATGATTTGAGTGCGGGATGGAGTCGCGACCATACCACTACTTTTATCATTCGCTTTTGTATATTGAATCGGTAGAGTCACTAATCTGGATTCGTTAAGTAATTTTGCGCATCTATTGGTATTCTAATACCGAAATTTGTGGAAAATTTTTCTTTGATATATTTGTGTACCACACTCCTTTTCAGTCGTGTGCGATATGCTTAATATCTCTAGGTGCTTTGAACTTTGTTGATATTTTAATATCATCTCAGTAAATTGTATCCTTTAATCTTGGTTAAGTCCATCTTGGCACTATTTTGGATTATTATCATTCTCCATCATAGTACTGACTTGAGTTTTATATCAATGACAGGATGGCTCCCCCACGCCGGACTGAGGAGGACATACCTCCGGAACTGGGCTCAGCGCTGTCAAACATCGCTAATGCTTTGGCAGCTATGCAAGAGAACCAGCAGCGCTTTGAGGAGAGTGTTAGAAGAAACGAGTTTGCTCCACTTCCTCCACCTCCCAAGCGTGGAGACATCAAGAGCTTCCTCAAGTTCAACCCTCGTCAGTTTGATGTTTCGGACCGACCTCTGGACGCGGATGATTGGCTGCGTGAGATCTCAAGGTTGCTCGAGACTGCTGATGTTCCGGAGCAGGAGTGGGTCAAGTGTGCTACCCACCTTCTCAAGGGAGATGCAGCTCTTTGGTGGGAGAATTACTTGAAGGCAAGCTGCACTGGGTTCCAGCCAACTTGGGAGAGGTTCACTGGAGCGTTCAAAGAGCAGTTTCTATCAGAGATTGTAATGGAAAGGATGAAGGAGGCTTTCCTCAACCTGAAGCAGGGAAATGATAACGTCAACACCTATATCAGGAACTTCATGAATCTGTCTCGTTATGGTGGTGATGAGGTATCTGATGACAAGAAGAAGCAGAAAAGGTTCAGGCAAGGGCTCAATGCGTCGATCAAGTATGCAATCACGCATGCAAGACCGGCAACCTTCCTGGAACTACAGCACACAGCACTGCAAGAGGAGGCAAGCAGGCAAATGTTTGAGGAGTCCAAGAAACACAACAGGGATGCATCAAGCTCTGCAGTTATGGCAGCTCCTTCTAAGCGGCGTGTCTGGGTTCCTAACACCCCACCGTCGCTCCCGGCTCCACCAAGACCTGCAAGTTTCGCGGCAAGGCCACCAAACTTCACCACTGCGGCTCCCAGGGGCTACAACCACCACTACCCTGGAGCGCCTGGCGGAGTCCCTGGCTACTCTGCTCCACGTCCAGCTGGTGCCTGCTTCACGTGTGGAGATCCTGGACATCCCCACTGGAACTGTCCAATGAAGAACAAAGCTCTCCCTCCACCCCCGCCAAGATCTGCAACAAGCTCTCCTTCGGTTCGTGCACCACCGCCTCGGGCTCTCAACATCAACACTAAGCCCGGGTCTGCGGTTGTTCGCGCCAACTGCGTCAACGCCTCTCAAGCTGAGCTCGCACCTGGAGTTGTAATGGGTATGCTTTCCGTTAACTCAGTCCCTGCACGAGTTCTCTTTGATTCTGGTGCATCGCATTCTTTTGTGTCTCACAAGTTTGCAAATGAGAATGACTTAACAATGGAGCCTATTCTTAAGCGGTTAATGGTTCTTTCTCCTGGAGCAAATATGGTAGCATCTAAGATCAGTCATGGGAATCAAATTGAGATTGGTGGTTCTTCATTCTTGGCTTCTTTGATTGTTCTGGGCAACTCTGACATTGATGTCATCTTGGGCATGGATTGGTTGACGGCAAATGCAGCTGTGATTGATTGTGCTGAACGCTCAGTGTCTCTAAAGATTCCTGAAGGCCATATAGTCTTTTCTCCAAGTCTGACTCCTGCTGTCCAGCTCTTTTCCTTGGCGGCTCTGAATGATGATGTTATGCAAGCTATTCAGAGTGTACCAGTGGTCTGTGAGTTCCCAGATGTCTTTCCTGAAGAGTTGCCGGGTATGCCTCCGGATCGCGAGGTTGAATTCGTGATTGATCTTGAACCTGGAACGACTCCTATCTCCAAGCGGCCATATAAAATGGGTCCTTCTGAGTTGGCTGAACTCAAACGACAACTTTATGAACAAGAGAAGTTGGGTTTCATTCAACATAGCACTTCGTCTTGGGGTAGCCCAACAATCTTTGTGAAGAAGCGTGACAGAACCGATAGGTTATGTGTTGATTACCGGGCTCTCAATGCTAAAACCATCAAGAACAAATATCCTCTTCCACGGATAAATGATCTTTTTGATCAGCTAGCAGGAGCTGTGGTGTTCTCTAAGCTGGACTTGAGAAGTGGTTATCACCAAATCAAAATTCGCAAAGAAGATGTGCCCAAAACAGCTTTCACCACCCGCTATGGCCTGTATGAGTACACGGTCATGTCTTTCGGTCTCACCAACGCACCTGCTACCTTCTCGAGGCTGATGAACTCCGTTTTCATGGAGTACCTTGATAAGTTTGTGGTGGTATATCTGGATGACATTCTGGTTTATTCCAAGTCTAAGGAGGAGCATGAAGAACACCTGCGGTGTGTCCTGAACAAGCTTCGTGAGAACCGCTTGTATGCAAAGTTCTCTAAGTGTGAGTTTTGGGTGCCTGAAGTAACATACCTGGGTCATGTGATCTCTGCCAAGTGCATTGCAGTCAACCCGGAAACCGTGAAGACAATAGTTGAATGGCTTCCTCCTGCTAATGTCAAGGAAGTGCGGAGTTTTCTCGGCTTGGCTAGCTATTGCCGTCGCTTCGTTCAGAACTTCTCGAAGATAGCAAAGCCTCTTACCGATCTCCTCAAGAAAGGCAAGAAATACCTGTGGACTCCTGCTTGTCAAGAAAGTTTTGAGACACTAAAAGAGAAGCTCACTTCCACACCAGTCTTGGTTCCTCCGGATACATCTAAGCCTTTCCAGATATTCTGCGACGCCTCTTTGCAAGGATTGGGTGCGGTCCTTATGCAAGAGAAACAGGTGGTTGCTTATGCCTCTCGTCAGTTGAAGACGCATGAGATCAACTATCCCACACATGACCTTGAGCTAGCAGCAGTTGTCTTTGCTTTGAAGCTATGGAGGCACTACTTGCTTGGTAACCGTTGTGAGATCTTCTCTGACCACAAGAGTTTGAAGTATATTTTCACTCAGCCTGATCTCAACCTTCGGCAGAGGAGATGGATTGAAGCAATCAATGACTTTGATGTGACCATCAACTACACCCCGGGCAAAGCAAATGTCATGGCAGATGCGCTTAGCCGTAAAGCTTATGTCAACAACCTCATGGTAGAAGAGCAGCAACCTCTCTTGTGCGAGGAATTCCGTCAGCTCAACCTGGAAATTGTGGAACAAGGGCATCTCCTGAACCTTCTGGCTACTCCTCTCTTGGAATAACAGATTCGCTCTCGTCAGCTTGGTGATCCGCACACCAAAAAGCTCATCGCTAAGCTTGACCTTCCGAAGTATGAGTCCTTCCACGTTGATGATCAAGGCACGCTCTTCTTTGAACACCGGATGTTTGTTCCAAACTACCCGGGTCTGAGAGACCAAGTTCTCAAGGAGGCACATGATTCGGTTCTTTCTATCCATCCTGGCAGCACAAAGATGTACATGGACTTGAAAACACAATACTGGTGGCCTGGGTTGAAACGGTATTGTGCTAAGTACGTCTCAGAATGTGATGTCTGTCGCAGGGTGAAGGCTGTCCATCAGAAACCATTTGGTCTTCTACAGCCATTGAAACCTCCGGAATGGAAATGGGAGAAAGTAGAGATGGACTTCATCACTGGCTTTCCGAGGTCGCAGAAGGGCAACAATGCAATTTTTGTTGTCATCGACAGGCTTTCTAAAGTGGCTCATTTCTTCCCAGTCAAAGAAACAATTTCTGGAATTCAGTTGGCTGAGCTCTATATCAATAGAATTGTCTCTCTGTATGGGGTTCCACTTGAAATCAGTTCAGACCGTGGGAGCATCTTCACCTCAAAGTTCTGGGAGAGTTTCCAAAAAGCTTTGGGAACAAAGTTGAACTTCAGCACTGCTTACCACCCTCAGTCGCAAGGACAAGTGGAAAGAATCAGTCAGATTCTGGAGGACATGCTTCGGGCTTGCGTCATCTCGTTTGGCATGAAGTGGGAGGAATGTCTTCCATATGCTGAATTCTCCTACAACAACAGCTTCCAGAAGAGTCTGAAGATGGCACCATTCGAGGCTCTCTATGGTCGGAAGTGCAGAACTCCGATTGGTTGGTTGGGTGCAGGAGAAAGAATCTGGTTTTGCCCTGACATTGTGACTCAGGCAGAGGAGAAGGTGCATATCATTCTGGAGAACCTGAAGATTGCTCAGAGTCGTCAGAAGAGAAACTATGACAGGAAGCACACAGATATGGTGTATGCCCCTGGTGATCTCGTCTACCTTCGTGTCACTCCCATGAGAGGAACACACCGCTTCGGTATCAAAGGAAAGTTGGCTCCTAGATACATCGGTCCTTTCAAGATACGTGGTAGAAGAGGAGAAGTTGCTTATGCACTTGAGCTTCCGGAAAAACTCAAAGTCCATGATGTTTTCCACATCTCGCAGCTCAAGAAGTGCTTCAAAGATCCCGGCAGGACCGTGGACCATGAGCTAATCGACCTCCAAGAAGATCTGTCTTATCAAGAACACCCCACCAAAATCCTTGAGACCACAGAACGAAGGACGCGCAACAAGTCCATCAAGTTTTGCAAGGTGCAGTGGTCACACCATTCTGTTGATGAAGCCACATGGGAGCGTGAAGATGAACTCCGTGCCAACCATCCTTCTCTCTTTGTGTCTTCTTCTTCTTCTTCCTAAAATCTCGGGGCGAGATTCCTGTTTAGTGGGGGAGAGTTGTAGCATCCCAGTTGTCTAACACCTGTAATGCTACTTGTTATAATAATAAAAAGGGCCACTTCCAACATATAATTGTTGCATCATTATCATATCATGCTCATGTCATCATGTCACCTTGCATTTGAGCATCATATAAAACCCTTTTTCTTGTTTGGTTCTTATCTCATGTGCATGATTAATTGTAGTTGCCTCTTGATATTGTATTTGGCTCTTGATATATTGTTAAATGCCCAAGTTGAGTTGGGGGCATATCTCTTTTAACCTCCACCACCTTTCTTTCACCACCTTATAATTCCACCATCCAATTAATATGAGCTTGGCATTTTATTGGAGTTATCTCTAGCTCATGTTGGTTGGTTGGAGTCCACCCTTAATCTTTTGCTTGGCCTTTGCCCACCTTTTGGGAATGCAAGTAATAATGCCACATAAATTAATGTTGTTTTCACAATATAACTACATGGCAAATATTGTTGCATGGGCCATACAAGTGCCACCTTTTTCTTGGCTTTGGAATGTTTTAGCTTTGCTTGCATGGATCATCTTCCCTTTGTTTAAATCTTGTGATGGCTTGTAGATTCTTCACCATATCATCTATCTCTTTCCCCTTTAGCTAAACCTCTATCCCCATGCTCCATGCACACACATGTGCTAATGCGGCATGCACAAACCTAAAACCCACCTCCTTCTCTCTACCTCTTCTCTTGGATCTTGCTTGGTCTTTATTTGAAGCATGCATGGACCAAAGAAAAACCCCATCCTCACTTATCATCTCTTCCTCCCTTTCTCTCTTTTCCCCTTGTCTTGATCTTGTGTGCTTGTCTTATGAGACATGATCAAGTAAAAGACACTCCCTCTAACCATCCCCCCCTCTCTTAGCTAAACCCTAAAATCTACCCCATGCCATCTCCCATCCTAGCTAAACAAAACCCTAAACTACACCTCCCCTGAACAAAACCCTAACTACCCCTCCTCTTCCCTACTTCCTAGCTGGTTCACACCAAACCCTGCCCCAGCTCGCCACCCCCTCTCCCTACTCTAGCTTGGCCCCCTCTTTCCTGGCCCCACCTAGCTACCCCATCTAAGGCAAACCCTAGCCCGAGCCGGCCGCTTCCCCTCTCCCTTTTCCCCTCTGATATCTCTCTGCCCAGCTGCCCGTCACCTAGCCCTCGACCTGGCCAGCTGCAGCCCCACCTGCCAGCCTCCCTCTAGTGCCCACGCCGCCCTGCCGTGCCTGCCTGGCCATGCCATGCACGTGAGGAGGCAAAAAGGTGGCACCGAGGCCACCTTCCCCTCCCCCACGCAACCCCACCTGCCCCCTCTCTTCTTATCCTCTCCCTCGCCTCACAGCCGTCCCCAGATCAGCCCAGGGGCCCTGCCTCGCTCCCCTCCTCTGCCCTCCTTCTCCACCGCCGTTTCAACCCGACGCCGGCCACGCCGTGGGATCTCTCGCGAGTACTGCAACCAGGAGGCGGGCGAGGTTTTGCGGGTGTCGAGGAAGGCCTGAAGCTCGTCTGCGTCGCCCCGGGAACCAGACGCGAGGAGGAGAAGCCCCAGGAGCCTGCACGCCGGCACCGCCCCGTCAAAACCCTAGCGCCAGCGTGTCTGCCCCGCCGTCGATCGCCTGCGCCCCGAGCCGAACCACCGCCACCGTCAGCCTCGCGGTGAGTTCCTCTTCCTCCCTGACACGGTCCGCTTCGCCGTGCCGTCCTAGTTTCTCCGGGCGTTTCGTCGTGCACGCTTTGTGCGCCGGCGTCGCGCTCAGTACACCTCGCTGCAGCGATGCAGAAGCCATAGCTAGGCCGCGCCCACCTTTCCGTCACCTAGCCCAAGCCACCGCAGCGGTAGCCGCTTCCGCGCGCGAGCCCCAGGTCGAGAGATCGATCCCCGGCCGCGCCGCGCGTCGCGCCGTTTCCGTCAGATAGTTCAGAGGGAAGAAGTACAGTAGCGCGGCGCAGTTTTGCAATTACACCCCTCCCCTTTTGTCGCGCCAACCCGCGGTCCAGCCTGGCCCATTGTCGGTGTCTGTGTTGTTTTGCAAAAAGGCTCTCAGGTAATCCGAGAATCAACCCGCGGTCCCTTTTTTCCCTCAGCCGCTGGCGCGTGGGACCGCAGATCCCTGGCCCCACCTGTAATTGCCTGTGGGTATGTTAGCCTGAGTAAAGAAGGTTTTCTGCGTCTGTTTAATTCAAATCTTGGTTAAAATATTTCAAATTCAAATTCAATTCAGTTTTAAATAACTTTTCCATTATAATTCCAAATACCACAAATGATATATGTTTGGAGATCAGAAAAATGCCAGGATTTCAAATATGACATTCAAATTGCCTTTTGCACAATTAAAATTCCAAGTTTAATTAAATTACACCTTTTGCCACTGGAACTTAAATAACTAATAACTTTTGTTTTATAATTACAAATTTAACAAATGATATGTCTAAAATGATCAGCTCGACGAGACCTTTCTGTTTATGCTACCCATAACTTCAATTGCAGCATGCATCATATAAATATATAGTGAACAACAACTGTTATGGCAACAAATGTGATTCCAAAACCCCATTAAAATGTTATTACTTGTCTTCCACACCTCACCATGCCATGCTACCTTATTGCCATGTAAATTGTGCATCATTCATCATGGCATGATTGTTTGCTTGACGCATCTTATTCATATGCTTGTGCTCTATATTCATGTTGGCCTTGTTTGTTTGGTTTTTCTCGGATAGACACTGAGCAGGGGTTATATCAAGAGAACCAGGAGCACTACCCGGATCCGTCCCTCGCTTCAACTGAGTTATCAGGCAAGCGCTTCCACATGCTTGCATACATACAGTACCTATTGCCCCTATCTTATTCTTGCATCATTGAGTCGCGATTGCATTAAATTGAATCCCAACTATGCATAGCCTTTACTTTTAAACTCCACCAAGCTTGTTCCTCCATCCCATGAGCCATTACTATAGGAGTTGTTTGAGCCATGCGAGTCGTAGAACAGCATGTGTAGGGTTTGTGAGAGTCTGATGGATAACGAGGTACTTAAACAACTTAACCTGAGTAGCAATGGGATAACTAATGAAAGTGGCACCGGTGAGCAATATCTGCTATTTGGTTTTTCCTGCTCACTTGTGTCCCGTAAGACCCCGAGTACTTGATTCCTGTTCCTTGATTTATCGCGCTATCCACATCCGGGAGGTATATGGGACCCCCCTGAGCCAGAGCTTGATTCAGTCTTATTTCTTGGGGCCACAAACTAGTTTGAGGTTTTATTTATTATCCTGTACTTATGCCATGCTACTGTTTTAATTAAATTGTGCGACATATAGCACCTGTACTGTTTAGGATCGGGACACGATTCCGCGGTGTCGACAAGCCCAGTTTTGGGTTCCCAGTCGTTCACAGCCGTATATCCAAACCTTGAGTCCGTCTCGGAGCTTGCTTACTTCGTTGCGGGTCTACTTTAAGGGGTGGCCCCCTGAAATATTTCTGCATCCGGTGATTGTTCAGTCGTGAAAGCCTCGTTGGGTTTTGATTTGGTTTTTCCGAGGTTGATCGAGCGTGTGTTTCTATTGGTGCACCCCGGCCGGGTAAAACTTTCTGAAAGCCGTGTCCGCGGATATGGACGACTTGGAGCACAGTTTCTCGATCATAGACAAGCATAACTAAAGTACCGCTTTAATCTGACTAAGTAACTTGACTAGTAAATAGTGCAACACTCATGGATTGGTTAATAAAAATTGCCAACGGATGGGGGTTGTTCGTCCGCTTCCTTGTAGGTAAGCAGGGAGGAGGATGGATCTGATGAGATTACCATTATAACTGTTGTTCTTAATTCACGGACATCCGTATATCATTGGTTAGGCGGATGGTTAGCATTTATCTGTAGAACTGCTAGGTTTATCTTTCGCTGCAATTGCGTCACCCCAGGTTGTGTCCCCTTTAGAGGCATTAAGACTTGCTGAGTACCCTTAGGGTCTCACACGATAAATTCTTGGTTCAGATGAACAGGTACCTTCACAGGACGGATACTGGGTGGAAGAAGCCGAAGATGTGGGCAACGATCGTTCGGTGTAGAGATTCCGGGAACGGGGATCCGTGAGACCTGTAGTTGGGATGTGCTTATTTCTATGGCATCTTATGCCGATTTGCATCTTATCCGTACTCGGATTTTGTTTGCCGCTTCCGCATGATACTCTGATGTGTGTTGTATGAGGAAGTATCCTAAAATATAGATCTATCTAGGTCATTTGAATCTTGCCGTATGGCGTTGCTATATTTCCTTTCTTTCTAGATGGTATGGCTCTGATGTACTCTTGTATGGTGGCTTGCGTACATACCCACTTGTGTACGTAGTTGATCCCTTCGCCTGCCGATTACGCCGCCCGTACAGGTCCCGTTGAGAGGGTAGTGGTTGGGACGTCTGAAAGGACTACCAGTGAGTGGCTTTTGGGGCCCCACCGTACTATTTCAACCACTACCACTCATCCAGGCTTGTATCTAGGAGCGTAATTCACCGAGGTAGTTACACAGGTTGTTTGAGCTTGCATGCTTGTTCTATGCTTAGAAACTTTATTTTGAAGCATGTGTAGTCCTCTAGCAAGTTCCTATAGTAGTTGCTCATCATTTATAAACTTGGAAATCACTTGGTTTGATGTTTGTCTAAAAATTTTAGCAAGGAAGATGAGTACTTATCCACTGAATCAATATGACTTGATGGTGCCTGAGCCAATGAAGGTTCATCGTGCGGAGGCAGTTTTTCCTTCCATATATCCATGCCATGAATTTATGAGAACCGCGGGAATCTTCCAGGATTTCCAAACCTTGATTGCCAATGCAGGATTGGAACACTTTGTTGAAGGTGAACCACTTCAATTTGTTAAGCTAGCCATGGCTTTTGTGCAATACTTCCGGTTTACTTGGTCTACATCTAACCCCATGGCCCATTACAAAATATACAATATACCTGTCGACCTGCCTTTGCTGATTTCTGTGCAGCAATTAGAGTACCTCAGTGGGGATCTTGTGAGAAGATCAAGGAGAGACCCGAGTCACTTATGGATCTATATGCTAAGATTTTCCAAGGTTTCTACTTCTCAAAGGAAAGTGGTAAAATTCAGAACATTCAGTCCCTAGCTATTAGATACTTTTCCTATTTCATTACCAAGTGTGTTCTTGCTAGAAAGATTGCTAGAAAATTGTCTTCTTTTGATCTAGCTTTTATCGCAGCTGCTCTAAATAGGAATAGATCTTTTAGCGTGGGTTCTTTGATAGCTCACTGTCTCACCACCAACCGCGGGAAGGGTGGAATTTGTGGAGGTCTCATTGCTTCTAGGTTGCTAGCTTTCCATGGTTTAGAGCCTCACCATTCAGATTATCGGTTCCCCATAGAGAGGCTTGATCTTGAATCCATGATTCAGCATGGTTTTGTTTCCCTGGGGGCTAATGTGAGAAGTTTACCATATGAATTATCTTTTGCCCAGCAAGGTTGGAGAAAGGGGAGGATTGAGAAAATAGTTTATTTGCCTGCACCTGTTTTGTTTAACTTTAATAACAGGCAAGGATGGTCGCTTACGGAGGAGGAGGTTGACACATATGTGGCGGAGCTCTCCCATCAAGAGGAGAATGTTGAAGAGGATGCCGAAGATGATTCAGTTTAGCCCTCCAACT
This sequence comes from Avena atlantica, assembly GCA_910589765.1. NCBI lineage: Eukaryota > Viridiplantae > Streptophyta > Magnoliopsida > Poales > Poaceae > Avena > Avena atlantica. The sequence goes on from OU342737.1 coordinate 64,769,780, forward strand.
TAGGAGAGTCTTCATACCAGCAGCCCTCATTTGATTGGGGCGCGTCTTCTTCTTCATCGCAAGCACCTGACTATGATCATTCCTATGATGACCCACCAGCATGGGGTTACTACCCACGCTATTGAGCCCCACTTAGGCCAAAAGCCTAAGCTTGGGGGGAGGCATACCGACCTCACACTCATCTATATATCATGTTCAGTCGGTTCTTTGTATATCCATTGTTTCGCTTTCTTTTTGGTCCTTGTTGCTTCTTTTGTCAAAAACACAAAAATACCAAAAAATATTTCCGTTGTTTCTATTGGTTTGTTTCTTTGTTTCTTTGATTTGGTTTTCCTTAAAAGAAAAACCCAAAAAGATTTTGCTTTGTTTGGTTTGCTTTTTCTTTGTTTGTTTTTGCTTTGTTGGCTTGTTTGAAAAAATCGAAAACACCAAAAATATTTGTTGTTCTTCTCTGGTTTTGTGAGTTCTTTGCAGGGTTCAGCCGCCCTCAGTGGATTTTGGTTTCATGTTATTATTCAAGTCACACAAGTGAAGGGAAATAATGAAGATTAAGACAACTCGAGGTGTGGTAAGAGGCTGGTAACGAACTCTATTTGTTTTCATTTTTGTACATATACTCATCATTGTGAGCATGTTTAGTCTGTTCATTGTAAGGAGTGTGTTACTGATGGATTCTTAGTAGTTCTTGCTTGTCTATGATTATCTCCAGCTTGCTAATAGTTTGTAGCATGTCATATGAATGTTTGCTTGCATTGTTTTATTCATATTTTGGTATGATATTGTGGTATCCTGCTCTGGAAGTTTCATGTGAATCGACTTGGCACATGCTCACGCATGCATATGACTAAAAAATATTCAGTAAGCCTCGATGATTTATTTTGCCTCAGAGTTCTAGTATCACTTTCATGCCATAGTTAGTCATGTTTTGTTGCAAGCATGATTATGACAATTATTGCTCTCTCGGTTGTCGCTCCCTCTCTTTTGCTAGCCTTCACTGTTGGAATTATGCCCTAGAGGCAATAATAAAGTTGTTATTATTATAATTCTTGTTCATGATAATGTTTATATTCCATGCTAAAATTGTATTAAGCGGAAACTTTAATACTTGTGTGGTTTGTGAACAACACCGTGTCCCTAGTACGCCTCTATGGACTAGCTCATTGATTAATGATGGCTAAGGTTTCCTAGCCATAGACATGAGTTGTCGATTAATAATGAGATCATATCATTGGGAGAATGATATGATGGACATACCCAAACTAAGCGAAGCAATTAGATCGTGTCATCGTGTTCGTCTTTGCAAAGCTTTTCCTATGTCAAATATTGTATTCCTTAGACCATGAGATAATGCAACTCCCTGGTATCGGAAGAAAGCTTTGAGGTCATCAAACGTCATCCTATGAGAGGGTGATCATAAAGGTGTCTCTCAGGTGATCGGAAAGTACCTGTTGGGTTGCATGTATCGAGATGGGATTTGTCCCTCCCAAGTCGGAGAGATATACTTCGGGCCCACTCGGTAATCAATATCAACACCGCTTGCAAGCATGTGGTTAAGGAGTTAATCACAAAGTGATATCGGATTACGGAACGAGTAAAGTACTTGCTGTGAACGAGATTGAACTAGGTATGACGATACCAACGATCAAATCTCGGGCAAGTAAAATATCGCGAGACGAAGGGAATATATATATGGGATTGATTTAATCCTGACATTGTGGTTCATCCGATATGATCATCGATGAATGTGTGGGAGTCAATATGGGTTTCCAGACCCCGCTGTTGATTATTGATAGAAGATCATGTCTCCATATTCTCGAACCCGCAGGGTCACACACTTAACGTGTCTCGACGCTAGGATAGATTGGATAATTGGTTTATGAGTTTTTGTTCGGAGTCTCGGATGGGATCCGGGACATCACGAGAGGTTCCGGAGTGGTCCGGAGAATAAGATTCATATAAGGCAGTGCAGTTTTTGGAGTTCGGAATTGTTCCGGATTAATCGGTATTGTACCGGAAGCTTCTAGAACCTTCCGGAAGGGGACCAATGTGGCCCCACCTTCCGGGAGGGGGCATGGGCCTATGAGGGAGTGCCTTGGCCGCATTGGGCCAGGGGCACAAGGCCCCATAGGGCCCAGCCGGCCAAGAGAGGTTTAAACTCTAGATAGAGCTTCTAGAAGGGGGGGTTTCCTTGCCCCCACTCCTTCTCCTTGGGGCCTCCGGTTTGGGCTTGGGGGAGGGGCTAGGGCTGCGCCCACCCCTCTATATATAGAGGGATGGGGGCGCACCACCCCCCACACCTTCCCCTCCAACCCTAGCCGCCCTGCTGCCCTCCTCTCTCCCCCCGACTGCCTGTAGGCGAAGCCCTGCTGCAGAAATTCTCCACCAATTGCACCGCGCCGTCGCGTTGTAGATCCAACCCATCTCTCCACCATACTTGCTGGACCAAGGAAGGAGGAGACGTCGAGGTGCCGCACGTGTGCATCTCACGGGGGCATCGCCACTTGTGGTGCTAGATCGGATCGGATCGCGAGGAGGAGAAGCGAGTACGACTACATCACCCACGTTCCGATGAACGTTCCGCTGTGCGAATCTTCAAGGGTATGAAGATCTAATCCAATCTCTCTCATTGTTTGCATCTCCTAGATTAGATCTTGGCTTTCCCTCTGTTCGCATCCGTAGAAATTTTTGATTTACTATGCCGCGAAACCCTTCAGTGGTATCAGAGCTAGATCTATGCGTAGATGTGATTCACGAGTAGAACGCAACATGGTTGTTGCGGGCGTTGATGTTTTCTGTTGCAAGCCTCTTGCTTGTGTTCTTCTTATGGCGCGGGATAGTGAGATTGAAGCGGTCCAGGCCAACCTTACGCGACATCGTTCGCGAGACCGGCTCCGCACTTGACGTGTGGCTTGTTCCACACATGCGGCTGGTGGATGTCAGTTTCTCTCACTATAGTTGTCATGGGATTAACACCGGAGTTTGGCAACCATAATATCACCGTTGAGGCTTTCCGTAGGTAAGAATCGTTCTTAGCATGCTACTCCCATAAGCCACGTAAAACATGCAACAACAAAGTAGAGGCGTCTAACTTGTCTTTGCAGGGAGTGTTTTCTGTGATATGGTATGGCCCAAGATGTGATGTGTATATTGTATGCGATGATCATGTTTTGTAATGTTTCACGACTTGCATGTCGATGAGTACACAACCGGCAGGAGCCATATGGTTGTCTTTATAATTGTGTATGACCTGTGTGTCAACTTCTTATACGCCATGTAATAGTTTCACTTTATCGCTAAGTAGTTAGCAATAGTTGTAGTTGCTATTCGTGGTGGAGGCAATCATGGTGGAGTGATGGAGATCATGCCGGCACGCTGTAACACCCTCAGAATCGGCCCTATGCAAGTTTTAGCGAAATTCGCCAAACCCGCATAGAAACGATTCGAAGGTGCCCACCAGGCACTTTCGTGCGGGTGGAAAGCAAAGTAATAACATTACACAACAGTCCTCGATGGGACCCACAGAACAGATATATATACAACAGCGACTCAAAGAGTCAAGAATACAAATATTCGGTACAAAGATCCAAATCACCTTGAAAACGAGGGGGCGTCCGACTACGGACAAGATGCAAATGGGGCTAAGAGCCCTGAAGAATAACCAATGGCGTCCATAACCCTGCCCAGGCCAAGCCGGAAGGGTAACCCTGCTAACGACGTCGATCTCAAACCTGCTTAAACAAAAGGGGTGCCGACAAAGGGCAAAGGAAAAGAAAAGGAGCGTCAGTACTGAGGCCAGTACACGGCGAGGCTAGAATTCGGCGGTCCTCGCCTACATAGGTATGGTGGACTGAGCGGCAGCGACAGCATGCACTAAACAACCTATGGAGACTCGATACAACTGGCGGCTATCAGAGGGGGTGAGAAAGACCTATTCGGATCCAACCTGAGACTATCATCAAACAAACCCATCCTGGCGTTTCCCCCTCGAGACCAAACGAGGAAGTCAACCGAGGAACGCACACAGTTGGCAGTTTTACTTATTCAGTTATCGTTGCAGCAATTACTAGTCAGGTTTAGATAATCGTCCTGATAAAGTAAGCAGTGGGCACTTTTAGTTAGTCATTCCGTTATAGTGGCATCACTTACTAGTCAGATACAATTATCATGAGATAACCCCAAAACCCAGCAGTTGTTGGTACTTTTATTTAGCCATTCCGTTGTAGTGAAGCTGATTACTAATCATATCGGAAACAAGTCACTTTAAAACAGTTAACTTTAGTTATAGTTGTCTATGATCAGACACTGTGCTCCAAGTCGTCCATAACCGCGGACACGGCTTCTCGAAAAGATTTAACCCTGCAGGGGTGCACCAAAGTATCCACAGGCACTTCGACCCTTTTTGCCAGATCAGTTAACATACACCCATCGGTATGTCGGCGGGGCCTAAGTCACGACGTTCCCAGACCCAAAGCAAGCACTGGGGGGCCACCCCACTAAGTACACCCGCAACGAAGTCGGCCGGTCTCCGAGAGGGACTCAGGGTTTGCGACAATGGCTGTGAACGACAGCAGGTCCCCAATCGGGGACTGTCGACACCGCGAAAACATTCCGCTTCCAAAACAGTACAGTGTGCAGTACCTCGCACAATCGTAAATAAAGCAGTAAAGCATGGCATAAGTACAGGATAGTAATAAAGCCCCAAACTACTTGTGGCCCCCAGTACAATACTTTGAAGTCAGGTAATTATCAATGGGGGGCCCATATCTCCCCACCTGTGGTTAGCGCGCTCGATCTCGGAACAGGTGTCAAGAACTCGGGTCCTACGGGACACAAGTGGGCGGTCGGAAACCAAATCTTACATATCACCCACCGATGCCTCTGCTTAATTCAGTTTTAGTTGTTAAACAGGAATTAAAGTGATACAATAATTAAAGCCATCATCATCTCCAACGTCAACATGCGGCCATTCTCCAACAAAGGTGGTACTTGTCGACACACAAACTCTTGAGCAAGCGACTACGACACGCGGGTCCAACTATCTACCAAACAACAGGTAATAGGATGTGTCCAAGGCTATATATGGCTGCAAGGGATATCACGGGTACGAAACTAGAGCATCGCAACACAGATAGCAAAGATCAACAGGAGGGAAAATAAATACTAGCAAAGTAAGATAGGTAGAAAGGGGGAGATGCTCGCCTGAAAACATTGTTGAAGGATTCATCCAAGATCGGGGCGAAGCTCACATCAACTCAACGGCCTTATCCGCGAAGAAGCAAAACACTAGAAGAAACACCGGATGCAATATTTAATACACGACAGAAGATCGGCATGATGCATGCATGATGTATGGCATGGCAAGGTGCGGTGCAATTAGGTCAAGATTAAGCGAAACCGGGGTCCCGACAATTAATTAGATGGTTCCAGTTATTTAGAACCCCCGCAATTTAAATGTTGCGTTAACATGGCATGATATGGTACCGGTTCGTTACTCAAGTTTAAATGAGGCCGATATGAGACTAGATTTGCCCGCATATGGGCCCCATATTTAATTATTAGGTGAATCGGCATAAGGCCCCCAAACCACAAATATGCATGCGAGTATGACAATTCAATATGCAATCAAGTTGATATGTTATAAAATAGGGTTCGAGGAAAAGGGGTCACACATCAGAGGGGGCTCGACGATCTTGTTAGGGTTCCGGGGTTCCGGGGTTCGACAGGGTCCAGGGTCCGGGGTTCGACGGATTGGTCTCGGCGGAAACGTTCTCGGACTCAGGGGTAGGTCTTGGCGCATCCGGGGTCTTCGGGTCACGTTGCCGGTCGTCTCGTCCGGGTCGAAGCACTTGTCGCATTCGGGGTCTTGGTGGACTCGGTGTCCGGGGTGAAGATCTTGGCTTCCTCAAGGCATCGCTCGGTGTATCCGTGTCGGCGAACTTGGCGTTCAGGGGGAAGTTCCGGGTGTCCGAGGGGCAGATCTTGTCGGTTCCACTTCGAGGTCCTCGTTGTCCTGCCGTGGGGATCATGGTCATCGGGGTCCGGTTCTTGGTAATGTTGCCGGTAGCTCTTGGTGTCCAGGGGTCGTCGCTCTGGGAGGTGGATCTTGTCGTCTTGGCGTCATCGTCCCTAGTTTCCGCGGCGAAGCACTCGGGATCTCGATAGATTGTCGGTGCTGAGCTCGTTGTCCGGGGGTTCCTCTGGTCCCGATGACGATCTTGGCGAAAGGGAACTTGGGGTTTGCGGGGTCCGATTACTGGTGTCGATCTTGTCGCGGTGTAGTGCTTGTCTATTTGTGGCGCGCTTGGCGGTCATCGGTCCGGCGCCGAAGGTCGTTGGTGGCCTAGGGGTGCCTCAGGACGGCCCACAGAGGACACAAGCGGGCCTCCTGGCTCCCTTACATGAGCACAGAGACAACGCACGGGAGGCAGAGGCCCCCAGGGCTCGGTGTCGCGGGGTGGCAGGAGGGGCGGGCTCGGGCCGGCGGGCCTGGCCGGAGCGGGCGGCGCTGGGGAAGGTGGGGCCCGGCCTGCAGGGTGGTTCCCAGGGGCGGACCAGGGGGCGCGGGGCAGGGCCCGACGGCGCGCTGCTGCTGGGGGCCCCGGCGGCGAGCGGCGAGGCAGGGCCCGGCGCGGCCGGCGGCGGCGGCGGCGGGGGTGCGCAGGAGAGGGAGTGGCCGGAGCGCCTGGGGAAGACGCGGGGCACGGGCGCACGCGGGGCAGCGCCGGCGCGGGGACTGGCGCGGTGGAGGCGGGGGTGCGCGGCTCGGGTCGGGAAGGGCGGCCGGGCGCAGCGCCGGCGACGGCGGTTGTCGGAGGAGGCCGCACGCGGCAGGCGGCGCCGGGGCGGAGCTGGACGCGGCGACTGGGGACGGAGCTCGGGCGGCGACTGGGGCGCAGAGGAGGAGGTTGGAGGGGGCCGACTCGGGGTCGCGGTGCCGGAGGTGGTCGGCGACGCGGCTGCGCTCGCTGGTGGGCGCGGAGGAGCGGCACGAGGCGGGGGCGACGACGGCGCGGGGAGAGCGGTGCGAGGGCAGCGAGCGGAGGGAGGCGCGCGCTCGGGGCGGCGTGGCCGGAGCGGGGCCGCGGGCGGGCTGGATGCGGCAGCGGCGGAGGAGGACCGCCGGAGAGGGAGAGGAGGGTGGATGGCGAGGACGGCAGGGATGGGGTCGGGGTCGGGGTTCCTGGGGAAGAGAGCGACGAGAGAGAGGAGGTGGGGAGGAGAGAGACGTGGGCACGCGAGCGTGGGGACAGGTGGGGTCCGCTGGGCTGGGTGGGGCCACGGGGCAGGGCGAGGCTGGTGCACGCGTGTGTGCTTGTGTCTGTGTGGTTGTAACGTGTGGTGTGGGTTGGCTGGGTGAGTTTGCTGAGAGAGAGAGGGAAAGGAGAGAGAGAGGGCTAGGTGGCGCATAGTGATAGGATGAGAGGGTGAGGGTTGATGAGGTGGCGTCCAGGGATTGGGTGGGGTGATGTGGAGGGGGAGAGAGGGTAAATTAGCTGGTAGGTTTAGGATTTTGTTGGGGGCAGGTCTGATTGGACCGATTTAGTTTTCTGGGGCGGTCGTTCGGGTCGCTCTGGCCCGTTCGACTGCCCCAACTAAAAATAATATCATTTTTATTTGATTTAAACGGGCCGTTGGCAAACCGATAGCGGCCAAAACAAAATATTCCGGGGACCCGGTTTTTGATGTTTGAATAGAGAGGGGCGTTTAGAAAACAACACGGGCTTTGCAAACATAATTTTAGGCAAACAATGCATGAAGATGACGATGCAATGCACAAATTCAACGCGATTTTCTAGTAGTGGTTTTACGGGATGCCACACACGCACAAGATGGAGATCATTGCGCGAAGATTGGCTATACCATGTCACATAAAGTTATATGCATGTGATGTTTATCCTTTTATGTATCTTATTATGCTTAGATCACGACGGTAGCATTATAATATGATTCCTCACTTAAAGCTCAAGATAAAAACTGTGTTCTCCCCAAGTATGCACCATTGCGAAAGTTCGTCGTGTCCAAGCATCACGTGATGATCGGGTGCTATAGACTCTACGCTCACATACAACGGGTGCAAGCCAGTTTTGGACACGCGGAAATACTTGGGTCTAACTTGACGAGCCTAGCATGTACAGACATGGCCTCGGAACACAAGAACCGAAAGGTTAAGCATGAGTCATATGAATGATATGATCGACACTTCGTTGTCCACCATTGAAACCACATCTCTTCTCGTGATGATCGGATTAGGTGTGGTGAATTTGGATCATGTTCACTAAACAACTTGAGGGATGTTGAATTTAGTGGGAGTTCATCTAGTAATTTGATTAAGTTGAACTAGTTATCATGAACATAGTCTAATTTGTACTTGCAAATACTGTAGATCACATGGCCAAGTCCAACTTCAACTTCAACGTTTTTGCTGAGAAGGAAAAGCTTAAAAACAATGGGTCTAACTTCACCGATTGGTTCCGCAATCTAAGAATCATTCTCTCTGGCGGTCAAAAGGACTGTGTCCTTGGGAAAGCGTTAGGTGACCCCCCTGCTGCAACTGCGCCGGCTGATGAGAAAGCTGTCTATCAGTCGCGCAAAGATGATTATGGTGTGATTAAGAGCACCATGTTGTTTGCTATGGAACCGGAACTTCAAAATCGTTTTGAAGACTATCCCGGGCCCTTTGAGATTCTCGAAGAGATGAAAACCATGTTTCAGACTCAGGCTCGTTCTGAGAGATATGAGATCTCTGAGAAGTTCTTTAACTGCAAGATGGAGGAAGGGAGTTCCGTTAGTGAGCATGCCATTAAGATGACGGGCTATAGTCAACGCCTTGAGCAACTAGAATGCACGATTCCAGAGGAGCTCAAGATTGACAGGGTTCTGCAATCACTCCCTCCCAGCTACAAAAGTTTTGTAGTGACTCATAATCAGATTGGTTCCACTGATACGATCACCGAGCTCCTCGCAAAGCTGAAGGCTGCGGAAGTGGATATCAAAAAGGATAATCATGTGTTGATGGTCAACAAGCCCACCTTCAAGAAAGGTAAGGGTGCAAAGAAGCCCTTCAAGAAAGGCGGCGGCAAGCGCGTTGCCCCTGCTGAGAAGAAGCTCAAGTCTGGTCCCAAGCCGGACACTGAGTGCTTCTATTGCAAGGACAAGGGTCACTGGAAGCGCAACTGTCCGAAGTACTTAGCGGACAAGAAGGCTGGCACCATCAAAGGTATATTTGATATACATGTTATTGATGTTTTCCTTACTAGCCCTCGTTGTAGTGCCTGGGTATTTGATACTGGTTCAGTTGCTAATATTTGTAACTCGAAACAGGAGCTACGGAATAGACGGCGGCTTGCGAGGGATGAGGTGACGATGCGCGTTGGCAACGGATCAAGAGTTGATGTGATGGCCGTCGGCACGCTCTCCTTAGTTTTACCTTCGGGATTAGTTTTAAACCTTAATAAGTGTTATTATGTGCCTGCGTTGAGCATGAACATTATTTCTGGATCGTGTTTATTGCAAGACGGTTATTCATTTAAATCGGAGAATAATGGTTGTTCTATTTATATGAGTAATATCTTTTATGTTCATGCACCTTTAGTGAATGGTTTATTTCTTCTAAATCTCGAAAGGGATGAAACACATATCCATAACATTGAGGCTAAGAGATGCAGAGTAGATAGTGATAATACTACTTATTTGTGGCACTGTCGTCTAGGTCATATTGGTGTAAAGCGCATGAAGAAACTCCATTCTGATGGACTTTTGGAGTCTCTTGATTTTGAATCATTTGACACATGCGAACCATGCCTCATGGGCAAGATGATCAAAACCCCGTTCTCCGGAATGATGGAGCGGGCAACGGACTTGTTGGAAATCATACATACCGATGTATGCGGACCGATGAGTGTTTCGACGCGCGGTGGATATCGCTATTTTCTCACTTTTACCGATGACTTAAGTAGATATGGGTATATCTATTTAATGAAACACAAATCTGAAACATTTGAAAAGTTCAAGGAATTTCAGAATGAAGTGGAGAACCATCGTAACAGAAAGATTAAGTTTCTACGATCCGATCGTGGAGGTGAATATTTGAGTTATGATTTTCTCACGCATCTTAAAGCAAGCGGAATCGTTTCGCAACTCACGCCACCCGGAACACCACAGCGCAATGGTGTGTCTGAACGCCGGAATCGAACCTTATTAGATATGGTCCGATCAATGATGTCTCTTACTGATTTGCCGTTATCATTTTGGGGTTATGCATTAGAAACCGCTGCATTCACTTTAAATAGGTCTCCATCTAAATCCGTTGAGACGACACCGTATGAACTGTGGTTTGGTGCTAAACCTAAGTTATCGTTTCTTAAAGTTTGGGGATGCGAAGCTTACGTCAAGAAGTTGATGTCGGACAAGCTCGAACCCAAAGCGGAGAAATGCGTCTTCATAGGATACCCTAAGGAAACTATTGGGTATACCTTCTATCACAGAACCGAAGGCAAAGTGTTTGTCGCAAAGAACGGTTCCTTTCTTGAGAAGGAGTTTCTCTCGAAAGAAGTGAGTGGGAGTAAAGTAGAGCTAGACGAGGTTATTGAACCTTCTCTTGAGTTGGAGAGTAGCGCAGCACCTGAAATCATTCCAGTTCCGCCTGCACCAACAATAGAGGAAGCTAATGACAAGGATCATGAAGCTTCGGACGATGCTGCTACTGAACGTCGCAGGTCGACAAGGTCGCGTGCCCCTCCTGAGTGGTACGGCAACCCTATCTTGACTGTCTTGTTAGTAGAAGACAGTGAACCTACGAACTATAAGGAAGCGATGATGAGCCCAGACTCTGAGAAATGGCTAGAAGCCATGAAATCCGAATTGGGATCCATGAGCGAAAACCAAGTATGGACTTTGGTGGACCCTCCTAGCGACCGAAAGGCCGTTGAGTGCAAATGGATCTTCAAGAAGAAAACGGACGCGGATGGTAATGTTACCGTCTATAAAGCACGGCTTGTCGCGAAAGGTTTTCGACAAGTTCAAGGTGTTGACTACGATGAGACTTTCTCTCCCGTAGCGATGTTTAAGTCCATTCGGATTTTATTAGCAATTGCTGCATTTCATGATTATGAAATATGGCAGATGGATGTCAAAACTGCATTCCTCAATGGAAACATTGATGAAGAGTTGTATATGATGCAACCCGAAGGTTTTGTCGATCCTAAGGATGCTGATAAAGTGTGCAAACTTCAGCGTTCCATTTATGGACTGAAGCAAGCATCTCGGAGTTGGAACCTTCGTTTTGATCAAGTGATCAAGAGCTTTGGATTTGTTCCAAATTGCTACGAAGCTTGTATCTACAAGAAAGTGAGTGGGAGCTCGGTGACGTTTCTGGTACTATATGTGGATGACATATTGATTATTGGAAATGACATCAACATGCTTAACGATGTGAAGAGTTATTTGAACAAGTGTTTTTCAATGAAAGACCTAGGTGAAGCTGCTTATATATTAGGCATCAAAATCTATAGAGATAGACAAAGACGCCTGATAGCTTTAAGCCAGAGTACATACCTAGACAAAGTTCTGAAAAGGTTCAGAATGGATAAGGCAAAGAAAGGTTCAGTGCCTATGTTGTCAGGTAAGACATTGAGCAAGGCTCAGTGTCCAGCTACGGTAAATGATAGGGAAGCTATGAGCAAAGTGCCTTATGCCTCGGCCATAGGTTCTATCATGTATGCCATGCTGTGTACTAGACCGGATGTGTCCAATGCTCTTAGTTTGACGAGCAGATATCAAAGTGATCCAGGAGTGGAACACTGGACAGCCGTGAAGAACATCCTAAAGTACCTAAATAGGACTAAAGAAATGTTCTTAGTCTATGGGGGTGATGAACAGCTTGTCGTAAAAGGTTACGTCGACGCTAGTTTCTACACTGACAAGGATGATTCTAAATCTCAGACGGGATACGTGTATGTTTTGAATGGCGGAGCTGTGAGCTGGAGAAGTTGCAAGCAAAGCGTGATCGCGGGATCTACAGTAGAAGCGGAATACATGGCTGCCGCCGAAGCGTCAAGTGAAGGAGTTTGGATCAGGAACTTCATCACTGAGCTTGGCGTGGTTCCAAGTGCATTGGACCCACTGGAGATATTGTGTGACAACACTGGCACCATAGCACTCGCTAAGGAACCAAGATATCATCCAAAGACCAAGCATATCAACCGCAAGTTTCATATAATCCGAGATTATATAGCAGATGGAGATATGAAGATTAGCAAAGTACATACAGATCTGAATGTCGCAGATCCATTGACTAAACCTCTTCCATGTGTAAAACATGATCAGCACCTCAGTGCCATGGGTGTGAGATTGTTGCCAAATGTAAACTAGATTATTGACTCTAGTGCAAGTGGGAGACTGTTGGAATTATGCCCTAGAGGCAATAATAAAGCTGTTATTATTATAATTCTTGTTCATGATAATGTTTATATTCCATGCTAGAATTGTATTAAGCGGAAACTTTAATACTTGTGTGGTTTGTGAACAACACCGTGTCCCTAGTAAGCCTCTATGGACTAGCTCATTGATTAATGATGGCTAAGGTTTCCTAGCCATAGACATGAGTTGTCGATTAATAATGAGATCATATCATTGGGAGAATGATATGATGGACAGACCCAAACTAAGCGAAGCAATTAGATCGTGTCATCGTGTTCGTCTTTGCGAAGCTTTTCCTATGTCAAATATTGTATTCCTTAGACCATGAGATAATGCAACTCCCTGGTATCGGAAGAAAGCTTTGAGGTCATCAAACGTCATCCTATGAGAGGGTGATCATAAAGGTGTCTCTCAGGTGATCGGAAAGTACCTGTTGGGTTGCATGTATCGAGATGGGATCTGTCCCTCCCAAGTCGGAGAGATATACTTCGGGCCCACTCGGTAATCAATATCAACACCGCTTGCAAGCATGTGGTTAAGGAGTTAATCACAAAGTGATATCGGATTACGGAACAAGTAAAGTACTTGCTGTGAACGAGATTGAACTAGGTATGACGATACCGACGATCAAATCTCGGGCAAGTAAAATATCGCGAGACGAAGGGAATATATATATGGGATTGATTGAATCCTGACATCGTGGTTCATCCGATATGATCATCGATGAATGTGTGGGAGTCAATATGGGTTTCCAGACCCCGCTGTTGATTATTGATAGAAGATCATGTCTCCATATTCTCGAACCCGCAGGGTCACACACTTAACGTGTCTCGACGCTAGGATAGATTGGATAATTGGTTTATGAGTTTTTGTTCGGAGTCTCGGATGGGATCCGGGACATCACGAGAGGTTCCGGAGTGGTCCGGAGAATAAGATTCATATAAGGCAGTGCAGTTTTTGGAGTTCGGAATTGTTCCGGATTAATCGGTATTGTACCGGAAGCTTCTAGAACCTTCCGGAAGGGGACCAACGTGGCCCCACCTTCCGGGAGGGGGCATGGGCCTATGAGGGAGTGCCCTGGCCGCATTGGGCCAGGGGAACAAGGCCCCATAGGGCCCAGCCGGCCAAGAGAGGTTTAAACTCTAGATAGAGCTTCTAGAAGGGGGTGTTTCCTTGCCCCCCACTCCTTCTCCTTGGGGCCGCCGGTTTGGGCTTTGGGGAGGGGCTAGGGCTGGGGGAGCACCACCCCCCCACACCTTCCCCTCCAACCCTAGCCGCCCTGCTGCCTTCCTCTCTCCCTCCCGACTGCTTGTAGGCGAAGCCCTGCTGCAGAAATTCTCCACCAATTGCACCGCGCCGTCGCGTTGTAGATCCAACCCATCTCTCCACCATACTTGCTGGACCAAGGAAGGAGGAGACGTCGAGGTGCCGCACGTGTGCATCTCACGGAGGCATCGCCACTTATGGTGCTATATCGGATCGAATCGCGAGGAGGAGAAGCGAGTACGACTACATCACCCACGTTCCGACGAACGTTCTGCTGTGCGAATCTTCAAGGGTATGAAGATTTAATCCAATCTCTCTCGTTGTTTGCATCTCCTAGATTAGATCTTGGCTTTCCCTCTGTTCGCATCCGTAGAAATTTTTGATTTACTATGCCGCGAAACCCTTCAGTGGTATCAGAGCTAGATCTATGCGTAGATGTGATTCACGAGTAGAACGCAACATGGTTGTTGCGGGCATTGATGTTTTCTGTTGCAAGCCTCTTGCTTGTGTTCTTCTTATGGCGCGGGATAGTGAGATTGAAGCGGTCCAGGCCAACCTTACGCGACATCGTTCGCGAGACCGGCTCCGCACTTGACGTGTGGCTTGTTCCACACATGCGGCTGGTGGATGTCAGTTTTTCTCACTATAGTTGTCATGGGATTAACACCGGAGTTTGGCAACCATAATATCACCGTTCTGGATTTCCGTAGGTAAGAATCGTTCGTAGCATGCTACTCCCATAAGCCACGTAAAACATGCAACAACAAAGTAGAGGCGTCTAACTTGTTTTTGCAGGGAGTGTTTTCTGTGATATGGTATGGCCCAAGATGTGATGTGTATATTGTATGCGATGATCATGTTTTGTAATGTTTCACGACTTGCATGTCGATGAGTACACAACCGGCAGGAGCCATATGGTTGTCTTTATAATTGTGTATGACCTGTGTGTCAACTTCTTATACGCCATGTAATAGTTTCACTTTATCGCTAAGTAGTTAGCAATAGTTGTAGTTGCTATTCGTGGTGGAGGCAATCATGGTGGAGTGATGGAGATCATGCCGGCACGCACAAGATGGAGATCATTGCGCGAAGATTGGCTATACCATGTCACATAAAGTCACCACTTATTCTATGAGCACCTTCTTGAGAGCGTAGTTGTCATTCTTGTGTTTGTTCCAAAACTTGGTTAATTATGTCATGACTTTGATGCTTGTATCTCTGATATCTTTACTTCTAGTCTTCACTTGAACTTCAGAGGTGCCTCAACATTTATATTATGCTCTAAAAACAAAGGCAAGCGAGATACCACTCTATCATACCTTACTATGAGCATTGCAATGTTGCTTATGTTTATGTTCCATGCTACTTATTATTATTGAGTTGGTTTCTCTTTATAGCTTGCAATGACTATTGAGTAGACTTGGTTGTATACTTCTTATTATGAATGGTTTAAACATCTACTCCTGTGCTGAGAATATATACACCATATGAAGCAAATGTGTTCGTGAAAGTTCTTTTATTGCACTCAGTTTTCAACTAAATTGCTTGAGGACAAGCAATAACCTAAACTTGGGGGGAGTTGATACGTCCAAAACGTATCTACTTTCCCGAACATTTTTTCTATTGTTTCTCCTCTAAACTTGTGTGATTTGGATACAACTAACACAGACTGACGCTGTTTTCAGCAGAATTACCTTGGTGTCTTGTTTTTGGGCAAAAAATAAACTATCAGGAAAAATCCCAGAAAATATGCCAAAAATTATATTTCACCAGAAGACCCACGGAGCCAGAATACGAGACGGAGAAGGGGCCTAGGGGGCCCACACCCCTGCCAGGCGCGGGCCCACCTCTGGCCGCGCCTAGGGGTGCAGCCACCCCAGGCACCCCCTCAGCCTCCCTCTGCACCTATAAGTTGCCTTTCGACCTAAAAACCGAGGAGGGTTTGATAGTTTTCCAAAAAGAGTTCCGCTCCGCCGCCGCCACCAGAAACCAAGATTCGGATCCAGATACTCCATTCTAGCACCCTGCCGGGACGGGGAATTTGGAGAGGATCATCGCCATCGTCATCACCAACGCATCTCCATCAACCATCGATGTTTCCCTCATCCATGAGTGAGTAATCCCCCGCTGTAGGCTTGGGGATGGTAGGGATTGGATGATTTCTTTCATGTAATCGAATAAGATTGTTAGGGCATAGTGCCTAGTATCTCTATTAGTGCTATTTGACTTTGTTGCAATTTGTTGTGCTTAATGCTTGTCACTAGGGCCCGAGTGCCATGATCTCAGATCTGAACTTATTAATGAATCATTATGATAGTATTGTTTGTGGTCTTATCTGCAAGTTGTGTACACATATCATTGTCCGGATCCAAAGGCCCCAAAGTGACAATAATTGGGACAACCGGAGGGGATGGCTGTGGTGTGAGGATCACATGTGTTCATGGAGTGTTAATGATTTGCTCCGGTGCTCTATTAAAAGGAGCACCTTAATTTCCAGTAGTTTCCTAGAGGTCCCGCTGCCACGGGCTGGCTGGATAGAAGATGTTATGCAAGTTCTCATTGCGAGCACATATGACTATATTTGGAGCATATGCCTATAATTGTTTAGTACTTGGATGCTTGTTATTATTTATCTACAATGCCCTAGATCTTGAAGTTACATGTTTAGACTCGTCCATGCAACGCCCGTCCATCCATCCTTACGCCTACCGCACTCGAATCCTACTGTTGTCGTTACTGTTACTATTGCTCATGTTTTACTGCTGCTATTGCTTTGCTGTTGCTACTACCAAACTGTTGCTACTGATAAACTTCTGTGAGCAAGAACTATTTCCAGGTGCACTGAATTGACAACTCAGTTGTTAAGGCTTGCAAGTATTTTTTGACTCCCCTTGTGCCGAATTAATAAATTGGGTAATACTACTCGCGAAGACTGTTGCGATCCCCTACACTTGTGGGTCATCAGCGAGGCGATGGCGAGCCAGGTGAACGGCAGAGCTAGCGCGACACCGTTCTTTCTTATGCCTGGAACGTGCTCATGGATGACTTCCAGCTGCAGGATGAGCACGTGTTCCAGACCCCAAACGGTGGGGAGTGACAAAAGCCCCGGTCTAGGCAACATGTTCTCTCATGGATGACTTCCAGCTGCAAGATGAGCACGTGTTCCACACCCCCAACGGTGGGGAGTGACAAAAGCCCCGGTCTAGGCAACATGTTCTTGTACACCCCGGCTGGGCCAACAATGACGTCCCCGGGCACCGCCGGAGTGCGTCGACGAACGAGGTCTGCCTAGGCGGCGATAACTTCGGCTGGAAGCTGTGCATGTACTAGGTCGTGGGTTCTGCAAGAACAGAAATACTTGTATGTTTATCCATGTCGGTGGCCTCCCCGGTGACAACGCCGCGCTCGCCGCTGCAGATCAATGCCGCGGTTGTCAAGCAGCAGCTGTGCCAGGAATTAGTGATCCGCTCCAAGAGCCAGCGGCTCGGCCACGCTACCCCACAGTGAGTTTCCCTCCCTGGATCGCCTTCTTGTTGCAGCAACAAAACAACGACAACCACTCATATTGCCACGTCCAACTCCAGCAAGCTTCAGGTACAAGCTCCAAATTCCAACTTCCTCTCCCTCTCGTGTGTGTGCAGGGCGACGGCCGCTCTGATACTAGGCAGCGGTGACTAGACGTACAAGTTCATGAGCTGGTCGTGTGCCCATTCGTGAGAATGATGAACCTGGATCATGCGAGATTTACCTAACCTTTCCGGTCGACATCACGTTCATGTGGAGGTACATCTCTGGATACTTCACGCATGTGTTGTGTGTATATCAGTTCCAGGCGCGCTCTCGCCAGTCCCATGCTTCTCTCGCGATTTTGTTGGCAATGCAATTTCACACCACTAATCCACTGTTTACGTCAACCAAACTGGGGTCCAAAACCGCTCTCAACATCCTTAGGGGGTTAGTTGTCCGGTTTCTGATACTTGAGGGGATTAAGGCCCAGTTCTTTTGGTGGCTTCTCCTAGAAGCTGCCCTACCCCCAGCTTCCTGAGGAAGCCGATTCAAAAAATTTGCGAGGCTTTCAAATTTGTTTAGCCTTAACTATTTTGGAAGCCTCGCAAATTTTTTAGACCGGCTTCCCCAGGAAGCTGGGAGGAGGAAGGCTTCTCGGAGAAGCCTAAAAAGAACTGGGCCTAAGGGCGTGTTCGTATACGGTCTAGCTTCTTGTAAATCCGTCGATCTAGCTTCTAGGCCCGACTCCAGCGCCTGGGGTGGAGCAATAAACGTTCGGCTCAGCTCCATTGTTTTGCTGGGCTGCAAGCCTAGCTAGGCCCAGGTAGAAGGAAATAGCTACCTAGAATTGGCCCGTCTTGAATGTCCAACGAAAGATCTTGCTCGTTCTATCGCCTCTCGGTCCAGGCTGACCGGCGAACAACACAAGGAGGAAACGGAGGAGGCAAACGCGAAGCTCCTCCTCAAGCCTCACCATGAACGTAGCATAGCGCACCTTCGAGTTCGGCGAGCAGGAGCTCCGCCTCAATCCCCGCTACGGCCGCGGCCTGACACACCTTCGAGCTTGGCGAGAAGCTCCGTGGATTCGCTCCCGATGTACGGGCACCTGACGCTCCAGCTCGTCCCGGACGCGGTCGGCGTGCAGCCGGATGTCCTCCACCGATACCTGCTTCCTGCCCTCGTCCTCCTGCCTCGCATCGTGGAATTTTTTTAACATGAGGTGAGATCTCGTAAGGCAGAGGTAATTTTTGCCGTCTTCTACAACGAGCTTGAAACGTCAATTGATGTAGCCGGCCTTACCACGCGTACGGGAGTTCAGGGTTGGTCTACGGCTTCCGTAACGATAGAAAATCGAGTTCAGATGGGAGAAAAACGAAGGGAATCGAGAAGAGTAGCGTGGACGGGAGAGATACATGCATGTCACGAGAGTATACCGGTTCGCTCGGTAGATTACTTCGCGGTGGCATTTACCTGTAAATTTCAACTGCTCCTCGTATTCTGATCCACGAATTTGCTAAATTGCTGCTCCGCGTTTTGCACACAATATTTGCTCGGCTTCCCGAATCTGGCTTTCTGGATTTAGGATGTTCGGCACCACTCCACGGTGAATTTACAAGAAGCTGGAAGCTAGATGACTTCCGAACACACCCTAAGTATGCTCTTTCAAAGTTAGGGGGTTTACTGTCCGAAAACTGATAGTTGTGGGGGTTATTTAGAATTTTTTCTACACAAAAACTTGAGGACCCGTAGCAACGCACGAGCATTCAACTAGTCTAATTAATTCAAAAATTCTGAAAAGTTTAAGATTTTATAAAATAAAACATACAGAATCGCAGGCGACTGATACGGGTGATTCTAACGGACGCGTGTGGTGTATTGCCTAAGACCATGTACTATGTGTGTCAAAAACGATTCAAAGCTTCATATCATCTTCTTGGTTCGCTTCTTTGCATGCATGTGTGGGCCTTTGGGCAGAGTTGTGAGTGAAAAAAGCTAGAAAGTGTAGAAAAGTAGCTAGTTGTTTATTGGAAGTGAGATCCACACATGGTTCAGCACATAGCAGTAAAATTCTACAGACTCCTAATTTTCCTTTGAACCGATGGCACATAATAGATGGTCTAGCCGCCGCAATATGGACTGACCCATCACATATTCTTTTGTTCACTCGCTCCTTCTTGTCCTATGGTTCACGACTACATGAGAAAGTTCATGTTACCGCGTGATTAGGCTAACCAACCCACTCCTTTTTTTTTTGAAAAATCATAAATCAATTTCCAAAAATTCATGAACCAAATTTCAAAATTCATGAACAATTTTTTAAAAAATCTTGAAAATTTTAGAAAACATGAACACTTCTCAAAAATCATAAACCATTTTTCTTTCTAAAATTCATGGACATTTTAAGAAAATCATGAACCAAATTCCGATACTCATAAGCCATTTTCTAAAATCATGAACAAATTTTAAAAAACATAAACAAAATCTTAAACATTTTCCGAAAAATCATGAACCATATTTTGAAATTCACGAACCAAAAATCAAATTCATAAACAAGTTTCTAAGAAGCGCAATTTTTTTCAAAAATTATAATTTACTTTTGAAAAAAACATTTTATCATAAACAAATTATAAAAATTCTGAACGTTAAAAAGAGAAAAAGGAAAACCGAAAAAAACTAACAGAAAAAGAAAAGAAAAAACAGGAAAGAAAAAAGAGAAGAAAAAGAGAAAAAAATTAACTAAAACAAGAGAAAAACGGATAAATAGGCCGGACCAATGCGGCGCGAGCCTCCGGCGTCGCGTTCAGTGGCATTTCGCGACTAGCGCCGCGTTGAGCGGCATATAGCAATGGCCATCAAATGGCCAAGGCGGCGTGAGCACAAAATGGGCCTTATGAGACCGAGGTGGGTTGCTAGGCGCATTAGCTATCGCGGTTCCTGACCGTGGAAGAAAGCCTACATAAAAGGATCATGGGACGTGAGACCGGCCCAGCCGAGGTTGAGTTTGCCTAACCGGCTAACCCTAACCTAGAAGAGTCGTTTCTCTATTTTATTCAGCCGCCTCCGCCCTCTGCTCCCCTTCCTCAACTCCACCCACCAATCAACCAATCATCTTGTTAATCGTCCTTCTCCAACTGATCCGCCCGGCGATCGTCAAGATCGATCCGAGAAAATCCACTCCAATTAGATCCAATCCAGAAGAAGCTAGCTAGGATGGATCCAATTCATGTTCCTGGTGCGAAAGGTTCGATGGTTCCGTCAGGCGTCGACGCCGCCGCCGGCCCCCCCAAGAGCTGCCTCCTCGCTAGCAAGCCCTTGGTCGCCAAATACGACAACGCCACCACCGCCTTCTACCACATCAAGGACCCGGACGTCTCTCGCGAGATGTCCATTCAGGTCAGCTTGTTCGTCCCCAGCCCGCCTCTCGTCTACTACGTCTCCGTCTGGTCCACTGACGGCTGTTTCACCGAGGAGCCTTTCATCCACTCTACTCACGGCGAGCTCATCCTCCTTAGCATGGCCATACGCACGAAGACGTGTCTGTTCCCTGAATTCTACATCTACCGGCCTGACGCTCGTTCGCTGGACCTGGTCCCGCAATTCATGGACGAACGCTTCGTCACCGAACCCTGTGCGTTCGGCCTCCTTTCACCTGGCGACGGTGGAGGCTACTCTGTCGTGGTCCTAACCTCCGAGGGGGAAGGAGAGTTCAAGCTCTGCCTCTTCTGCTCCAAGATGGGAACTTGGTCCATCAAGAAGCCCCTCTTGTTACTGGAGGACGGAGCCGCTGACTTTATGCCGAACAAGGTTATCACAGTTGATGGTGGTGTCCTGGCGTTCGTCGACTTGTCCAAGGGCGTCCTCATCGGTGATGTCCTCCAAGGTATCCCTGAGTTTCACTACATCCCGTTCCCATCAGAGTTCTGCCGACCATGGACCAGCTACCCATTGCACACTCGCGACGTTAGCATCAACAAGTCCTGTGACGATAAATTCCTCATCAAATTCGTTGAGCTGTTTTGTCCTATCACCCTGGGGGCTTGGGCTGCTGCCACTTGGATTACCACCACTGAAGCTTCAAGTCCCTGGAACCAACTCGAAGAGTGGGACACGCACTCCATTCTCGATGCTAGACAACTTTTGGTGGGTGATGGTGTAAGCATAGCTAAGCTGCTGCCTGAGACGTTGGATATTCAGTGCAAACCAAATTTTGGGCTTCTCTTCGTTGACATGCCAATGTTGAGCTTACATGAAGACAACACTGTCTGCTTCCTGGCAAAGCACCATTACTTAGAACAGCAAGTGTGGGTGATTGCTGTTGACATGGTGACGAAGAAGCTGCTAGGAGTCCATCCTCTTCAGATGGAAAGATTCCCAAGACTGTTCTACAGCACCATCTCCAGCCATCTCAATACGAGTGCCACAGCTTCAGGTAATGGAAATGCATGCATGGTTGGGTCTTAATTATTTCCTGTCAGCTTAATTAATTAATTGAGCCTGCGAAGTTCCCTTGATTTAGTGTATTGTAACTGATACTTAGCAAAAATGCACAAACCAAGATAACTATGTACTACCAAAAGCCTGTGGCTGTGTTGCAAACATGCAAATGCGAACACAAAACACTGATTGTTGATTGTGATCGATGTGTACCATTTTAAAGAATAAAAAAGGAATCTATACTGAATGGCGCTATTGATTGTTTTATTATTATTCTGTAAATGGTATGATTGATAGATTAGCTACGCATTTACATGTGCAGGTGCAAATGGGGACCTGGAAACTGCTAGGAATGCACCCAGAGTCAAATCCTTGCAAGAACAATCAGCAGCAGCAACATCGTCTGTGAACAAGGGGGCAAGGTGTCGTGGGAGCTCATGATGGGGATATTAGATTTAGTTTAACACTGATGAATGCCTACATCGATTTGCATTGTGTTGGTCAAAGTTTGATGGTAAGAGTTTTATTTTCATGTTGGAGTGCATCGATCCAGGATTGTTGGTTGTATGGGAGATAACCACTGATATTTTGTTTGTCAAAGTTCGATGTATTAAGAGTTAATAGTACTCAGTTTTTATTTTGCTGGCTGTTTCCTTCGTTTTAAGATAGTAATTGTTGCAATTGACTGCAAATCTGTAAAATCTGTACTTTGAATCTATGGTGCTTTCTTGATATAGCTTTACACATGATACCATGTTACTTGCAATAGAATTGGAGAGTCTTCTACTTGGTAGTAATAATTCCTGTAATTGCCAACTTGGCATGTTGATGATTGTAAGATTATGATTGCACAAAATTTAAGTGGTTGAGGTTAGCCAGTTTGGTATCGGAGTATCCAGAAGGCCTAAGAGCATCTCCACTAGTATTTCCTAGGCATTTTTTAATCAGGATTTACACAAAATGGTCCAGTAGCGTTTCTAGGAGGCCATCGGCCAAATTATGTTTCGTCCGATGTCCTAGGCCGATCCTAAGGCGTTGGGAACACTCTCAGCGCGGGATGAAGCCACCAACCACTCCCTCTTCCTCACGTGTCCTAGCTGACCCCACACCCTATCTCTTCCCCGGAAGAGGATCCCCTGACGTGTCCTCTCCTCCCATTGAGTCACTGACAAGTGGGGTCGGCCATAGGTGGGACCCACATGTTAGTGACCGAAAGTCAGTGTATGGCCGAAAGTCAATGTATGGCAGGGATAGCTACGTCAGAGGAGCCACGTCCCTCTTCCCCACCACGACTCCTCTCTCGTCCACGACGTGTCCTATCTGACCCCACACCACATCTCTCCCCCACCACGACTCCTCTCTCGTCCACGACGTGGCTGCGCTTGCCATCAAGGGCCGCAACACGCACCTCAACTTCTCGGAGCTTGCCCATGAGCTGCCCCGTCTGGAGTCCATGTCCCCTGCCGACATTCAGGCTGTCGTGGCTGTCTCTGTGCAGTGCGATGAGGTCGAGACTGAGACGTCTTCGTCCTCCTTGGTCATGGACAATGCACCGTTAGACCTGTCGGACCTTCTCCTCGACCTCAGGGACGGGCTTCTGTGGCCGCTGGAGGGACGGGCTCCTCTGTGCTTCTATGGTCGCCCCATCTTCTCCTCGACCTCATGGACGGGCTCCTCAACCTCCGTGGATAGGCTTCTTCGAGTGTCGCGAGACGCCGCCCGGAGCGGAGCAGAGGTTTGGTTGGTGTTATGCCACACTTGCTGTGCATAAACGCAATTGTCTTCTTTCTTTTGAAATTTGTTTGTCTTCTTTCTTTTGAAATTTGTTCGTCTGCATTAAAGATTTAATGAAAACATACTATGCATTAGAATATACATGATGAGGATGCAGAGATGGAGACAATTATCCCAACACATTAGAGCATCTCTAGCGGTGTCCGTAAATAACAAACCGTAAACGTCAGAGTTCGGGACGCTAAATCCGTGATTTCAGCAGTCCCCGTAAACCGGAACCACAAAACAGAATATTCGCGGTTTACGGGGACTGCTCGGTGGGGTGCACTGCAAACCAGTTCGTAAACATTGTTTTCACAGTTTGAACAATTTAGACAGTTTGAACAACGAATGCGACATAAACGAAATTTAACCAATGTTTTTAGCACACAATAATCATGTCCATTGACATTGAAGTTGCAAGCTAGGGCTTCTCCATTAGCTAATTTTTCCAAACAACGGGATCTATACAATAGGTTTATATCATTGAGTGATACCAGCAATCTAAAGAAGCAATGCTAAATCCACAAGTCCTGCGATGCCACCGCCTCAAACACAATGGTTGGATTATGACTTTTACCATAATATTGCCTTGTACTATGTTCACGAACAAATTACGGCGCATCCGGAACCTTCTATGAAAGAGACACGGCGGGTATGTGGGTACCTCAACGAAGTAATCTTGCATGAGGCTGGCATGGCCGCTAGCTCGGCTCCGCGGGATGCAAGCGCGGTCAAACTGCAAACCGCGGCGCCAACACATGAAGACGATCTTTTCTTGGATTTTCTTGGCGGCGAGAATCATGACCATCATCTCAGTGTTGTCGTCATTGAGAAGCTCCTGGAGGTCCGAGTCGGAGGAGGACGACGACGAGTCGTCCATAAGAACTCTATGGTTAGGGAGGTCGACATCCCGTCACCTAGCTCGCCGAATCCGGTCGCCTAGCTTGCCGAATGCGCCAAATCCAAAGCTTCTGCCGCGACGGATTTGGGCCTCCCCGCGCTGAAGGAAATATGCCCTAGAGGCAATCATAGAGATGATTATATTTCACATATATCCATGAGTTATTGTAATGTTCCTTAAATATCCATATCAGGCAACTTGTATTGATTGGCAATTATGTGAATTGTTTGTGAAACTCTTTACTTGTATGGTTATTTAATAGTTGTCCCTAGTCGGAGTTCATGTGAGGACACACGTGAGTATTAGACTAGCACATCGATTGGTTGATGACTATGTTTCGCAAGTTATAGACATGGAGATATCAAACCAATGATGTGGACACATGTTATAAACATGGGGTTGGACTGACCAACTTGAGACTGGCAATTAGACTTGCAGCTCTCTCTATACATCGTGTATGTTTTGTTCTTAGACCTGAGATTGTCGCATGTACTTGAGATGTGAATCGACCTACTTTGGGGCTATCAGACGCTGCTCCGTAACTGGGTAGTTATAAAGCTAGCTTTCGGGTTTTTTCCGAAGCATGCTGCAAGGCATGGTCAATCAAGATGGGATTTGCCCCTCTCTACTTGAGAGAGATATCTCTAGGCCCTTCGAGTGATCGGATCCAGAAATGCATGACCGTGCTACATAAGACTAAATGTTAACCTAGTAAAGGGATTCCGAATCACAGTATCGAGAAAGGGAGGTCAGCTTGGAGCTAGACCAAATATCGTGAGGCAAAGGGAAAGACATGTACTAAACCTTGTGATGGTTCATCCGATATGATCTTTGTATGTGTTTAGGAGTTGACACGTCTTGCTAGAGGCCGCTACCAACTATTGACAGAATTGACAGAATAAGTGTATTCGTGTCATGTCTATACGTATATGAACCTATAGGATCACACACTTAAGGGGCTGGAAGCCTAATGAGGATTAGATCCGATTTAGACCAGGCTTAGGCTAATAATGGCCTACTAATGTAGAAGCCCACTAGGGACGCTGTAACTACCTCGGTGAATTACGCTCCTAGTTACAAGCCTGGATGAGCGGAAATGGTTAAAATAGTATGGTGGGGCCCAAATGCCACTCACAGGTAGACCTTTCGGCCGTCCTAACCATTTCCAAACATCGGGACAAGAACGGGCGGCGTAATCGGCAGGCGAAGGGATCAACTACATACACAAATGAGTATGTATGCAAGCCACCATACAACAGTCCTCAGAGCCATTCCATATAAAAGAAATAGATATATTGCAACGCCATACGGCAAGATCCAAATGTCCTAGTTAGATATAATAGTTTAGGATATCTCCTCATACATCAAACATCAGAGTATCAGGCGGAAGCGGCAAACAAGATCCGAGTACGGATAAGAAGCAAATCGGCATAAGATGCCCCATAATAAACACATCCCGCCCACAGATCTCACGGATCCCCGTTCCCGGAATCTCTACACCGAATGATCGTTGCCCACATCATCCGTCTCCTCCACCCAGTATCCATCTTGTGAGTGTACCTGTTCATCTGAATCAAATAATTTATCGTGTGAGACCCTAGGGGTACTCAGCAAGTCTTTATGCCTCTAAAGGGGACACAACCTGGGTGACGCAATTGCAGCAAAAGATAATACCTAACAATTCTATAGATACTCGCTAACCATCCGCCTAACCAAAGATAGACGGATGCCCGTGAATTAATAACAACAGTTATAACAGTGATATTAACAGATCCACCCTCCTCCTCGCTTACCAACGAGGAAGTGGACGAACACCCCCCATCCGTTGGCAGTTTTATTATCCATTCCATGAGTGTTGCACTATTTACTAGTCAGTTACTTAGTCAAATTAAAAGCGGTACTTTAGTTATACTTGTCTATGATCGAGAAACTGTGCTCCAAGTCGTCCATAACCGCGGACACGGCTTTCAGGAAGTTTTACCCTGCAGGGGTGCACAAATAGCAACACACACTCGATCAACCTCGGAAAAACCAAATCAAAACCCAACGAGACATTCACGACAAAGCGATCACAGGATTCAGAAATATTTCAGGGGGCCACCCCATTAAGCTACCCGCAACGAAGTCGGCCGGCTCCGAGACGGACTCAAGGTTTGTGTGGACGGCTGTAAACGACTGGGAACCCGAAAGTGTGACTGGGCTTATCGATACAGCAAAAACGTGTCACGATCCTAAACAGTACAGGTGCTCCTCGCACAATCGTAAATAAAGCAGTAAAGCATGGCATAAGTACAGGATAGTAATAAAGCCCCAAACTACTTTGTGGCCCCAAGAAATAAGAATGAATCAAGCTCTGGCTCAAGGGGGTCCATAAGCCTCCCGGATGTGGATAGCGCGAATATTCAAGGAACAGGAATCAAGTACTCGGGGTCCTACGGGACACAAGTGAGCATAAAAAAAACAAATAGCAGATATTGCTCACCGGTGCCACTTTCATTAGTTATCCCATTACTACTCAGGTTAAGTTGTATAGGTACCTCGTTATCCATCAGACACTCACATACCCTACACATGCTGTTCTACGACCTGCATGGCTCAAACAACTCCTGTAGTAATGGCTCATGGGATGGAGGAACAAGCTTCGGTGGGGTTTAAAAGTAAAGGCTATGCAGTACTTGGGATTTAGTTTAATGCGATCGCGACTCAATGATGCAAGAATAAGATAGAGGCAATAGGTACTATATGTATACAAGCATGTGGTAGTGCTTGCCTGGCATCTCAGTTGAAGCGAGAGAAGGATCTGGGTAGTGCTCCTGGGTTTCTTGATATATCCCCTGCTCAGCGTCTATTCGAAGAAGAACCAAACAAACAAGGGCCAACATAAATAAAGTGCACAAGCATAAGAATAAAATGCGACAAGCAAACAATCATGCCATGATGAATGATGCACAATTTGCATGGCAATAAAGTAGCATGGCATGGGTGAGGTGTAGAATACAAGAAATAAACATTTTATTGAGTTTTGGTCACATTTTATTCTCGAATAAGTTGCTGTATACTTTATATTTATATTATTTATGCTGCAAAACAGAACATGGAATGCATAAACAGAAAGGTCTCGTCGAGCTAATCATTTTAGACATATTATTTGTCAAATTTGGAGTTATAAAACAAAAGTTATTAATTAATTAAGGCAAAAGGGCATTTTATTGTAATTTTAATCAACTTGAACTTTTAAGTGTTCAAAATATATTTTGGATGGAAGATTTGAATTCCTCACATTTTTCTGATTTCAAAACATATATTACATGTTTAATTTGAATTTATATTTTAAAAGTTATTTGAAAACAGATTGAAATTTGAATTTAAATTAATTTGGAAAAGTTTGAATTGAAACAGAAATACAGAAATACTTTTTCTACTCAGGTTAAGTTAGCCACAGACAATGACAGGTGGGCCACTGGCTGACTGGGACCAAACGCGCACAGAGAAGGGTTTCCTCACCGCGAGCTAATCTAGCCTCAGCGAATGATAGGTGGGGCCGGCAAGGTGTAAGGGTCCACGGCGCGCACAGCCAGCTGGGACGCGACACGTGGTGGATCCGGAGGAGTGTGGGTTGAGGCTGGAAGAACTAGGGGGTCTATCTGCAAAACGAGCGCTGAGGCTGACGGTGGGGCAGGCTGGTCCGCGGGTTTAGGAAATAAAAAGCTAGGGGGATTTCTGCAAAAAGTGCGGCGGCACTGTGGATCTTCTCCGCGTACAGAGGACCGATCGGTGCTCGCGAACGAGCGCGTGGCACGGAGGATCGAACACGCGACCTGGGCGCGCGCGCAGGCGGCGGCGGTGACCACTGGGCTAGGCTGGGTGTTGTTGCTGGGTACGGAAACGCGGCTAGGAGTAGCGTGATGTGGCGCGGCGACGAGCCGAAGCAGCGGCCACCGACGCACAGAGCGCGCTCGACAAGTGGTCCGACGAGAACATGAAGCAACGGTGAGGAAGGAGGTGTCAGGGAGGATCGTGGGCTCACCGGGAGGCTGTTGATGCGGTCTGATCGGGCAGAGGAGTAGCGGATCAACGACGAGGCAGAGGCCGGGCGGAGCTAGGGTTTGGCTTCGGGCGGCGCTGGTACCGACGCTCTGGTGCTTCTCCTCCGCGACGGCGTGTACAGGGCGATGCAGAGGAGCGTCCTCGACTTCCTCGACAGCCTCCACGCCACGCCCGCCTGCTGGTTCGAGGAAACGACGGTGGACACCGACGGTGGCCGGTGATGGGGTATACGGAGAGGAAGGGGACGGTCTGGAGAGATCTGGGAGAGGCCGAGAGGTTGTGGGGCGGAGGGTAAAGCGAGGGGGAGGGGGAGGTGCCGTGCGGGAGTGGGTAGGGAAAAGGTGGCTCGGGTGCCACTTTTCCTTCTCCTCATCACGTGCTCGAGCTGGGCTCGTCTAGGGCAGGAGCAGGCACGTGCAGGGGCTTCCAGGTGGGGCCAGAGAGCGTCCAAAGAGGTAGGCTCGGGTGGGGGAACGCCAGGCAGAGAGAAGAGAAGGAGAGAGGAGAGGGGAGGCTCGGGCTAGGTTGGGGGGAGCCTCGGGTTGGGGTAGCTAGGTGGGGCCAGGGTGACCAGGTGGGGCCAGCTAGGTGAGAGAGGAGAGAGACCGAGAGAGAGGGTGGGGACTAGGGTTTGCTAGAGAGGGCATCGGGTTGGGGTTAGGAGAGAGGGGTAGATCATGGGGTGGTGGCTCGGGTTAGAGAGAGGAGAGATGAGGGCTTAGGGTTTGGAGGGTAGATCAAGGTAGGGTTTAAAGAGAGGGAGGGAAAACCACTTGTTAGCAAAGAGATGTCCAAGTGATTAAAAACCACACAAAATAAATGAAGAAAAACCTCAAACAAACTCACATGAATGGGTAAGGGAGAAGGGGATGGTGATGTTGCATGGGGCATGCATGAATGTGAATAGCCACTTCTATTAGTTGTAAAAAAACAACTATAGTACATAAGGGAACTTATTACATGCATGCACATCACTATTTGGAATAAATTCCAACCCACTAGATACAAGCTTGATGAATATATGGGAATGGTAGATTCAAGCATGATTGAATATAATAGGCCATGCTAGTGTATATATCCCACTAAAAGATTATTTGACCACAATTATATTTAAACAAGCTCAAATAGCCAAAACAACCATATGGAAGGTGAAAGGAAGATTCTACTCACATGCCATTCAAAGGTGGCCATGAGGCTCCACATAATTGATATTGTGAAAACAACATACTTCATATATGGAACATGTAGACATAGAATGGATCCACACCAACACATATGAGCTAGAATCAAAATAGCAAAAGAAAAGCAATGGCTCATATCTAACTAGGGTGGTGGAATTTAGATGAAGCCAAAGAAAGGTGGTGGAGTGGAATAAAAGATATGCCCCCAACTCAACTTGGGCATTAAACAATATATCAATAACCGAATACAATATCAAGAGGCAAATACAATTTACAATGCATATGAGAGAAGAACCAAAACAAAAGGGTTTTATATGATGCTCAAATGCAAGGTGGCATGATGACATGAGCATGATATAATTATGATGCAACAATTATATATATGAAGTGGCCATTATATTACTAGACCAAGTAGCATTACAATTGTTAGACAATTGGGATGCTACAGACGCCTATATAAGAGAGGGTGGGGCGAGCTGACCAGTAAGAGACTTAGCAGTCTGGCGTCTGACGCTTTCACCCCGCACGTGTGGATACCTTGGAGGTGCTGCATCTGTAGCACTTGGACGAGTCGTGCAAGGGGAGCTGCTCGTGGGACGAGGACAAGGAGGAGACGTAGAACATTTACACTGCATCGACGCGCTTCATCAAGTTCTGCAACCGCGCGTCTAGTGGTAATCCTGTGATCTATGATAACCGTATTCCTAGTTTACGCGGTAGAAAATTTTGATTTGTGCTAGTGTAGCCTACCCGTATCCCTTCAGTGGTATCAGAGCCGATGCTATTCAGTTATAGGTTCGGGATGTTTGCATATGGTGATATGCAGATTGATATGAATGATGTGATCGTTTATATTGCGGTGGTTCAGGATTGATCTATGATCTTGCTTTCCATGATCGTGATTCTGAGGTCGTCGAACGACTTACCCCTACCGGTCGGTTTCCGCCATCGGGGTAGACAGTGACACATAAATCCTGTTGAATCACGCGAAGATCAATATGATTGATCGAACCGTAACCTAGATCTAAAATCGATGTACCGTGATCAAAGGAGTTTGATTGAATCGGGACAATAGTCGGTTTATGATAAATTTGATTTGCCGATCAAAATCCTTAAAGAAAATTGTATAGATTCGATCTGCTGCCCCTTCGAACCCTGCAGGGGGAGACCCCCCTTAGTCGTAGCCCCTTTCGTATCTCATTAAGGTAACTAGGTGCTGCGATATCACATGATCCAGTAGAATGTGATTCTATGCATAACTTGTTTTTGCAGGATGTATGTGACCAGTATGGACCATATATGTATGTGATGCGTGTATGAAATTTTTCATGACCTGCGTGTCGTGAGTACGGCAACATGGCTGGAGCCAAATGTCTTGTCAATTATTGTAATGGTCTGCGTGCCAACTTGTGATGATCCCAATACTATGTAATTTTGATTACTAGCTGTTAGGAGTAATAGCTTATATTAGTTTTTGGAGGACTCATCACTTGGAGGATGGCTCACATGGAACATGAAGATGGAGACCATCATGGTGGACAGGTTCTATGGCGATGGAGATCACCATGAGAAAATGGGTCATACTGTGTCACATTTATGTGAATGCTATTCTTATGCGTTTTACTACTATGCATGCTTAGATGATAGAAGTAGAACGATCCGTCACAAAGTTTAAGTTAAACCATGCCCTTCCAACCAAACCTTGCACCATCCTATGCCCTGTACAATCGTTGGTGGGACTATGAAATTAGGGTGCTGCGGTTTTCCTTGGCTGGATGGGTTTGTATCGGATACCTACGCGCATAAGGGTTGGTGAACTTGACAAGGTCATCTTAACAGTTAAGGACCTTAAAGGTTGGGCGCCTAGTTTAGACATAGAGATGTCACCCAACAACAAGAGTCATATGTGATATGATTAGCAAGAGTTGCTTACCGATTTACCTTGTCTTCTAGCAGTGATGTTAAATCTCACTAGTCGAGTTGTTAATTGTGGATCTTGAATCACTTAGTATCAATAGAGGTATATTGATTTAATTGGGAGTATATGCTATTAAATTGTTTAATATGTTTTACTCTTTCATGGTTACCTGGCTTAGTATTTTGCATGTTTTCTGTTGTAGATCAATGGCACCGAACACTGCATCACCTTTTTCTTTGCATTCGATTCTTGACAAAGATAAACTAAATGGAACAAACTATTTAGACTGGGTCCGTAACCTGAGAATTGTTCTCAGGTTTGATAAAAAGGAAACGGTTTTGGATACCCCAATCCCCGATGAACCTGATAATAATGCACCCGCTGCCCTCAAGAATGCCTACAAGAGAGCATGTGATGATTCTCTTGAGGTTAACAACTGCTTTAAGCAAAGTGTGTAAGGTAAACAGTCCACATGTTCCATGAACAAGAGACCATTGTTTTATCCCTAGTAGCAATAGCACATCTACAACTGAAGAGATTATTGCCACTTCCCTTGGAAACTAGAGGCATGAACCCACTATCGAGCATAAATACCCCCTCTTGGAGTCACTAGCAACTACTTGGCCAAGATAGCTACTAACAACAGAGAGCATGCAAGATCACAAACAACACAGACATGATATCATAAAGATAAAACCATTAATCAAACCAACATAATAATCTCAATATCCATCGGATCCCCGCAAACACAACATGCATGATTACAAATAGATTACATCTTGATCATGAACAGAGCTCACAAGATCTATACATGAAAGCACAAGGAGGAGATACAACCATCTAGCTACTACATGGACCCGTAGTCCAAGATCCCACTACTCACGCTTCATACCAGAGGCTGGCATGATGAAGAAGAAGGCCTTCGGGATGATCTCCCCTCCGGCAGGGTGCCGAGAAGAGATTCAGATTCCCCCGATCTAGGGACGATGGTGGCGGCGGCTATAGATGGTTTTATGGAGTTTTTATCGGGTGCCTAGGGTTTCTACATCAGGGGGACTTTATAGGTGAAGAGGCGAGGCAGGGGACCACCAGGGCGGCTGCATCCCCCAGGCGCGGGGTGGGCCCACCCGCGTGGCAAGGGGGTGTGGCCCCCTGGTGAGCCTCCTCCGTCTCGTATTCTGGCTTCGTGTTGCCCACGGTAAAATATTGACCTTGGCTTTTGTTCCGTCCAATTCCAAGAATATTGATTTTCTGCCTTTCTGGAACCAAAAAACAGAAGAAAACAAGCAATTGGCACTGTGGCAACTTGTTAATAGGTTAGTTCCAGAAAACATATAAAAACACCTCAAAGTGTAGACAAAGCAAAGCAAAGTAGATACTAAACAAGCATGGAACATAAAAAATGATAGATATGTTTCCAACGTATCAAGCATCCCCAAGCTTAACTCCTGCTCGTCCTCGAGTACGTAAGTGATAAAAGAATAACTTTTTAGGTGACATGCACCATCAAAACCAAGATCAAACCATTTGCAAGCATTGAAAGCTAGGATCAAAGAACTCTAAACATGTGCATGAGAGATGGAGTTCTAACAATAAGACAAAGTAACTATGCATGCAACATGAAAGGCTATAAACAAAGATCATGAATAACATGCATTGAAAAACGTTTGTTTGTTTCACATACAGAAAACATGGCATAGTGACATTTAGCTTGTCCCTCATGGAGTAGCAAATAGATGCATAGGACACCTTCAAAGTTCATAAGAGTGACTAGATACAAATAGCACAAGAACAAGTACTATCAACAATATGCATCAATCAATAAGTTTTGGGACACTGCACATAGAACTAAGAATGACAACTATGCTCTCTTAATGGTGCCTAAAGAAAGAAGATGGAGACTCAATATAATATTGGAAGAAATGCCCTTCATAAAGGGAAGAAGGGATTTAAAGTTTCAAAAAGAGCTTCCAAAAATTATGGTACTTGTTAGCTTTCAGCCCTCATTGACCCTATCATAAACATCCTGAAGTGGTTAAGGTTAAAGTGAACAAACTATGGAGTATATGCTTGACAAAGTATAAGTTGGCAATCTCATGCCCCTTGAATACGAGGGCCACACCTCATGATACTCAACTTCAGTCACCTGTAAGTTCTTGCCATAGTAAGTACATGTGTGTCATAGAGAACCGCCAATGGGGTACCCCTTGCACATGGTACAGGAGCTATCCCATAACCAAAATGACAAGGCAAGCAGACAATGAGCATCTCAGCGATATTTTTATTTACTATGTGCATAGCTTTTTATTGAGGATGCTTCACAGATTGCTCATTATGGTGATGCTGCAAGTTTCCACCATGATTAGGCATGGCTTAGGCTAGCGGCCCAGGCGTTTCTTGATACGTCGAAAACGTATCTACTTTCCCAAACACTTTTGCTATTGTTTCTCCTCTAAACTTGTGTCATTTGGATACAACTAACACAGACTGACGCTGCTTTCAGCAGAATTACATTGGTGTCTAGTTTTTGTGCAGAAATTCAACTGTCAGGAAAAATCGCGGAAAATATGCCAAAAATCCTATTTCACCAGAAGGAGCCAGAGTACGAGACGGAGTGGAGGCCTGGGGTCCACACCCCTGCCAGGCACGGGCCAGGCCTGGCCGCGCCTAGGGGGGTGCGACCACCGCAGGCACCCCCTCGGCCTCCCTCTTCGCCTATAAATTGCCTTCTGACCTAAAAACTCAGGGGGTTCGTCGTTTTTCCAGAAAGAGTTCCGTTGCGCCGCCACCACCAAAAGCCACGATTCGGAACAAGAAACTCCGTTCGGTCACCCTGCCGGGACGGGGAATTTGGGGAGGATCATCGCCATCATCATCACCAACGCCTATCCATAAACCATCAATGCTTCCCTCATCCATGAGTGAGTAATTCCCCGCTATAGGCTATGGGGATGGTAGGGATTGGATGAGTTCTATCATGTAATCAAATAAGATTGTTAGGGCATGGTGCCTAGTATCTCTATTAGTGCTATTTTACTTGTTGCAACTTGTTGTGCTTAATGCTTGTCACTAGGGACCGAGTGCCATGATCTCAGATCTGAACTTATTATTGATTTATGATGATAGTATTGTTTGTGATCTTATCTGCAAGTTGTGTACACATATGTCGTGGTGGTATCACGGCATATGCCATGGGTAGGCTAAAGTTAGGGCCGATGGACGTGGAGGAATCCGGGGAGGGATGATGCAGTGAAGACCGCACATGAACAAAGAGAAATACAATGTATATAGGATTGAGGCTCTCATGTGGACATAACACATCTTTCTCTACATCTAATCTCTTATAATCTTGCCATACTTGTGGCTACAATCATGCCCCTTGAGCTGTATCTCCTATGCCTCTATCTAGATCTCTCTGTGAGGATGGAGGAGGAAGAAGAAGAGCTCCTATTGAGCAGAGAGGGTAAGATCCCTTCGGGGCCTCTCCTGGCAACGATCCCCCTGGTGCTCCTTATAAAGGGGAGCCCAGGGGACAAGACTTGTTCCCCACGCTTGGTATCTTTTCAGCATATTCCTGGCATCTTCTTTGATGCTCAGCATATGCCTTGGCATCTTGGGAGATGCCAAGGCATATTCCTTAGCATATTCTTGGATGCCAAGGGCATATTCCTTATACCATGTGCCAGTCTGAGCTAGGGACGTCCCAAGACTGGCACGGTAAATATGGTGCTCGCCCTGACTCGATGGAGCGTTGACGTGGTGGCTGATGCATCGTTCGGAGATGTACAAGGGGTGTCCAGGTTGTTATAATTTGGCCCATGTGCTTCGGGCGTAGGGGGAACTCGGCCTAGGAAGGGAACAATTCGGCCTGGGGGAGAGAGCAGCCCAGCCGAATTACCTGGTGGCCCAGTCGAGGTCTGGCAGCGGCCCAGCCAGTGGCTGCCCAGCCGGGATATTCCTGGAGTTGGCCCGGGGGCTTGAGTAGAAAGAGCTTAAGGTAGAATCCCGTGGTGGGCTGGATTTTCTCCCGCCAGGCCCACCCGGGTGTGGCTGCGTGAGGTGGAGCTGGCGGCACTGCCCCGTGGTGGGCCGAGCTTGCCTTCATTCGGCCCACCCGGGAGTTATCTGCTGCACGTCTGGTAACGTTGGCGATGTTGGAGAGAGACCCGTGGTGGGCCGAGGTTTTTCCTTCCCGGCCCACCCGGGCGTCGTCGAAGGAGTGATGATGGGGCGATGACACCGGTTCCGCGGGAGGGCGTCGAGGCGAGATCGTCAAGAGCGTCGCTCGGCGGGAACAGACGGAGGGAGTACCTGGCGAGGTTTGGCTGGAGAGGTGGCGATGCTGGCTGGACGCTCAGATGGGCCGGATGGGGCAATCCGGCCCAGCCGGGCTTTAGAGTGATTCGGTCAGGGTTATGGTGACTCGGGCCTGTGAGGTCTAATTCGGCCTGGGAAACAATATTTTTAATTGACTAGAAATGTGATAATTCAAATATTTACTCCTTAACTTCACAAAATACATTTTAAATCCATAAGTTGGTTCCTATGGTTAGTAGGTTCACAACAATCCATTTTGCAAAGGTTTCATATTAAAAATATATCTAGAACAATTTTTATATTCAAATTATGCCTACACAAGTTTCTGCATATCAACCAATTTTCCAGAATCAAATCATTAAAAAAAGTGCATGGTTGGGTAGGATTTGTCTTTCTGATTCCATTGATATAAAATTTGCAAAATTTGGACGTGTATAACTAAAGTTATGAATTTTACAAGCTTGCATATCTAATAGATTCTATTTTCTGTTTTTAAACCAAACCATGTCCACGTGGCGCTTCCCTACTGGTCGATACCGCTTCGTGCGGATCAGCCTCTGCGAGTCGTTAGATCTTATTTAAAACACACGGCTCAGATGGACACATACCCCTTCGGTTAAGATCTAATCACAACCACTAGATCAATATCTAACGGACACAGTGCGGTTGACCATTGCCTGGCGGCGCACGCTCGGGCGGTGAGCTTGCTGACGATTGAGGAAGCGAGGGAGAGGGGGAGTGGCTTACAACATTCGCGTGGTCAAGGTGAAGCTCGAGGTGCTGTCTGCTAGTCGAGGGGTGCACTGGAGAGGCGACGATTGCTCGCCGGAGTTGGCAGCGGCGTCGGGTGTCTCTAGAGGTCGTCGGGGGCGAGGTTTGAGGGTGAGCTAAGACAAACGGAGTACATGGTTAGACGCGTACTGTCCTGGGGATCTTGGGAGCATCAACAGGAGGTGCTGGGGCAGTCTTGAGATTACTAGGGGTTCGTCGGAGCGATGGCAGACGGCGGCGCACGCTCAGGTGATGACGAAGCCGAGTCTACGATGCTCGCGCTGGCTAACCAGCGGCACTGGGAGATGCGCCATGAGGTGGGGAGCAAGTCTGCGTGCAGTGGGAGGCGAGGGGCGGCTGGTCGGCGCCGGAATCGACCGAAGACCTCGTCGGAGCAGAGAAGGTGTGGTTCAAAATTCGAACAACCCTGGGGCAGAGAGGGAGGGGCGAGTGAGGGGAATGAGAGAGGAGGCATGGGCGTTTATGTATGCGTGGTTACTGGAGAGGTTAACGTTGTCAATTAAGCGAATTCAACGGCGGAGTTAATCTCCTGGGAACGGCAGCGAGGAGCTGGTCGCGGGTGGAAACGAAGCACAGTCGTGTGGGGTCTGTCTGTCAGCGAGAGAGAGAGAGAGAGAGAGAGAGAGGCGCGGGGTCCACTTGTCTGTGACTACGCGGGTGTGTTTTTCAGTGAAAACGGTTCACTGCGGGTGAGAGCTGGTGGGTTGCGCTGCTGGGCTGGCCAGATGGGCTGCTTCGTTTCTCTTTTTTTTACAGATTGCTTTTTCTTTTTCTATTTGGAATTTCTGTTTTGATCTTATTTCAAACAATTCAAACTCCAAATCAATTCAAACCACCACCAAACTTTGTGTTGATTTTAATTCTGTTTAACAACATATTCCAATGTCTAAAATAAAATAATACTTTTATTCTTTTAGGATCTATTAATAATTAAATAAATAGACCTTAGTCTTTAATTCAAATAGGATTTAATTTGTTTAAAAACTCTATTTGAAATCTAAATAATACCAAAACCTTTTTAGTAGGTTTCATTTGAAAATATAAAACACTTGGAATTTTTATTTAAAATACTTTAACAAGTTTTAGTGTTTATTTAAAAGTGGGAAAAGCCTTTACTTAAATAAAATTGGATATTAATAAATCCTCATGGTTTTATTTAAATAAACCTTTACTATTTTTATCAAACAAAATATTTTATTTCAAAAGCTTGGCCAAGATTTAATTTGGCTCTATAAAATAATCCTTATTTATAATTCTACCTTTTCTTTTGAAAACCAAATCTTTTTATTAAAAGATCCAAAAATAGTGATTCCAACTTTTATAACTTTATTTATTATTTGTTTATCTTTTTAAATCCCTTTAGGATTTTATTTGATCAAAATAGGTTTTGATGTTTCCATTTGGAATCAAAAAGTTTCTTCTCACCCTAAATTTCATCAATTATTTATTTGTTTATTTAGTTTTCACATTTCAAAATTTGGAAAATTTTGGGATGTGACAGGCTACCACCCTTAAAATAAAACTCGTCCCGAGATTTGGGAAGGCTAGGGTTACAAGTTGGCTTCAAGGCAACTAGGGTACCACCACCCTTAAAAGAAAGTCTCATAGGGTTACATTGATGGTTCACTTCTATGGGTTCAACACTTGATATCCAGACAAGGAATCCTTAATTGTCTCAACTGAGTTAACTAATTCCTGACATCCACTTCTTATATCTCTTCAAAGTTTCCATTCATGTCAATGTGGTTCACATGTCCTTTCTTGGTCACATTGGAGTCATTTCCATTGGCTCTTCTAGCATCCTTTTTCTTTTTCTTCTCAGGACAGTCTGATGCATAGTGTCCAAGTTCCTTACAATTATAGCACTGCAACTGGCTAATATCTTTCTTCCTGAAAGTTTCATGGTTGTTCTGACCAAGGTCATTTCCATTGTCAGTATCATTTCCATTATTATCACTTCCATTGTTGTTGTGGTGATACTGATGTGGTTCAGAATCTTCATTGCTCTTTTTGAATGAACACTTCTTTTGTGATGATCCTGAGTGATTCTTGAGTTTATGTTTCCTTTTCCTGTTCTCAACTTGATTCATCTTGTTTTCCAAAATGGTGGCTTTGTCACAGAGTGATTGATAAGTTGGGACATAGGCAACAGCTAGCTGCAAGTTCAACTCATCATTAAGTCCTTCAAGAAATTTCTCCTTTCTCTTAGCATCTGTATCAACTTCATCTGGTGCATAGCGTGCCATATTGTTGAATTCTTCAATATACTCAGCCACACTGAGGTGACGCTGTTTCAGATCGTGGAATTCCTTTTTATTCAAGTGCATCACTCCAGGTGAGTTGTGAGCTATACGGAAACCATCCTCAAAAATAGCTCAAGTCACATCCTCAAGGGGAGTGGTGATCTGAAAGTTTTCCCACCATGTTGCTACTGGTCCTTCAAGCAGAAATGCTGCAAACCTAACTTTTTCTTCATTGGTGCAGCCAACAGTCACTAAGTCCTTGTTCACTGAACGTAACCAGTCATTGGCTTCCATTGGATCAGTTGTTACAGAGAATCTTGCAGGCCTAAGTTTCAGACACCTGGTGAGCATATCATGTGCTGGAGGATTATTCTGATTGTTGTTGTTGTTGTTGTTGTTGTTGTTGTTGTTGTTGTTGTTGTTGTTGTTGTTGTTGTTGTTGTTGTTGTTGTTGTTGTTGTTGTTGTTGTTGTTGTTGTTGTTGTTGTTGTTGTTGTTGTTGTTGTTGTTGTTGTTGTTGTTGTTGTTGTTGTTGTTGTTGTTGTTGTTGTTGTTGTTGTTGTTGTTGTTGTTGTTGTTGTTGTTGTTGTTGTTGTTGTTGTTGTTGTTGTTGTTGTTGTTGTTGTTGTTGTTGTTGTTGTTGTTGTTGTTGTTGTTGTTGTTGTTGTTGTTGTTGTTGTTGTTGTTGTTGTTGTTGTTGTTGTTGTTGTTGTTGTTGTTGTTGTTGTTGTTGTTGTTGTTGTTGTTGTTGTTGTTGTTGTTGTTGTTGTTGTTGTTGTTGTTGTTGTTGTTGTTGTTGTTGTTGTTGTTCTGATTCTGTATGAATGTGGTCATCTCCTGCATCAGTTGTGTCTGAGTTGTCACCATCTGCTACATCTCAGGAGTGATGTTGTTATTTTGGTTGGGGTTGGCACGTCGGGGAGGCATCTGTTGGTTTGATAGGGATAAGTAATGATGGATAGGTCTAAAGAAGTTCTAACACACCACCCAAAACAATCTAGTTCAATCAAACAATCAAGCAATCAACAAGCAACTATCCACTTAACAACTTATGAGCTTAACTCATGAGTTGAATGAAACAACAAGTTTTTCTTGAAATAAATTACTTAGTGTAGTCATACCTCATAGGTCAATATGATCCATACACTAACATGATATCAATGTTTTTGGTAGGCAATCTAATGTCTCTTGGTTTTTCACTTGTAGTCTTTAGTGATGTCTAAGTTGAAATCTTTGGTGGAACTAAAGTGGAAGTCATTTGTCATGGTGAAGGCTTTTTCCATCAAGTTGAAAAGGAAGAGATGTAGAATCAAAACCAAAAGGTTGAGGAAAGAGTTTACAAGATTGTTTGTAAATAAGTTTTGGAACAAGTACAACTCCTATTTTTCTAAGGGTTTTTGTCCAATCCTAGGGTTACAATCCTACAGGCAACACAGTGCCCTGATACCATCTGTAAGGTTCCCAACCTTTAATAAGGTTGGGATCCCTGTGTTTACAATGCTAGTCCCTGGATCAATAGCTATCATCCACAGTTAAGATGTAATATCATGAAACAAAGGTCATAATACAACTTTATAACCAGGAATAAAATAATTCATTACATCTTATATAGCTCATTTGGCTATCTCATTACATTGCTGCAGAATATCTATAAAGCATGGAGGCCTTCATCTTCAAAGTGCCACAGGCAGTCATGTTGGTTGTAGACTTCTAATCCTATTCAACACACTTCACTAACATCAAACAAACCTGCAACATAATAAGTTGCAGCCACAAGGGTCAATACATTGGAATTGTATTGGCAAGTTTCACTACTATGTAGAAATAAGTGGATCCTATCATTACATGCATATTTGGCTCAGTAGGGTTTAGGATATTTTGCAGAAAGCAATATAGTTTTGTCCTATCTTTCAATAAAATAGTTTTTATCTTTTGTCAAATCTTTTTGAACTTCTTGGAAAACTCCAAGTGCTTCAAATACCTTGTTGTCACCATCAAGTTTTACTTTGAGAAATTGGAATGTCGAGATCTTCCATAGCTTCAGGCCTTAGTTGCTCAGAGTTGTCCATAACCAGGGACACGGCTAAGTACTTAGAATTTGATCTTCTGCAGAAGTTGTACACTTTACCCACATGACACAATCTCGTCTTATTGCCACCAGAGGCCGCTGGATAAGTACTCATGTCACATCCCAAGATTTTCCAAATCTTGTAATGTGAAAATAAATGAATAAAATAAAACTTTGTTTAATTTTCAGAGCCAGAAGAAACTTTTTGAATTCAATTGGAACTCCAAACTCATTTGAATTAAATAAAACCCTAAAGGGATTCATAAAGATAAACATTTAATAAAGGAAATTAAAAATGTTTTGGAATTACTACTATTGGATCCTTTAATAAAAGATTTGGTTTTCAAAAGAAAAGGTGGATTTATAAATAAAGATTATTTAATAAAGCCAAATTAAACCTTGACCAAACTTTGGGAATTAAAACATTTAGTTTGAATAAAAACAACAAAGGTTTATTTAAAATAAAATAATAAAGAATTAATATCAAAACTTTATTAAAATAAGAAGTTTTACCAAATTAATTAAAACATCAAAACATATTAAATTGTTTTAAATAGGTTTTCCAAATATTTTATATTCTCTAATAAAACCTACTAAAGTGTTTGGGCTTGTTTTAGATTTCAAAATAAATATCTCAAATAAAATAAATCCTATTTGAAATAATAATGAAAGTCTATTATATTAATTAATAATGGACCCTAAAATAAAATGTTATTTTATTTTAAAACAAATCTCCAAGTAATCTATATTTCCCAAATAAAACCCACTAATTTGGTTTTTAAGATATTTAGTTTCAAATAAAGATTTTATTAATAAAATCAAACTCTATTTGATTTAATAACTAAGGCCCATTATATATAATTATTATTGGACCCTAAAGCAAAATATTATTTTGTTTTAAACAAGTATCCAAGTATTATTTATTTCCAAATAAAACCTACTGATTTGTTCTGAAAATATTGGATTTAAAATGGTGATTTTATCAAATAAATCAAACCCTATTAAAATAAATAACTAAAAGTACATTTTATTTAATTAATGAATGGATCCTAAAATGAATTAAATATTATTTTATTTTAGAATTTTGGTATTTGTTATTGAACAGAATCAAGTTCAAAAGTTGTGAAGTGTGATGCTGGTTTGAATTTATTTGGTTGATTGAATCATGTGTTTGAATAATCAAATCAGAAAATAAAATAGAAAAGAATAAAACAAATAGACAGAAAAAAAAGAGAGGAAACAGACCAGCCCAACAAGGCCCAGCCCAATAGTCCCACAGCCCAGATTCCCCTCCCCCGAAGCGTTACTTTTCTCACCCCAGAAGCAACCCACGCAGACACCGACTGGTGGACCTCTCCCCCACTCTTTTCCCCACTGACCAACGGACCC
This sequence comes from Avena atlantica, assembly GCA_910589765.1. Classification (NCBI taxonomy): domain Eukaryota; kingdom Viridiplantae; phylum Streptophyta; class Magnoliopsida; order Poales; family Poaceae; genus Avena; species Avena atlantica. Next base: position 64,812,036 of record OU342737.1, read on the forward strand.
CAAACCTACTGCTCTTCTTCCCCACCCCGCGGACTGATTCTTTCCCTCTCCTCGCCGTTGCAGACATAAATTCTCGGCTTGATTACGCCTTAACGCGACGACCTTTACTCGCAGTGATCGCACACCTTAAAGCGCCAGCCTCCCCTCTCTCGTTTCCCTCAGACCCCTCCCTCAGGCGCGCCTCCAGGCCGCAGAATTTTGCCAGACACTTCCCTGTCTCTGACGACCTTCCTCGCCAAAATCCGACCAACCCACACCACCCCGAGCCTCCCCGAGCACCCTGGCAGCCTCCCCACTCCCAGACCTTCCTCCCCGTACCACCCATTTGACCGCGGGCGCCCCAGAGCCTCGGCTACGACAAACTTCTGAGCGCCGCCGTCTGTCTCGCCCCCGACGAGCTCCTCCGGTAATTCCAGACCACCCCGAAACCTCTCATTCACGCACACGCCTTCTTCGTGTCCTTGCGCTCCTGACCGTGTGCCTCGTTTGTCTCCGGGTGATTCCTAGCTTCGTCTTCGACTTCGACCAGAGCCGTCCGTCGCCAGTACCAACTCCGGCGAGCAATCCCGCCCAACCCAGTGCGCCCCTTCACCCACCCATACCACGTTGAGCATCAGCGAGCGTCAGCGAACCCGGTGAGCTACTCCTTCTTCTCCCTCACCCCCTGTAGCGTCGCCTCCGTCGTTGACCGACCGCTCCGCCGCTGTTAGCCACCGCAGCGCCGCCAGTTGATGGTCTGAGTGATTGCAGCCGTTCGATCTAGATCGGGCGGGCACGATAGAATCATTTACCGCCGAAAGGGTACGTCTTCAGAGCCTTATGATTCAACTTGATCCAACGCCTCTCGATGCTTGATCCAACCGAAGCGGTATCAGCGAATAAGGATAAGACACGTGTCAGTTGAATTGGTTTAAAACTGAGTTTGAAATCAGATTGATATGCAATTTTCAAACCTTTGTAACTTTCAAACCACACGTCCAAATTTGACAAATTTTATATCAATGAATTCAGGAGAACAAGCCCTAGCCAACCATGCCCTTAGTTTGGCAAATAGTAGCTGTTAGCTTGTTTGAATTTACAGATTCATTTGTATGCTTGTTTAGAGAATAAAAATTGTTTAAAATTGAATTTAAGGATAAAACCTTTGCAAATTGGTTTGTTATGACCTTACTGACCCTAGGAACCAACCCATGGTTTGGAAAATAAAATTTGGAAAAGTTTGGATTGGATTAATTAGTTTAGTCCATTTCTAGCCAAATAAAATTGTGATTTTATTATGGAAATGTTTAGGGGAAGAAAACTTTGAGTAGATGGTTTGGACCAAACCTACTGACCCAAAAACACCAAGTTTTGCAATAGCAACTCATTTGGTGAACCCTATGGGCTAATGCCTTAGTAAAAATATTTCTACACCACATAAAATACCACTTTGTTTTGAAAATGGTTTAAAAGTGAAACCTTTTGCAAATGACTTGGCCACTTTAGGAAATGACCATTAGATGTACCCAAATGACTATGACCCACTAGGGACCACTTTTTCAAACAAAACAAAGCTTGGCATGCTTGCATGCATTTCTTTGACTTTGTTATTTATGTGTGTTGTTTTGCTTGATTGGTAGATTGAGTTTGTGCCTTGCTTGATGGATTGTAGTGACTTGAAGAGTGTGATTGTTGCAAAGATCAAGAAGTGAACCTATACTCTACCAAAAAGGCAAGTGATGCTTCATACTTTCTATCCCAATACTTTTATTATGCATTAGTGATTTTGCTAAGTAAAACTTGCATGGATTTTGCTAAGTATAAATCTTGCTATAGGAAAACCTAGTAGATGAATCCTTAGTAGGATTTTCCTAAGTTAAGATTCCTACTACTACCAAGCTTAGCCTAGCTAATAGAAAATATGGGTGGAATATATATTCACACTATGGAAAAATATTCTAAGTCTGAGGACTTAAGTTTTGTTTAATAAAACAACTAAGTTAATGAATCACCTGGGTGGAATGGGCTTGCTTGGTGGAGAATGGTTGAGTGGTTCACAATGCCATAGGCTTGGATTGTGTATCTCACTTGTGGAATGCCACCCAGGAAACAAAGGGATTTGAGATGTCAAATGTTGAGAAGCTTCAAGTGCAACCACTTGGCAATATGGGCCCTGCCATGATCATATAGGTTGCAAGAACTTAGCCAAATGGACAGTGGGTGGTAGTGTTTGATAGGTTGGAACGCGTCCATTTTGGTCTAATGGAAGGCTTCTGAAAGATTTTGTCTTGGGAAACCAAGTCTTGTGGGTAAAGTGCACCACCTCTGCAGAGTGTAGAATCTAAGTACTTAGCCATGTCCCTGGTAAAGGACAATTTGAGCATCAAGACATGGAAGCAATCAAGAATCTCATCATTCCAATTTCTAAATTAAAATCTTGTGGTTTGAACAAGGGTTGTTTGAATTCTTCAATCATTGATGGAGAGATGGCTTGGTACAAGGATCTTGAAATCTTTGATTGAGAAAAAAAAATGATTTTGTTAAGCAAAAACTTAGTATTTTCAAAATGATAAGAAAAATCTATTTTGAGCAATGCAAGCCTCAACTCCACTTAGCCAAATGCATATAGATGATAGATTCCATTATACTACCATAGTATCACTTGCCAATACAATTCAAAATGTATTGACCCTTTGTGGCTGTAACTTGTATGTTGCAGGTTTGATTGATTTTAGTGAAGATTGTTTAATTAGGATTACAAAGTCTACAACCAACATCTGCCTGTGGCACTTTGAAGATGAAGGACCACTTGACCATAGTTATTCCGCTGCAATGTAATGTAATAGCCATATGAGCTATGTATGATGTAATAAAATTGTGTTCTTCCTGGTTATAAAGTTATATTATGACCTTTGTTTCTTGATATTACATCTTAACTGTGGATGCTAGCTATTGATCCAGGGACTAGCATTGTAAAACACAGGAGGGATCAACCTTATCAGGTTGGAACCCCTACAGATGGTATCAGAGCACTGTGTTGCCTGTAGGATTTGTAAACCTAGGATTGGACAAAAAAAAACCCTTAGAAAAATAGGAGTTATATTTTGATCCAAAAACATATTTACAAAAACACTTGTAACCTCTTTCCTCAACCATTTTGGTTTCAACTCTACATCTCCTCTATTTTCGACTTGATGGAAAAACCTACCTCATGACCAAAGACTACACCATGTGCAAAAGACTTCTTCAACATCTTCAACTCTAATGACTTCAACATCTTCAGCATGTTCACCAAGGACTTCCAACTTGGAAACTGCTAAGGACCACAAGTGAAACAAGGAAATCTTGCTCAAGATTTAGGGACTGAGGGAATGCAAAAGTTAGAAGGAGTCTACATCATTTGAAGTATTATAACCAAGAGCTTTCCTAAAGGAAACCAAGATATCATGTAGAAAGAAGAACCAACCAAGAAAGAAAGGAATATCACAAGTGAACCATGTAGATGGACCACCATAATTTAGTTAAGACAAACACACCAACTTATGTGGTGTAACAAAAATATTTTGTTGCCTAAGTATGTGCTTGAAACTTGTTGTTTGAATGAATTGTTTGGTTTGTGATTGCATGCACATTGCTTGTGTGAATTGTGATATGTGTGATTAGAACTATTTCCTTTGAAATATTTTGCCTATTCTAATCCCAATTCAACCCAAACAGATGACTACTCCAAAAGACTCCAAGATTAATGACACCAACACCAACCAAGAAGACAACATGAGAGAACTTATAATAACCCAAAACCAGTTGAGCCAAGAGACAACTCAGCTTTTAGCCAACAACAATGGACTAGACCCAGCCATACAAAGGATTTTGAAACTTCAATCAACTGTTGCAAGGATTGGTTACTCAAATGATCAACATGGGAGAAAACTTTTCCCAAAGAGCCAATGACAACAAGGATGACAAAGATGTTTGTAGGGACAAGGATCATGCATCCAAGGAGCATGAAGATCAATGCCCCAAGAAGAGAGAAAGATCTCCCACCTATGAAGAACATGAACTAGAAGAACTCCTAGCTTTGGAGAGACCCAAGAAGAAGAAGAAATGCCCCAACCCTAACAAGAAGGATATTACACAAGTGCAGTGTTTTAAGTGCAAAGAGATGGGACACTATGCCAATGAATGCCCAGAAAAGGAGAAGAACCAAGAATACAAACAAAGGCTAGTGAAACCCAAGATAAGGAAGGATTTTAGCCAAGTGATGTGCAAACATTGCAAAGAGTTAAGGCATTATGCAAACTACTGTCCAGAAAAGATGAAGCATAAGATAAACAAGCCTATGAGAGATCTCAGCCTTGTCACATGTTTCAAATGCAAGGTACTAGGCCACTATGCAAACAATTGTCCAGAAAGGATGGAGAACAAATTAAACAAGTCTATGAAGGATCTCAACCTTGGCCCATGAGTCAAGTATGGAAACCAAGGACACCTGCAAAAGTTTGCTTAGAGAAAGTATTTCTCATGATCCCAAGAAGGACAATGTGTAATTTTTGTTTGAAAATTTTTAAGGGTGGTAGTACCCTAGTTGTTTTGAATTTGCTTGTAACCCTAACCTTCCCAAATCTCGGGACGAGATTTATTTTAAGGGTGGTAGCCTGTCACATCCCAAGATTTTCCAAATCTTGTAATGTGAAAATAAATGAATAAAATAAAACTTTGTTTAATTTTCAGAGCCAGAAGAAACTTTTTGAATTCAATTGGAACTCCAAACTCATTTGAATTAAATAAAACCCTAAAGGGATTCATAAAGATAAACATTTAATAAAGGAAATTAAAAATGTTTTGGAATTACTACTATTGGATCCTTTAATAAAAGATTTGGTTTTCAAAAGAAAAGGTGGATTTATAAATAAAGATTATTTAATAAAGCCAAATTAAACCTTGACCAAACTTTGGGAATTAAAACATTTAGTTTGAATAAAAACAACAAAGGTTTATTTAAAATAAAATAATAAAGAATTAATATCCAAACTTTATTAAAATAAGAAGTTTTACCAAATTAATTAAAACATCAAAACATATTAAATTGTTTTAAATAGGTTTTCCAAATATTTTATATTCTCTAATAAAACCTACTAAAGTGTTTGGGCTTGTTTTAGATTTCAAAATAAATATCTCAAATAAAATAAATCCTATTTGAAATAATAATGAAAGTCTATCATATTAATTAATAATGGACCCTAAAATAAAATGTTATTTTATTTTAAAACAAATCTCCAAGTAATCTATATTTCCCAAATAAAACCCACTAATTTGGTTTTGAAGATATTTAGTTTCAAATAAAGATTTTATTAATAAAATCAAACTCTATTTGATTTAATAACTAAGGCCCATTATATATAATTATTATTGGACCCTAAAGCAAAATATTATTTTGTTTTAAACAAGTATCCAAGTATTATTTATTTCCAAATAAAACCTACTGATTTGTTCTGAAAATATTGGATTTAAAATGGTGATTTTATCAAATAAATCAAACCCTATTAAAATAAATAACTAAAAGTACATTTTATTTAATTAATGAATGGATCCTAAAATGAATTAAAATATTATTTTATTTTAGAATTTTGGTATTTGTTATTGAACAGAATCAAGTTCAAAAGTTGTGAAGTGTGATGCTGGTTTGAATTTATTTGGTTGATTGAATCATGTGTTTGAATAATCAAATCAGAAAATAAAATAGAAAAGAATAAAACAAATAGACAGAAAAAAAGAGAGGAAACAGACCAGCCCAACAAGGCCCAGCCCAACAGTCCCACAGCCCAGATTCCCCTCCCCCGAAGCGTTACTTTTCTCACCCCAGAAGCAACCCACGCAGACACCGACTGGTGGACCTCTCCCCCACTCTTTTCCCCACTGACCAGCGGACCCCACACCTACTGCTCTTCTTCCCCACCCCGCGGACTGATTCTTTCCCTCTCCTCGCCGTTGCAGACATAAATTCTCGGCTTGATTATGCCTTAACGCGACGACCTTTACTCGCAGTGATCGCACACCTTAAAGCGCTAGCCTCCCCTCTCTCGTTTCCCTCAGACCCCTCCCTCAGGCGCGCCTCCAGGCCGAAGAATTTTGCCAGACACTTCCCTGTCTCCGGCGACCTTCCTCGCCAAAATCCGACCAACCCACACCACCCCGAGCCTCCCCGAGCACCCTGGCAGCCTCCCCACTCCCAGACCTTCCTCCCCGTACCACCCATTTGACCGCGGGCGCCCCAGAGCCTCGGCTACGACAAACTTCTGAGCGCCGCCGTCTGTCTCGCCCCCGACGAGCTCCTCCGGTAATTCCAGACCACCCCGACCCCTCTCGTTCACGCACACGCCTTCTTCGTGTCCTTGCGCTCCTGACCGTGTGCCTCGTTTGTCTCCGGGTGATTCCTAGCTTCGTCTTCGACTTCGACCAGAGCCGTCCGTCGCCAGTACCAACTCCGGCGAGTAATCCCGCCCAACCCAGTGCGCCCCTTCACCCACCCATACCACGTTGAGCATCAGCGAGCGTCAGCGAACCCGGTGAGCTACTCCTTCTTCTCCCTCACCCCCTGTAGCGTCGCCTCCGTCGTTGACCGACCGCTCCGCCGCCGTTAGCCACCGCAGCGCCGCCAGTTGATGGTCTGAGTGATTGCAGCCGTTCGATCTAGATCGGGCGGGCACGATAGAATCATTTACCGCCGAAAGGGTACGTCTTCAGAGCCTTACGATTCAACTTGATCCAACGCCTCTCGATGCTTGATCCAACCGAAGCGGTATCAGCGAATAAGGATAAGACACGTGTCAGTTGAATTGGTTTAAAACTGAGTTTGAAATCAGATTGATATGCAATTTTCAAACCTTTGTAACTTTCAAACCACACGTCCAAATTTGACAAATTTTATATCAATGAATTCAGGAGAACAAGCCCTAGCCAACCATGCCCTTAGTTTGGCAAATAGTAGCTGTTAGCTTGTTTGAATTTACAGATTCATTTGTATGCTTGTTTAGAGAATAAAAATTGTTTAAAATTGAATTTAAGGATAAAACCTTTGCAAATTGGTTTGTTATGACCTTACTGACCCTAGGAACCAACCCATGGTTTGGAAAATAAAATTTGGAAAAGTTTGGATTGGATTAATTAGTTTAGTCCATTTCTAGCCAAATAAAATTGTGATTTTATTATGGAAATGTTTAGGGGAAGAAAACTTTGAGTAGATGGTTTGGACCAAACCTACTGACCCAAAAACACCAAGTTTTGCAATAGCAACTCATTTGGTGAACCCTATGGGCTAATGCCTTAGTAAAAATATTTCTACACCACATAAAATACCACTTTGTTTTGAAAATGGTTTAAAAGTGAAACCTTTTGCAAATGACTTGGCCACTTTAGGAAATGACCATTAGATGTACCCAAATGACTATGACCCACTAGGGACCACTTTTTCAAACAAAACAAAGCTTGGCATGCTTGCATGCATTTCTTTGACTTTGTTATTTATGTGTGTTGTTTTGCTTGATTGGTAGATTGAGTTTGTGCCTTGCTTGATGGATTGTAGTGACTTGAAGAGTGTGATTGTTGCAAAGATCAAGAAGTGAACCTATACTCTACCAAAAAGGCAAGTGATGCTTCATACTTTCTATCCCAATACTTTTATTATGCATTAGTGATTTTGCTAAGTAAAACTTGCATGGATTTTGCTAAGTATAAATCTTGCTATAGGAAAACCTAGTAGATGAATCCTTAGTAGGATTTTCCTAAGTTAAGATTCCTACTACTACCAAGCTTAGCCTAGCTAATAGAAAATATGGGTGGAATATATATTCACACTATGGAAAAATATTCTAAGTCTGAGGACTTAAGTTTTGTTTAATAAAACAACTAAGTTAATGAATCACCTGGGTGGAATGGGCTTGCTTGGTGGAGAATGGTTGAGTGGTTCACAATGCCATAGGCTTGGATTGTGTATCTCACTTGTGGAATGCCACCCAGGAAACAAAGGGATTTGAGATGTCAAATGTTGAGAAGCTTCAAGTGCAACCACTTGGCAATATGGGCTCTGCCATGATCATATAGGTTGCAAGAACTTAGCCAAATGGACAGTGGGTGGTAGTGTTTGATAGGTTGGAACGCGTCCATTTTGGTCTAAGGGAAGGCTTCTGAAAGATTTTGTCTTGGGAAACCAAGTCTTGTGGGTAAAGTGCACCACCTCTGCAGAGTGTAGAATCTAAGTACTTAGCCATGTCCCTGGTAAAGGACAATTTGAGCATCAATACATGGAAGCAATCAAGAATCTCATCATTCCAATTTCTAAATTAAAATCTTGTGGTTTGAACAAGGGTTGTTTGAATTCTTCAATCATTGATGGAGAGATGGCTTGGTACAAGGATCTTGAAATCTTTGATTGAGAAAAAAAAATGATTTTGTCAAGCAAAAACTTAGTATTTTCAAAATGATAAGAAAAATCTATTTTGAGCAATGCAAGCCTCAACTCCACTTAGCCAAATGCATATAGATGATAGATTCCATTATACTACCATAGTATCACTTGCCAATACAATTCAAAATGTATTGACCCTTTGTGGCTGTAACTTGTATGTTGCAGGTTTGATTGATTTTAGTGAAGATTGTTTAATTAGGATTACAAAGTCTACAACCAACATCTGCCTGTGGCACTTTGAAGATGAAGGACCACTTGACCATAGTTATTCCGCTGCAATGTAATGTAATAGCCATATGAGCTATGTATGATGTAATAAAATTGTGTTCTTCCTGGTTATAAAGTTATATTATGACCTTTGTTTCTTGATATTACATCTTAACTGTGGATGCTAGCTATTGATCCAGGGACTAGCATTGTAAAACACAGGAGGGATCAACCTTATCAGGTTGGAACCCCTACAACTCACCAAGATGGAGTACTGGTAGATCGAGAATGTGACAAAGTCTTTCCATAGAAGTCCTCCCAATACACAATGCTAGCTTGTCAACCAGGAACCAATGTAGGGATAAATTTCCCTTACACAATTCTAGTTAACCTGAAGATGCCAATGCGTGGGTCTTCCACTATGTAGTTGACTAAGCCAGAGCCCATTTAGCATGTGGCTGTACACGGAAGCCACTGTACGAGAAACCTGTTCAATCTCTAAGTGCCTGGGTGGTTTTCTTCTAGTGCACATACAAAAACATAGCCATATAAACATGGTTCCCTTTGTTGCCACCTTGTCCAAAACTTGAGTATCCTTGTCCACCCAGGTGGTTCATTGAGTACTTGTTTTATTATATAAAACATATATTTTTCCAACACTTCATATAATCATATCATGTATCCCATCCCAAATATATAGCAGGGCTAAGCATACTACAACTACAATGTTTTCACTAAGGGAGATATAAGGATATCCTAATAGGATATAGTATAACATAGAAATATAGTAGTCTTATCATGCATGTTACAAAAATCCACTAAGTGTAATGAAAATAGTAGGACATGGATGATAGTGTCACTTGCCTTTTTAGTAGAGAATGTTGGTTCACTTCTTGATCTTGCAAATATCACACTCTTCTAACTTCACTACAAATTAATCAATCAAACACATATTCAACTAGCATTCAAACAATTCATCACACATAAAATAACAAAAACAAGGTCATGCATGCAAACATGCAAAAGATAGTTTTATTTGCAAAATTGGTTTCTACTAGGCTCTAAACATTATAAAGTTCAAAGTGGTCATTTACTAAATTGGTAAAACCATTTGTAAAAGGTTTCATCTCATAAACCAAATATAATGCTAAGGTGATATTTTATGTTGTTGAAAATATCTTTTAGCAAAGTAATGATTTTATATGATTCATCAAATAAGTTGTTAATTCACAAAACTTGGTGTTTAGGGTTAGAAGGTTTGAATCAAATCATTTCCCAAAGGTTTTACTCAAAAATCATTTCTAAACCAAAAACAATATTTTTATTTGACTAGAAATGTGCTAATTCAAATATTTACTCCTTAACTTCACAAAATACATTTTCAAATCCATAATTTGGTTCCCATGGTTAGTAGGTTCACAACAATCCATTTTGCATGGTTTCATATTAAAAATATATCTAGAACAATTTTTATATTCAAATTATGCCTACACAAGTTTCTGCATATTCAACCAATTTTCCAGAAGCAAATCATTAAACAAAGTTCATGGTTGGGTAGGATTTGTCTTTCTGATTCCATTGATATAAAATTTGCAAAATTTGGACGTGTAGAACTAAAGTTATGAATTTTACAAGCTTGCATATCTAATAGATTCTATTTTCTATTTTTAAACCAAACCATGTCCACGTGGCGCTTCCCTACTGGTCGATACCGCTTCGTGCGGATCAGCCTCTGCGAGTCGTTGGATCTTATTTAAAACGCACGGCTCAGATGGACACATACCCCTTCGGTTAAGATCTAATCACAGCCACTGGATCAATATCTAATAGACATAGTGCGGTTGACCATTGCGTGGCGGCGGCGCACACTCGGGCGGTGAGCTTGCCGACGATGCAGGAAGCGAGGGAGAGGGGGGAGTGGCTTACAGCGTTCGCGTGGTCGAGGTGAAGCTTGAGGTGCTGTCTGCTAGTCGAGGGGCGCACCGGAGAGGCGACGATTGCTCGCCGGAGTGGGCAGCGGCGTCGGGTGTCTCTAGAGGTCGTCGGGGGCGAGGTTTGAGGGCGAGCTAAGACAAACGGAGTACATGGTTAGACGCGTACTGTCCTGGGGATCTTGGGAGCATCAACAGGAGGTGCTGGGGCAGTGTTTAGCTTACCAGGGGTTAGTCGGAGCGATGGCAAATGGCGGCGCACGCTCAGGTGATGACGAAGCCGAGGCTACGGTGCTCGCGCGGGCTAACAAGCAGCACTGGGAGATGCGCCAGGAGGTGGGGAGCAAGTCTGCGTGCAGTGGGAGGCGAGGGGCGGCTGGTCGGCGCCGGAATCGACGGAAGACCTCGTCGGAGCAGAGAAGGTGTGGTTCAAAATTCGAAGAACCCTGGGGCAGAGAGGGAGGGGCGAGTGAGGGGAATGAGAGAGGAGGCATGGGCGTTTATGTATGCGTGGTTACTGGAGAGGCTAACGCTGCCAATTAAGCGAATTCAACGCCGGAGTTAATCGCTTGGGAACGGCAGCGAGGAGCTGGTCGCGGGTGGAAACGAAGCACAGTCGTGTGGGGTCTGTCTGTCAGCGAGAGAGAGAGAGAGAGGGGCGCGGGGGCCACTTGTCTGTGACTGCGCGGGTGTGTTTTTCAGTGAAAACGGTTCACTGCGGGTGAGATCTGGTGGGCTGCGCTGCTGGGCTGGCCAGATGGGCTGCTTCGTTTCTCTTTTTTTTACAGATTGCTTTTTCTTTTTGTATTTGGAATTTCTGTTTTGATCTTATTTCAAACAATTCAAACTCCAAATTAATTCAAACCACCACAAAACTTTGTGTTGATTTTAATTCTGTTTAACAACATAATCCAATGTCCAAAATAAAATAATACTTTTATTCTTTTAGGATCTATTAATAAATAAATAAACAGACCCTTAGTCTTTAATTCAAATAGGATTTAATTTATTTAAAAACTCTATTTGAAATCTAAATAATACCAAAACCTTTTCAGTAGGTTTCATTTGAAAACATAAAACACTTGGAATTTTTATTTAAAATACTTTAACAAGTTTTAGTTTTTATTTAAAAATGGGAAAAGCTTTTACTTAAATAAAATTGGATATTAATAAATCCTCATGGTTTTATTTAAATAAACCTTTACTATTTTTATCAAACAAAATATTTTATTTCAAAAGCTTGGCCAAGATTTAATTTGGCTCTATAAAATAATCCTTATTTATAATTCTACCTTTTCTTTTGAAAACCAAATCTTTTTATTAAAAGATCCAAATATAGTGATTCCAACTTTTATAACTTTATTTATTATTTGTTTATCTTTTTAAATCCCTTTAGGATTTTATTTGATCAAAATAGGTTTTGATGTTTCCATTTGGAATCAAAAAGTTTCTTCTCACCCTAAATTTCATCAATTATTTATTTGTTTATTTAGTTTTCACATTTCAAAATTTGGAAAATTTTGGGATGTGACAGGCTACCACCCTTAAAATAAAACTCGTCCCGAGATTTGGGAAGGCTAGGGTTACAAGTTGGCTTCAAGGCAACTAGGGTACCACCACCCTTAAAAGAAAGTCTCATAGGGTTACATTGATGGTTCACTTCTATGGGTTCAACACTTGATATCGAGACAAGGAATCCTTATTTGTCTCAACTGAGTTAACTAATTCCTGACATCCACTTCTTCTATCTCTTCAAAGTTTCCATTCATGTCAATGTGGTTCACATGTCCTTTCTTGGTCACATTGGAGTCATTTCCATTGGCTCTTCTAGCATCCTTTTTCTTTTTCTTCTCAGGACAGTCTGATGCATAGTGTCCAAGTTCCTTACAATTATAGCACTGCAACTGGCTAATATCTTTCTTCCTGAAAGTTTCATGGTTGTTCTGACCAAGGTCATTTCCATTGTCAGTATCATTTCCATTATTATCACTTCCATTGTTGTTGTGGTGATACTGATGTGGTTCAGAATCTTCATTGCTCTTTTTGAATGAACACTTCTTTTGTGATGATCCTGAGTGATTCTTGAGTTTATGTTTCCTTTTCCTGTTCTCAACTTGATTCATCTTGTTTTCCAAAATGGTGGCTTTGTCACAGAGTGATTGATAAGTTGGGACATAGGCAACAGCTAGCTGCAAGTTCAACTCATCATTAAGTCCTTCAAGAAATTTCTCCTTTCTCTTAGCATCTGTATCAACTTCATCTGGTGCATAGCGTGCCATATTGTTGAATTCTTCAATATACTCAGCCACACTGAGGTGACGCTGTTTCAGATCGTGGAATTCCTTTTTATTCAAGTGCATCACTCCAGGTGAGTTGTGAGCTATACGGAAACCATCCTCAAAAATAGCTCAAGTCACATCCTCAAGGGGAGTGGTGATCTGAAAGTTTTCCCACCATGTTGCTGCTGGTCCTTCAAGCAGAAATGCTGCAAACCTAACTTTTTCTTCATTGGTGCAGCCAACAGTCACTAAGTCCTTGTTCACTGAACGTAACCAGTCATTGGCTTCCATTGGATCAGTTGTTACAGAGAATCTTGCAGGCCTAAGTTTCAGACACCTGGTGAGCATATCATGTGCTGGAGGATTATTCTGATTGTTGTTGTTGTTGTTGTTGTTGTTGTTGTTGTTGTTGTTGTTGTTGTTGTTGTGTTGTTGTTGTTGTTGTTGTTGTTGTTGTTGTTGTTGTTGTTGTTGTTGTTGTTGTTGTTGTTTGTTGTTGTTGTTGTTGTTGTTGTTGTTGTTGTTGTTGTTGTTGTTGTTGTTGTTGTTGTTGTTGTTGTTGTTGTTGTTGTTGTTGTTGTTGTTGTTGTTGTTGTTGTTGTTGTTGTTGTTGTTGTTGTTGTTGTTCTGATTCTGTATGAATGTGGTCATCTCCTGCATCAGTTGTGTCTGAGCTGTCACCATCTGCTACATCTCAGGAGTGATGTTGTTTTTTTGGTTGGGGTTGGCACGTCGGGGAGGCATCTGTTGGTTTGATAGTGATAAGTAATGATGGATAGGTCTAAAGAAGTTCTAACACACCACCCAAAACAATCAAGTTCAGTCAAACAATCAAGCAATCAACAAGCAACTATCCACTTAACAACTTATGAGCTTAACTCATGAGTTGAAGGAAACAACAAGTTTTTCTTGAAATAAATTACTTAGTGTAGTCATACCTCATAGGTCAATATGATCCATACACTAACATGATATCAATGTTTTTGGTAGGCAATCTAATGTCTCTTGGTTTTTCACTTGTAGTCTTTAGTGATGTCTAAGTTGAAATCTTTGGTGGAACTAAAATGGAAGTCATTTGTCATGGTGAAGGCTTTGTCCATCAAGTTGAAAAGGAAGAGATGTAGAATCAAAACCAAAAGGTTGAGGAAAGAGTTTACAAGATTGTTTGTAAATAAGTTTTGGAACAAGTACAACTCCTATTTTTCTAAGGGTTTTTGTCCAATCCTAGGGTTACAATCCTACAGGAAACACAGTGCCCTGATACCATCTGTAAGGTTCCCAACCTTTAATAAGGTTGAGATCCCTGTGTTTACAATGCTAGTCCCTGGATCAATAGCTATCATCCACAGTTAAGATGTAATATCATGAAACAAAGGTCATAATACAACTTTATAACCAGGAATAAAATAATTCATTACATCTTATATAGCTCATTTGGCTATCTCATTACATTGCTGCAGAATATCTATAAAGCATGGATTCCTTCATCTTCAAAGTGCCACAGGCAGTCATGTTGGTTGTAGACTTCTAATCCTATTCAACACACTTCACTAACATCAAACAAACCTGCAACATAATAAGTTGCAGCCACAAGGGTCAATACATTGGAATTGTATTGGCAAGTTTCACTACTATGTAGAAATAAGTGGATCCTATCATTACATGCATATTTGGCTCAGTAGGGTTTAGGCTCTTTTGCAGAAAGCAATATAGTTTTGTCCTATCTTTCAATAAAATAGTTTTTATCTTTTGTCAAATCTTTTTGAACTTCTTGGAAAACTCCAAGTGCTTCAAATCCCTTGTTGTCACCATCAAGTTTTACTTTGAGAAATTGGAATGTCGAGATCTTCCATAGCTTCAGGCCTTAGTTGCTCAGAGTTGTCCATAACCAGGGACACGGCTAAGTACTTAGAATTTGATCTTTTGCAGAAGTTGTACACTTTACCCACATGACACAATCTCGTCTTATTGCCACCAGAGGCCGCTGGATAAGTACTCACCAAGATGGAGTACTGGTAGATCGAGAATGTGACAAAGTCTTTCCATAGAAGTCCTCCCAATAGGTTTTATTTGATCAAAATAGGTTTTGATGTTTCCGTTTGGAATCAAAAATTTTCTTCTCACCCTAAATTTCATCAATTATTTATTTGTTTATTTATTTTTCACATTTCAAAATTTGGAAAATTTTGGGATGTGACAGATAGAGATGTCGCCTAGAGGGGGGTGAATAGGAAATTTCAAAACTATTATGGTTTTGGCTTGATAGAATGCGGAATTAAACTAACGTTTATTTTACAAGCACAAAACCTAAATACACTAGGCTCAACTAAGTGCACCAACAGCAAATTAAGCTAAGCAAGATAGAACAAGATAAATATGCCACAAGTGGTAAGCAAGATATAAGTGCTTCAAGCTCGATGGCTATCACAAGGAAAGTAAGCTCGGATATAGAGATAACCGAGGCACGCAGAGACGAATATGTATTCCCGTGTTCACCACCTTTGGGAAGGGGGCTACGTCACGTTGGAGAGGTGTGAGGTTCCACGAAGGATTCCTCACGCGCCACAAAGGCTCACCTTCTTCTCTGAGTCTATCCCACGAAGGAATAGGCCCTTTCCTTATGGCTAGCTTTTCCTCCACTCCGGAGATGGCAAGCTCCACAACCACTTCACAAGCTCCACGAAGGAGAAGCCCGGGTCTCTTCACAATCTTCCATGAAGAGAAAACCGCGGCACCAACCGCTAAGCCAACTAGGAGGTCACCCTCCAAGAGTAACAATCTCACGGTCTCTCACTTGAACAAATCGTAATGGAGAGCTCAACACGTATGCAAGAATGCAAAGCAAGAACACCAAGGGTGCTCAAATCCTTCACTCTCAAATCCCACCAAAGCAACAAGTGCTAGGGAGGAATTAGAGAGGAAGAACAATGGTGGAAGTCAACAAATGACTCCAAGATCTAGATCCAATGGGTTCCCCTCACTTAGAGGAGGAATTGGTTGGTGGGGATTGTAGATCTAGATCTCCTCTTTCAAAGCCCTAAAAACATGCAAGAATCATAGGAGGGAAGGGAGAGGAAGCAAGCTCAAGAGGTTCAACAATGGAGGTCAATTTTGTGGTCAAGAACCCCTTAAAACGTTGGGGGAAGAACCCCCTTTTATAGTGGAAAGAAAATATGGCCGTTGGAAGAAATCTGTGCGAACTCAGTTGAAAGTTCGGTTGGACCGGCTCCAGAATCGGACGGTCCGGTTCCTGGACCGGAAAACCAAACTTAAAACCAGAATTAGGGTCAGTACACAGTCTCGGATAGACTCGGTATAGTAAAACCGAAAATCCCGGTTTCAGATCCGGTTTTCCGGTCCTGGCACCGGACCACCTGGTCTGGGAGCCGGTTGAACCGAATCCACAACCGGGATGAAACTGGCTTCACGAAAAACGCAATAACTTTTGCATCCGGACTCCGATTTCGATGATCTTGGGCTTGTTTTGACGAGGACAACAAGCTCTACAAGATTGTGCAGAGAAACATCATAGCCCAACAAAGGAGGATAAAATCAAATGAAGAAATTTAAGAAGCCTCCCTAAATAAGAACCGATAAAACCTTCAAACTCGAAAACGCCATAGAAGATGCATACGAATTCCGTTTTCGATGAACTTGGGCTTGTTGAAGATCTAGAAACAAGCTCAAGAACCTCACATGGAGAAACACCAAGAAGCAACAAAATAGGAAGATGCAAAGTATGCAAAGGATTGAGCTTCCTATGACGATGTGATCAAGTTACACAACCAAAAGCCCCTCTTGATAGTGCGGCTATATATCCTATAACCCGGTCTCCCAACAACCACCTTGAGACCGGTAAAAGGAAAACCTAGCAAGGACATACCTTTGCCTTGTGCATACCGCTTGATCTTGATGACAACGCTTCAAGCTCCACCCAAGCCGGAATGCAACACTTGATCATTGTTGCTTAGTGAAGGCTCCTAATTTGCTCCCCCATACACCACTATGGGATAACTTCATTAATACATGTCTTCACATGTATATTATCACCAATATGGACGGCAAGCTTCAAGCAAATGATCTTCTCGAGATGCTTATCTTGAACTTGCCTTTCTCATCCTTGATGACGATCACCACTTGATAACATCCTTTCATGGGCTATATAAGATCTTCACTTTTGAAGCATGCCCATGGAAAGATACCTATCCCATATAGAAAACGCAAAGGCACACATATAATGGGTTAGTTCATGATGCATAATTTACAAGGCTTACCATACCACAAGATCCATGTGGTACATTCTTTATGCTTCATGTGTTGACCAACTTGAAATCACTCTTCACTCTTTGTATTGGTCAACCAAGTATCTTCTCGTGCTCCATCTTAATATCTTGAGGTACATAAGGAACTCTTCATCTGATTACATGCTCTAAATCTTATTCAACCATAGCTCAACTAATGAGGCTATCATGACACCGACTTAGAGCCATATCTTGAATTCTTCTATTGAGATCACACTCTCAATATCTTGATCATATCATATTCTTCTCTTCAACTCGATGATTTTGATGCCAATACTCAAGGTATATCTTTATCTTCATGGCATCCATACTTGAATCCAACACATGGACTATAAGCATGACCTATGGAATATTCCTTCATATAAAACTCAGTGAAAACATTAGTCCATAGGGATTGTCATTAATCACCAAAACCACACATAGGGGCAATTACCCTTTCAAATCTCAATATCCATCGGATCCCCGCAGACACAACATGCATGATTACAAATAGATTAGATCTTGATCATGAACGGAGCTCACAAGATCTATACATGAAAGCACAAGGAGGAGATACAACCATCTAGCTACTACATGGACCCGTAGTCCAAGGTGGAACTACTCACGCTTCATACCAGAGGCTGGCATGATGAAGAAGAAGAAGGCCTCCGGGATGGTCTCCCCTTTGGTAGGGTGCTAGGAAGAGCTTCAGATCCCCCCGATCTAGGGATGATGGTGGCGCTGACTAAAGAAGATTTCGTGGAGTTTTGATCGGGTGCCTAGGGTTTCTGCATCGAGGGGAGTTTATAGGCGAACATGCAAGGCAGGGGGCCACCAGGGCGGCTACACCCCCCAGGCGTGGGGTGGGCCCACCCGCGCGGCCAGGGGGTGTGGCCCCCTGGTGAGCCTCCTCCATCTTGTATTCTGGCTTCATGTTGCCCACGGTAAAATATTGACTTTGGCTTTTGTCCCGTCTAATTCCGAGAATATTGATTTTCTACCTTTCTGAAACCAAAAACAGAAGAAAACAGGCAACTGGCATTGTGTCAACTTCTTAATAGGTTAGTTCCAGGAAACATATGAAAACACCTCAAAGTGTAGACAAAGCAAAGAAAAGTATGCAAGCATGGAACATCAAAAATTATAGATACGTTTCTGACGTATCACATATGCATGGGGTGGAGAAGGGCCTTAATGAGTTATGTAGGATGCTAAAAACAGTAGAAAGTGACATGAAGAAGTGTGTAGGGAATAGCCATGTGATAGCTGTGTAGAACAAGCCTAGCTTTAAGAAAAAGGGTACTTCTTGGTCGAAGAAGAAGGGCAAGGCTAAGGATACGATCCCCAAGCCTGCACCCAAGCAAAAGGCTGGACCTGCAGATGACACCGAGTGCTTCTTTTGTCATGAACATGGCCACTGGAAGAGAAACTGCAGCAAGTACCAGGCTTCTTTGAAGAAGAGTGGAAGTAAGAGTACTTCCACTCAGGTACGCTTGTTGTAAATGTTGTGGACATTCTTCTCGCTGATTCTTATGTTACCTCTTGGGTATTTGATATCGGATCGGTTGATCATATTTGCAATTAGATGCAGGGGCTAATAAGTACTAGAGAAGTGTAGAAATACGAAGTGGATTTTCGCGTCGGAAATAAAGAAAGGGTTGCTGCATTGTTCTTCGGCGTCATGCAACTTCACCTTCCGTCGGGATTTATTATGGAGTTGAATAATTGTTATTACATTCTTAGTATGGGTCGAAACATTTTATCACCTTCATGTTTCATGATGGATGGTTATTCATTTGCGAGTGCAAACAATGGTTGTGTAATCTCTAAGAATGCTATGTTTATGGCTGATGATCCCATTGTGAATGGGTTATTTATTTTAAATCTTGATGATGCATTTGCTTACAACATTAGTGATAAAAGGCTTTGACCTAATGATTTGAGTCCTACCTATTTATGTCATTGTCGTTTGGGCCATATAAGTGAAAAGCATATAAAGAAGCTCCATGGTGATGGTCTTCTAACTTCGTTTGATTTTGAATCATACGAGACATGTCAGGCTTGTTTACTTGGAAAGATGACCAAGTCGCCTTTCTCGGGTTTACCCGAGAGAGCGATAGACTTGTTGGAACTCATACATACTGATGTATGTGGACCAATTAGCACGACAGCCAGAGGAGGATATCACTACTTCATTACTTTTATTGATGATTTCAGTAGACATGATTATGTATACTTGATGAAGCATAAGTCTAAAACTTTTGAAAAGTTCAAGGAGTTTCAGAGAGAGGTAGAGAATCAACGTGGCAAGCAAATAAAGGCCTTGCGATCTGATCGTAGAGGTGAATATTTGAGCACGAATTTAGCGATCATCTTAAGAGTTGTGGAATTGTTCCACAGCTCACGCCGCCCGAAACGCCTCAAAGAAACAGGGTCTCCGAACGGCGCAATCGAACTTTGTTGGACATGGTTCGATTGATGATGAGCCAGTCGGATTTACCATTGTCATTTTGGGTTTACGCTCTAGAAACGACAGCTTTCACACTTAACAGGGTACCATCTAAACCGTAGTTAAGACACCATATGAGATGTGGACTGGAAAGAATCCCAGTTTGTCTTTTTTAAAGATTTGGGGTTGTGATGCATTTGTCAAGCGACTTCAGTCGGACAAGCTAACACCCAAATCGGATAAGTGCATTTTCATGGGATATCTGAAGGAAACCTTAGGGTATTACTTCTACAACCGAGAGGAGGGAAAAGTGTTTGTCGCTCATAGCGGTGTTTTCCTAGAGAAAGAGTTTCTCACAAAAGGAACAAGTGGAAGGTCGATGCGACTTGAAGAAGTTCAAGATGAGCCAGTCGGGGATGCTTCTACGAGTGATGCTATAGTAGCAGAACAAGTTGAGGAACCTGTGGCAATAGAAGCACCATAACCACGAAGGTCGGTGAGGCTCCGCGAAATGCGGGAATTATTATTGTTAGACAATGATGAGCCTGTGACCTATGCAGAAGCGATGGTGGACCCAGACTCTAAGAAATGGCTGATCACCATGATATCCGAGATAGAGTCCATGGGAGACAATCAAGTTTGGAACTTGGTTGACCTGCCTTATGGTTTTAAAGCCATCGAGTGCAAATGGATCTATAAGAAGAAGATTGATATGGATGGAAATGTTCACATCCATAAAGCTCGACTTGTTGCAAAAGGTTTTCGACAAGTTCAAGGAGTTGACTACGATGATACTTTCTCGCCCGTAGCGATGCTTAAATCTATACGGATAATTCTAGTCATTGCTGCACATTTCGACTATGAAATATGGCAGATGGATGTCAAGACGGCTTTCTTAAATGGAATCCTAAATGAGGACGTGTATATGGTATAGCCCGAAGGTTTTGTCGATCCAAACAATGATGGAAAGGTATGCAAACTTCTAAAGTCTATTTATGGGCCAAAGCAAGCATCTCGGAGTTGGAACATTCGATTTGATGAAGTTGTAAAGGAGTTTGGCTTCATCAAAAACGAAAAAGAACCTTATGTTTACAAGAAGTAAAGTGGGAGAGCACTTGTATTTCTAATATTATATGTAGATGACATATTGCTGATTGGAAATGACATTCCTATGCTCGAGTCTGTTAAGACCTCATTGAAAAATAGTTTTTCGATGAAGGACTTAGGAGAAGCGGCATATATTCTGGGCATCAAGATCTATAGAGATAGATCAAGAAGGCTGATTGGATTAAGCCAGAGTACATACATTTACAAAGTGTTGAAACAGTTCAGCATGGAAGAGGCTAAGATGGGGTTCTTGCCCATGTCTCACGGCATTAAACTCAGCAAGACTCAGTGTCCATCGACTACTGATGAGCGTGAGTGCATGAGCAGGGTTCCATATGCTTCGGCTATTGGATCCATCATGTATGCAATGATATATATACTCGTCCATATGTTTCCTATGCTCTAAGTGTTATGAGCAGATACCAGGCTGATCCAGGTGAAGGTCACTGGACAATGGTAAAGAACATCCTTAAGTACTTGAAACGGACTAAATATGTGTTCCTAGTTTATGGAGGTGAGGATGAACTCAGTGTAAAGGGTTATACAGATGCGAGTTAACTTAACGACTTAGATGACTCCAAATCGCAATCAGGTTATGTGTTTGTCATGAATGGTGGTGCTGTGAGCTGGAAAAGTTCCAAGCAAGATACGGTGACCTCCTCTTCAACAGAAGCTGAATATATTGCTGCCTCGGAGGCTGTAAAGGAAGCTATTTGGATTAGGAATTTCTTGATCGCTCTTAGTGTGGTTCAGGGCGCGTCCAATCCCTTGGACATTTATTGTAACAACAATGGTGCTATTGCACAAGCCAAGGAACCTATACAGCACTAGAAAAACAAACATATTCGCATGCATTACCATCAGATTCGTGAGTTTGTTGAGGATGGTAGTGTCATGATATGCTAAATACATACAGACTCAAATGTTGCTGATCCTTTGACTAAGCCTCTCCCGCAGCCCGCGCATGAAGCGCACACAAGAGCAATTGGTATTAGATACATTTTAGATTGACTCTAGTGCAAGTGGGAGACTAAAGGAAATATGCCCTATGTAACACCCTCAGAATCGGACCTATGCAAGTTTGAGCAAAATTCGCCAAACCCGCATAGAAACGATTCAAAGGTGCCCACCAGGCACTTTCGTGCGGGTGGAAAACGAAGTAATAACATTACACAACAGTCCTCGATGGGACCCACAGAATAGATATATATATAACAGTGACTCAAAGAGTCAAGAATACAGATATAATATACAAAGATCCAAATCACCTTGAAAACGAGATAGCGTCCAGCTACGGACAAGATGCAACTGGGGCTAAGAGCCCTGAAGAATAACCAATGGCATCCATAACCCTGCCCAGGCCAAGCCGGAAGGGTAACCCTGCTAACGGCGTCGAACTCAAAACCTGCTTAACAAAAGGGGTGCCGACAAAGGGCAAAGCAGAAAACAAAGAAGGAGCGTCAGTACTGAGGCCAGTACACGGCGAGGCTAGAATTCGGCGGTCCTCGCCTACATAGGTGTGGTGGACTGAAGCGGCAGCGGCAGCATGCACTAAACAACCTATAGAGACTCGATACAACTGGCGGTTATCAGAGAGGGGTGAGAATGACCTATCCGGATCCAACCTAAAGCTAACACCAAACAAACCCATCCTGGTGTTTCCCCCTCGAGACCAAACGAGGAAGTCAACCGAGGAACTCACACCGTTGGCAGTTTTATTTATTCAGTTATCGTTGCAGCACTTACTAGTCAGGTTTAAATAATCATCCTGATAAAATAAGCAGTGGGTCATTTTAGTTATCCATTCCGTTATGGTTGCAACACTTACTAATCAGGTACAGGTAGCATGAGATAAACCCAAAACCCAGCAGTTGTTGGTACTTTTATTCAGCCATTTTGTTGTAGTTGCAATACTTACTAGTCAGATACAATTGTCGCAAGCGACAATCCAACAAGCAATTGTGGGCAGTATTAATTAGCCATTCCGTTGTAGTTGAGCTGATTACTAGTCATTATAAGTCAAATTTATAGCAATAAACTTTAGTTATGCTTGTCTATGATCGAGATACTGTGCTCCAAGTCGTCCATATCCGCGGACACGGCTTTCAGAAAGTTTTACCCGGCCGGGGTGCACCAATAGCAACACACACTCGATCAACCTCGGAAAAACCAAATCAAAACCCAACGAGGCTTTCACGACTGAACAATCACAGGATTCAGAAATATTTCAGGGGGCCACCCCTTTGAGTAGAACCCGCAACGAAGTAAGCTAGATTCGAGACGGCCTCAAGGTTAGCGCCAATGGCTGTAAGCGACTGGGAACCCGAAAACTCGGGGTGTCGATACCGCGTAATCACTCCGCCTTCCTAAACAGTACAGTGTGCTATCTGTCGCACAATCGTAAATAAAGCAGTAAAACATGGCATAAGTACAGGATCGTAAATAAAACCTCAAACTAGTTTGTGGCCCCAAGAAATAAGACTGAATCAAGCTCTGGCTCAGGGGGGTCCCATATACCTCCCGGATGTGGATAGCGCGATAAAACAAGGAACAGGTATCAAGTACTCGGGGTCTTACGGGACACAAGTGGGCGTTCGGAAACCAAATATTTCTATCACCCACCGATGCCTCTGCTTATTTCAATTTTAGTTGTTAAACAGGAATTTAAAGTGAACAGTAAGTAAAACTAAGATCGTCTCCAACATCAACATGCGGCAATACATCAACAACTGTGGCACTGAACGACACGCAACAACACTTGAGCAAGCGACTACGACGCGCAAGTCCAACTATCTACCAAACAACCGGTAATAGGATGTGTCCAAGGCAATATGAGGCTGCAGGGAATATACAGGGAACGAAACTAGAGCATCGCAACACAGATAGCAATAGATCAACAGGAGGGAATAAATACTATAAAAGTAAGATAGGTAGAAAGGGGGAGATGCTCGCCTAAAAACATTTGTCGAAGGTTCGACCGAAGATCGGGGTGAAGCTCACATCAACTCAACGGACTTATCCGCGAAGAAGCAAAACACTAGAAGAAACACCGGATGCGATATTCAATACAACGGCAGAAGATCGGCATGATGCATGCATGATGTATGGCATGGCAAGGTGCGATGCAATTAGGTCAAGATTAAGCGGAACCGGGGTCCCGACAATTATTATATGGTTCAAGTTATTTAGAACCCCCGCAATTTAAATGTTGTATAGCAAGACAATAGATGGCAACGGTTCGCTACACATGTTTAAATGAGGCCGATATGAGACTAGATTTGCCCGCATGTGGGCCCCATACTTAATTATTAGGTGAATCGGCATAAGGCCCCCAAACCACATGATATGCATGCGAGATGACAATTAAATATGCAACAAGTTGTTATGTTATAAAATAGGGTTCGAGGAAAAGGGTCACACATTAGGGGCCTCGACGATCTTGGGTTCCGGGGTTTCGGGGTCGGTCTCAGGGTCCAGGGGTCGACGGGTTCGACGAGGTTCGACGGAAGCGTTCTCGGACTCCGGGGTCGTTCTCGGATATCGGGGGGGTAGATCTTGTCGCTTGGTATTCGTGAAGCAGACCTTGTATTCCGGTGCCGGGGGCGCATCGGGTCCGTCATGGTCGGTGTTGATCTTGCCGGGTCTATGGTCCGGGTCGGACTTGTCGTCCGGGATGCAGCACTTGGTGTCCGGGACGGAGTACTTGGTTCGGCGTCGGGTTCGGCCTTCGCCTTCGGGAACGGTCTTCAGGGTCTCGACAAACTTGGTGTTTCCGGCATCTCCGAGTCGAGGATCTGGGCATCCGGGTTCTCGGTCTGATGGGGACCTTGGGTACCATCTTGATCCTCAGCGGCGAACCTGGGGCTCGTCACCGGGGTCTTCCGGGGGTTCCGTGAGGTAGACCTTGTAGTACCGTTGTTGGTTGCGATATTGACGGGGCGCGATGTCCTTGGCTCTGCATCGGTACGAGTCCGGAAGATCTTGGCGATGTTGGAACGGTCCCTGGGTACGCAGTTCTCCTCTCGGGGACTTGGGGTTCGCGGGGCCGGACTTGCCGGCTGCGGGCTCACGCAGGGCCTGACGCGAAGGAGGCGGCGCCAGCGACGACGCCCTGGCGGGGCTCGGGCGCAGGTGGGGAGGTCGCCGGAGCTCGCGGGGACGGTGGTCGCTGGGGAAGGCGGGGCCGGTGTAGGCGGACGAGGCGGGACCGGTAGGGCCTGGCCGGAGCGGGGCTCGGGCGCAGCGCCGGAGGTTGCTGTCCGCGGCGAGCGGGGCCGGCGGGTGCTCGTGGCGAGGTGGGGCGGTGAAGGAGCGCAGGCGGCGGGCGGTCGGAAGGAGCGGCGGCGGTGGTGAGGGGCGGGACTGGGGGACGCCGCGCGGCCGAGCGCGCCTAGGGAGAGGCGGAGGGCGACGCCGGCGCCGGGGGAGAGAAGGGGGGAGGTGGCCGGCGGCGGGGAACCGTCGGGCGGAGCCAGAGACGGGGGGGGGGGGGGGGCGGTCGCGGTGAGGACGGAGGGAGGATGAGGAGAGAGGAGGCACGGGCCGAGCGGGGGGTTGGGCAGGTGGGTCCGGGGTGGAGGTGGGCCAGGCGCGGGGCTGGGTTGAGGGAGCTGTGAGCGGGGACGGGGCAGGGTCCACGCGGTGGGACCCGCGCGTCAGGGAGAGAAGAGGGGAGAGGGTAGCACAGCTAGGGGTGGACCGGGGTGGGGACTGGCAGGGGGTTGGTGGCCGGCTGGGGTGGGCCTGGCGCCAGGGGTGGGGGTGTGAGTCTGGTGAGAGAGAGAGAGGAAGGGTTTAGGTGATGTGGCAGTTTATGGTTGGTGGGGGGAGGAGGAGAGGGTGAGGTGGCGGCATGCTAGTGGAGGGGGTGAGGTGGCCAGGTAGGAGTGGGTAGAATATTAGGTAGATGTAGGATTTAGATGGGGCGGCAGGTTGGACCGTTTGTAAAACCTGGGGGTGGTCGTTCGGGTCGAAACGGCCCGTTCGACTGCCCCCGCTAAAATAACTTAAAATTTTATTTAATTTAATCGGACCGTTTGTAATCCGATAGCGACAAAACAAAAATAATCCGGAGACCCGGGGTTTGCATTAGACCAAAGGTGGGGCGTTTAGAAAACAAAACGGCTTTGCGAAAATAGTTTTATGCAAACAATGCATGATGATGACGATGCAATGCACAAATTCAACGCGATTTTCTAGTAGTGGTTTTGCGGGATGCCACAATTCGACACCACTAACAATGGATCTCGCCCTCGAGATCCTCTTCATGGTACCGGAAGGAGGGTCGGCATCTGGTCCTTCGCGCTTCGTGTAGATCCTCGCGACACCACTAACAAGAGGTCGTTGTCCCTGTTCGTCAAGAGAACACTCCGGATAAACAACGGGCGAAGGTAGAGGTATCAACAAATAAAGCCACCTCTATCTTCGATGGAAAGAGGGAACCGATGCATTCTCTTGCACTTCACTGTACAAAAGCGAATAGAAGGGGTAGTCGGCATGGGGGCCAATCCATCACGCACCCAAACTATTACTCTGCACATTCGGTAGAAAAGAGTACAACCATTCTCGGAATCAGACTGAAGATCTCGACACGCGAGGTTCGGATCAAAGGAGCGATGCGGAATCTGCATCGGATCTGGCGTAGAGGATATCGTCGCGTCGGAAAACACCGGGAAGCTCAAACAAGGAACAAAAGAATGATACCACAGCAGACGGATTCATCAGGCAGCTTGAACACCGGACGGTAGAACACCGTTATCAAAGAGGAAGCGAAACCCTGAAGGTACGACGGAACCCAACCACGAGAATTCCTGGACTCGAAGAAAGGGACGAGAGCGGATTCAAAACACGTAGAGGTAAGAGGAGAACAACAGAGGGTAAGGAGTAAAATCAGACCTAATCAGAACTATCCAACCGAGTTTCAAAAATAGTTTTGACACTCTACTGCGGCCGTTAGCTAGGTTATCCTACAGGCTGGACTTGTGGGGTATCGCAACTGCTGAGCTCTGATACCACTCTGTAACACCCTCAGAATCGGACCTATGCAAGTTTGAGCAAAATTCGCCAAACCCGCATAGAAACGATTCAAAGGTGCCCACCAGGCACTTTCGTGCGGGTGGAAAACGAAGTAATAACATTACACAACAGTCCTCGATGGGACCCACAGAATAGATATATATATAACAGCGACTCAAAGAGTCAAGAATACAGATATAATATACAAAGATCCAAATCACCTTGAAAACGAGATAGCGTCCAGCTACGGACAAGATGCAACTGGGGCTAAGAGCCCTGAAGAATAACCAATGGCGTCCATAACCCTGCCCAGGCCAAGCCGGAAGGGTAACCCTGCTAACGGCGTCGAACTCAAAACCTGCTTAACAAAAGGGGTGCCGACAAAGGGCAAAGCAGAAAACAAAGAAGGAGCGTCAGTACTGAGGCCAGTACACGGCGAGGCTAGAATTCGGCGGTCCTCGCCTACATAGGTGTGGTGGACTGAAGCGGCAGCGGCAGCATGCACTAAACAACCTATAGAGACTCGATACAACTGGCGGTTATCAGAGAGGGGTGAGAATGACCTATCCGGATCCAACCTAAAGCTAACACCAAACAAACCCATCCTGGTGTTTCCCCCTCGAGACCAAACGAGGAAGTCAACCGAGGAACTCACACCGTTGGCAGTTTTATTTATTCAGTTATCGTTGCAGCACTTACTAGTCAGGTTTAAATAATCATCCTGATAAAATAAGCAGTGGGTCATTTTAGTTATCCATTCCGTTATGGTTGCAACACTTACTAATCAGGTACAGGTAGCATGAGATAAACCCAAAACCCAGCAGTTGTTGGTACTTTTATTCAGCCATTTTGTTGTAGTTGCAATACTTACTAGTCAGATACAATTGTCGCAAGCGACAATCCAACAAGAAATTGTGGGCAGTATTAATTAGCCATTCCGTTGTAGTTGAGCTGATTACTAGTCATTATAAGTCAAATTTATAGCAATAAACTTTAGTTATGCTTGTCTATGATCGAGATACTGTGCTCCAAGTCGTCCATATCCGCGGACACGGCTTTCAGAAAGTTTTACCCGGCCGGGGTGCACCAATAGCAACACACACTCGATCAACCTCGGAAAAACCAAATCAAAACCCAACGAGGCTTTCACGACTGAACAATCACAGGATTCAGAAATATTTCAGGGGGGCACCCCTTTGAGTAGAACCCGCAACGAAGTAAGCTAGCTTCGAGACGGCGTCAAGGTTAGCGCCAATGGCTGTAAGCGACTGGGAACCCGAAAACTCGGGGTGTCGATACCGCGTAATCACTCCGCCTTCCTAAACAGTACAGTGTGCTATCTGTCGCACAATCGTAAATAAAGCAGTATAACATGGCATAAGTACAGGATCGTAAATAAAACCTCAAACTAGTTTGTGGCCCCAAGAAATAAGACTGAATCAAGCTCTGGCTCAGGGGGGTCCCATATACCTCCCGGATGTGGATAGCGCGATAAAACAAGGAACAGGTATCAAGTACTCGGGGTCTTACGGGACACAAGTGGGCGTTCGGAAACCAAATATTTCTATCACCCACCGATGCCTCTGCTTATTTCAATTTTAGTTGTTAAACAGGAATTTAAAGTGAACAGTAAGTAAAACTAAGATCGTCTCCAACATCAACATGCGGCAATACATCAACAACTGTGGCACTGAACGACACGCAACAACACTTGAGCAAGCGACTACGACGCGCAAGTCCAACTATCTACCAAACAACCGGTAATAGGATGTGTCCAAGGCAATATGAGGCTGCAGGGAATATACAGGGAACGAAACTAGAGCATCGCAACACAGATAGCAATAGATCAACAGGAGGGAATAAATACTATAAAAGTAAGATAGGTAGAAAGGGGGAGATGCTCGCCTGAAAACATTTGTCGAAGGTTCGACCGAAGATCGGGGCGAAGCTCACATCAACTCAACGGCCTTATCCGCGAAGAAGCAAAACACTAGAAGAAACACCGGATGCGATATTCAATACAACGGCAGAAGATCGGCATGATGCATGCATGATGTATGGCATGGCAAGGTGCGATGCAATTAGGTCAAGATTAAGCGGAACCGGGGTCCCGACAATTATTATATGGTTCAAGTTATTTAGAACCCCCGCAATTTAAATGTTGTATAGCAAGACAATAGATGGCAACGATTCGCTACACATGTTTAAATGAGGCCGATATGAGACTAGATTTGTGTAAGAGGTCCCTACCCAATATGGTAGATCCCTCCTGTGTTTTACAATGCTAGTCCCTGGATCAATAGCTAGCATCCACAGTTAAGATGTAATATCAAGATACATGGGTCATATTATAACATTATAACCAGGAATAACATAGTTTTATTACATCATACATAGCTCATTTGGCTATTACATTACATTGCAGCGGAATAACTATAGTCATGGGTCCTTCATCTTCATAGTGCCACAGGCAGATGTTGGTTGTAGGCTTTGTAGTCCTAGTCAATCAAACAATCTTCACTTAAAACAATCAAACCTGCAACATTACAAGTTACAGCCACAAGGGTCAATACATTTGAATTGTATTGGCAAGTTTCACTTTATGTATAATATGAGTGGATCCTATCCATACATGCATATTTGGCTAAGTAGGGTTTAGGGCTTGTTTGCATAAAGCAACATTTATCCTATCTTTTACAAATTGGTTTGTCAAATCTCTTTTCAAATCACTTTTCCAAGTTCCTTGAACACCTTGGTAGAAACTCAAGTGTTCAAGTCCTTGTCAAAATCTCTTGAGCACCTTGGTAACCCCAAGTGCATCAAGTTTTATCAAAAATCATGAGTTCCTTGGTAGCCCCAAGTACATCATGCTCTTGTGCACCTTGGTAACCCCAAGTGCAACAAGTCTTAACAAAATCTCTTTGAATTCCTTGGTACCCCCAAGTGCATCAAGTTTTTATATTAGAAGTTGGAATGTCGAGATCTCCCATAGTTCAAACTTTAGTTGCTCAGTATTGTCCATAACCGGGGACACGGCTAAGTACTTAGATTTTTATTAACTTCTGCAGAAGGAGTACACTTTACCCACATGACACAATCCCATCTTGTTGCCACCAGTGGCCTACTGGATTAGTGCTCACCAAGATGGAGTACTGGCAGACTGAGAATGTGACGAAGTCTTTCCAAGAGGTCCTCCCATACATCATTGCTAGCTTGTCTTCAGTCCCCATGAAGCCTTCCAGATCCCCATGTCCGGTAACTAAAGACAATGTATGGGTCTTCCTAATGTAGTTGACTAAGCCAGAGCCATAATAGCATGTGGTTGTACACGAAAGCCACAAATGGAGAAACATGTTCAATCTCTAAGTTTCCTAGGTGGTTTTCATTTGGAGCACAACACAAAGTGATTGCCATAGACATGGTTCCCTTTTGTTGCCACCTTCTCCAAAACATAAAGTGTCCACCACCTAGGTGGTTCATTGAGTCCTTGTTTTATTATATAAAACACAAGTCTTTTCTCAACCTTTGTAAAATCTCAACATGTATCTCTTTTCAAAATATAGCATGGCTAAGCATGTACAACTTCAATATTTTTGCTAAGGAGTGTATAGGGAATCCTATTAGGATTAGCATAGCATAAGTATAAAACATTTTCATGCATGTTTGCAAAATCCACTAAGTAATATAAAATAGTAGGTATTTTGTATGATAGTGTAACTTGCCTTTTTTGTTAGGGAATGATAGTCACTCCTTGATCTTGCTAGTCTCACACTTTGCAAATTTTACTACAATCAAACAAGCATAGTATCAAGTAGCATTCCAACATTCAAACAATAATTCAAAAACACAAAGCAATGGTTCCTAAGTTTTGTAAAAAGAGGGTTCTATTGCAAGGTTGGTCTCTACTAGGTTTATAAACTTTGTAAGGTCCACATTGGTCATTCACAAAAATGGCAAAGTCATTAGTTAGAGGGTTTTGCCCAAAGTCTATTTTAAAATCCATTCAACATTTCATGTGGTGAAAATCATTTTTTTTAAAGTAAAACTTTAGGTTTTTCACCAAGTGAGTTGCTCTTGGCAAGGCTTGGTGTTTTGGGTCAGTAGGTTTGGGTTCATAACATTTTCCCAAAGTTTTCCTTGCACAAACTTTTCCATAATAAAATTTAATGAGTTTATTTGGCTAGAAAATGACTAAGTTAACTAATTCAACTTAAATTTCACAAAAATCATTTTTAACACTATGGGTTGGTTCCTAGGGTCAGTAGGGTCACAATAAACCAATTGGCAAAGGTTTGATCTCAAAATTCATTTTTAAATGATTTTTCCAATGTTAGCAAGCACACAAAAGAATCTGCAAATTCAAACAAGCTAACAAATACTATTTGACAAACTAAGGGTAGGGTTGGCTAGGGCTTGCTCTCCTGAATTCATTGGTATAAAATTTGCAAAATTTGGACGTGTGGATCAAAAGATATAAGGGTTTGAAGTTTGCAAAAGTTTCTGATTTCAAAACTGTTTTAAACCAAATCCTGGCCACGTGTCTGTATCTTATTGGCTCATAACGGTTCGGTAGGATCGCGCGATGTGGACCGCAGGATTTAAGTGGGAGTGTGCGGTGCGGATCAAACGTAACGGTTCAGTTTAAGTGATCTATCGTGTGCATAGGATCGGGATCTAACGGCTCACATTGTATCGGCCAGGAACTGGCGGCGCGATAACGACGGCGAGCGGCGGAGCGGCCAGTTGGTGGCGGCGCTAACGAAACTGGAAACGAGGAAAGAGGAGAGGGGTCTCACTGTGTTCGTCGTGGCACGGGGATGCTCAACTTGCCACTGGCTGATGAAGGGGCGCACGGTTTCCTGGGGAATTGCTCGCCGGAGCTTCTACTGGCGCCAGGAGCTTCTACTCGTCGACGGGGACGGGGTTTGTAGACCACGCGCGAGTGTTTGGCGAGTATCTGAAGAGGCAGAGGACACAGACAAATCACGGGGCATGCCTCACAGATCGAGGAGCGAACGGAGTCAAGTGCCAGAGCTCACCGGAGTTGCGGGGTCATCGGTGGTCGTCGTGGACGAGGATAGGGAGCACCCTAAGACAAACGGAGGGTACGGTTAGGTTCGTAAGCGAGAGGCGAGTATGTGTGCTTCATCGAGACGGAAAGGGGCGGTCAGATGTTACCTGGAAGACTTGCCGGAGTAAGGCAGACGCGGCGGCGCGGCCAGATGTTGTCGTTGGCGAGGCTCAGAGGTTCCCGCGGTCAAGTGGATGGTACGGGGAGGTAGGTCTGGGAGTGGGAAAGCTGCCAGGGTGATCAAGGAGGCTCGGGGTAGTGTCGTGTCGTCGGAATCGTTACCGGAACATCGTCGGAGATAGGGACAGTCGAGGAGAAATTGGGGGCGGTCTAAGGCGTGCCAGCTCGGGGTGTCAGAGGGAACTTATAGAGGAGGCTTGGGCGTTTCTATCCGCGTGATCAAAACGAGGTAAAGGCTCGGCATTAGAGTGTATTGAATCCGTGAAATCAAAGCAGCAACGGCAGCGAGGGAGAAGGCGTGGTCGTCGCGCGAGGAAGAAGGAGAACAGTGGAGGTGGTCTACCTGTCAGTGGAAAAAGAAAGGAGGGAGGGGTCCACTTGCCAGTCTCCTTGCGGGTTGATTCGTTGGTTCGAATCGTTTTCTGCGGGGAAGGAGAGTTGGGCTGGCTTGCTGGGCCTTGTTGGGCTGCCTGGGTTGGGTTGCCCTCTTGTTATTTTTTTCCTGTTTCTGATTTCTTTTCTTTTTCTGTTTCCATTTCCTGATTTGATACTTCAATCAAACAAATCACACTCAAATCCAATCAAACATTCAACAAACTTTGAACTTGTATTTTGGTTCTGTTTAGTAACATAATCCAAATTCAAAATAATATTTTTTATTTATTTTAGAATCTATTTATTATTTGAATAAAATGGATCTAGTTATTTAATAAAATATGGTTTGATCTAATTATTAACATTTCTATTTGTAATCCAATTACTTTGAAAATCACACCAGTAGGTTTTATTTGAAAATAAGGATATTTGGAAAACCTATTTTAAACAATTTAATAAGTTTTGATGTTTTAATTAAAATGATAAAACCTTTTATTTGAATAAATTTTGGATATTAATTCCTTATTATTTTATTTCATATAATATTAAAACTTATGTTTTAATTTCCAAGGCTTGGTCAAAGTTTACTTTGGCTTTATTAGATAATCCTTATTTGTAAAACTTCTATTTCATTTGAAAACAAATCTTTTCATTTAAGAGTTTCAAACTAGTATTTTAATTATTCTTATTTTCCTTTAATAAAAGTTTATCATCTTAAATGCCTTTAGGTTTTATTTAATTCAAATGGGTTTGAAACTCCAATTGAATTCAAAAGTTTCTTCTAGCTCTGAAATTTAAACAAAGTTTTATTTTATTCATTTATTTTCACATTACAAGATTTGGAAAATCTTGGGATGTGACAATTTGCCCGCATGTGGGCCCCATACTTAATTATTAGGTGAATCGGCATAAGGCCCCCAAACCACATGATATGCATGCGAGATGACAATTAAATATGCAACAAGTTGTTATGTTATAAAATAGGGTTCGACGAAAAGGGTCACACATTAGGGGCCTCGACGATCTTGGGTTCCGGGGTTTCGGGGTCGGTCTCAGGGTCCAGGGGTCGACGGGTTCGACGAGGTTCGACGGAAGCGTTCTCGGACTCCGGGGTCGTTCTCGGATATCGGGGGGTAGATCTTGTCGCTTGGTATTCGTGAAGCAGACCTTGTATTCCGGTGCCGGGGGCGCATCGGGTCCGTCATGGTCGGTGTTGATCTTGCCGGGTCTGTGGTCCGGGTCGGACTTGTCGTCCGGGATGCAGCACTTGGTGTCCGGGACGGAGTACTTGGTTCGGCGTCGGGTTCGGCCTTCGCCTTCGGGAACGGTCTTCAGGGTCTCGACAAACTTGGTGTTTCCGGCATCTCCGAGTCGAGGATCTGGGCATCCGGGTTCTCGGTCTGATGGGGACCTTGGGTACCATCTTGATCCTCAGCGGCGAACCTGGGGCTCGTCACCGGGGTCTTCCGGGGGTTCCGTGAGGTAGACCTTGTAGTACCGTTGTTGGTTGCGATATTGACGGGGCGCGATGTCCTTGGCTCTGCATCGGTACGAGTCCGGAAGATCTTGGCGATGTTGGAACGGTCCCTGGGTACGCAGTTCTCCTCTCGGGGACTTGGGGTTCGCGGGGCCGGACTTGCCGGCTGCGGGCTCGCACAGGGCCTGACGCGAAGGAGGCGGCGTCAGCGACGACGCCCTGGCGGGGCTCGGGCGCAGGTGGGGAGGTCGCCGGAGCTCGCGGGGACGGTGGTCACTGGGGAAGGCGGGGCCGGTGCAGGCGGACGAGGCGGGACCGGCAGGGCCTGGCCGGAGCGGGGCTCGGGCGCAGCGCCGGAGGTTGCTGGCCGCGGCGAGCGGGGCCGGCGGGTGCTGGTGGCGAGGTGGGGCGGTGAAGGAGCGCAGGCGGCGGGCGGTCGGAAGGAGCGGCGGCGGTGGTGAGGGGCGGGACTGGGGGACGCCGCGCGGCCGAGCGCGCCTGGGGAGAGGCGGAGGGCGACGCCGGCGCCGGGGGAGAGAAGGGGGAGGTGGCCGGCGGCGGGGAACCGTCGGGCGGAGCCAGAGACGGGGGGGCGTTCGCGGTGAGGACGGAGGGAGGATGAGGAGAGAGGAGGCACGGGCCGAGCGGGGGGTTGGGCAGGTGGGTCCGGGGTGGAGGTGTGGGCCAGGCGCGGGGCTGGGTTGAGGGAGCTGTGAGCGGGGACGGGGCAGGGTCCACGCGGTGGGACCCGCGCGTCAGGGAGAGAAGAGGGGAGAGGGTAGCACAGCTAGGGGTGGACCGGGGTGGGGACTGGCAGGGGGTTGGTGGCCGGCTGGGGTGGGCCTGGCGCCAGGGGTGGGGGTGTGAGTCTGGTGAGAGAGAGAGAGGAAGGGTTTAGGTGATGTGGCAGTTTATGGTTGGTGGGGGGAGGAGGAGAGGGTGAGGTGGCGGCATGCTAGTGGAGGGGGTGAGGTGGCCAGGTAGGAGTGGGTAGAATATTAGGTAGATGTAGGATTTAGATGGGGCGGCAGGTTGGACCGTTTGTAAAACCTGGGGGTGGTCGTTCGGGTCGAAACGGCCCGTTCGACTGCCCCCGCTAAAATAACTTAAAATTTTATTTAATTTAATCGGACCGTTTGTAATCCGATAGCGACAAAACAAAAATAATCCGGAGACCCGGGGTTTGCATTAGACCAAAGGTGGGGCGTTTAGAAAACAAAACGGCTTTGCGAAAATAGTTTTATGCAAACAATGCATGATGATGACGATGCAATGCACAAATTCAACGCGATTTTCTAGTAGTGGTTTTGCGGGATGCCACACCCTAGAGGCAATCATAGAGATGATTATACTTCATATGTATCCATGAGTTATTGTAATGTTCCTTGAATATCCATATCAGGCAACTTGTATTGATTGGCAATTATGTGAATTGTTTATGAAACTCTTTACTTGTATGGTTATTTAATAGTTGTCCCTAGTTGGAGTTCATGTGACGACACACGTGAATATTATACCAGCACATCGATTGGTTGATGACTATGTTTCGCAAGTTATATACATGGAGATATCAAACCAATGATATGGACACATGTTATGAACATGGGGTTGGATTGACCCAACTTGATACTGGCAATTAGACTTGCATCTCTCTCCACACATCGTGTACGTTTTGTCCTTAGACCTGAGATTGTCGCATGTACTTGAGATGTGGATCGACCTACTTTGGGGCTATCAGACGCTGCTCCGTAACTGGGTAGTTATAAAGGTAGCTTCCGGGTTTTTCCTGAAGCATGCTGCAAGGCATGGTCAATCAAGATGGGATTTGCCCCTCTCTACTTGAGAGATATATCTCTGGGCCCATCGAGTGATCGGATCCAGAAATACATGGCCGTGCTACATAAGGTTAAGCGTTAATCTAGTAAAGGGATTCCGAATCACAGTATCGAGAAAGGGATGTCAGCTTGGAGCTAGACCAAATATCGTGAGGCAAAGGGAAAGACATATACTAAACCTTGTGATGGTTTGTCTGATATGATCTTTGTATGCATTTAGAAGTTGGCACGTCTTGCTAGAGGCCGCTACCAACTATTGACAGAATAAGTGTATTTGTGTCATGTCTATATGTATATGAACCTATAGGGTCACACACTTAAGGGGCTGGAAGCCTAATGAGGATTAGATCCGAATTAGACCAGACTTAGGCTACTAATGAGCTATTAATGTAGAAGCCCACCAGGGACGCCTACATAAGAGAGGGTGGGGCGAGTTGACCAGTAAGAGACCATTCCACCCAGCCGCCACTCCGCACGCCTATGTTGCATGCACGGACCTAGCAGTTCGGCGTCTGACGCTTCCACCCCGCACGTGTGGATACCTCAGAGGTGCTGCATCTGTAGCACTTGGATGAGCCGCGCAACGGGAGCTGCTCGTGGGACGAGGACGAGGAGGAGACGTAGAACATCTACACTTCATCGACGCGTTTCATCAAGTTCCGCAACCGCGCGTCTAGTAGTAATCCCGTGATCTATGACAACAATATCCCTGGTTTACGCGGTAGAAAATTTTGGTTTCCGCTAGTGTAGCCTACCCGTATCACTTCACGCGCGAGATCCAAGCTTCTGCGGATGCGGAGAGGTGCGGGGCACTCAGGCATGGTGGGAGCGTGGTGTCTGCGGTCTAAATCTATGAGCGTGTGGTGTCTGCGGCAACATCGGCGCGGGAGAAGGAGTTGGGGAAAGTTGGGGAGGAAGAAGATAGGTCCGGCTAAAACTTCAGCATGCCAATGCTCCCACAAAGATAGAGGTTGTCGCTCGTTTTGCCCTCTCGCCCCACGCATCACCAGTTCCACGACCGATATTTGGCGTGCCCCGTAAAACTTTTTTCGGGCCGGGGACACCGATAAATGGCGGTTATTTTATGGTTTTGGGCTAATTATGAGAACTTATAGAGATGCTCTTAGCAGGAGGGACAGGCCCATGCCTAGCAGATCCTATATCCGCCACCTCCTAAAGGACTCGCGAGAAGAAAAAGGCCGAGTAAGAGTCTTGTGGCAAAAAAGATCAACGTCCTTGTTGAGTCTTTTAAGCGAAAGGTTCATCTTTATTGAAGCAATGATGTTTATTGGTACAATGACTGGATCTGGAGAGAAACCACGCCACAAATGATGGTTGGTTTGTAAAGCTACTAAATATCTAGCAAAATTATGATCTTTTGTGTTAAAGGATCTTCTTTCGTGCACCACCCTGGAGTTGTTAAAATGCCGACGTATCTCTGCAATCTCTTTCCAAATAGATCCAAATGAAGCCAGGCTACCATGTTGATCTCTCGTGAGATAACTAGGAATTGTATATTTGCAATATCGAGATCTTGAGCCAGATCTAGCCCCTCGGAACATGCATTGCAGGGTCATTAATACCATCGATAACCCCTGTCGATGCTCCCATGAAAACACCATTCTCGTATCTGCATATAGCTCCTACTGTACATGCAATAGTCGTATTCGACATAACAGCATTGACACTTACTTTGCACATGCTAGGAGGTGGTGGCAACCAAGTTGGTGTCTGCCGCATCTGACGGCTTTCCGGAGCTCGAACTCTTTGGACATCATTTACAACTCTGAGATTAGCCAGGAAAGATTTGATGAATCAGTAGATGGATAGTGGACTCTGAAAAATCTATTCATGTATGGCTTTGGGTCTTGTCGTCCATATTGCCCAAAGTGTCACAGTTTCCTTCACAAAATCCTCATAAGATAGTGTTTCAATTAAGAAGAAAAGTCATTCCTTTGCATTACCACAATCGTTTGCCAAAAGGTTCTCTATTAGATCCTCATCAATGAGCGCCCAGGTGTTGTTGGCCATATTAAAATCTAATAGTGAGTGCCTCCAAGAGTCATTAGGGTCATGGCATAGACCGCATGAGCTATCATCAGACATTTGACGTCGGTGCAGTACAACCCCTATTGGTAATGACTGATGTAAAAGCTTGAAAGAAAAACTCTAATTTTCGAGGGGACTGTTAGAGTATATCACGGTTTGGACATATTAGGTAGTTTCATATTGTAATCCAATTCTATCTCTAGTAGTCTTCTTGCCCCCCAAGTCTTCTAGTACTATATAAACAGCCCATGGGCTCACGTTGTAATCACCACAAGCAATATCAATAAAGATAATATTCCGCAATTCTACATGGTATCAGAGCGGTTCGTTCCGCCTAGGGTTTAGCCACCACTTCCGCCGCGCCGCCCCCGGGGAGATCCTTCTCCGCCGGGGGCCGCGCAATAGTAGATTAGATCTTACTTCGCCAAATTTTTCTCGCCGGCCGCTTGACCGACGCTTCTTCTTCTTTCGCCGATCATAGATCGGATTGCGTCGTCCACAACCACATGTCGTCATCACGCGCCTCTACTTCAACCTCGGCGTCGACTCATCTCCGGCAAATCATCGTCAACGATCGTGCCAAGGAGGCTCCGCGCGGCGCCCCAAGGGACGCCTTCAGGCGCTACGTCGGCTTCTCCGTCCTCACGTCATCACCACGTCGGCTCGTCTTCGCCTACATCAATCGGGACGCAAGTCCCCGAGTACGCACCTCGCCGTCAACAAAGGGCTGCATCTTCATCACCCGTGGTCATCATCGCCGACAACCATCTACACCAACAACATCATCACATCGTCGCCGCCACCACCAATCATGGTCATCGTCAACGCCAACAAGTTTTTCTACTCGAGCGACGCCGCGCTCATACAAGCGGAAAAATACGGGTCTAATCCCCGAAATCAACTACCGCAACAGTTTAATCGCCATCAACATCTACCTCGTCGTCTTCGTCCACCACGA
Organism: Avena atlantica; assembly: GCA_910589765.1. Taxonomy (NCBI): domain Eukaryota; kingdom Viridiplantae; phylum Streptophyta; class Magnoliopsida; order Poales; family Poaceae; genus Avena; species Avena atlantica. The sequence continues at coordinate 64,850,692 of OU342737.1, forward strand.
TCTCGCCGCCAGAGTCGCAGTCTAATTTTTTATTTTGCACTAAATTTATTTTCTTCTTGCAACTACTTCATCTACTCCGACAAATCGGTGGACAACTTCTATGCACCGACCGTTCAGGGAGAATTTCTCTGCTGCTCCCTCCGGCTCTGGCGCGCATGGATCGTGATGGTCCCTGTCTTCGCACGTCCGATATTGGCAACATCGACGCGTGCCTTCTTCCCCGGCATGCTCCCGAGTTTGGCAAGCTCGGTAAGGCGTGTCGCCTACCTCGACTACTCCAACTCAAACTAGGTCTACTTCAACCACTACGGCAAATTCTCCCGGCTCAACGACGACATCGACCACAATACAACGACATCATCAACTTCATCAACGGCGACTACATCACCAATGGCATCATCGACCACGACTACAACGCCCTCCTTCCGGCTACATCGACATCGACATCCTCTTCCATCTCCGTCTTCAGATTATGCTCCAGTCAGACCGTTCGCGTCACTACCGATCCGACTGCGGGGGAGTGTTAGAGTATATCACGGTTTGGACATATTAGGTAGTTTCATATTGTAATCCAATTCTATCTCTATTAGTCTTCTTGCCCCCCAAGTATTCTAGTACTATATAAACAACCCAAGGGCTCACGTTGTAATCACCACAAGCAATATCAATACAGATAATATTCCGCAATTCTACAGGGACCTTTATCTTCCACAGGGATGTCCAATGCTTCTGATCGTTGTGGCCGCTCGAGCTAGATCTCTCTTCTAACCATGCCTCCCTTCCATTCTTTGTTTTGGTTAGTATTCAGTTGGCAGAATTGACTAAGAAATTTTCATGCTTCTCAAAATGCCAGGCCAGAAGCAAAAACACAGAAGTCATCATGGCCAACTGTTCCCAACGGTATCGATCTGATAATCTCTACGTCCATCGGCAAAAAGGTTAGCATTGAGCTTATAAAAATTCCATAATCTATACGACTGATCGATCAACTATGAAACCCACACCGGCGGTGACTCCCGATCGCAGTAATTGGCCGACGTCGAGTGTCCCGTGGCAACTGATGACTGGGTTCCTGCACCAATAACAGGGTTATTGCAGTACTTGTAGCAGCAAATATTTAAAGATTTGGTCCTGATGGGAGCTCGGCGAACACGACCCCGCAGCCACATTGTCAATGTGGCCATGTTCGCACCCAAATCATGATTTGAAAATAGCCTATTATATAAGTTGCTAGGATAAATGAATTTAAAATGATTTGTAACAACAACTACTAGAACTGGAAGAAAACTAGAACAAAAGTAAAATTGGAAAGAGGTGAATGCAATGAGATGAAAAATTAATGCTAAGATTCCTCAAGTAATGTTGTTTATACCGGTGTTCATGATAAGTGCTTATGAAATAGCTATAAACTGTACTTGTGGCGGTCCCTCATATACTGTTATCTCCAACCGTTGATAAGTGGCAACTAGACAACTCAATTGTCCACACCCTCTTCGGACATGGGTCATCTCGTAAGAGAATAGTGTATTAAAGTATCAAGACCAACCAAGATTAACCAGAGCAAAGGCATTAAGTTCTATGGACAACTAAACTCCTAAGAAAGTAGTGTTCTAGTCACAAGATATCCCGTCTGTCACTTTGGGGTCAACATGAAATTCGCAACACTATGCCTATCTATATCATGAGTGATCTTGGGGAACTCTGGGGGTTGCATCCTAAGATGCTATTGCCTCCGCAAATCACTTATAGCAAATAGCCTATTAGTTCTACCCATGAAAGAGCGGTGACTAATGATAATTTTTGTGACACACCATGAATCCCTAGTAAATTCCTCAACAATGGATTGGACGTCTCCAATCACTAGAATAATATCATGAATAGAACAATGTAAAGAGAAAGTACAAACATATTAATTAACAAGAACACACCACACTTCAATTACTCAAATCATCATAACATTAATAATAGGGGGTTCAAGCCATGTTACAACCCATCACGGAGACCATGATGGTGAAGGATGAAGGAGTAGCAGCGATGGAGATGGTGATGACGATGCGATGATGGTGGCGTCGGCGTGGTGATGGCGGCATCCTCCTTATCCTCCTCTTCTTGCTTGGATGGCTTGATGGAGATCTTGATCTTGGTGGATCTTGAGAGGTTATGGAGGCGGCACGGTGGCAGGGGGCCACCGTGGAGGCGGTAGATGGGATCTAGATCTTGTATATGGTTGGTGGTGGCTTCCTCCTCCCTTCTTTGAGTCCTCCCTCCTTTATATAGGCCTTCGGGGTGCCCTAGGGTTCCCCCAATACCGTCATATGACTTAGGGAAGGTTCTGGAGCCTCTGGGGGCAAAATTCCGTCGTTTGCGACCTTTTTTGTAACTATACGGCCGAAATTTTTGCTCCGGCCGTATAGTTGGTCGTTGAACTTGCAGACTCTTTCATATTTTGGTCGCCATTTCTTCATACGAACTACGTTTTGAGCATTCTTGGTCTTGTTGGATTCGTCTCGTCGAGGGCTACAACCCCATGGTCTTGGATCTTTATTTTGAGAAGTTGGGAAAATTCACTTTTTCCAACACCTCAAATGGCTAAGTTTGGTCCTGCAGCTCCTCCATACTATGCTCTCTTTGTTCCTTTTGCCTTTATTTAATCCATAATCATCATCAACACCTACACACATGTGAAAGACAAGGAAGAAGGACAAAATTCTACCTAAACTACTAAATATGCAAAGCTCATATTGAATTTAATGAAAACAAGTAATCATGCATATCAGGTATAGCAATAGTTAAATGGAGCATGATATGATAGGCAAGTGACATAACTTATATAGCTATAAAGTGTTGTATTATGACAGCCATCAACTTCCCCAAGCTAGACTTGCTCGTCCTCAAGTAAAAGGGATAGCTTAATGGATGTGATCTTTCTTATCATTGGAAATCAATGCACCGTATTCTTGTTTTTCCTGCAAGCTCAAAGCAAGAGCGCACATAATCATACAAGAAAATATAAGCTCAGTTATATTATTCCAAACCACTAGAGATTAGTCAAAAACTTCTATGCCCCATGTCAAAGTTAAATCTAGCTTGCAAGTAGACTTGTGATCGTTCTATACTCACTTTATTATATTTTTGTATTTTTATTTGTATAAGGAAAAGCTGAACACGGTTAGTTATCAATCATAAATAGAGATAGAGTTTTCCAATGCAGCCCACTCATGCCATCTATTAAAGTCTCTCAAGTTCAAACTTCGATTGTTGAACTCATAGAAAATCTATTTCTTTAACGAGACCATGCCAAAAGAGTGGTATATGTTCAATCGAGACTATGTAGGCTAGGAAGGACACTCATGACCATTACCAAGGTTTCCCTTTTTGGTATAATGATTTCTCATAACGGTCAGAGGAGTATTCCAACTTTCGATTGCAACGCAGACCCATGAGGGAGCCAAAAATCGTACCCATCATAACATTGCTGTTATAGATGTTTAATCAACTCATAGCCAAAATCTGAGATTTCTTTGGTAGATAATTTATAGGCCAGCGGAGTTGTTATCCCCCCATGGAGTACGACAGATTTTGGCATAAATAAATATCTCACTTTGATTTCTAAGACAAAATTTTGGCATATGTAATCTCGAAACTTTGAAACATCATTTCTTATTTGACAACTCACTTAGTAAGCATATATTAAGACCAACATTTCCAACACTATGGGGTCCTGCTACTCCATAGACATTTACTTTAAGACAATTCTGAACAGTGATAACTAGCAAGTTTCAAAGAATTTATTTATTATATTTTTTCTTTTCAAAATGTAGAGAACATGGCAATGTATATTTAAAGGATCACAATATTTTTCACAAGCTAGATAAAAGTTGTACAAGGTGCATAAAAGCTATGGATTGTCTCCTATGGGGTCTAACATGATCAAGTATATTCCTTATAAAAATATGAACAAAAACTCACCCAAGCAAGCATTCAAAAACAAAGGGATACACAATAGCATGAAAACTTTTTAAGATAAAGAACATTGCACAAGACTCTATGCATGCAAAATAACCTCCCCAAGCTAAGAACTTTTCAAATACCAAGATGAGAAGATCATGAAAACAAAAGAGAAAATGCAGTTATCAAAAGAGGGTATAAGAAGTGGATACCTCCCCAAGCTTAAGTTAAAGCAAGGGTGACACATTTTATCGTTGAGGTACTAGTAACCTCTCTTTTGATGGATAAAGAGCCTTTGCTTCAACATGTCTTTCTTGATATGGCCCGGTGTGCCTTCCTTGAGAAACTAAAAAGAAAACAAAATATTTTGTGTTTTTTAAGAAATGGGTTTAGCTCACAAGTGATAAAAATACAAGTCCCACTGAGTCGGTTCATCAACCTAAGCACCACGCTTAAGTCAACAAACTAGTTATAGAAGATGCATCTCCTAGATTGTGATGAGATGCAAGTGAAACATGATACGAGACATGAGTGTGCATCCCCTATGTGCTTATTAAAATAGGTTCAAGTTGGAAAGTTTTACCAGACATTAATAGGTAGGCATATTGAATTGAAGAAACCAAGTGGCTCATACGAGTGTTTGTACGGTTAGCACTACCGTACACGTCGTCACACAAGGTTGAAGTCCCTATGAAAGTAACACACAAAATAAAATGCATCGGTTTGATATACGAACATAGTTCGTTTACCCCACCGATAAAAGGAAAGTAAAAAAGAAAACATGAATTTCTATAGAGAATTGCGGTCTAGGAAGTTTATGAGGTAGAACTTTTATTGCTTACAGATATTCGGCCTCCCCTTGATCAAGGGAGAAGATCCCATGTGGAGTTTCGAGGTTTTTGGAAGCAGAAGGAAGAAGAAAGGATAATTTTTTGAGAAATGGCTCCCTTCTAGTTGATGTTTGAGGGGTTTCCCCAACTATATAGGCGTAACTATACGGCCGGACCAAAAAGGTCCCGCCGTATAGTTGGTCGTTAAACTTACTATACCCTGGAAAAGAAATTTAATGAAGCATCAATATCTATATGACCACAACTATACAACCGGAATTTTTATTCCCGCTGTATAATTGGTCATTAAACCTTCTATATAACTTGAAATAAATTTGACGACGACATCGATAACTATACGACCGCAACTATATGGCCAGAATTTTTATTCCCGCCGTTTAGTTAGTCGTTAAACCTTCTGGAGTCACCAAAATTTACATGTTTCTTTGAAAATTCTTTATTAACCTGAAACTTAGCGAAACACCTTGATTTGACAGTAAAATAACAACTTTAATTTTCGACCAACATTAGTATGTATAAAATGGGATTTAAGTACAACCGAGTTATGCAACACATAATATAGTGACAATAAATTCTACCTTTTGAAAACTACCACAAGATTACTCTAATAGCAATACATGCAAAGAATAAAAAAATGCCAATGCAACATGAATGCAACTAGACTCAAGACACAACACTAAGAAATACGCCTAATGACTTCTGGGTTGCCTCCTGGGAAGCGCTCTCTTTAAAGCCATAAAGCCAGACTAGGATGCTCCATTACATTACCCACCTGATCCCAAGGGATATCGACTTGAGGTGTGGTTATACATACAAGTTTGGAGCATCTTGGAGTAGAGTTCGGTCGGAGTCGTACCCGCTTATGGTGCATCGGCATTATGTAGATGAACAAGTTCTCGCTTTCAAGCAAGCGTTGATGCACCAAGCTTGGTGAATATGCCTCCGTGTATAGCTACAATGAGAGGATTTGAGATTCATATAAAATTCTTAAATTTTTACCTTGGTTACCTGTGCAGTGGATTACTTTATAGTAGTCTTCCTTCATAGCAGGGAGTTCAGGACCCTGCATGTTAGTATAGCAAGGTTCTATCTCTAGTTCATTATTATTAATGCTCTCCATATGAGTGTCTAGGCACAAGGTCTCCGCAGAATAATTATCAACAGTTTTAGCATCATAAAAGTCACTACTAGAGTGAGAGGCATCACATACAAAATTTGTAGTGTGACTCCCTTTGTCAACCTCACCTTTTTGTTCCTCATTTTCATCGACTAGTGTTTTAATAGCAATGATAGAATCAAAATTAGGAGTTGAAGGTGTGAGCGGGTGATCAATCCATTCTTCCTCCTCTTCCTTGTGCTCCTTTTCCTCTCTGCTCTTAGTGAATCATTGAAAATTAAGGTGGTTATCTATTATACAAATTGTGCAATAAGATCCATCATTAGCACGCAACCATAATGAATGCCTTTCCAATTGGTCCAGCATTTTCTTTATCAGCTCGTGTCTAGCAACCAGGCTTGGTAAACTTGAATCCTTTGTCTCCTCCAATGCTTGTATTATCTGTTGAACAAAATTTATCTCGGAAGACATCATTAGTAACAACAGTTTTTATAAATTTTTGGTTTTGTAATTTTTTATTGTTTTTAATTAAAAGAAAGCAGTAAGATAATAGAAACAAACAGAAATAAACTATGTGCGAGTAGATAACCGAACGCTTTGCTCCCCGGCAACGGTGCCAATTTGATGACTGGGTTCCTGCACCAATAACAGGGTTATTGCAGTACTTGTAGTAGAATATATTTAAAGAGTTTGTCCCGATGGGATCTCAGCGAACACGACCCCGCAACCATGTTGTCAATGCGGCCACATTCGCACCCAAATCGTGGTTTGAAAATAGCCTATTCTATAAGTTGCTAGGATAAATGAATTTAAAATGATTTGTAACAACTACTACTAGAACTGGAAGAAAACTAGAACAAAAGTAAAACCGAAAAGAGGTGAATGCAATGAGATGAATATTAGTGGTACGATTCCTCAAGTAATGTTGCGTATACCGGTGTGCATGGTAAGTGATTATGGTAGCTATAAACTGTACTTGTGGCGGTCTCTCATATACTGTTGTCTCCCACCATTGATAACTGGCAACTAGACAACTCAATTGTCCACACCCTCTTCGGACATGGGTCATCTCGTAAGAGAATAGTGTATTAAGGCAACCATACCAATCAAGGTTAACCAGAGCAAAGGCATTAAGTTCTATGGACAACTGTACTCCTAAGAAAGTACTGTGCTAGTCACAAGATATCCCATCTGTCACTTTGGGGTCAACATGAAATTTGCAACACTATGCCTATCTATATCACGAGTGATATTGGGGAACTCTGGGGGTTGCATCCTAAGCTGCTATTACCTCCGCAAATCACTTATAGCAAATATCCTATTAGTTCTACCCATGGAAGAGCAGAGACTAATGATAAGTTTTGTGACACACCGTGAATCCCTAGTAAATTCCTCAACAATGGATTAGACGTCTCCAATCACTAGAATAATATCATGAATAGAACAATGTAAAGAGAAAGCAAAAACATATTAATTAACAAGAACACACCGCACTTAAATTACTCAAATCATCATAACATTAATAAAAGGGGGTTCAAGCCATGTTAGAACCCATCACGGAGACCATGATGGGGAAGGATGAAGGAGTAGCAGCGATGGAGATGGTGCGCGATGATGGTGGCGTCGGCGTGGTGATGGCGGCATCTTCCTTCTCCCCCTCTTCTTTCTTGGATGGCTTGATGGTGTTGATGGAGATCTTGATTTTGGTGGAGCTTGAGAGGTTATGGAGGCGGCATAGCGGCAGGGGGCCGCCGTGGATGTGGTAGATGAGATCTAGATCTTGTATATGGTTAGTGGTGGCTTCCTCCTCCCTTCTTTGAGTCCTCCCTCCTTTATATAGGCCTTCGGGGTGCCCTCGGGTTCCCCCAATACCGTCATATGACTTAGGGAAGGTTCTTGAGCCTTCGGGGGCGAAATCCCGTCGTTTGCGAACTTTTTTGTAACTATACGGCCGGAGCTATACGACTGGAATTTTTGCTCCGGCCGTATAGTTGGTCATTGAACTTGCAGACTATTTCATATTTTGGTCGCCATTTCTTCTTACGGACTACGTTTTGTGCATTCTTGGGCTCGTTGGATTAGTCTCGTCGAGGGCTACAACCCCATGGTATTGGATCTTTATTTTGAGAAGTTTGATAGAGAAGAAGATACACAACAAGAACAAATGATTATGATAGTCATCGAAAAGTGGGGAAACACATCAGAATTAGTTTATTGTCTCGCTCATTTGTGAAACAATTGTTGGGTTATTTATTTTTATGCATATGACGTTGAATTATAGATTTTTGTAAGGTTACATTTTAATCAACAAAGAATCTTATTGTTTTATGAATGTTATGTGCCTGTATTTTTTTGTAGATACGAATCGTCATGTTTATTATATTTACACATGTACACAAATATAAAGAAGTCTAGATAACCCCCATAACTATTGCAGTTTGGACGCTAAGCCCCCTCAAGGTCAAAATGGTATACTTAACCCCCTCAAGTCTTACAAATCGGACAACTAACCCCCAAGGACACTGAGAGCGGTTTTGACCCTGATTTTGCTGACGTGGAGGTAGGCAGTTGGGGAAGAGTACACGGGTAACATTTGATGGCTTGGACCAAATCACTCCACGGGTTCCGTCGTCATTCTTGCCGCAAAACTCTGGCCGCAGCGATGCACCATCCCCTCTCTGTGTGTCCTCACCGTCATCAGATACCTAGGCTCCGGTGTTCTCTAGGATCAATTGTGTCGCGGACGACATGGTGTGGGTGGGCGAGGCGATGGCGAGCCAGGTGAATGGCAGAGCTAGCGTGGCACCGTTCTTTCCTTATGCCTGGAACGTGCTCATGGATGAATTCCAGCTACAGGATGAGCACGCGTGATGACCCACAAGTATAGGGGGTGTATCGTAGTACTTTCAATAAATAGGAGTGTCGATCCCAACGAGGAGCAGAAGGTGTTGACTAGTGGTATGGAACAGTAAATCTCTGTAAATACTTAGCAAACAGATTTTTAGGGGTTTTATGATAAAGCAAAGAAATAAACTGCAAGTAATAAAGACAACGAACAATTGCAGCAAGTGGCCCAATTCTTTCTTAGCAAAGGACAAGCCAGTGAAAATACTTATAAGGACCAAACGTTCTCGAGGACACATGAGAATTCTGTCAAGTGTTTTCGCTTCAAATAGCTGAGTAGTCTTGTTTGGTGTTGTAAGTGTTGTGTGGGTGAACCTGTGCTAATGTACCAACCTTACTTGGACTAATACATACTTGTGATTAAACCCCCTGCAAGCATTCGCAACTACATGAACGCAATTAAGGTATAAACCTAACCACAGCCTTAAACTCTGAGATCCTACACTCCCTTGTGCAATGGTGTCCTAACGAGGGTTCAGGTTTCTGTCACTTCAGCAACCCAACAATTAGTAGCCAAATACACAATGCATTCCCCTAGGCCCATAAATGGTGAAGTATCATGTAGTCGACGTTCACATGACACCACTAGAATAATAGCACCACAACTTAAATACTAAACCATTGAATAACATCTCAACACAAATCCACTACTAACAACATGACTTCTCCCATGTCCTCAAGAACTAAACAAACTATTCACAAGACATCATATGGATCAAGATCAAAGATGATATGGTGATGGATAACAATCTGAACATAAACAATAATTCAATGGTTCCACTCACAAGCATCAAGTACAATAGTAATCAACACCAAGAAAGTTTCCCCTAAGAACTATGCAAGTTTTCAACACAATTGTTACAGCAGGATGGAGTGGTGATGATGGTGCTGGTGGATATGATGGTGTGGATGATGATGATGATCCCGATGAAGTCTAGCTTTATGATGGTGTTGATGGCGATGATCTCCCCTCTTCGGGAAGGAATTTCCCTGGCAGAAATCTGTTTGCCGGAGAGCTCTTTCTCTCTCGATGTTTTTTGCCCCGTAGATGTGGCAGAATCTTTCTGTGGTTGCTCCTCGTGTTTGAGGGTTTCGAGGAGAAGATATAGGCGAGAGGGCGGAGCCATAGGTGGGCCACACCCCATATAGGCACGGCCTAGGGGTGGCCCACGCCTGGGGGTGTGGGCCCCCTGTGGCCCATCTCCGCCTCCCCTTCTAACTTTCTTCGTCTTCTGGGAAAATATGATTTTCCGTAGTTTTTCTGGTATTTTTCTGATCTTCGCGAAATTGCATCAAAACACCTCTTTTTCCATCAGAATCCTGACTCCAGCAGTTCATCCTCCAAGAATCATCCAATATGCAAAAACAGATGAAAAGACATAAGTATCACCTCTTAATAAGAAATATATCAATGAATAGAGGCAAATTATGATATAGAATGGTGATGCAAATTAGACGTATCAACTCCCCCAAGCTTAGACCTTCGCTTGTCCCCAAGCGAAAACTGAGCTCAGTAAACATGCCCACAGGTTTATGGAGTGAAGTGTCGATAAAAGAATACGAACAAGAAGCATCACACTTACCATTACGCAACTCATAGAAGAAAACAACTCACCATTATATAACTTAGCTTGCAACAAGTATAGGAGTCATAATAGAGATGCATAAAGATAAATCATAATTGGAATTGGCAAACTTTGTTCTTGGTCAGAGAACAGCTGGCAAACAACTTCACAAAAACTTGTGTAGAAGTTGTCACAACAAGAGTACTCTTTGCTCAAACATAAAAGATTTTTCACAATGATGGCTTTCAAAGTAATACTCAATAGATACGAGTCTTGTGCAAAAAAGGAAGATAAAGAACATGATTGAATAAATCATCATATGAATGCTTGAAACACAAAAACTCAAATGCTTGCTGGAGATAGAGAGGAAATAGGTTTACTGACTCAACTTAGAAATAGGAGAAAGGCCCTTCATAGAGGGAAACAGGGATTTCAAGTTCATAAAGAGCTTCCAAAAGATTATGGTACTTACTAGCTTTGAGCCCTCATTGCCCCTATCATAAGAATCTTGCAGTGATTAAGGTTAAAGTGAACAAAGATGGAGTATATGCTTGACGGAATATAAGTTGGAAATCTCATGTCCCTTGAGTACGAGGGCCGCTCCTCATGCTACTCAACTCTAGTTACCGATAAGTTCTTATCATTGTAAGTACATGCGTATCATAAAGAACTGCCAACGGGGTACCCCTTGCACATGATACAGGAGCTATCCCATAATCAAAATGACAAGGCAAGCAGACAGTGAGCATCTCAGCGATCTTTGTATTTGCTATTTCCATAGGTTTTTATTGAGGATGCATCACAGATTTCTCACTATGGTTATGCTGCAAGTTTCCACCATGATTAGGCATGGCTTAGGCTAGCGGCCCAGGCGTTTCTCTAACACACATACATAACTCCATGGACTTACAAGCTCCCCTTTTATTTCACACCGACGACATCCGCAAACAAAAAAGTATGATATCAACTAGATATGTATTCATAAGTGTTGAAACTGTTCCCCGTGACAACATGGTTCTGCTAATCCCAACGTATAGATGCAACATATACATCTTCGATGAGACAATGGTTCAATTTTATAAGGGGAAACAAAATAAGGTGTGCCATCAAGTTTGTGAGAGCTTTACTGTAACACCCTCAGAATCGGACCTATGCAAGTTTGAGCAAAATTCGCCAAACCCGCATAGAAACGATTCAAAGGTGCCCACCAGGCACTTTCGTGCGGGTGGAAAACGAAGTAATAACATTACACAACAGTCCTCAATGGGACCCACAGAACAGATATATATACAGAGGCGACTCAATGAGTCAAGAATACAGATATAATATACAAAGATCCAAATCACCTTGAAAACGATAGAACGTCCAGCTACGGACAAGATGCAAATGGGGCTAAGAGCCCTGAAGAATAACCAGTGGCGTCCATAACCCTGCCCAGGCCAAGCCGGAAGGGTAACCCTGCTAACGACGTCGATCTCAAACCTGCTTAAACAAAAGGGATGTCGACAAAGGGCAAAGGAAAAAGAAGGAGCGTCAGTACTGAGGCCAGTACACGGCGAGGCTAGAATTCGGCGGTCCTCGCCTACATAGGTATGGTGGACTGAAGCGGCAGCGGCAGCATGCACTAAACAACCTACAGAGACTCGATACAACTGGCGACAGTCAGAGAGGGGTAAGATAGACCTAACCGGATCCAACCTGAAGCTAACACCAAACAAACCCATCCTGGTGTTTCCCCCTCGAGACCAAACGAGGAAGTCAACCGAGGAACTCACACAGTTGGCAGTTTTATTTATTCAGTTATCGTTGCAGTAATTACTAGCCAGGTATAGATAATCATCCTGATAAAGTAAGCAGTGGGCACTTTTAGCTAACCATTCCGTGATAGTTGCAACAATTACTAAACAGGTACAGATAGCATGAGATAAACCCAAAACCCAGCAGTTGTTGGTACTTTCATTTAGCCATTCCGTTGTGGTTGCAATACTTACTAGTCAGGTACAATGGTCGCAATCGACACTCCAAACAAGCAATTGTGGGCAGTATTAGTTAGCCATTCCATTATAGTGAAGCTGATTACTAGTCATTATAAAGTCAAATTTATAGCAATAAACTTTAGTTATGCTTGTCTATGGTCGAGATACTGTGCTCCAAGTCGTCCATATCCGCGGACACGGCTTTCAGAAAGTTTTACCCGGCCGGGGTGCACCAATAGCAACACACGCTCGATCAACCTCGGAAAAACCAAAACAAAACCCAACGAGGCTTTCACGACTGAACAATCACAGGATTCAGAAATATTTCAGGGGGCCACCCCTTAAAGTAGACCCGCAACGAAGTAAGCAAGCTTCAAGACGGACTCAAGGTTGTGGGGACGGCTGTGAACGACTGGGAACCCAAAACTGGGCTTGTCGACACCGCGGAATCGTGCCACGGTCCTAAACAGTACAGTGTCCTATCTGTCGCACAATTTAAATACAGAAAGTAGCATGGCATAAGTACAAGATCGTAAATAAAACCTCAAACTAGTTTGTGGCCCCAAGAAATAAGACTGAATCAAGCTCTGGCTCAGGGGGGTCCCATATACCTCCTGGATGTGGATAGCGCGATAAATCAAGGAACAGGTATCAAGTACTCGGGGTCTTACGGGACACAAGTGGGCGTTCGGAAACCAAATATTATCTATCACCCACCGATGCCTCTGCTTATTTCAATTTTAGTTGTTAAACAGGAATTAAAGTGAACAATAAGTAAAACTAAGATCATCTCCAACATCAACATGCGGCAAGGCTCCAACAACTGTGGCATTTGACGACACGCAACAGCACTTGAGCAAGCGACTACGACGCGCAAGTCCAACTAGCTACCAAACAACAGGTAATAGGATGTGTCCAAGGCAATATAGGGCTGCACGGTATATCACAGGTACGGAAACTAAAGCATCGCAACACAGATAGCAATAGATCAACAGGAGGGAATAAAGACTATAAAAGTAAGATAGGCAGAAAGGGGGAGATGCTCGCCTGAAAACATTGTCGAAGGTTCAACCGAAGATCGGGGCGAAGCTCACATCAACTCAACGGCCTTATCCGTGAAGAAGCAAAACGCTAGAAGAAACACCGGATGCAATATTTAATACAACGGCAGAAGATCGGCATGATGCATGTATGATGTATGGCAAGGCAAGGATGCGATGCGATTAGGTCATATTAAGCGGAACCGGGGTCCCGACAATTAATTAAATGGTTCAAGTTGTTTAGAACCCCGCAATTTAAATGTTGTTTTAGCAAGACAGAATATATCACCGGTTCGCTACACAAGTTTAAATGAGGCCAATATAAGGCTAGATTTGCCCGCATATGGGCCCCATATTTAATTATTAGGTGATTCGGCATAAGGCCCCCAAACCACATGATATGCATGCGAGATGACAATTAAATATGCAACAAGTTGTTGTGTTATAAAATAGGGTTCGAGGAAAAGGGGTCACACATCAGAGGGGGCTCGACGATCTTGGGGTTCCGGGGTTCGGGGTTCGACAGGGTCCAGGGTCCGGTCTCGGGGTACAGGGTTTAGGGTTCGACGGGGTCGTTCTCGGACTCCGGGGTTAGGGTCTTGGCGTTCCGGAAGCAGGACTTGGTTCGGGGTCGGGGCGTATCGGATCTTCCGGGTCGGTGTCGTTCTTGTCGTCGTGCAGATCTTGTCGGGTCCCACAGGGTCGAGCTTGCCGTTGCGAGGGTCTTGTTGGGCCCGTGTACCGGGTCGGTCTTGGCGTTCCGGCCGTCTTCGGTCCTCGGATCCGAGAGGGTTCGGGGTCTTGACGGGGTTCGGGCGCCCCTGGATCGGTCTTTGGATTCCGAGGTGTAGATCTTGTCGGAGGTTCTTCGAGTGTCTCCATCCCGATATAATCTCCGGGTCTCGAGGATCGGTCCAAGAAGGGGATCTTGTCGAGCTCTTGTCGCATCCGTGACGAAGGCCTTGAAAATCCACCTCCAGGGAGGATGGCAGACTTGATTCGAGCACCGACACACTTCGAGTTCTCGGGTTCAGCTGTCGGTCTAGGTCCTTGGACAAGCATGTTGGAAGGCGTGTGGCTGCACTTGTACTGGCAGACGAAAGAAGGCCGAGCGGGGATGGCGCGCTGACGCGGTGGGGAGACGTTGGTGGGGCCCTGGACGAGGCGGCGGGCTCGGGCGGACGATGGAGGTTTGCGGCGGCCGGGCCGAGCTCGACGAGCCGACGCGGAGGGGCGGAGGAGGACCGGTGGCGAGGCGGGGAACCGGAGGCGGCGCGGCGCGGTCTCTGCCTCGGGGCGAGGGCGGCCGGAGCAGGGCCAGGGGAGGCGACGGGGTCGACGACGGTGAGAGGTTGAGGGGCGCCGGGGCGCAGGCGGAGGACGAGGGGGGCGCGGAGGAGCGAGGCTGGCCGGAGCGGAGAGGCAGACGGGAGGAGGCGGAGCGGGTGGTGGAATCCGGGCGGCGGGGACGCCGGAGTTGGTGGCGAGGCGGGGCTCGGCGAGCTCGCCTGGGCGGGCGGCGCGCGGAGCGGTGAGCGCCGGCGCAGGACAGGGGAGAGGAAGAGCGGCGGGCGCGACGGCGGCCGGCGGGCCGGAGCGGAGAGCGCGGCGACGGCGGGGAGGATGGGCGAGGCGAGGTTGAGCGGCTGGGCGAGAGGAGCTTGGGGGCGGCTCCTGGCGACGGTCGGCTCGGCGAGGGGCGCGGCTTGCGGGGAAGAACGCGGGGAGGATGGGCTCCGCGGCGGAGGCGGAGCCGCTCGCTGCCGACGCGCCATGGCCGGGGGGTGCGTGCGTCGGGGTAGGTGGGGGGAGCGGCTAGAGGATGTGGGGACGGGGAGGCCTGGGCTGGGTGGCCCACGCGTGGGTCCCGCGGGTGGCTGGATGCGGTTTGACTGCGTGGGGAGGGCCGGTGGCGGACCCAGGCAGGGTGGGACCCCGCTGGCAGCGGCAGGAGTGATTGGGTGGGTGAGTGCATGCGTGTGGGGCTGGGTTGAGAGGAGAGAGAGGGGGTGGAGGTGGTTTGGCTAGGTGGCAGCTTCTGGTTGGCTAGGGGGGAGGGGGAGAGTGAGGTGTCCTGCACTGATTGGCCCGGGTGATGTGGCTGGGGGAGTGTGGGTAGGTTAGTTGGTGAGCTTAGGATTTAGAGGGGCGGTTAGTTGGACCGATTTAATTTCTGGGGCGGTCGTTCGAATCAATCGGCCCGTTCGACTGCCCCGCCCAAAATAATTTAATATTTTTATTTGATTGCGACGAACTTTGTAAATAGTTTTTGGACAAACAAAATATCCGGCAGCATCCGGGGTTTTGCGTTTGAATTAAGACGGCCGTTTAGAAAACAGGAACCGGTTTATCCGCAATTAATTTTATGTAAGCAAATGCAAGATGATGACGATGCTCAAGTGCAATGTGGCGTGATGACATGAGCATGCTGTCATGATGATGCAATGCACAAAAACAACGCGATTTTATAGTAGTGGATTTGCGGGATGCCACAATTCGACACCACTAACAATGGATCTCGCCCTCGAGATCCGCCTCATGTTACCGGAAAGGAGGTCGGTGTCCTGCGTCTTCTCGCTTCGTGTAGATCCCCGCGACACCACTAACGATGGTTCATCCTCCATCTTGAAATCGGCGACACCACCAACCAAGGTTCGTTGTTCTTGATCGTCGAGAGAACACTCCGGAGAAACAAAGGACGAAGGTAGAGGTATCAAACGATAAGGCCACCTCTAACTTCCATGGACGGAGTAAAACTGCTGGATCCACCGATTCGATGTACAAGAGCGAATGATAAGAGCAGTGGTAGGGTAGCTACTCCATCCCGCACTCAAACCATTACTCTGCACACGAATAGGCGGATGAAGCAACCAACTCTCGGAATCAGACTGAAGATCTCGCCAAACGAGGTTCGGAACAAAGGAGTGATGCGGACTCTGCATCGGATCTGGCGTAGATGACGTCATCACTTCGGGAAACACCGGAAGATACAACAGGAAACGTATGAAAGACACACTGATTAGGTTTCGCGATGGTTCCATTGGCATGAACAACACATGCTCAAGGTCGACTCCAACTTCACCAAAGCTCGTCCTTCTCGTATGTTTTTCAACGACACTGATATTCAGCAAAGAACACAGATGGATAAAGAGCTCAAGAACAAAAGATCAGATGTAGGGCACAACAGACAAGTTGCAGATTGATGATCATAGCACCTCCGTTACAAAAGGGAGAAAGCGAAACCCTGAAGGTACGACGGAAACCCAACCACGAGAAATCCTGGACTCAAAGAAAAGATAAGATAGTAGGTTCAAAACACGTCGAGATAAGAGGAGAATAGCAGAGGGGTAAGGAGTAAAATCAGACCTAATCAGAACTATCCAACCGATTTTCAAAAATAGTTTGGACACTCTACTTCGGCCGTTAGCTAGGTTATCCTACAGGCTGGACTTGTGGGGTATCGTAACAACCTGGCTCTGATACCACTCTGTAACACCCTTAGAATCGGACCTATGCAAGTTTGAGCAAAATTCGCCAAACCCGCATAGAAACGATTCAAAGGTGCCCACCAGGCACTTTCGTGCGGGTGGAAAACGAAGTAATAACATTACACAACAGTCCTCAATGGGACCCACAGAACAGATATATATACAGAGGCGACTCAATGAGTCAAGAATACAGATATAATATACAAAGATCCAAATCACCTTGAAAACGATAGAACGTCCAGCTACGGACAAGATGCAAATGGGGCTAAGAGCCCTGAAGAATAACCAGTGGCGTCCATAACCCTGCCCAGGCCAAGCCGGAAGGGTAACCCTGCTAACGACGTCGATCTCAAACCTGCTTAAACAAAAGGGGTGCCGACAAAGGGCAAAGGAAAAAGAAGGAGCGTCAGTACTGAGGCCAGTACACGGCGAGGCTAGAATTCGGCGGTCCTCGCCTACATAGGTATGGTGGACTGAAGCGGCAGCGGCAGCATGCACTAAACAACCTACAGAGACTCGATACAACTGGCGACAGTCAGAGAGGGGTAAGATAGACCTAACCGGATCCAACCTGAAGCTAACACCAAACAAACTCATCCTGGTGTTTACCCCTCGAGACCAAACGAGGAAGTCAACCGAGGAACTCACACAGTTGGCAGTTTTATTTATTCAGTTATCGTTGCAGTAATTACTAGCCAGGTATAGATAATCATCCTGATAAAGTAAGCAGTGGGCACTTTTAGCTAACCATTCCGTGATAGTTGCAACAATTACTAAACAGGTACAGATAGCATGAGATAAACCCAAAACCCAGCAGTTGTTGGTACTTTCATTTAGCCATTCCGTTGTGGTTGCAATACTTACTAGTCAGGTACAATGGTCGCAATCGACACTCCAAACAAGCAATTGTGGGCAGTATTAGTTAGCCATTCCATTATAGTGAAGCTGATTACTAGTCATTATAAAGTCAAATTTATAGCAATAAACTTTAGTTATGCTTGTCTATGGTCGAGATACTGTGCTCCAAGTCGTCCATATCCGCGGACACGGCTTTCAGAAAGTTTTACCCGGCCGGGGTGCACCAATAGCAACACACGCTCGATCAACCTCGGAAAAACCAAAACAAAACCCAACGAGGCTTTCACGACTGAACAATCACAGGATTCAGAAATATTTCAGGGGGGGCACCCCTTAAAGTAGACCCGCAACAAAGTAAGCAAGCTTCGAGACGGACTCAAGGTTGTGGGGACGGCTGTGAACGACTGGGAACCCAAAACTGGGCTTGTCGACACCGCGGAATCGTGCCACGGTCCTAAACAGTACAGTGTGCTATCTGTCGCACAATTTAAATACAGAAAGTAGCATGGCATAAGTACAAGATCGTAAATAAAACCTCAAACTAGTTTGTGGCCCCAAGAAATAAGACTGAATCAAGCTCTGGCTCAGGGGGGTCCCATATACCTCCCGGATGTGGATAGCGCGATAAATCAAGGAACAGGTATCAAGTACTCGGGGTCTTACGGGACACAAGTGGGCGTTCGGAAACCAAATATTATCTATCACCCACCGATGCCTCTGCTTATTTCAATTTTAGTTGTTAAACAGGAATTAAAGTGAACAATAAGTAAAACTAAGATCATCTCCAACATCAACATGCGGCAAGGCTCCAACAACTGTGGCATTTGACGACACGCAACAGCACTTGAGCAAGCGACTACGACGCGCAAGTCCAACTAGCTACCAAACAACAGGTAATAGGATGTGTCCAAGGCAATATAGGGCTGCACGGTATATCACAGGTACGGAAACTAAAGCATCGCAACACAGATAGCAATAGATCAACAGGAGGGAATAAAGACTATAAAAGTAAGATAGGCAGAAAGGGGGAGATGCTCGCCTGAAAACATTGTCGAAGGTTCAACCGAAGATCGGGGCGAAGCTCACATCAACTCAACGGCCTTATCCGTGAAGAAGCAAAACGCTAGAAGAAACACCGGATGCAATATTTAATACAACGGCAGAAGATCGGCATGATGCATGTATGATGTATGGCAAGGCAAGGATGCGATGCGATTAGGTCATATTAAGCGGAACCGGGGTCCCGACAATTAATTAAATGGTTCAAGTTGTTTAGAACCCCGCAATTTAAATGTTGTTTTAGCAAGACAGAATATATCACCGGTTCGCTACACAAGTTTAAATGAGGCCAATATAAGGCTAGATTTGCCCGCATATGGGCCCCATATTTAATTATTAGGTGATTCGGCATAAGGCCCCCAAACCACATGATATGCATGCGAGATGACAATTAAATATGCAACAAGTTGTTATGTTATAAAATAGGGTTCGAGGAAAAGGGGTCACACATCAGAGGGGGCTCGACGATCTTGGGGTTCCGGGGTTCGGGGTTCGACAGGGTCCAGGGTCCGGTCTCGGGGTCCAGGGTTTAGGGTTCGACGGGGTCGTTCTCGGACTCCGGGGTTAGGGTCTTGGCGTTCCGGAAGCAGGACTTGGTTCGGGGTCGGGGCGTATCGGATCTTCCGGGTCGGTGTCGTTCTTGTCGTCGTGCAGATCTTGTCGGGTCCCACAGGGTCGAGCTTGTCGTTGCGAGGGTCTTGTTGGGCCCGTGTACCGGGTCGGTCTTGGCGTTCCGGCCGTCTTCGGTCCTCGGATCCGAGAGGGTTCGGGGTCTTGACGGGGTTCGGGCGCCCCGGGATCGGTCTTTGGATTCCGAGGTGTAGATCTTGTCGGAGGTTCTTCGAGTGTCTCCATCCCGATATAATCTCCGGGTCTCGAGGATCGGTCCAAGAAGGGGATCTTGTCGAGCTCTTGTCGCATCCGTGACGAAGGCCTTGAAAATACACCTCCAGGGAGGATGGCAGACTTGATTCGAGCACCGACACACTTCGAGTTCTCGGGTTCAGCTGTCGGTCTAGGTCCTTGGACAAGCATGTTGGAAGGCGTGTGGCTGCACTTGTACTGGCAGACGAAAGAAGGCCGAGCGGGGAGGGCGCGCTGACGCGGTGGGGAGACGTTGGTGGGGCCCTGGACGAGGCGGCGGGCTCGGGCGGACGATGAAGGTTGGCGGCGGACGGGCCGAGCTCGACGAGCCGACGCGGAGGGGCGGAGGAGGACCGGTGGCGAGGCGGGGAACCGGAGGCGGCGCGGCGCGGTCTCTGCCTCGGGGCGAGGGCGGCCAGAGCAGGGCCAGGGGAGGCGACGGGGTCGACGACGGTGAGAGGTTGAGGGGCGCCGGGGCGCAGGCGGAGGACGAGGGGGGCGTGGAGGAGCGAGGCTGGCCGGAGCGGAGAGGCAGACGGGAGGAGGCGGAGCGGGTGGTGGAAGCCGGGCGGCGGGGACGCCGAAGTTGGTGGCGAGGCGGGGCTCGGCGAGCTCGCCTGGGCGGGCGGCGCGCGGAGCGGTGAGCGCCGGCGCAGGACAGGGGAGAGGAAGAGCGGCGGGCGCGACGGCGGCCGGCGGGCCGGAGCGGAGAGCGCGGCGACGGCGGGGAGGATGGGCGAGGCGAGGTTGAGCGGCTGGGCGAGAGGAGCTTGGGGGCGGCTCCTGGCGACGGTCGGCTCGGCGAGGGGCGCGGCTTGCGGGGAAGAACGCGGGGAGGATGGGCTCCGCGGCGGAGGCGGAGCCGCTCGCTGCCGACGCGCCATGGCCGGGGGGGTGCGTGCGTCGGGGTAGGTGGGGGGAGCGGCTAGAGGATGTGGGGACGGGGAGGCCTGGGCTGGGTGGCCCACGCGTGGGTCCCGCGGGTGGCTGGATGCGGTTTGACTGCGTGGGGAGGGCCGGTGGCGGACCCAGGCAGGGTGGGACCCCGCTGGCAGCGGCAGGAGTGATTGGGTGGGTGAGTGCATGTGTGTGGGGCTGGGTTGAGAGGAGAGAGAGGGGGTGGAGGTGGTTTGGCTAGGTGGCAGCTTCTGGTTGGCTAGGGGGGAGGGGGAGAGTGAGGTGTCCTGCACTGATTGGCCCGGGTGATGTGGCTGGGGGAGTGTGGGTAGGTTAGTTGGTGAGCTTAGGATTTAGAGGGGCGGTTAGTTGGACCGATTTAATTTCTGGGGCGGTCGTTCGAATCAATCGGCCCGTTCGACTGCCCCGCCCAAAATAATTTAATATTTTTATTTAATTGCGACGAACTTTGTAAATAGTTTTTGGACAAACAAAATATCCGGCAGCATCCGGGGTTTTGCGTTTGAATTAAGACGGCCGTTTAGAAAACAGGAACCGGTTTATCCGCAATTAATTTTATGTAAGCAAATGCAAGATGATGACGATGCTCAAGTGCAATGTGGCATGATGAGATGAGCATGCTGTCATGATGATGCAATGCACAAAAACAACG
This sequence comes from Avena atlantica, assembly GCA_910589765.1. Classification (NCBI taxonomy): domain Eukaryota; kingdom Viridiplantae; phylum Streptophyta; class Magnoliopsida; order Poales; family Poaceae; genus Avena; species Avena atlantica. Next base: position 64,871,932 of record OU342737.1, read on the forward strand.
CGATTTTATAGTAGTGGATTTGCGGGATGCCACAATTCGACACCACTAACAATGGATCTCGCCCTCGAGATCCGCCTCATGTTACCGGAAAGGAGGTCGGTGTCCTGCGTCTTCTCGCTTCGTGTAGATCCCCGCGACACCACTAACGATGGTTCATCCTCCATCTTGAAATCGGCGACACCACCAACCAAGGTTCGTTGTTCTTGATCGTCGAGAGAACACTCCGGAGAAACAAAGGACGAAGGTAGAGGTATCAAACGATAAGGCCACCTCTAACTTCCATGGACGGAGTAAAACTGCTGGATCCACCGATTCGACGTACAAGAGCGAATGATAAGAGCAGTGGTAGGGTAGCTACTCCATCCCGCACTCAAACCATTACTCTGCACACGAATAGGCGGATGAAGCAACCAACTCTCGGAATCAGACTGAAGATCTCGCCAAACGAGGTTCGGAACAAAGGAGTGATGCGGACTCTGCATCGGATCTGGCGTAGATGACGTCATCACTTCGGGAAACACCGGAAGATACAACAGGAAACGTATGAAAGACACACTGATTAGGTTTCGCGATGGTTCCATTGGCATGAACAACACATGCTCAAGGTCGACTCCAACTTCACCAAAGCTCGTCCTTCTCGTATGTTTTTCAACGACACTGATATTCAGCAAAGAACACAGATGGATAAAGAGCTCAAGAACAAAAGATCAGATGTAGGGCACAACAGACAAGTTGCAGATTGATGATCATAGCACCTCCGTTACAAAAGGGAGAAAGCGAAACCCTGAAGGTACGACGGAAACCCAACCACGAGAAATCCTGGACTCAAAGAAAAGATAAGATAGTAGGTTCAAAACACGTCGAGATAAGAGGAGAATAGCAGAGGGGTAAGGAGTAAAATCAGACCTAATCAGAACTATCCAACCGATTTTCAAAAATAGTTTGGACACTCTACTTCGGCCGTTAGCTAGGTTATCCTACAGGCTGGACTTGTGGGGTATCGTAACAACCTGGCTCTGATACCACTCTGTAACACCCTTAGAATCGGACCTATGCAAGTTTGAGCAAAATTCGCCAAACCCGCATAGAAACGATTCAAAGGTGCCCACCAGGCACTTTCGTGCGGGTGGAAAACGAAGTAATAACATTACACAACAGTCCTCAATGGGACCCACAGAACAGATATATATACAGAGGCGACTCAATGAGTCAAGAATACAGATATAATATACAAAGATCCAAATCACCTTGAAAACGATAGAACGTCCAGCTACGGACAAGATGCAAATGGGGCTAAGAGCCCTGAAGAATAACCAGTGGCGTCCATAACCCTGCCCAGGCCAAGCCGAAAGGGTAACCCTGCTAACGACGTCGATCTCAAACCTGCTTAAACAAAAGGGGTGCCGACAAAGGGCAAAGGAAAAAGAAGGAGCGTCAGTACTGAGGCCAGTACACGGCGAGGCTAGAATTCGGCGGTCCTCGCCTACATAGGTATGGTGGACTGAAGCGGCAGCGGCAGCATGCACTAAACAACCTACAGAGACTCGATACAACTGGCGACAGTCAGAGAGGGGTAAGATAGACCTAACCGGATCCAACCTGAAGCTAACACCAAACAAACCCATCCTGGTGTTTCCCCCTCGAGACCAAACGAGGAAGTCAACCGAGGAACTCACACAGTTGGCAGTTTTATTTATTCAGTTATCGTTGCAGTAATTACTAGCCAGGTATAGATAATCATCCTGATAAAGTAAGCAGTGGGCACTTTTAGCTAACCATTCCGTGATAGTTGCAACAATTACTAAACAGGTACAGATAGCATGAGATAAACCCAAAACCCAGCAGTTGTTGGTACTTTCATTTAGCCATTCCGTTGTGGTTGCAATACTTACTAGTCAGGTACAATGGTCGCAATCGACACTCCAAACAAGCAATTGTGGGCAGTATTAGTTAGCCATTCCATTATAGTGAAGCTGATTACTAGTCATTATAAAGTCAAATTTATAGCAATAAACTTTAGTTATGCTTGTCTATGGTCGAGATACTGTGCTCCAAGTCGTCCATATCCGCGGACACGGCTTTCAGAAAGTTTTACCCGGCCGGGGTGCACCAATAGCAACACACGCTCGATCAACCTCGGAAAAACCAAAACAAAACCCAACGAGGCTTTCACGACTGAACAATCACAGGATTCAGAAATATTTCAGGGGGCCACCCCTTAAAGTAGACCCGCAACGAAGTAAGCAAGCTTCGAGACGGACTCAAGGTTGTGGGGACGGCTGTGAACGACTGGGAACCCAAAACTGGGCTTGTCGACACCGCGGAATCGTGCCACGGTCCTAAACAGTATAGTGTGCTATCTGTCGCACAATTTAAATACAGAAAGTAGCATGGCATAAGTACAGGATCGTAAATAAAACCTCAAACTAGTTTGTGGCCCCAAGAAATAAGACTGAATCAAGCTCTGGCTCAGGGGGGTCCCATATACCTCCCGGATGTGGATAGCGCGATAAATCAAGGAACAGGTATCAAGTACTCGGGGTCTTACGGGACACAAGTGGGCGTTCGGAAACCAAATATTATCTATCACCCACCGATGCCTCTGCTTATTTCAATTTTAGTTGTTAAACAGGAATTAAAGTGAACAATAAGTAAAACTAAGATCATCTCCAACATCAACATGCGGCAAGGCTCCAACAACTGTGGCATTTGACGACACGCAACAGCACTTGAGCAAGCGACTACGACGCGCAAGTCCAACTAGCTACCAAACAACAGGTAATAGGATGTGTCCAAGGCAATATAGGGCTGCACGGTATATCACAGGTACGGAAACTAAAGCATCGCAACACAGATAGCAATAGATCAACAGGAGGGAATAAAGACTATAAAAGTAAGATAGGCAGAAAGGGGGAGATGCTCGCCTGAAAACATTGTCGAAGGTTCAACCGAAGATCGGGGCGAAGCTCACATCAACTCAACGGCCTTATCCGTGAAGAAGCAAAACGCTAGAAGAAACACCGGATGCAATATTTAATACAACGGCAGAAGATCGGCATGATGCATGTATGATGTATGGCAAGGCAAGGATGCGATGCGATTAGGTCATATTAAGCGGAACCGGGGTCCCGACAATTAATTAAATGGTTCAAGTTGTTTAGAACCCCGCAATTTAAATGTTGTTTTAGCAAGACAGAATATATCACCGGTTCGCTACACAAGTTTAAATGAGGCCAATATAAGGCTAGATTTGCCCGCATATGGGCCCCATATTTAATTATTAGGTGATTCGGCATAAGGCCCCCAAACCACATGATATGCATGCGAGATGACAATTAAATATGCAACAAGTTGTTATGTTATAAAATAGGGTTCGAGGAAAAGGGGTCACACATCAGAGGGGGCTCGACGATCTTGGGGTTCCGGGGTTCGGGGTTCGACAGGGTCCAGGGTCCGGTCTCGGGGTCCAGGGTTTAGGGTTCGACGGGGTCGTTCTCGGACTCCGGGGTTAGGGTCTTGGCGTTCCGGAAGCAGGACTTGGTTCGGGGTCGGGGCGTATCGGATCTTCCGGGTCGGTGTCGTTCTTGTCGTCGTGCAGATCTTGTCGGGTCCCACAGGGTCGAGATTGCCGTTGCGAGGGTCTTGTTGGGCCCGTGTACCGGGTCGGTCTTGGCGTTCCGGCCGTCTTCGGTCCTCGGATCCGAGAGGGTTCGGGGTCTTGACGGGGTTCGGGCGCCCCGGGATCGGTCTTTGGATTCCGAGGTGTAGATCTTGTCGGAGGTTCTTCGAGTGTCTCCATCCCGATATAATCTCCGGGTCTCGAGGATCGGTCCAAGAAGGGGATCTTGTCGAGCTCTTGTCGCATCCGTGACGAAGGCCTTGAAAATCCACCTCTAGGGAGGATGGCAGACTTGATTCGAGCACCGACACACTTCGAGTTCTCGGGTTCAGCTGTCGGTCTAGGTCCTTGGACAAGCATGTTGGAAGGCGTGTGGCTGCACTTGTACTGGCAGACGAAAGAAGGCCGAGCGGGGAGGGCGCGCTGACGCGGTGGGGAGACGTTGGTGGGGCCCTGGACGAGGCGGCGGGCTCGGGCGGACGATGGAGGTTGGCGGCGGACGGGCCGAGCTCGACGAGCCGACGCGGAGGGGCGGAGGAGGACCGGTGGCGAGGCGGGGAACCGGAGGCGGCGCGGCGCGGTCTCTGCCTCGGGGCGAGGGCGGCCAGAGCAGGGCCAGGGGAGGCGACGGGGTCGACGACGGTGAGAGGTTGAGGGGCGCCGGGGCGCAGGCGGAGGACGAGGGGGGCGTGGAGGAGCGAGGCTGGCCGGAGCGGAGAGGCAGACGGGAGGAGGCGGAGCGGGTGGTGGAAGCCGGGCGGCGGGGACGCCGGAGTTGGTGGCGAGGCGGGGCTCGGCGAGCTCGCCTGGGCGGGCGGCGCGCGGAGCGGTGAGCGCCGGCGCAGGACAGGGGAGAGGAAGAGCGGCGGGCGCGACGGCGGCCGGCGGGCCGGAGCGGAGAGCGCGGCGACGGCGGGGAGGATGGGCGAGGCGAGGTTGAGCGGCTGGGCGAGAGGAGCTTGGGGGCGGCTCCTGGCGACGGTCGGCTCGGCGAGGGGCGCGGCTTGCGGGGAAGAACGCGGGGAGGATGGGCTCCGCGGCGGAGGCGGAGCCGCTCGCTGCCGACGCGCCATGGCCGGGGGGGTGCGTGCGTCGGGGTAGGTGGGGGGAGCGGCTAGAGGATGTGGGGACGGGGAGGCCTGGGCTGGGTGGCCCACGCGTGGGTCCCGCGGGTGGCTGGATGCGGTTTGACTGCGTGGGGAGGGCCGGTGGCGGACCCAGGCAGGGTGGGACCCCGCTGGCAGCGGCAGGAGTGATTGGGTGGGTGAGTGCATGCGTGTGGGGCTGGGTTGAGAGGAGAGAGAGGGGGTGGAGGTGGTTTGGCTAGGTGGCAGCTTCTGGTTGGCTAGGGGGGAGGGGGAGAGTGAGGTGTCCTGCACTGATTGGCCCGGGTGATGTGGCTGGGGGAGTGTGGGTAGGTTAGTTGGTGAGCTTAGGATTTAGAGGGGCGGTTAGTTGGACCGATTTAATTTCTGGGGCGGTCGTTCGAATCAATCGGCCCGTTCGACTGCCCCGCCCAAAATAATTTAATATTTTTATTTGATTGCGACGAACTTTGTAAATAGTTTTTGGACAAACAAAATATCCGGCAGCATCCGGGGTTTTGCGTTTGAATTAAGACGGCCGTTTAGAAAACAGGAACCGGTTTATCCGCAATTAATTTTATGTAAGCAAATGCAAGATGATGACGATGCTCAAGTGCAATGTGGCATGATGACATGAGCATGCTGTCATGATGATGCAATGCACAAAAACAACGCGATTTTCTAGTAGTGGATTTGCGGGATGCCACATTTACTAACTAGTTTTCACATAACAAAATAATTTTTAATTTGAAATATAGATGAAGCTTGAGAATTTGCTTGGAATAGCAATAATGCTAATAGGTAGATATGGTGGACACAAATGGCACATGTTTGGTTCAAAGGGGTTGGATGCATGAGAAGTATGCCTTATCAAAACAGGTTTTTGGCTAGCAAGGCTGGGTAGCAAGCAAAAGAGTTGAAGGAATCAAGCAAACCTACAACTGATAAAGCCAAACATGCAATCTTCCTTGAAGACACAAAAGATCTTAAATAAAGAATACTAAGCTTATGAGCCAATCAAGAAAGAAAATAAATGATACATGATACGCCCAATTTGCATCACCATTCTATATCCTAATTTACCTCTATTCATTGATATTTGTCTTATTATGAGGTATTACTTATGACTTTTCATATGTTTATGCATGTTGGATGATTCCTGGAGGATGGACTGTCGGATTCTGGATTCTAATGGAAAAGAAGGCGTTATGGTGCAATTTACCTGAGGAGGAAGGAAGCCAGAAGGAGGAGAGAAGGGAGCCGCAGGGGGCCCACAACCCCTAGGCGCGAGCCCACCTAAGATCGTGCCTAGGGCAGGTGTGGCTCACCTACCCGGCCTCCGACTCTCCCCCTTCGCCTATATCTTCCCTACGGAACCCTAACCCTCAGGGAGAAACCACAGCTAGATTTCTGCCGCCTCTAGGGGCGGAAAACACCGAGAGAGAAAGATCTCTCTAGCAAACAGATTTCTACCGGGGGAATTCCTTCCCGGAGGGAGGAGACCGTCGCCATACAACACCGTCATCAAGCTAGGCTTCATTGGGATCATCATCATCATCCACACCATCATCTCCACCAGCACCATCATCACCACTCCGTCCCGCTGTCACAATTGTGTTGGATATTGCTTTAGTTCTTAGGGGAAACTTTACCAGTGTTGATTACTATTGTAGTTGATGCTTGTGAGTGGAACCATTGGATTATTGTTTATGTTCAGATTGTTATCCATTACCATATCATCTTTGATCTTGATCCATATGATATCTTGTGAGTAGTTCGTCTAGTTCTTGAGGAGATGGGAGAAGTCATGTTGTTAGTAGTGAATCGGTGATGAGTTATTATTCAATGGTTTAGTATTTAAGTTGTGGTGCTATTCTTCTAGTGGTGTCATGTGAACGTCGACTACATGATACTTCACCATTTGTGGGCCTAGGGGAATGCATTGTGTATTTGGCTACTAATTGTGGGGTTGCCGGAGTGACAAAAACCTGAACCCCCGTTAGGACACCTTTGCACAAGGGAGCGTAGGATCTCAGAGTTTAAGGTTGTGGTTAGATTTATATCTTAATTACTTTCATGTAGTTACGGATGTTTGCAGGGGGTTTAATCACAAATATGTATTAGTCCTAGGATGGGCGGTATGTTAGCACAGGTTCACCCACACAACACTTACAAACACCAGAGAAGAGTACTCAGCTATTTGAAGCGAAAGCACTTGACGGAATTCCCATGTGTCCTCGAGAACGTTTGGGCCTTATAAGTATTTCCACCGGCTTGTCCTTTGCTAAGAAAGGATTGGGCCACTTGCTCCGTTTGTTTGTTACTTCTGTTACTTGCTCTTTGTTTTGTTGCCTTGTCAGAAAACCACTAAAAATCCGTTTGCTAAGTATTCACAAGGATTTCCTGCTCCATACCACTGTTTGGCACCTTCTGCTCCTCGTTGGGATCGACACTCCTATTTATCGAAAGTACTACGATACACCCCCTATACTTGTGGGTCATCAATACAAAACACATGTAAGATTTTTCTCTTTTCCTTTCAAACCTCAAAAAGTGCTGCTATTGACTAGAGCTCGGTTTGCCAAAACCAATTTAGATCTACTTGATGCTCCCAAAGTGATACCAATACTGATCAACAAGATCAATCATATAATAGAGATTGCAAACTAAAATAAGAAGTGCAAAAAGTAAAAGATGAAACTTCTCATTAATATTCCATAAAGGCACCCACACCAAGGGATACATAGATAATCAACTAAAGGGGAGATACTTCGACATGCAAACCAACCTTTAAAATAACTTCTCTACCAAAGATATGAATCTACTAAAAAGTTAAAAGATAAAAGATAATGATGTGATACCGCGGCACTCCCCCAAGCTTGGAACAAGGGGATGCCAAACCTAATGACGAATTACTCCTTCGGTGGTGGTGTTGTTCTCTTGATAAGCTCTTCAATCAGTTTCCTCAAATCCTCAATCTCGAAGGTCGGAGTACGGATCAACTCCGATTTTTTTCTCAATGCGGTTCATGATCATATTGGACCGAGAGTCATAGTCCTTGTCATTCTTTCCCCACTCGTCCTTCCTAGTGTGTTCCTTCCTTGCATGGTTAGAGTGAGGCAGATCCCAAACCGAAGGCAAGTTCCCTTTGGGCACCTATTGGTATTGTTGCTCATGTATAAGAGTATGGAAGGGAATCTTGGTACGTGGAGGAGGTGACCGTGGAACGAAGATAAGACGTGGAGTTTTCCCTCCTATAGACATTTGTGTCGTCCTCCTAACATTGGTAGGATTTGCCACCACTCCAATGCTTGCAACGGTAGAGCGGGTGTCCGGATGCTCGTCCTCCTCCATGTCTTCTTCATCCCCTACCAAAATCCCCTCCTCCTTGAGGTTTTGAGGATCATCTTCCTCGGGCTTCTTGCCTTTGTCGTTGGCGTAGACCATGGTGCTCTAAACTTTGAGAAGATTTCCTGACAGAGACAGATCGAAATGAAAACACGACGAGAACACGATATACGAACATCGGGGGATCCGGGGGGTTATATATTACGAAGTTTCAATGCATAAGGAAGGTACTGTGCAAAAACAAGGTGGAGATAGAGCTCAGGGAGCTCACACCCCCTCCAGGCGCAGCCAGCTGGGGCCTGAAACGTCGGAAATGTATCTATAATTTTTGATGCTCCATGCTTGTTTTGTATCTACTTTGCTTTGCTTTGTCTATACTTTGAGGTGTTTTTATATCTTTTATGGAACTAACCTATTAACAAGTTGCCATAGTGCCAGTTGCCTGTTTTCTTCTGTTTTTGGTTCCAGAAATGCAGAAAATCAATATTCTCAGAATTGGATGGGACGAAAGCCAAAGGCATTATTTTTCCCGGAGCAACACGGAACCACAAAGCAGAGCCTGTAGGGTTTCGTAGCATGGAAAACAAAAAATTTCTATCGCATACAAACAAACAAGCCAAGATCTATCTACTAGATTGTAGCAACGAGTCGATGGAATAACTCACCCTCGAAGATTCCAAAGTGTTTAACGAGAGCGGATTCTCGTGGGTGATGTAGTCGTACTCTTCCCGATCTCAAGATCGCGTAGACGATCCTTCCGGCGCTGCGTTCCGGCAGCGCTCCCGCAGTCGGTCACACGTTCGGTACTCGACGAAGACCTTCCTCTCCCTTGTTCCAGCAGGCAGCGGAGGTTGTAGCACTCTCCTCGTGATTCTGGCAGCACAACGGCGTGGTACCGGAAGTAGAGGGGAGATCTCGCAGGGCTTCGCCTTAAGCCGGAGCGAGTATGGTGGAGTATGAGAGAGTCCCTCCACAATCTAGGGTCTAGACACACCGAGTAGGGGGCAAGCCGGCGGCTAGGGTTAGCTAGGCGGCGGCGGCGGTTTGCCCTAGGGCGGCGGCGGCAGTGGAGGTGGCGGTGCCGGCGGCTAGGGTTTAGAGGTGGTGGAGTTGTGTGTCTAGGAGGGGAGCCTTGCCCCTCCTTTTATAGGTGGAGGGGCCGGCCAAGGGGAGGGGAGTCCCTCCCCAACTCGTCTTGGTGGTGCGCCGGCGGTGGGAGGAGGAACTCCTCCCCCAAGTCGGTTTCCACCTCCCTCTCCACTTCCCAAAAACAGCCGTTTGACTTTCAAACTTGGCGTTTGAATTTTCAAACTAAGATTTGAATAAACCCTCTATTTTGTTCAGCGATGACACCGAGTACATGATGCAATCATACCAACGTGATATAACACATTCATATACCCTTCCCCTCCGGAGTGCCGGACATTCCGGAACCTTCTAGAACATTCCCGATGAAAAACACCGGAACCATTCCCCAACTCCGAAACGGGACTTTCCTTATATGAATCTTATTCTCCGGACCATTCCGGATCTCCTCGTGATATCCCGAATCCCATCCGAGACTCCGAACAACATTCGGTCTCTTTCTCATCATTCCATAACTACTCAAACAACGTCGAATCCTTAAGTGTGTCTCCCTACGGTTCGTGAATTATGCGGACATGATCGAGACACTTCTCCGAACAATAACCAATAGAGGAATCTGGAAATTCATATGGCTCCCACATATTTCTACGATTACTTTGTGATCGAATGAACCACTTACATACGATACCAATTTCCTTTTGTCTCACGATAGTTTACTTATCCGAGGTTATGATCGTCGGTATCTCTGCATACCTAGTTCAACCTTGTTACCGATAAGTACTCTTTTCTCGTTTCCGTGATATGTGATCCCTTGTGAGCCAGTCACATGCTTGCAAGCTAATTGGATGACATTTCACCGAGAGGGCCCAGAGTATATCTATCCGTCATATGGATGGACAAATCCCACTCTTGATCCATGTGTCTCAACCAATACTTTCCGAACACTCAATGCCACCTTTATAGCCACCCAGTTACGGTGTTGTGTTTGATGTCATCAAAGCATCCATCCGGTAAAGGTGATATGCATGATCTCATGGTCGAAGGAATTAGGTTACTATGTATCAGAAAGCATATAGCAATTGAACTATTAAAATGACTTGATCTTTATGCTACACTTATCTATTGGAGTATGTCCACCATATCATTCTCCTAACGATATGATCTTGTTGTTAATAACATCTCAATGTTCATGATAGGGAAACCACAATCATTTATTAACCAACAAGCTAGTATTATAAAGAGGCTTTACTAGGGACTTCAATTTAAGTTTACAAATCACACAAGTACTAATGTTTCCTTGTTAATACTATTATAGCATGAATGTAAACATTTATCATAAACACAAAGAAATAATAATAACTACATTTATTATTGCCTCTAGGGCATATCTCCAACAGAGCCGGAGGGGGGCCACAGGGTGGCCGCACCCCCTAGGCGCGGGCAAGCCCTAGAGGCGCCCACAGGGGGTGTGGCCTCCCTGGCTCCCCACCGACCTTGCCTCCTGCGCCTATAAGAAGCCCCGGGGAGAAAACCCTAAATCATCCAGAAGAAATCCATGAAAACCTCTGCTGCGCCGCCGCCACCGAAGGGGAGATTCGGGGGACAGAAAGTCTCTTCTCCGACACCCTACAGGGATGGGGAAGTGCCCCCGGAGCCATCTCCATCAATCTCCACCACCATCTCCATCACCGTTGCTGATTCCCATGATGAGGAGGGAGTAGTTCTCCTTCGAGGCTAAGGGCTCTACCGGTAGCTATGTGTTCATCTCTCTCTATGCATGATCTTGTTGTGGTCATGAGCTTTGTAATCAAGTAGATCTACCTTGCTACTCAAGTTCTTCATTAGATCTTTGCTCTCCCCATGTGTGTGAAAGTGGCAGCATGCACGCCATGGTGGCACTTAGGTTTGAGTCTACATAAATACTCATTGTTCTTTAATAGATCTATGATTTTCCCCACGTGTGTGAAAGTGACAGCGTGCATACCGTGTGTGGCACTTTGGCTAGATTGAATATTTGTTATGAGTTATATTTGGAGTTGGATGTCTCTATGAAATCGTGGTGTTTGTTGGAACCATCTAGCGCTCAAGGTGACAGTGTGGGGTTATCTAGATTGGGGAAGGCGGACTTTGAGGAGTGCTGTTATAGCCCTACCGATGATTAGAGTGTTCAACCGGAGAGTAGTTAAGAGTAGTCATGAAGAGAGGATATTTATATGAGAGAGTGTTCACTAGTGAAAGTATGATCCCTAGGCCTTGTTTCCAAACATTGAAACACCATTTGCATCTAGATCTCTTGCATGTTTTCTTTCTTCCATCAGTTTGCCTTTAGTCTGTTCCTCCACGCCATCAGCTATTTTCTGGCACTCACACACGTTACTCCATGTCAACAACAAGTCAGAAGCTATTTTCTGGCACCGTTACCACTTGTATTTCACTATCTCTTCGCTGAACTAGTGCATCTATACACCTAAAAAGTGTATTGGGTGTGTTGGGGACACAAGAGACTTCTTGTATATTGATTGCAGGATTTCTTGAGAGGGAATACCTTTGACCACTTCCTCCCTGAGTTCGATAAACCTTGGGTAATCCACTTAAGAGAAACTTGCTGCTGTTCTACAAACCTCTGCACTTGGAGGCCCAACAATTGTCTACAAGAATAGAAGTGCGTAGACATCAAGCTCTTTTCTGGCGCCGTTGCCAGGGAGGTAAGGTAAAAGGTACTCACATCCTCCGGTATGAGTGCTCGAAGTTATTTCCTTTAGATTCTGCAATTTTGTATTTTTGTTTCTTGTTTTCACTAGTTAGGATTAATGGAAAACAACAACAAAATTAGAGAGCTTTATAGTATTTATCTTGAGTTAGGACATGAAGTGTTTGAAGAGAAAATTAAAAAACATTGGAACTTCATTTTCATGCTAGTAGCAATGTTATTAGTATGAATTCTTTGGACACCATTGTTGCTAATGCTATGGAAAAGTCTAAGCTTGGGTAAGCTAGTTTTTATAAAAGTGATCTTTTTAGTTCCCCAACTTTGGAAGATAGATATTGTATTGCTTATGATGATACCAAACCTCCAATATATGATGATTACAATGATGAGTATGATATTTTTAGTCCACCTACTATTGAGGAGAAAATTTATTGTGATTACAATATGGCTCCTATATTTTATGATTATGGTGATGAGAAAAATAATGATAGCTATTTTCTTGAATTTGCTCCCACTACAATTAATAAGAATGGCTATTCTTATGTGGAGAGTAATAATTATTTTATGCATGTGGCTCATGATAAGAATGTTTTATGTGATAATTATATTGTTAATTTTATTCATGATGCTACTAAAAGTTATTATGAGAGAGGGAAACATGGTTTTATGCATCTCAATAATATTAAGTTTCCCCTCTTTATGTTGAAAATCTTGAGGTTGCACTTGTTTTGCTTTCCTATGCTTGGTGCTTTGTGCTTTCATGACTTGTTTCTTTACAAGATTCCTATGCATAGGAAGTGGGTTAGACTTAAATGTGTTATGAATTTGGTTCTTGATGCTCTCTTTTACTTCAATTCATATTTCTTATGTGAGCATCTTCTCAAACTATCAAGCCTAACTTAAAGGTGTTAAAGAAAAGTACTTGTTGGGAGATAACCCAAGAGTTTTCTTGAGTCTTGGAAGTTATTACTTGTTTAATTACCTCTCCTTATCCTTTTTGTTTGCTTTTTGTGCCAAGAATGACCTCTAATGAGAGAGAAGTAAGATTTGGAGAGTTGCTGTCCCAAAACAGATTTCTTTCCTCCACCATAAAAATTCGTGAGGAGTCTATGTAAGTCGGATTAAGCTGAAAATTTAGGAATAAATCTCCCAGTATGTTAGCTAACTTTCGTTAGTTCAACACTTTATGATTTTAGCAACAGAAGGTCTTAGAAAAAAATATGTTTCTACCTGCTGGTCTGTTTTGACAAATTTCTACCATTATTTGCATTTGCTTCTTATTGATTCTTTTGGGGTTATTTTTGGGAAATTGAGCTTTTTGAAGGATTTACTACAGTAGCTTGTGTTTTTAGTGAAAAGCCTTGCTGTTCCAAAGCTTTGCCAGAGGTTTAATATCTTTTGAATAAACTAATGTTGCTAATGAAGATTGTGTGAAGTTTTGTATGAAGGAAAAATTTCAGGTGTAGAGAAAGCATGATGTAATAAGATGAAGAGTGGACAAAAGCTCAAGCTTGGGGATGCCACCATGGTGTCACCCCAAGAAATATCCAAGAGGTATAAGCGTCAAATCTTGGGGGTGCCCAATGCATCCCCTTCTTCATCAATAAAAAGCTCAGGTCTATCTAGACACTTCATTTTTATTGTTTCAAGCATAGTTGTGTTGTTCTTGGAGCGTCTTAGTTTTTCTTTGCTTTGCTTAGGTTGTTTAGTTTGCTTGAATAAAGTAGTTTGTACCCCCGTTCTCGCTGTGTTGTTTTGCAAATAAGTTTCTTGGTATTTGGAAAGGAGTAGTAAGTTCTTGCTTGTAAGTGCAAGAGGAGCTTGCATTGACTGTGACTTAGACTTTAGCATGACATGCAAGGTGTTTTTTGGCATTATGCTTAGTGATTATTGTTGTAGCATGTCTTGTTCCAAACAATTGGGATTGCTTAGTGTGCCTTGAAGAACTTATGCATTGTTTTAGCATGCAAGAGCATAGTATTGTGGTATTCTCCTTTGATGCTTTGTTTGGGTTGACTTGGCACATGCTCACACCATGTTGTGACTCTCACATGTCACCATTAGCCTATATGATCATTTAGTCCTTGACTTTTAGTACCACTATATGCTTTGATTAGTAATGCTTTGTTGCTCTACATGATTATGGCCATTTGATACTCCCAATTTGCATCACCTTTCTATATCATAATTTACCTCTATTCATTGATATTTGTATTATTATGGGGTATTACTTATGGTTTTTCATCTGTTTATGCATGTTGGATGATTCTTGGAGGATGGACTGCCGGAGTCTGGATTCTGATGGAAAAGAAGGCGTTTTGGTGTAATTTCGCAAAATTCAGAAAATACCACAAAAATCTGGAAACGTATTATTTTACCAGAAGACGAAGGAATCCGGAAGGAGGGACGAAGTGCAGCCTCAGGGGGCCCACACCCCCTAGGCGCGGGCCCACCTGACCCCGCGCCTAGGGCAGGTGTGGCCCACCTGCCCGGCCTCCGACTCTGCCCCTTCGCCTATATCTTCGCTTCGAAACCCTAAGGCTGGGGGAGCGACCACAGATAGATTTCCGCCACCTCTGGGGGCGGAAAACACCGAGAGAGAAAGATCTCTCCGGCAAATAGATTTCTGCCGAGGGAATTCCTTCCCTGAGAGGGGAGACCGTCGCCATACAACACCGTCATCAAGCTAGGCTTCATCGGGATCATCATCATCATCCATACCATCATCTCCACCAGCACCATCATCACCACTCCGTCCCGCTATAACAATTGTGTTGGATATTGCTTTAGTTCTTAGGGTAAACTTTCTCGGTGTTAATTACTATTGTAGTTGATGCTTGTGAGTGGAACCATTGGATTATTGTTTATGTTCAGATTGTTATCCATTACCATCTTGATCTATATGATGTCGTGTGAGTAGATCGTCCAGTTCTTGAGGACATGGGAGAAGTCATGTTATTAGTAGTGAATCTGTGATGAGTTATTATTTAGTGGTTTAGTATTTAAGTTGTGGTGCTATTCTTCTAGTGGTGTCATGTGAACGTCGACTACATGACACTTCACCATTTATTGGCCTAGGGGAGTGCATTGTGTATTTGGCTACTAATTGTGAGGTTGCCAGAGTGACGGAAACCTGAACCCCCGTTAGGACACCTTTGCACAAGGGAGCGTAGGATCTCAGAGTTTAAGGCTGTGGTTAGATTTATATCTTAACTACTTTCCTATAGTTACGGATGTTTGCAGGGGGTTTAATCACAAGTATGTATTAGTCCTAGGAAGGGCGGTATGTTAGCACAGGTTCACCCACACAACACTTACAAACACCAAAGAAGAGTACTCAGCTATTTGGAGCGAAAGCACTTGAAAGAATTCCCATGTGTCCTCGAGAACGTTTGGTCCTTATAAGTATTTCCACCGGCTTGTCCTTTGCTAAGAAAGGATTTGTCCACTTGCTCCATTTGTTCGTTACTTCTGTTACTTGCTCTTTGTTTTGTTGCCTTGTCAGAAAACCACTAAAAATCCGTTTGCTAAGTATTCACAGGGATTTCCTACTCCATACTACTATTCAACACCTTCTGCTCCTCGTTGGGATCGACAATCCTATTTATCGAAAGTACTACAATACACCCTCTATACTTGTGGGTCATCAAGACTATTTTGTGGTGCCATTGCCGGGGAGTGAAGCGCTATTGAAGAGTGGAACTGGTAAAGGAAACTCTGACTGTGAGTATTGCTCTTGTTACTGCTTGTTACTTTGTTTCCAATATGGATAACCCACTTGGTTTTATGTTTGGGAAAACTACTACCACTTCTAGGGTAGTAGATGAACCACCTCCTGTTGAGATAGATCCTTTTAAGATACCTACAAGTATTGTTAATCGTGTTATGGATAATTATTATTTTGGGGATGGAACTGTCCATCCCGGTGATCACTTGATTTTTATCCATGAATTATGCGGGTTGTTTAAGTATGAAGGTATCACAACTGAACAGGTGAAGAACAAGTTACTCTCCATGTCCTTGAAAGGGACAGCTGAAGAATGGTATAAGCTGCTGAAGAATGGACAATCCATTCAATGGGAGGAGATGGCATCTCTCTTTTACTCTAAATTTTATCCTCCTAGTGATATTCATAAGGATAGAAATCTTATATATAACTTTTGGCCTCTTGATGGAGAGAGTACATCTCAAGCTTGGGGGAGATTGAAGTTACTAATGCTTAAATGTCCTATTCATGAACTCCCTAACAATATTATTCTCAATAACTTTTATGCTAGGCTTTCTCTTCATGATAAAGATTTACTAGATGCTTCTTGTGCTGGATCATTCACACGTATGAAGGAAGAAGCTAAATGGGACCTTCTAGACCGTATTCAAGAGAACACTGAAGCTTGGGAGAATGACAAAGGAAGAAAGTCAGGTATAAACTATGATTATGAATGCATTAAATCTTTTATGGGAACTGACAACTTCCGTGATATTAGCAACGAGTTTGGTCTTGATCCTCAAGTTCTTGTAAAATGTTTTAATGCCTTTTCCTCTTATATTGAAATTCCCAAGAAAGAGTTGGACAAGTACCATGCTCCTTATAAAGACACTGTCACCCATGTTTCTGCTAGCACAGAGGTTTGTACTGTTGGTCCTATTTTTCATGAACCTTATGTTGAGAAGATCCCTTTTCCCTCCAAGGTAAGGGAACATTGTATTATGGCTAATGTGGTTAGAAAAAGTGCAAAGAAAACTGTAGGGTCCAATGAGCTTATTGATATCGAGCATGTGGTAGCTATTGTGAACGATCTTGTCACTAGAAATATAGAGGATGAGCATATTGTATTTTGTGAAAACGCTACTAATATTGTTTCTCATCCTAAGAAGGTTAGAAAAGCCAGTGTCCATGTGCTTTCTGTTAAAATTGGTAGTCATAGCTATTATGGTTTATGTGATATTGGTGCTAGTTCTAGTGCTATTCCTTATGAGGTTTACAGGGAAATTATGCATGAGATTGGTCCTTATGAGATTGAGGACATTGACGTGGTTATTCACCTTTCTAATAGAGAGCAAGTTTGCCCCATTGGCATTGTAAGAGATGTGGAGGTCCTTTGTGGTAAGATTAAATATCCTGCTGATTTTCTAGTACTTGGTAAAGAAGCTAGTAAAACCTATCCTATTATCTTTGGTAGACCCTTTCTGAATACTTGTGGGGCTATCATAGATTGTAGGAAGGAAAAAGTTTTGACTAAGTTTGCTAGAGAGTCTTATGAGTTTAATTTTTCCAAATTTGCCAAAACTCCTTATGAAAATGAATTACCTGATGAGGATTTCAGGGTTGAACAACTTTCTGCTATTTCTCTTGCTTCTAACAATGCCTTGCAGCAGTTCATGGAAGGTCATGAAAGTTATGCCTTCATGACGGAAAGAAATGAGATTGATGAGGCTTTCCTTCGTTAGCATGAGTTACTTAAGCATAATCTACCTGTGGAAGATTTGGGTACCACACTACCACCTAAAGGGGACCCTGTTTTCGAATTAAAACCTTTACCCGATGATCATAAATATGCTTATATTGATGAAGAAAATATATCCTATTATTATTAGTTCTAAACTTTCAAGAAAGGAAGAAGAAAGGTTATTGGAGATATTGAAGAAACACTATGGGCTATACTATTGATGATTTAAAGGGGATTTCTCCTACTATATGTCAGCATGCTATTAATATAGAGCCTAATGCAAAACCAGTTGTTGAGCACCAACGTCGTCTAAATCCTAAGATGTAGGATGTGGTAAGAAATGAGGTATTAAAACTTCTTGATGCTGGTATTATTTATCCTATTGCTGATAGTAAATGGGTTAGCCATGTTCATTGTGTTCCCAAGAAAGGGGGAATAACTGTTGTGCCTAATGAGGATAATGATCTTATACCCCAAAGAGTAGTGGTTGGGTATAGAATGTGCATTGATTTTAGAAAGATCAATAAAGTTACTAAGAAAGATCATTATCCTTTGCCCTTTATTGATCAAATGCTTGAGAGGTTATACAAAAAGACTCACTTTTGTTTCCTCGATGGTTATTCTGGGTTTTCTCAAATCGTTGTGAAAGCACAGGACCAAGACAAAACTACTTTCACCTGTCCTTATGGTACTTATGCTTATAGGTGTATGCCATTTGGTCTATGTAATGCTCCTGCTACTTTTTAGAGATGTATGTCTGCTATCTTTCATGGTTTTTGTGATGAAATCGTGGAGGTTTTCATGGATGATTTTCAAATGAGCAGTTCCTGTTAATGATAGTTTTCCAAATGAGCAGTTAGCTGCAATAAGGGTAAGTCCACATGAGAGTCCTTGGTATGCTAATTATGCTAACTTTATTGTTTCCAAGTATTTGCCTCCAACCTTTATGATACGTTGGAAACATATCTATAATTTTTTAATGCTCAATCTTGTTTTGTATCTACTTTACTTTACTTGTCCACACTTTGAGGTGCTTTTTACATGTTTTCTGGTACTAACCTACTAACAAGTTGCAACAGTGCCAGATGCCTATTTTCTACTATTTTTGGTTTTAGAAAAATTAGTAAATAAATATTCTCGGAATTGGACGGGACAAAGGACAAAGTCAATTACTTTCCATGGGGAACAAGAAGTCCATAGGAGAGCCCGAGGGGCCGGCCAGAGGGGCCAGACACACCCCAGGCGCGGGAGGGCCCCACCCCATGCCTGGCTAGGGTTTGGTCACCCTGGCGGACGCCTCGGTCTCCCCCTTTTCCTATAAGAAGCCCCCGATGCAGAAACCCTGAGTACCCGATCAGAAATCCACGAAACCGTCTGTAGCCGCCTCCACCATCGTCCCTAGATCGGGGGGATCTGAAGTTCTTCCTGACACCCTGCCGGAGGGGAGATCATCCCGGAGGCCTTCTCTCCGGTATGATACGTGAGTAGTTCCACCTTGGACTATGGGTCCATGTAGTAGCTAGATGGTTGTGTCTCCTCCTTTGTGCTTTCATGTATAGATCTTGTGAGCTCCGTTCATGATCAAGATCTAATCTATTTGTAATCATGCATGTTGTGTTTGCGGGGATTCAATGGATATTGAGATTATTATGTTGGTTTGATTAATGGTTTTGTATTTATGATTCTATCATGTCTATGTTGTTTGTGATCTTGCATGCTCTCCGTTGTTAGTAGCTATCTTGGCCAAGTAGTTACTAGTGACTCCAAGAGGGGGTATTTATGCTCGATAGTGGGTTCATGCCTCTAGTTTCCAAGGGAAGTGACAATAATCTCTTTGGTTGTAGATGTGTTATTGCTACTAGGGAGAAAACAACGGTCTCTTGTTCATGGAACATGTGGACTGTTTACCTTACACACTTTGCTTAAAGCAGTTGTCTGTTGCTTGCAACTTAATACTGGAGGGGGTTCGGATGATAACCTGAAGGTGGACTTCTAGTCATAGATGCAGTTGGATGGCGGTCTATGTATCTTGTTGTATTTCCCAATCAACCTCATAGGATCTTTCTGACTAGTAATTGCATTGTTATGCCTTGCTCAGTTCCTGTCAATTGCCCCGCTGTAATTTGTTCACCTTCATGCCATGTTGTTTATCTAAGGAGAGCACCTCTAGTCAACTATGGACCCCGGTCCAATCTTTACCATTGATTCATCTTCCACTGTTACTGTTTACTTGCTGCAAACCACCATTACCGTAGAGTTCCCAACCTTTAATAAGGTAGAGATCCCTGTGTTTACAATGCTAGTCCCTGGATCAATAGCTAGCATCCACAGTTAAGATGTAATATCAAGAAACAAAGGTCATAATACAACTTTATAACCAGGAATAAAATAATTCATTACATCTTACATAGCTCATTTGGCTATCACATTACATTGCAGCAAAATATCTATAAGCATGGGGTCCTTCATCTTCAAAGTGCCACAGGCAATCATGTTGGTTGTAGACTTGTAATCCTATTCAACACACTTCACTAACATAAAAAAACCTGCAACATAATAAGTTGCAGCCACAAGGGTCAATACATTTGAATTGTATTGGCAAGTTTCACTATTATGTAGAAATAAATGGATCCTATCATTACATGCATATTTGGCTAAGTAGGGTTTAGGCTCATTTGCAGAAAGCAATATAGTTTTGTCCTATCTTTTCAAAATAGTTTTTGATCTTTTGTCAAATCTTTCTGAACTTCTTGGAAAACTCCAAGTGCTTCAAATCCCTTGTTGTCACCATCAAGTTTTACTTTGAGAAATTGGAATGTCGAGATCTTCCATAGCTTCAGGCCTTATTTGCTCAGTATTGTCCATAACCGGGGACACGGCTAAGTACTTAGAATTTGATCTTCTGCAGAAGTTGTACACTTTACCCACATGACACAATCTCATCTTGATGCCACCAGTGGCCGCTGGATAAGTACTCACCAAGATGGAGTACTGGCAGATTGAGAATGTGACAAAGTCTTTCCATAGGAGTCCTGCCAATACACAATGCTAGCTTGTCATCCAGGCACCAATGTAGGGTTCCAAGTTCCCTAGCACAAATCTAGTTAACCTGAAGATGCCAATGCATGGGTCTTCCACTATGTAGTTGACTAAGCCAGAGCCCATTTAGCATGTGGCTGTACACGGAAGCCACTGCACGAGAAACATGTTCAATCTCTAAGTCCCTGGGTGGTTTTCTTCTAGTGCACAACAAAAAGAGATAGCCGTATAAACATGGTTCCTTTTGTTGCCACCTTGTCCAACCTTGAGTATCCTTGTCCACCCAGGTGTTTCATTGAGTACTTGTTTTATTATATAAAACATAAGTCTTTTCAATACTTCATATAATCATAACATGTATCCCATCCCAAATATATAGCTGGGCTAAGCATACTACAACTACATTGTTTTCACTAAGGAATATATAAGGGTATCCTATTAGGATTTAGCATAGCATAAAATATAGAAATCCTTTTCATGCATGTTTCAAAAATCCACTAAGTGTAATGAAAATAATAGGACTTGGATGATAGTGTCACTTGCCTTTTTAGTAGAGAATGTTGGTTCACTTCTTGATCTTGCTAATATCACACTCTTCTAACTTCACTACAAATCAATCAAGCAAAGATAGTTTTATTTGCAAAGGTGGTTTCTACTAATCTCTAAACATTATAAAGTTCAAAGTGGTCTTTTTCTAAAGTGGTAAAACCATTTGCAAAAGATTTTTAGCTATAAACCATTTTTAAATCAAATCATTATTCTATGTGGTTGAAAATGCTTTCATCAAAGCAATAATTTTATATTGTTCATCAAATAAGTTGTTAATTCACAAAACTTGGTGTTTAGGGTCAGAAGGTTTGAATCAAATCATTTCCCAAAGGTTTCACTCAAAAATCATTTCCATATCAAAATCAATATTTTTTTATTTTACTAGAAATGAGCTAATTCAAGTATTTATTCCTAAACTTCACAAAATTCATTTTAAAATCTAAGAGTTGGTTCCTAAGGTCAGTAGGTTCACAACAAACCATTTTGCAAATATTTCACATTAAAATTTTATCTAGAACAATTTTTATATTCTAAATAAGCCTACACAAGTTTCTGTAATTCAACCAATTTACCAGAAGAAAAACATTAAACAAAATACATGGTTGCAAAGTACATGTTCTGCTGATTCCATTGATATAAAATTTGCAAAATTTGGACGTGTAGATTTTAAGTTATGAATTTTACAAGTTTGCATATTAATCAGATTCAAAATTCTGTTTTAAATCAAAACTAGTGCCACGCGGCGCAATCTAATTGGCCGGTACCGCTTCGGGTGGATCGGCCTCTGCGAACCGTAGGATTTAAGTTAGATCTAGTGGCTCATATGGGCTCATACCCCTTCGTCTAAGTTCTAATCTTAGCCGCAGGATTAACATCTAACGGTGTAAAACTTCTTGACCAAACTCGAGCGGCGCTCTGGCGGCAGCGCTCAGACGTGGTCGTCGCCGGTGAACCAGGAAGCAAGAGGGGGAATGGAGGTGCTCACCATGCTCGCGCGGTTGTGGTGAAGCTCAACGTAGCGGTTTTTTCGTCAAGGGGCGCACGGATTCCAGAGGGATTGCTCGCCGGAGTTGGGTTCACCGTCTGGTCCGTCTGGTCGTTGTCGGAGGCGAGGTTATAGTCCATGCCAAAGCAAAGGAATGACACGGTTAGGTGCGCGTGAAGACGCTGAACATGCGGCTTACAAGCAGAGAGAAAGGGGCGATCTGTTCTTACGGAGAGGGGTCGCCGGAGAGGTAGCAGGCGTCGGCGGCGCGTTGAGCTTGTCCTTGCCGACGCTCTGGGGCAAGCGCGGGCGAACGGGAGGCACTGGCAGGTGCGCACTGGTCTGAGGAGCAAGCTCGCTTGCTCGGGGAGGCGAGGGGCGACTGGACGGCGCCGGATTTTGCTGGAGAAGGTCGCCAGAGTAGAGAAGCTTGAGCTCGAAATTCCGGCAGCCTAGTGGCAGAGGGGGGCGTTGTGTGGGGGAAAAGAGAGAGCGGAGAGGGGCGTTTATGCACGCGTGGTCGTCAGAGGAGTTAAGACCGCCATCAATCGTGAATTCAACGCCGGTGTTACTGCCAGAAACGGCGAGGAGGAAATGTTGCGGGTTGAAGACGATGTGCTGGCGCTGTGGGACCTGCTTGTCGGCGAGGGAGAGAGAGAGGGACATGGCTCCACTCGTCTATGACTGCGCGGGTGCGAGAATGAGTGAAAAACGTTTCATCGCGGGGAGTTTTAGTTGGGCTGGAGCTGGGCTTAGTGGGCCAGATGGGTTGGGCTGTTTTGTTCCACTTTTTTTTATTCTGTAAGCTTTTTCTTTTTCTATTTGATTTTCTGTTTTGTTTTTAATCAAACAATTCAAACACCAAATGAATTCAAATTTCCACCAAACTTTGTATCCTTTTTAGTTCTGTTTATCAACATAATTCAAAGTCCAAAATAAAATAATACTTTTATTCTTTTAGGATCTATTTAATAATTAAATAAAATAGACCTTAGTTATTAATTCAAATAGGATTTGTTTAATTAAAATCTCCATTTGAAATCTAAATAATACCAAAATCATTTCAGTAGGTTTTATTTGAAAATATAAATCACTTGGGAAAACTTATTTAAAATAAATTAATAAGTTTTAGTGTTTATTTAAAATGGAAAAGCCTTTACTTAAATAAAATTGGATATTAAATCCTCATTATTTTATTTAATTAAACCTTTACTCTTTTTATCAAATAGGAATGTTTTATTTCAAAAGCTTGTCTAGGATTTTAGTTTGGCTTTAAGAAATAATCTTTATTTATAATTCTACCTTTTCTTTTGAAAACCAAATCTTTTTATTAAAAGATCCAAAAATAGTGATTCCAAATATTTTAACTTTATTGTTTATTTATCTTTTTAAATCCCTTTAGGATTTTATTTGATCAAAATAGGTTTTGATATTTCCCATTGGAATCAAAAAGTTTCTTCTCACCCTGAATTTCAACAAAGTTTTATTTTGTTTATTTATTTTTCACATTTCAAAATTTGGAAAATTTTGGGATGTGACAATTACCTTCCACACCATATGTTTAATCCTTTGTTACAGCAAACCGGTGAGCTTGACAACCTCACTGATTCGTTGGGGCAAAGTCTTGAGTTTGTGTTGTGCAGGTCTCCGCGTTGCTTGCAACACTTGTGAGACGTTTCCTTCCTCCTACTTGTTCGATAACCTCGGTTTCTTACTACGAAAAAACTTGTTGTTGTGCTACTTCACACCTTGCTCTTGGGGTTCCCAACGAAGCGCTCCTACATCAACCCAGCGCAGTCAACACTTTACAGCCCAGCAAAGAAGGAAATTCTTTTATGATTTAAGGCATTACTTTTGGGAGACCCACACTTATATAAAGAAGGAGTAGATGACATTATGCAAAGATGTGTTCCAGAATTTGAACAACAAGATATATCGAGAAAATGTCATGGCAGTGCTTATGGAGGACATCATGCTAGGGATAGGACTGCACAAAAGGTTTTACAATCTGGATTTTATTGGCCTACCCTTTTTAAAGATGCAAGGAAGTTTGTCTTATCATGTGATGAATGCCAACGAGTAGGTAACATCTCTAGACGCAATGAAATGCCTATGAATTATTCTCTTGTTATTGAACCTTTTGATTATTGGGGATTTGACTTTATGGGGCCTTTTCCTCCTTCAAAAGGGTATACACATATTCTTGTTGCTGTTGACTATGTTACAAAGTGGGTAAAATCCATACCTACAAACAGTGCTGATGGTAAGACCTCTTTGAAAATGCTCAAAGATGTCATTTTTCCTAGGTTCGGTGTGCCTAGATATCTCATGACTGATGGAGACTCTCATTTTATTCATGAGGTTTTTAGAAAAACTCTCGCTAAGTATGATGTAAACCACATAATAGATTCAGCTTATCACCCCCAAACTAGTGGGCAAGTAGAACTTTCCAATAGGGGAATCAAATCTATCTTGCAGAAGACTGTCAATAGATCTAGGAAAAAATGGGCTAAAAAGTTGAATGACGCTTTGTGGGCTTATAGAACTGCTTATAAAAATCCTATTGGGATGTCTCCTTACAAAATGGTCTATGTGAAAGCTTGTCACTTGCCTTTAGAACTAGAACACAAAGCTTATTGGGCAGTGAAAGAATTGAATAGAGACTTTAGACTTGCTGGTGAAAAAAGACTGCTCGACTTAAGTAATCTAGATGAGTGGAAAGGTGAATCTTATGAAAATGCTAGGCTCTTTAAGGAAAAAGTGAAAAGATGGCATGATAGGAGAATTCTCAAAAGAGAGTTCCATGTTGGTGAGAAAGTTCTTTTGTATAGGTCTCTTCTCAGATATTTTGCAGGGAAACTACTCTCAAAATGGGAAGGACCTTTTGTTATCAAGGACGTGTACCGTTCAGGTGCCATCAAAATTTCTTCTCTAAAGGATGACACAACACAGGTGGTGAATGGTCAAAGACTAAAACATTATATTTCTGGAGATTCTTATAATGAAGATGTGGATGTTATTCAAATGGTGACTCCAGAAGAATTTATCAGAAACCAAACACCAGAAACTGCAGAGTTCGTCCTTGAATAGGTAAAAGTGGTGAAAACAGAAGGTTCGTGAAACTCCAATCTTTTTATATTTTTGATGTTTTTAATACATAAGGGAAGTTACGAGACGAAACTGAAGAGGAAACGGAGCCCGGGGTGGACAAACCCACCCCAGGCGCGGGCCCAGCCTGGCCGCGCCCGAGGGGGGTGTTCCACCTCCGAGCTCCGACTCCGCCTCATTTCCATGTCAAAACCTTCCTTATGCATTGAAACTTCGTAATATATAACCCCACGGGTTCCCCGAGGTTCTTGCATCGTGTTCTCATCATGTTTTCGTTTCGATCTGTTTCTGTCAGGAAAATTCTCAGATTTGGAGCCTCAATGTCTTCCTCTAGATTACCCACGGAGGATTCCTCTGCGGACGTCCTCAACCCGTACATGTATGAGTTGAGGATTCATCCCAAAGAGTTGATCCTCAAAGAAGGGAAGGTACAGATGAAAGAAGTTCAAGGCCCTAAAGGAGAGGGCAGTCTCGAAGACAGGATGGAAGCGTTGGAACAAGAAGTTTTCAGGTACAAGAAGATGGCGGAACACGAAGTGGATGTTATTCACAAGATAAGTTCAGAACTCATCACCAAGCACGAGGGAGAAGTTGCTGAGCTCCGAGAAGAGATCTTCTCACTCCGTCAGACCACCAATCAATTGCAAGCATAGCTCTATGACATACAGAATCAAAACTGTGAGTATGAAGCTAGATTTGATTGCATAAGCTCTGCTGCTAGTTTCAGGATTGCAGAGACAAGGACATCCTTTTTGGATGGGTAACCATTGCCTTGGAAGTTTTATGATGACAAGAGAACACCACCACCACCAAAGGAATAATTCGTCATCAGGTTTGGCATCCCCTTGGCTTGTTCCAAGCTTGGGGGAGTGCCACGGTATCACCACCATTATCTTTTATCTTTTACCTTTTTTTAGTGGATTCATATTTGTGGTAGAGAGGTTATCTTATAGTTTGGTTTGCATGTGGAAGTATCTCTCCTTTAGTTGATTATCTATGTATCCCTTGGTGTGAGTGCCTTTATTGGAATATTAATGAGAAGTCTCATCTTTTACTTTTTGCACTTCTTATTTTAGTTTACAATCTCTATTATATGATGGATCTTGTTGATCAGTATTGGCGCCACTTTGGGATCATCAAGTGGATCTAAATTGGTTTTGGCAAACCGAGTTCTGGTTAGTGGCATTAGTTTGAAAGAAAAAGCAAGAAAGAAAAAGCTTACAGGTATTTGGTATCATTTGTTTTCTTACTTGTTGGCTCATAAGCTTGGTATTCTTTATTTAAGATTATTTTGTGTCTTCAAGGAAGATTGCATGTTTGGCTTTATTACTTGTATGTTTGCTTATTTCTTTCAACTCTCTTGCTTGCTACCCAGCCTTGCTAGCCAAAAACCTGTTTTGAGAAGGCATACTTCTCACATTTCCAAAATCCTTTGAACCAAAACCTTTTGCCACTTGTGTCCACCATATCTACCTAGTAGTTTTTTCTATTCCAAGCAAATTCTCAAGCTTCATCTACCTTTCGAATTAAAAAGTATTTTGTTATGTGAAAACTAGTTAGTAAAGCTCTCATGAACTTGATGGCACACCTTATTTACTTGCCCCTAATAGACTTGAACCATTGTGAACATAGAAGTTGTATATGCTTGCATCTATACGTTGGAATTAGCAGAACCGTCCTGTCACGGGGAACGTTTTCAACATTGCACTTGTACTTTGTACATAGTTGATATTGTGCTCTTTTGTCTATGGATGTGAACGGTGTGAAATAAAGAGGGAACTTGTAAGTCCATGGAGTTTGTATCTTGTGTTAGAGAAACACCTGGTACGCTAGCCTAAGCCATGCTTAATCATGGTGGAAACTTGCAGCATCACCATAGTGAGTCATCTATGAAGCATCCTCAATAAAAAGCTATACACATAGTAAATAAAAAGATAGCTGAGATGCTCATTATCTGTTTGCCTTGTCATTTTGGTTATGAGAAAGCTCATGTACCATGTGCAAGGGGTACCCCATTGGCGGTTCTCGATGATATGCAAATACTTACAATGACAAGAACTTACCTACGCCCAAAGTTGAGTATGCATGAGGAGTGGCCCTCATATTCAAGGGACATGAGATTGCCAACTTATATTTCGTCAAGCATATACTCCATCCTTGTTCACTTTAACCCTAATCATCTCAAGATGCTTATGATAGGGGCAATGAGGGCTCAAAGCTAGTAAGTACCATAATCTTTTGGAAGCTCTTTATGACTTGTAATCCCTGCTACCTTCTAAGAAGGGACCTTTCTCCAAGTTACTAGTTGAGTCAGTAAACCTACTTCCTCTCTATCTCCAGCAAGCTTTTGAGTTGTTGTGTTTCAAGCATTCATATGGTGATTTATTCAATCATGTTCTCTATATTCCTTGTTTGCACAAACTCTTATTTATTGAGTATTACTTTGAAAGCTTTCACTTGTGAAAAACCTTTTTGAGCAAAGAGTGCTCCTGTTTTGAAACTGCTACAAAAAGCTTTTTTTTTAAACTGTTTGTCAGGTGTTCTCTGACCAAGAACAATTTTTCCAATTCTAGTTATGATTTATCTTTATGTATCTCTATTGTGACTATTGTACTTGGTTGCAAGCTAAGTTATATAATGGTGAGTTGATTTCTTCTATGCGTTGTGCAATGGTAAGTGTGATGCTTCTTGTTCGTATTCTTTTTATCGATAATTCACTCCATAAACTTGTGGACATGTTTACTGAGCTCAGTTTTCGCTTGGGGGCAAGTGAAGTCTGAGCTTGGGGGAGTTGATACGGCCAATTTGCATCACCTTTCTATATCATAATTTACCTCTATTTATTGATATTTGTCTTATTATGAGGTATTACTTATGGCTTATCATCTGTTTATGCATGTTGGATGATTGTTGGAGGATGGACTGCCGGAGTCTGGATTCTGATGGAAAAGAAGGCGTTTCGGTGCAATTTCGCATAGATCAGAAAAATACCAGAAAAATATGGAAACATATTATTTTACCAGAAGACGAAGGAAGCCATAAAGATGTATGAAGTGGGGCCTTAGGGGGCCCACACCCCCCTAGGCGCGAGCCCACCTGACCCCGCGCCTAGGGCAGGTGTGGCCCACCTGCCCGGCCTTCGACTCTGCCCCTTCGCCTATATCTTCCCTTCGAAACCCTAAGGCTAGGGGAGCAACCACAGATAGATTTCCGCCGCCTCTAGGGGGCGGAAAACACCGAGAGAGAAAGATCTCTTCGGCAGACAGATTTCTGCCGGGGGGATTCCTTCCCGGAGAGGGGAGACCTTCGCCATCAACACCGTCATCAAGCTAGGCTTCATTGGGATCATCATCATCCACACCATCATCTACAGCAGCACCATCATCACCACTCCATCCTGCTGTAACGATTGTGTTGGATATTGCTTTAGTTCGTAGGGGAAATTTTCCCGTTGTTAAGTACTATTGTAGTTGATGCTTGTGAGTGGAACCATTGGATTATTATTTATGTTCAGATTGTTATCCATTACCATATCATCTTTGATCTTGATCAATATGATGTCTTGTGAGTAGTTCGTCTAGTTCTAGAGGACATGGGAGAAGTCATGTTGTTAGTAGTGAATCTGTGATGAGTTATTATTCAATGGTTTAGTATTTAAGTTGTGGTGCTATTCTTCTAGTGGTGTCATGTGAACGTCGACTACATGACACTTCACCATTTATGGGCCTAGGGGAGTGCATTGTGTATTTGGCTACTAATTGTGGGGTTGCCGGAGTGACAGAAACCTGAACCCCCGTTAGGAAACCTTTGCACAAGGGAGCGTAGGATCTCAGAGTTTAAGGCTGTGGTTAGATTTATATCTTAATTACTTTCTTGTAGTTATGGATGTTTTTAGGGGGTTTAATAACAAGTATGTATTAGTCCTAGGAAGGGCGGTATGTTAGCACAGGTTCACCCACACAACACTTACAAACACCAAAGAAGAGTACTCAGCTATTTGAAACGAAAGCACTTGACAGAATTCCCATGTGTCCTCGAGAACGTTTGGTCCTTATAAGTATTTCCACCGGCTTGTCCTTTGCTAAGAAAGGATTGGGCCACTTGCTCTGTTTGTTTGTTACTTCTGTTACTTGCTCTTTGTTTTGTTGCCTTGTCAGAAAACCACTAAAAATCCGTTTGCTAAGTATTCACAGGGATTTCCTGCTCCATACTACTGTTCAGCACCTTCTGCTCCTCGTTGGGATCGACACTCCTATTTATCGAAAGTACTACGATACACCCCCTATACTTGTGGGTCATCACCATTATTGCTCTCTTAGTTGGTTGCTCCCAGTCTTTTGCTAGCCTCCACTTGTATGAGTAAGATCTACTCATGCTTCCAACTCCCAAGAAACCAAGTTATTCCAAAGTGTCCACTATAAATTCCTATGCATGGTGTGTTACACCATTCTAGGTATATTCTTGTTTTCATCTATCTTCCAATTAAAAAAATATTTTGTTATGTGAAAACTTAGTGATTAAAGATCTCACGAACTTGATGGCACACTTTATATTCTTTGCCCCTAATAAACTTGAACCATTGTGTCATCTATGTTGTACATGCTTGCACTTATACGTTGGAATTAGCAGAACCGTGTTGTCACGGGGAACGTTTTCAACATTGCACTTGTACTTTGTACTCAGTTGATATCATGCTCTTTTGTCTATGGATGTCACCAGTGTGAAATAAAGAGGGAACTTGTAAGTCCATGGAGTTTGTATCCTGTGTTAGAGAAACGCCTGGGCCGCTAGCCTAAGCCATTCCTAATCATGGTGGAAACTTGCAGCATCACCATAGTGACATATATGAAGCATTCTTCTTATAAAAAAAGAGACACATTGAGAAAAGAGGAAAGAGAGAATAAAGCACCATATTCCCATGGTAAATAAGAAGATTGTTGAGATGCTCATTGTCTGCTTGCCTTGTCATTTTGGTTATGGGATAGCTCCTATACCATGTGCAAGGGGTACCCCGTTGACGGTTCTCAATGATATGCAAATACTTATAGTGACAAGAACTTACATGTGACTAAAGTTGAGTAGCATGAGGTGTGGCCCTCGTATTCAAGGGACTTGAGATTGCCAACTTATACTTCGTCAAGCATATACTCCATCTTTGTTCACTTTAACCTTAATCACTTCAAGATGCTTATGATAGGGGCAATGAGGGCTGAAAGCTAACAAGTACCATAATTTTTTAAAGCTCTTTTTGAAACTTGAAATCCCTGCTTCCCTTTGTGAAGGGCCGTTCTTCCACTTTTATATTGAGTATCCACCTTCTACTTTTAGGCACCATTAAGAGAGCAGAGTTGTCATTCTGTGTGTAGTGTCCCAAAACTTATTGATTGATGCATACTATGATATTACTTGTTCGTGTGCTACTTTTTTCTAGTCACCCTTGTGAACTTTGAAGGTGTCCTATGCATTTATTTGATACTCCATGAGGGACAAGTTGAATGCCACTATGCCATGTTTTCTATATGTGAAACAAACAAACGTCTTTCAATGCATGTTATTCATGATCTTTGTTTGTAGCCTTTCATGTTGCATGCATAGTTACTTTGTCTTATTGTTAGAACTCCATCTTTCATGCACATGTTTAGAGTTATTTGATCCCAGCTTTCAATGCTTGCAAATGGTTTGATCTTGGTTTTGATGGTGCATGTCACCTCAAAAATTATTATTTTTATCACTTACCTACTTGAGGACGAGCAGGAGTTAAGCTTGGGGATGCTTGATACGTCGGAAACGTATCTATAATTTTTAATGCTCCATGCTTGTTTTGTATCTACTTTGCTTTGCTTATCTATACTTTGATGTGTTTTTATATCTTTTCTAGAACTAACCTATTAACAAGTTTCCATAGTGCCAGTTGATTGTTTTCTTCTATTTTTGGTTACAGAAAGGCAGAAAATCAATATTCTCGGAATTGGACGGGACAAAAGCCAAAGTCATTGTTTTCCCGGAGCAACACGGAACCACAAAGCAGAGCCGGAGGAGGGACACAGGGTGGCCGCACCCCCCTAGGCGCGGGCAAGCCCTAGAGGCGCCCACAGGGGGTGTGGGCCCCCTGGCTCCCCACCGACCTTGCCTCCTGCGCCTATAAGAAGCCCCGGGGGAGAAAACCCTAAATCATCCAGAAGAAATCCACGAAAACCTCCGCTGCGCCGCCGCCACCGAAGGGGAGATTCGGGGGACAGAAAGTCTCTGTTCCAGCACCCTTCCGGGACGGGGAAGTGCCCTCGAAGCTGTCTCCATCGATCTCCACCACCATCTCCATCACCGTTGTTGATTCCCATGATAAGGAGGGAGTAGTTCTTCGAGGCTAAGGGCTCTACCGGTAGCTATGTGTTCATCTCTCTCTATGCATGATCTTGTTGTGGTCATGAGCTTTGTAATCAAGTAGATCTACCTTGCTACTCAAGTGCTTCATTAGATCTCTGCTCTCCCCATGTGTGTGAAAGTGGCAGCATGCACGCCATGGTGGCACTTAGGTTTGAGTCTACATAAATACTCATTGTTCTTTAATAGATCTATGCTTTTCCCCATGTGTGTGAAAGTGACAGCGTGCATACCGTGTGTGGCACTTTGGCTAGATTGAATATTTGTTATGAGTTATATTTGGAGTTGGATGTCTCTATGAAATTGTGGTGTTTGTTGGAACCATCTAGCGCTCAAGGTGACAGTGTGGGGTTATCTAGATTGGGGAAGGCGGACTTTGAGGAGTGTTGTTATAGCCCTACCGATGATTAGAGTGTTCAACCGGAGAGTAGTTAAGAGTAGTCATGAAGAGAGGATATTTATATGAGAGAGTGTTCACTAGTGAAAGTATGATCCCTAGGCCTTGTTTCCAAACATTGAAACACCGTTTGCATCTAGATCTCTTGCATGTTTTCTTGCTTCCATCAGTTTGCCTTTAGTCTGTTCCTCCACGCCATCAGCTATTTTCTGGCACTCACACACGTTACTCCATGTCAACAACAAGTCAGAATCTATTTTCTGGCACCATTACCACTTGTATTTCACTATCTCTTCGCCGAACTAGTGCATCTATACACCTGACAAGTGTATTGGGTGTGTTGGGGACACAAGAGACTTCTTGTATCTTGATTGCAGGATTTCTTGAGAGGGAATACATTTGACCACTTCCTCCCTGAGTTCAATAAACCTTGGGTAATCCACTTAAGGGAAACTTGCTGATGTTCTACAAACCTCTACACTTGGAGGCCCAACAACTGTCTACAAGAATAGAAGTGCGTAGACATCAGGGCCCGTGCCTAGGGTGGGTGTGGCCACCCTGGCCTCCGTTTCCTCCTATGTTTCATTTTGTAACCTTCTGTATGCAATAAAAACATAAAAAAATATAAAAATATAAGGTTTTCACGAACCTTCTGTTTTTACCACTTTTACCTATTCAAAGACGAACTCTGCAGATTCCTTTTCTCCTTCTCCTGAAATTCCCTTCATACAAGGCCTTACACAAACCTCAATGGCGACATTAGTGCATGCAAAAACAATAAATCTTTAGGTTCAAATTTCAATTGAAATCCATCAAAACAAAAGCTACTATAGCAACTCCTTTCCAAAAACCCAAAAGAATCTAGAAGGGAATCAATATAAGAGGCAAATGCAAATGGTGGAAGAAATCTGTCAAAACAGACCAGTAGGTAAAGATTGATTTTTTCGAAAACCTTTTGTTGCTCAAATAAAAAAGTGCAAAACCAATAAAAGTTGAGTAACAACTTGGAGAACAAGCATAGAAAAATACAGATCCATCCCAAGTACCGAGCTCCTTCACGAATTTTTACAATGCAACACAAAAATCTGTCCCAGGACAACCACTTTTCACAACTCCTCTTTTTCTAAAAATTAGTTGATCTTGACACAAAAACCAAAACAAAAAGGATAAGGAGCGGTTATTACTGAGGTAATAACTTCCAAGACTCGACAAAACTATTGGGTTATCTCCCAAGAAGTACTTTTCTTTAATGCCTTTAAGTTAGGCTTGATAGTTTCAAAGATGCTCACATAGGAGATAAATATTTGAAGTGAAAGAGAGCATCAAGAAGCAAATAACTAACACATTTGAGTCTAACCCACTTCCTATGCATGAGGGTATCATGAGAAAACAAATTGTTGAAACAAAAAGCCACTAGCATAGGAAGACAAAAAAATGCAACTTCAAAGCTTTCAACATAAAATGGGGAAACTTAACATTATTGAGATGCATAAAACCATGTTTCCCTCTCTCATAATAACTTTCAGTAGCACTTTGAATAAAGTTGACAATATAACTGTCACTGACAACAACTTTATCATCAGAGAGCATACTTACAATCATCAAAAAGAGGTCCAAGGTTATAAACCGGATCAATAGAAGCAA
Source organism: Avena atlantica (assembly GCA_910589765.1). Taxonomy (NCBI): domain Eukaryota; kingdom Viridiplantae; phylum Streptophyta; class Magnoliopsida; order Poales; family Poaceae; genus Avena; species Avena atlantica. The sequence goes on from OU342737.1 coordinate 64,905,330, forward strand.
GTTGTTCCATCCTGAAATCTTTATTAGGCAAGCTATTTTCACAAGGAGCTTTAGCAAATTTGGAAAAATTAAACTCATAAGACTCTCCAACAAACTTAGTCAAAACTTTTTCCTTCCTACAATCTATAATAGCTCCATAAGTGTTCAAGAAAGGTCTACCAAAAATGATAGGACAAGTTTTGGTAGCTGCTGAATTAAGCACTAGAATATCAACATGATACTTAATATTACCGCAGAGGACCTCCACATCTCTTACAATACCAATAGGGAAAATGGTTTCCTTATTAGCAAGGTGAATAACCACATCAATGTCCTCAAGCTCACAAGGACCAATTTCATGCATAATTTCCTTGTAAAGCTCATAAGTTATAGCACTAGAACTAACACCAATATCACATAAACCATAATAGCAATGATCACCAATTCTCATAGAAAGCACAGGGGCACTAGCTTTTCTAGGATGAGAGACAATATTAGAAGCGTCTTCACAGAAGACAATGTGCTCATCCTCTATATTTTTAGTGACAAGATCTTTCACATTAGCTACCACAGGTTCAATATTTATTTGCTCATCGGGTTCCACAGTTTTCTTTGTACTTTTGCTAACCACATTAGCTATGATAGAATGTTCCTTTACCTTAGCAGGAAAAGGAATTTTCTCAACATAAGGTTCAAGCAAAATAGGATCAACAGTACAAACTTCTATGCTAGCAGGAACATGGGTAACAATGTCTTTATAAGGAGCATGGTACTTTTCCCACTCTTTTTTTTTAATTTCAATATAAGAGGCAAATGACTTACAACATTTTGCAAGAACTTGAGAATCAAGAGCATACTCAGTACTAATATCACGGAAGTCATCAGTTCCCATAAAAGATTTAATGAATTCATAATCATAATTTATACCTGACTTTCTTCCTTTGTCATTCTCCCATGCTTCAGTGTTCTCTTGAATATGGTCTAGGAGATCCCATTTAGCTTCTTCCTTCATACGTGTGAATGATCCAGCACAAGAAGCATCTAGTAAATCTTTATCATGAAGAGAAAGCCTAGCATAAAAGTTATTGATAATAATATTGTTAGGGAGTTCATGAATAGGACATTTAAGCATTAGTAACTTCAATCTCCCCCAAGATTGAGCTGTACTCTCTCTATCACGAGGCCAAAAGTTATATATCAGATTCCTATCCTTATGAATTTCACTGGGAGGATAAAATTTAAAATAAAAGAGAGGTACTATTTCCTCCCATTCCATGGATTGCCCATTCTTCAGCAGCTTATACCATTCATCAGCTCTCCCTTTCAAGGATATAGAGAGTAACTTCTTCTTCACCTGTTCAGTTGTGATACCTGCACACTTAAACAACCCGCATAATTCATGGATAAAAAGCAAATGATCACCAGGGTGTACAGTTCCATCCCCTAAATAATAATTATCTATAACACGAACAACAATACTTGTAGGTATCTTAAAAGGATCTATCTAAACAGGTGGTGGTTCATCTACTACCCTAACAATGGTAGTAATTTTCCCAAATAGAAAACCAAGTGGGTTATCCATATTGGAAACAAGTAACAAACAGAAATAAAAAACAATACTCACAGTAGAAGTTTCCTTTACTAGTTCCACTCTTCAATATCGCTTCACTCCCCGGCAACGGCGCCATAAAATAGTCTTGATGACCCACAAGTATAGGGGGTGTATCGTAGTACTTTCAATAAATATGAGTATCGATCCCAACGAGGAGCAGAAGGTGTTGACTAGTGGTATGGAGCAGGAAATCTCTATAAATACTTAGCAAACATTTTTAGGTATTTTCTGATAAAGAAAATAAATAAAGTGCAAGTAATGAAGACAACGAACAATTACAGCAAGTGGCCCAATCCTTTCTTAGCAAAGGACAAGCCGGTGGAAATACTTATAAGGACCAAACGTTCTCGAGGACACATGGGAATTCTCTCAAGTGCTTTCGCTTCAAATATCTGAGTAGTCTTCTTTGGTGTTGTAGTGTTGTGTGGGTGAACCTGTGCTAATGTACCGACCATACTTGGACTAATACATACTTGTGATTAAACCCCCTGCAAGCATCCCCAACTACAGGAAAGCAATTAAGGTATAAACCTAACCACAACCTTAAACTCTGAGATCCTACACTCCCTTGTGCAATGGTGTCCTAACGGGGGTTCAGGTTTCTGTCACCTCGGCAACCCCACAATTTGTAGCCAAATACACAATGCATTCCCCTAGGACCATAAATGGTGAAGTATCATGTAGTCGACGTTCACATGACACCACTAGAAGAATAGCACCACAACTTAAATACTAAACCATTGAATAACATATCAACACAAATCCACTACTAACAACATGACTTCTCCCATGTCCTCAAGAACTAAACGAAATACTCACAAGACATCATATGGATCAAGATCAAAGATTATATGATGATGGATAACAATCTGAACATAAACAATAATTCAATGGTTCCACTCACAAGCATAAACTACAATAGTAATCAACACCGGGAAAGTTTCCCCTAAGAACTTTGCAAGTTGGAATTATTCCCTAGAGGCAATAATAAAGATGTTATTATTATAATTCTTGTTCATGATAATGTTTATATTCCATGCTAGAATTGTATTAAGCGGAAACTTTAATACTTGTGTGGTTTGTGAACAACACCGTGTCCCTAGTACGCCTCTATGGACTAGCTCATTGATTAATGATGGTTAAGGTTTCCTAACCATGGACATGAGTTGTCGATTAATAATGAGATCATATCATTGGGAGAATGATATGGTGGACAGACCCAAACTAAGCGAAGCAATTAGATCATGTCATCGTGTTCGTCTTTGCGAAGCTTTTCTTATGTCAAATATTGTATTCCTTAGACCATGAGATAATACAACTCCCTGGTATCGGAAGAAAGCTTTGAGTTCATCAAACGTCATCCTATGAGAGGGTGATCATAAAGGTGTCTCTCAGGTGATCGGAAAGTATCTGTTGGGTTGTATGTATCGAGATGGGATTTGTCCCTCCCAAGTCGGAGAGATATACTTCGGGCCCACTCGGTAATCGATATCAACACCGCTTGCAAGCATGTGGTTAAGGAGTTAATCACAAAGTGATATCGGATTACGGAACGAGTAAAGTACTTGCTGTGAATGGGATTGAACTAGGTATGACGGTACCGACGATCGAATCTCGGACAAGTAAAAATCGCGAGACGAAGGGAATATATAAATGGGATTGATTGAATCCTGGCATCGTGGTTCATCCGATATGATCATCGATGAATGTGTGGGAGTCAATATGGGTTTCCAGGCCCCGCTGTTGATTATTGATAGAAGATCATGTCTGCATATTCTCGAACCCGCAGGGTCACACACTTAACGTGTCGCGACGCTAGGATAGATTGGATAATTGGTTTATGAGTTCTTGTTCGGAGTCTTGGATGGGATCCGGGACATCACGAGAGGTTCCGGAGTGGTCCGGAGAATAAGATTCATATAAGGCAGTGCAGTTTTTGGAGTTCGGAATTGTTCCGGGTTAATCGGTATTGTACCGGAAGCTTCTAGAACCTTCCGGAAGAGGACCAACATGGCCACACCTTCCGGGAGGGGGAATGGGCCTATGAGGGAGTGCCCTGGCCGCATTGGGCCAGGGGCACAAGGCCCCATAGGGCCCAGCCGGCCAAGAGGGTTTTAAACTCGAGATAGAGCTTCTAGAAGGGGGGGTTCCTTGCCCCCCACTCCTTCTCCTTGGGGCCGCCGGTTTGGGCTTGGGGGAGGGGCTAGGGCTGCGCCCACCCCTCTATATATAGAGGGCTGGGGGCGCACCACCCCCCCCCCCCACACCTTCCCCTCCAACCCTATCCGCCCTGCTGCCCTGATCTCTCCCTCCCGACTGTTTGTAGGCGAAGCCCTGCTGCAGAAATTCTCCACCATATACACCACGCCGTCGTGTTGTAGATCCAATCTGTCTCTCCACCATACTTGCTGGTCCGAGGAAGGAGGAGACGTCAAGGTGCTGCACGTGTGCATCTCACGGAGGCACCGCCACTTGTGGTGCTAGATCGGATCGCGAGGAGGAGAAGCGAGTACGACTACATCACCCACGTTCCGACGAACGTTCCGCTGTGCGAATCTTCAAGGGTATGAAGATCTAATCCAATCTCTCTCGTTGTTTGCATCTCCTAGATTAGATCTTGGCTTTCCCTCTGTTCGCATCCGTAGAAAATTTTGATTTACTATGCCGCGAAACCCCTTAGTGGTATCAGAGCTAGATCTATGCGTAGATGTGTTTCACGAGTAGAACGCAACATGGTTGTTGCGGGCATTGATGTTTTCTGTTGCAAGCCTCTTGTTTGTGTTCTTCTTATGACGCGGGATAGTGAGATTGAAGCGGTCCAGGCCAACCTTACGCGACGTCGTTCGCGAGACCGGCTCCGCACTTGACGTGTGGCTTGTTTCACACATGCGGCTGGTGGATGTCAGTTTCTCTCACTATTGTTGTCATGGGATTAACACCGGAGTTTGGCAACCATAATATCACCGTCGTGGCTTTCCGTAGGTAAGAATTGTTCTTAGCATATACTCCCATAAGCCACGTAAAACATGCAACAACAAAGTAGAGGCGTCTAACTTGTTTTTGCAGGGAGTGTTTTCTGTGATATGGTATGGCCCAAGATGTGATGTGTATAATGTATGCGATGATCATGTTTTGTAATGTTTCACGACTTGCATGTCGATGAGTACACAACCGGCAGGAGCCATATGGTTGTCTTTATAATTGTGTATGACCTGTGTGTCAACTTCTTATACGCCATGTAATAGTTTCACTTTATCGCTAAGTAGTTAGCAATAGTTGTAGTTGCTATTCTTGGTGGAGGCAATCATGGTGGAGTGATGGAGATCATGCCGGAACGCACAAGATGGAGATCATTGCGCGAAGATTGGCTATACCATGTCACATAAAGTTATATGCATGTGATGTTTATCCTTTTATGTATCTTATTATGCTTAGATCACGACGGTAGCATTATAAGATGATTCCTCACTTAAAGATCAAGATAAAAACTGTGTTCTCCCCGAGTATGCACCGTTGCGAAAGTTCGTCGTGTCCAAGCATCACGTGATGATCGGGTGCTATAGACTCTACGCTCACATACAACGGGTGCAAGCCAGTTTTGCACACGCGGAAATACTTGGGTCTAACTTGACGAGCCTAGCATGTACAGACATGGCCTCGGAACACATGAACCGAAAGGTTAAGCATGAGTCATATGAATGATATGATCGACACTTCGTTGTCCACCATTGAAACCACATCTCTTCTCGTGAAGATCGGATTAGGTGTGGTGAATTTGGATCGTGTTCACTAAACAACTTGAGGGATGTTGAATTTAGTGGGAGTTCATCTAGTAATTTGATTAAAAGTTGAACTAGTTATCATGAACATAGTCTAATTTGTACTTGCAAATATTGTAGATCACATGGCTAAGTCCAACTTCAACTTCAACGTTTTTGCTGAGAAGGAAAAGCTTAGAAACAATGGGTCTAACTTCACCAATTGGTTCCGCAATCTAAGAATCATTCTCTCTGGCGGTCAAAAGGACTATGTCCTTGGGAAAGCGTTAGGTGACCCCCCTGCTGCAACTGCGCCGGCTAATGAGAAAACTGTCTATCAGTCGCGCAAAGATGATTATGGTGTGATTAAGAGCACCATGTTGTTTGCTATGGAACCGGAACTTCAAAATCGTTTTGAAGACTATCCCGGGCCCTTTGAGATTCTCGAAGAGCTGAAAACCATGTTTCAGACTCAGGCCCGTTCTGAGAGATATGAGATCTCTGAGAAGTTCTTTAACTGCAAGATGGAGGAAGGGAGTTCCGTTTGTAGGGTTCGCAGCATAGAAAACAAAAATTTTCCTACGATGTGAACTATATACCAAGATCTATATATACTAGATACAAACAACGGGCGGATGTATATCCGTAGAGAACATACCCTTGAAGACCGACAAAGCTTAACGAGTTCAACTCGTGGTTGATGTAGACGATCTCTTGCCGATCTCAAGATCGAGAGGAAGTCCTAGCGCCGCAAATCAGCAGCGCATCCGTGCTCGCACACACGTTCGAGGCACCGAGCAACCTCCGCCTCCTCGCTCCAGCGATGCAGCGGAAGCACAACTCTTTCTTGCCGAATAGCCACCGGGAACATGTATCTCGCTAGTCCGAGACCATGGGGGATAAATTCTAGAGGGGGAGAGAGATCCTTCACGAGGAGGTGTGTGAGACAAGTGAGGAGGAGGGGCTCCTTTTATAGGAGGAGGGGGGAACCCCAAGGGGGTGGCCGGCGCATGGGGGCTGCCCCCTTGCCCTCCCCTCTTCATGTGGGTGGACACTCCACTCACAAAACTCCTCTAAATTCCCTCCACTCAAAAGTCCACTCAAAAATCCCATTAAATTTCCACCAAATTTAATGCAAACTCTCATTAAATAAAACTCTTTTATTTTATTCAGAATTTTGTCAATTACTTTAATGACAAACATTCACAAATAACCCCTTGCTAGAATTCTATTTCACATGCATAACCACTTTATGCAATTTCACCCGAAAACCTGTTTCGGTATCTAGTGAAATAAATTCCTGTGCTTGTTCATTCTTTCGGCATGAAATATTTGCTCCAATTGGATGTCGGTGTCTCTTAAGTGTGTCACCCTACGGTTCGTGAATAATGCGGACATGATCGAGACCCCTCTCAGATCAATAATCAGAAGTGGGATCTGGAGACCCATACTGACTCCCACACATTCAACGATGACTTTCTTGTGATCGTCGGAACCTTTTACGCTAGTATCTTAATCCCTTTGTTTCACGATATATTACATGTCCGAGATTCGATCATCGGTATCTCCATACCTAGTTTGACCTCGTTACCGACATGCACTCTTTTCTCGTTCCTGTGATATAACATTCTAGTGATCAAATCACTTGCTTGCAAGCTAATCAATGTGATATCACCGAGAGGGCCCAGAGCATATCTATCCGTCATCGGGATGAACAAATTCCACTCTTGATCCATGAGCCTCAACATAACACTTTATTAGTTCTGAATCCATCTTTATAATCACCCTGTTACGGTGTGACGTTTGATGTTATCAAGAAACTCTTCCGGTGTTAGTGATTGACATGATCTCATGGTCTAAGGACTAGGATCACTTCGTAAGTTGTTATAGCAATATAAACTTAATGACTTTGATCGTAATGCTATACTTCGGATGAATGTTCATCACATCATTACACTAATGTTGTGATCCCGTTATTAACAACATCCAATGTCCATGATCAGGAAACCTTGATCATCTTGTTAATCAACGAGCTAGTTTATGAGAGAGGCTTAACTAGGAACTTTCTGTTTGTTTATTAAACACACATGTATTAACGTTTCCGTATTAATACAATTATAGCATGCAAAATAAACATCTATCATATACTTGGAATACACATAATAAACACTTTATTATTGCCTCTCAGGGCATATTCCCTTCAGTCTCCCACTTGCACTAGAGACAATAATCTAGTTACATAGTGATAAATCTAACACCCATTGAGTTCTGGTGTTGATCATGTTTTGCTCTAGGGAGAGTTTTAGTCAACGGATCTGCTACATTGAGATCCGTATGTACTTTACAAATCTTTATATCTCCATCCTTGACATGCTCGCGGATGGAGTGAAACCGGCGCTTAATATGCTTGGAATGCTTGTGAGACCTTGGCTCTTTGGCATTGGCAATGGCACCATTGTTGTCACAATAGATCACCATTGGGTCCAACGCGTTTGCCACAACTCCTAGTTCGGATATGAACTCCTTCATCCAAACTGCTTCCTGAGCCGCTTCCGAAGCAGCAACATATTCGGCCTCCGTTGTTGATCCCGCTACCACAGGTTGTTTGGAGCTCCTCCAACTAACCGCTCCGCCATTCATGAGAAATACGTATCCGGATTGAGACTTAGAGTCATCCGGATCGGTGTCAAAGCTAGCGTCGACATAACACTTAGCGACGAGCTCTTCTTCACCTCCGTATACAAGAAACATATCCTTAGTTCTTCGTAAGTACTTAAGGATATCCTTGACCGCTATCCAGTGTTCCAAACCTGGATCCGATTGGTACCTACTAGTCAAACTAATAGCGTGTGCCACATCCGGTCTTGTACATAGCATGGTGTCGTGGGAATGACCACGGCAGATGCTGCGATCGGCAGCGAGTAGTAGAACGAAGGGCAAGGGCGGCCAGCCATCTGCGGTGCGAGATGAGGGCGGAGACTCAGGGTTTTACCCAGGTTCGGCCCCCCGGAGGGTAAAGACCTACTCCTGCTAGATTGTATTATGGAGGTGTTTACAATGGGCGAACTCGGCGGCTAGGCGGCGAGTTGCTTGGGTGTATCAGGGAACGTATCTCTACTCACCCCTTAGGGAGGTTTATATAGGCTTACCTCCCCTAGGGTTTACATATCTCAACCGATTCGGTTACAACTTTGTCAATCGTTTAACTCAGACCGACTGGGCCTATCTACTCGCCTGGGCCTTCGACCTCCAGTCGCCTGGTACCCTGATGGGCTTTGATCCATTCGCCGTTCTGCAGGCCCACTCGCCAGCCTTTGGGCCAGTCGGAAACGTCCCGCTGAGGATACCCCAGTAGGCATATCCCCATCAGTAGTCCCCGAGGCCGTCGTTGATTAGGCGCGGGTGGCTGCTGGCAGTCGGAGTATACGGCTTCAAGTTGGCATCCAGTCGAATCGTCGGCGGGCTCCCGTACGAAGGAAAAAATCCGGCGAACCGAGTCGCGTTTTGGGTGAACCGAACCAACGGGTCGCGGCCTCGGCGAATAAGTTTAGCGAGCCGGGTGGCAGGAGGCGGACCGTCGGGCGTGGTCAAACTAGCCGTTAAGGTAACTTAACGGTAACTTTCGGCGTAATCATCGCGCGGTAACGGCCCCCTAATTTGGCGGGCAGCTTTCGCTATATAAGAGGAATGGTTGGCCATCGGAAAGCCAACCGCCCACCATTTCTTCCGAGTACGCACATCTTTCGCCCGTTGATCTCGCGATCCGACCGACCCGCAATCCTCCGACCTCCAAGCAAATACTCAGCCATGGCCCTCTCCACCGAACCTTGGGGTAGATCCAAGTGCACCAGGGTGCAACTGGCCTCCTTCGAGGAGGCCGGAATCCTGCGGGCCGGCTGCTGGCGAATCCCCGCAGCCAGAGAAACGACCCCGAACCCGCGCGCGAGAGAGTTCATCTGCTTCACTAGTCACCTCGAGCGGGGTTTAGGGTTTCCCACTTCTCTGTTCTTCCGGCGCTTCTGCGCCTACTACGGGATCCAGCCCTCGGATCTGGGTCCCCATAGTATCGAGCAGCTCGCCATCTTTGTGGCGTTCTGCGAGTGCTACTTGGGCTGCCGGCCCTATTTTCCCCTGTGGCAAGATCTGTTCCATGGACGGATCAGCCGCGAGGAGGCGGGCGGCCCAATGCTAGCCGCGGGCGGCTTAACTTTCCAGCTGAAATCCAAAGCCTCCTTCTTCGACTTGATGCTGCCGGCCAAAGCAGCAAGCGACTGGAAAAAGTCTTGGTTTTATGTGACCGAGGCGACCCCGGAGGACGAGGCGGCGATCCCACGGTACTCGGCCGACCGCTCCGAGCCGCGCAATCTCCAGGTCGCCAAGCTTCCCGACGATCAGCGGATGGTCGTCGACGAGATGCTCCAGACCATTCGCGGTCTGAAGAAGAAGGGGCTCCAGACGGTGAACCTGTACAACTGTTGGCTTGGGCGGCGACTCGTTCCGCTCGCCCAACGCGAGCACTACATGTACCAGTACACAGGCCGAGAAGACTCGACGAAGGCCTGCCTCGCCGAGTGGAAGCTGGAGGACTACCTCCTGGCGCTGAAGAGGATCACCCAGGCGGCATACACAGATGCGCAGGCCGGGCTCCCTCCATACACCACGAAGCGTCCGGCTCCAACGGTAATAACCTGATCTTGTTCGCAGTCGCAGCATATGCAGTCGCGGTAATTCTAACTTTGTTCCATGTTTAACGCAGCTATTCCAAGTGGTGGAAGGGTGGCTCCCACCCGCCGATGACGAGAGCTCCGGGCCATCCGCCCAGGACACAAGCGAGTCGCCTCCCGCCAAGGGCAACGAGGACGATGAGGACGAATCCGAAGAGGAGATCGCCCCACTGGTCCGAAAGACCCGCGGGCAACGTCAGCGCGAGCTCGAGGCGAGCAGGAGCCTCGAGCGTCATGACGATGACGAGGAACTCCCGGAGACCACCTCGCTCCGTCAGGCCACTCCCGCGAAGAAGAAGAAGGAGAAAGAGGCGAGGGCCCCCCTAAGGAGGAGGACGAAGCCGCCGAAGATGGCCTCACCGCCGCGCTCAGCGAGCAGCTCCGATGCCCACAGCTCGGCTGGTGACGGGGCGGCCCCGGCAACAACCACGCTAGATGCACCATCCATGGAGGCACCGCAGGCCTCGATGCCCCCACCCTTCGCGCCGATATCCGGGCTAGGGAAGGCTCCAGCTGAGGCGACTTCGCCTCGCAAAGGGGTCCCGAACGTGGCGGTCTCGCCTCGCAAGGAGGCTCCGGTCGCGGCAGCTCCTAGCAAGGAAACCTCCGCCGAAGGCGCCCCGGAGGCGCCAACCGCTACCTCAACATCAAAGAAACCGTCCGTATCCTGGGCCCCTGGCGCCCTGGAACTGGGGCTCAGTCGCCGGCTTGGCCCCGAGCTGGAGAAACCGGCCGGCCTTCGCACAGGGCTGCGTTTCATTCCCGTCGCCAAGTGAGTGTACTCGGCTTTCGCCTTTCTCTCTTAGTATTTTGAATGTTTTTTTTTCTGAATTGTCTCGATGCGTAGGACCAGAGTGAAGAAGATGAGCCACCCGACGGTGGCCAAGGTGCCCTCCGCCACTAGCGAGGAGGACCCTTCCCGTAAGAGGAAGGTGGATGAGGTCGCCGCTTCCACGGAAGGCAGCAAGAAGGCCAAGGGCGATGACATCGTCACTGTCTCTGACGACACGGCAGTCGCGCCGGCTAGGCCCGCTGTGGAAGCTACCGCGTCCACGAAGGGAGGCATTTCGTTGCCTAGACCGGAAGAAGCGAGCTCCTTTGGGGCGGGTGCTACCTTCCCCCGCTTCATGGCCAAGGCGGCCACGGCGAGTGAGGCTGCGACTCCGAACCCCGCTCCAGAGACCGCCGACGCTGAGATTGACCAACATCGCGGGCACACACCGGCGCTGCTTGCGTCCGTGGACGCGGCGCAACTGCACGGCATGCTTGGCGCGGCCATCCAGGTACCTCCAGTCCCCGAGGATTAGGTCGGTGTTTTGCAGCGGCCTGATTCTTTATAGTTACATGTTTTGTGCGTTCGAGTCCAGTCCCCGAGTGCGTACTCGCCAAATTGTAGCGGGTGGGCACTTAGTAATTTTCGAGCCGCCAGTCCCCGAGTGCGCACCCGCTAGATTGTAGCGGGTGGGCACTGAGTAATTTTCGAGACGCCAGTCCCCGAGTGCGCACCCGCTAAATTGTAGCGGGTGGGTACTGAGTAATTTTCGAGCCTCCAGTCCCCGAGTGCACACCCGCTAAATTGTAGTGGGTGGGCACTGAGTAATTTTCGAGCCGCCAGTCCCCGAGTGCGCACCCGCTAAATTGTAGCGGGTGGGCACTGAGTTGTTTTCGTGTGAACTGACTTTGAAACTTTGCAGGGTTTACAACTGGAGTCGGCAGAGCGATTGGCTGCGAAGCAGCGTGCTGAGAAGGAGTTGGGCGCTCTCCAAGAAGTAAACAAGGAGCTTCAGGCAATTGCTGCGCAGGCAGAGGTGGCTCGCCAGGAGCTTGTCCCTGCTGGCGAGCTGACGGCGGCGAAAACTGCGTTAAGCACTGCTGAGCAAAGGATCGCCGACCTCGAGCGCGAACTGCGGGAGGCGAAAGAAGAAGCGAGCTCGGCGAACGGGCGAGCTAAGGCCGCCGTTGCTGCCGCGGAGGAAGACCGGAAGGTGTCGGAAGCCCTCATCGTTGGGCTTCAGGACGATAAGACATCGCTTCAAAGCTTCATCACGGGGCTCGCCCGCCCGTTGCTCGGTGAGTGCGTCTTCCCAGTCTTGTGGTTGTATTGTTTGTGGTTTCCGTGGTGCTCACAACTGTTTCCGTCTAGCAGGCCATGTGATTGGTAGCCATGAAGAAGCGAGTTCTCTTGATGCGAGGGAGTGCGTGAGCATGCTCGTCGACTCGGCGACGCTGTCGGCGACTTGCATCCGCGCCTACCTTCAAGAGATGTCGCCCACGGAGGTTATTCCCAGTGACCTCGTTGAGGTGTGGGAGTACTTGGAGAAGGCGCCCGCAGTCGTGGAGTTCATGACGCGGTCGGCTTTCCGACGTGGAGCGTCGACGGCTCTGAGCCTGGGACTCGCCCACTTCCCCGAAGACTTCGACCTTGACGACGTGACGAGTGGTTATCCTTCATCGTCTGGCGCGGTGGATCTGTCTGAAGTTCTTAAGCTGCAGGAACGTGCCGCCGCGTACTCGGAGCGTGTTTGGGCGATGGGCGACCTTCTTCCGTACCAGGAAACGGTCGTCGCGCCGAACGACCCCGAGCCGCCGCATCGCGACTTCAAGGTCGAGCAGCCCTTCCGCGCGGCGATGGCGGGCCAGCTGACGACTTATCCATCGAACCCGTACACTGCATTCATCCGGAAGCGCCGGGACGCTGGTGCATCATCGTCGAAGCCTGCGGAATAGTGTTAGTAACAGTTCTGCCGAGTAGGCATATTTTGTAATGTAAGACAATGCGATATGCGATTGAATGGAACGTTGTGTTCATTTTGCTATTTGTTTGCGTGTTTTGGATTGATTTTGGGTGAGTCCCCGAGCGCGTCCGCCCTTTTGCGGGGTTCACCTTAGATATGATGTTTTGTTGTTTATCATGTGTGTTGTTGGTTGAGTCGACTCGCCCGAGCTCGGAGAGCCAGTCGCAAGGTGACTCCCTCGAGTGCTCTGTACTTTACCGTTTTCCCGTACGCGAACGGTGCCGGGTGGCCGAGTCCCCGAGCGTGGTACTTGGTAGTTCAAGGCGCGACTCGAGGGTGGTTGAGGACTGAGCGCGTTTGTGTTAGCGCGTCGCTCCTGCCTGGCCCGGTGGGTCAGTCGCGTGGCGAGTCCTGGGCACGCTCTCTTACTTGGCGTTTTCCCTGTTCGATCGAGACGAACTGGTATCCAGTCCCCGAGCGTGGTACTTAGCCGTTCGAGTCGCTCTGCCAAGGATGCGGAGGACCAGGGTCGCTGTGGGAAGCGAGGACAGATGTCTTGGTTCGTAAAACCAGTCGAGCTAGGCGACTCCGATGGGGCTCCGGATTGGCGTTTTTCGTGGACGATGCAAGACCTGAAATGACTCAGTGCTCTTACATCGCACTACTTAGCCGTGCCGGTCGCTGTACCAAGGGTTGACTTCTGTATTTTAGCATGACGCTGTTAATTACGAGTGCGAGTGGCACAAGGAATGGAGAGTAGACGAATTTTGCAGTAACCGTTTCTTTTATTCATAGCGACTGGAGAGTACATATGTGGGGTTCTAGGTATAGAACTTCCGGAGGAGATTTACATTCCACGGCCGCTTGACGTCGAGTTCACCGTCCCCGCGGACGTCGACGAGGTAGTAGGCGTCGTTGCCGAGTACGCGCCCGATAGCGAACGGGCCTTCCCATGGAGGGGAGAGCTTGTGCATGCCCTTCTTGTCCTGGATGAGGCGTAGCACCAAGTCGCCTTCCTGGAAGGTGCGGGTTTTCACCCGTCGGCTGTGATAGCGACGGAGCCCTTGCTGATAGATAGCGGTGCGCGATCGGGCGAGGTCGCGCGCTTCGTCGAGTTGGTCGAGCCCATCTTGGCGGGCCAGTTCGTTTGCGGCCTCCGTATAGTGGACGATCCGCGGCGAGTCGTGTTCGAGGTCGGTTGGCATGACGGCTTCCGCGCCGTAGACCATGAAGAAGGGGGTGAATCCCGTCGACCTGTTGACCGAGGTGCGGATTCCCCAGATGACGGAGGGGAGCTCTTCGACCCAGCATCCAGCGGTGCGCTCGAGTGGTACTTGGAGTCGCGGCTTCAGGCCGTGGAGGATGCTTTGGTTGGCTCGTTCCGCCTGGCCGTTGGATTCCGGGTGTGCGACTGACGCGAGGTCGAGCCGGATGTGGTGTTCCTCGCAGAACTCGGCCATTGCTCCCTTGGCGAAGTTTGTGCCGTTGTCCGTGATGATGTTGTTGGGGAAACCGTAGCGATATATGAGCTCGCGTAGGAACTTAGTGGCAGTCTTCCCGTCGCATTTCCGGACCGGCTTGGCTTCTATCCACTTTGTGAATTTGTCGACGGCGACCAGCAGGTGGGTGTATCCAGAGGGGGCCTTTTTGAAGGGGCCTACCATGTCCATGCCCCACACGGCGAATGGCCAGGTGATGGGGATTGTTTTGAGCGCCGAACTTGGAACGTGCGTCTGGTTGGCGTACTTCTGGCACCCGGCGCATCGCTGGACGATATCGACAGCGTCGGCGTGTGCGGTGGGCCAGTAGAAGCCGTGTCGCATGGCTTTGGCGACCAGGGAGCGCGCGGCAGCGTGGTGGCCGCAGTCGCCTGAGTGGATGTCGTGTAAGATTTTGCGTCCTTCAGCTGGTTGGACGCAGCGTTGGAACACGCCGGTGACGCTGCGCTTGTGTAGCTCGCCGTCGATGATGGTGTAGGACTTGCATCGGCGAACAATCATTCGAGCGCTTGTCTCGTCTGCGGGCAGGTTGCCCGTCTCCAGGTAGGCGATGTAGGGCTTGGTCCAGTCGTCTGGTTCGGTGACGAGTGCGACCAAGGTTGCCTCTGGTTGGAGCGGGACTCCAATGTCGATCTCCTTCGGGGGAGAGACTGACGGCGTGAAGATGGTGTCGAGGAACACGCCGGCGGGTGGTGCGGATCGAGCCGACCCGATGCGAGAGAGGGCGTCGGCCTCCTCGTTTTTCCTCCTGTCGATCCACTCGACCGAGTAACCGGTGAAGTGGCCGCCCACCTTGTCCACCTCTTGTCGGTATGCCGCCATGGTAGGGGAGACGGCGTCGCAGGTGCCGGCGACTTGACCTGCAACGAGGTCGGAGTCTCCGTAGCACCGAAGGCGATTGACGCTCATCTCCTTTGCGGCTCGCATGCCGTGGAGCAGGGCCTCGTATTCGGCCATGTTGTTGGTGCAGGGCGTGAATTCGAGGCGGAGGATGTAGCGGAGCTTGTCGCCTTTTGGTGAGGTCAGCACTATCCCCGCTCCTGCGCCGTCCGCGTTCTTCGACCCGTCGAAGTGCAGGCTCCAGTAATGTAGGTATGGCGGCTTCTCTGGCTGCTGGGCCCCCTCCCAGTCGGCGAGGAAGTCGGCCAGTGCCTGCGACTTGATCGCCCTCCGTGGCTCGTACTTAATGTTGTGGACGCCGATCTCGACGGCCCACTTGGCGACCCGTCCGGTCGCCTCGCGATTGCGGATGATGTCTTGTAGTGGAGCTGAGGAAACGACCGTGATGGGGTGCTCCTGGAAGTAGTGCGGCAGTCGCCGCTGAGCTCTGAAGACCGCGTATACCAGCTTTTGGTACTGTGGGTATCGCTGGCGCGACTCGGTTAAGACCTCGCTGATGTAGTATACCGGTCGCTGGACTGGGCGCTCCTTTCCTTCCTCTGGTCGTTCGACGACCATTACAGCGCTGACGACGCGTTCGGACGCCGCGACGTAAACCAGCATGGGCTCCTTGTCGACGGGTGCGGCGAGTAGTGGTGCGGCGAGTAGCACCTTTTTGAGGTCGCGGAGCGCGTCGTCTGCCTCCTTGTCCCACTGGAAGGTGGGATTCTTGCGCATCAGGCGGTATAGGGGCATCGCCTTTTCGCCCAGGCGGGGGATGAAGCGACTGAGAGCCGCTACACGCCCGGCCAGCTTCTGGACGTCGCGCAGGCACTCGGGTTTGCCGAGCCGGGCGATCGTGTCGATCTTTGTTGGGTTTGCCTCGATCCCTCGTTTGGAGACGACGTACCCCAGCAATTGCCCGGCGGGTACACCGAAGGTGCACTTGCCTGGGTTGAGCTTTATCTTGTACCTCCGCAGGTTGGCGAAGGTCTCCGCTAGATCGGCGAGTAGGTCGCCTTGGCGAGCGGATTTTACGACCACGTCGTCGATGTAGACGTGGATGTTGCGGCCAATTTGGCTCGCGAGGCATTCTTGCATGCACCGCTGGTAGGTCGCCCCGGCGTTCTTGAGGCCGAAGGTCATGGCGGTGTAGCAGAAGGCTCCGAATGGCGTGATGAACGCCGTCTTCTCCTCGTCCTCGACAGCCATTTTCATCTGGTTATACCCAGAGTAGGCGTCGAGGAAACACAGCGACTCCGAGCCCGCGGTGGAGTCGATGATCTGATCGATCCGCGGGAGGACGAACTGCTCCTTTGGGCAGGCGCTGTTCAGGTTTGTGTAGTCGATACACATTCTCCAGGTCCCGTTTTTCTTTTCGACCAGGACTGGGTTTGCCAGCCACTTGGAGTATTTGATCGGCCGAATGAAGCCGGCAGCGAGTAGACGCTGCACTTCCTCGGCGATTGCCCGACGGCGTTCTTCGTTGAATGGCCGTAGCGACTGCTTGACTGGTCGCACTTTGGGGTCGGCGTTTAATTTGTGCTCAGCGAGCTCCCTAGGGACACCAGGCATGTCGGAGGGTTTCCATGCGAAGATGTCCCTGTTCTCACGGAGGAACTCGATGAGCACGCCTTCCTATGCTGGGCTCATGCCTGTCCCGATCGTCACCGTCTGGCTGGGGTCGCCTGGGACCAGCTCGACGGTGCGGGTGTGCGTCGTGGCCTCAAAGGTTGAGGTGTTTGTGCCCTCTGAGTTGGGCTTCTTGAGTATTGTGGGGTCGTCGTTGACCCCGCTCGCGTATTTGGCGAGCTCATCGGCGTGACTAGCTTCCGCCGCGATCACGGCGTCGGCGAGTTCGGCTCCTTTGGCCTCGCATTCGGCGGCCATGTCAGGGTCGCCGTTGATGGTGATGACGCCGCACGGCCCGGGGAGCTTCATCGCGTTGTACGCGTAGTGGGGTGCCGCCATGAATTTGGCGAACGCCTGGCGCCCCAGGACGCAATGGTAAGGGCTGTCGAAGGGCACCAGCTCGAAGACGATCCGCTCGGTGCGGAAGTTCGCCGGAGTGCCGAAGGTGACGGGTAGCGTGACCTTGCCGATCGGGTACGCCTTCCGACCGGGGACGATGCCGTGGAACGTGGTGTGGGTTGCCTCGATCATCGACTGCGGGAGCCGCAGTCGCCTGAAGGTGTCGAGGTAGAGGATGTTGATGGAGCTGCCGCCGTCCATCAGAGTCTTGGGGAGCCAGTAGTCGCCGACCTTGGGCTTGACCACCAGGGCGACTCGTCCTGGATACTCGATGCGCGGCGAGTGGTCTTGCCGGCTCCAGGTGATGGGCTGCTCCGACCAGTTCAGGAACTGGGGGACGTCTGTCTGGGCCACCGCGTTGACGGCGACAGCGCGGGCGATGACCTTCTTCTCGCGCTTCGTGTTGAAGCCGGTGAAGGTGTGGAGTGAGCCGGCTACTTTGCCGAATTTTCCGCCATTTTGCGGGTCGTTGTCGGTGTCCTCCCGCGCGTGCCGTGCCTTCTCGATCTCCCTGAGGGTGTGGCAGTCGGCGGTGGTGTGCGTGGCGGGCTTTCCTTCCCTGCTGTGAAACGCACATGGTTGGTTAAGTAGGGCCGCGGGATCGAACCTTGGCTTGTTCTTGTAGTTCCCGCCGTCGCGTCGTTGCCCTCCGTCGCGGCGGTAGCTCTTGGGGTCGCGTTGTGCGTGCCCAGCATTGGCGACGAAGTCGACTCGCCCATCGTTGCGGCGCTTGCCTGTGAGGCGAGTGCCGCTGTAGCGTAGGTCGGCTCGGCGGCCGCCATCGTTGCCGCCCGTGCGTCGTTGTCCGCCGGACTCGTCGTCGACGTCTTGATTGGGATCTTCCTCGGCGTATCGTTTGGCGATCTCGAGGAGGTCGGGGATGTTGTCGAGTGTGCGGGCGTGTCGCTTGAGCTTGGCGACTAGAGGCTCGTAGCGGCACGAGGTCTTGAAGCAATGGATCGCGGTGTCCGGGTGGATGCCGACCGCGTTGTACCAGAGCTCTTGCCACCGTTGGACCCAGCTGCGGGTCGACTCGCGGGGTCCCTGGACGCATCGTTCCAGATCCTCGATGGTGGTGGCGCGGGTGTAGGAGCACTCGAAGTGCCTGACGAAGGCGTCTCGCATTTCCTCCCAGGAGTCGATACTGTCCTGGGGGAGCGTGTTGATCCATTGCCTGCACGTCCCCTCCATCATCAGTGGGAGGTAACGGGCGGCGAGTAGGTCGGTGTGACCCGCGATCCCCATTGCCATGAGGTATGTGTCAAGCCAGACCGCGGGGTCGTACGAGGAGTCGTATTTTTCGATCTCCTTCGGCGCCTTGAAGTTGGGTGGGTACTTTTCGCCTCGGATCATTGGTCCGAAGCACTTGGGCCCTAGTCGACTGAGCGACCCCATAGGCTCGCCGTCGCGGCGAGTAGTTAGGGTGTGCCGCAAGTCGTCGGGCTGGCGTGCGCGCCAGTTTTGGTTGTTGATGATGTGGGTGCGAGCGTCGATCGGCTCTCCATTGGCGGCGACGAGGTTGGTCGCCGGCCTGGGATCGTTGGTGGAGAGTGCCGCATTCGCGGGTCGTCGTTGGAGCTGCAGTGGCTCTGGCGGCGGGCAATTGAGGGTGTTTGCCACCGCTGGACGGCCGCTTGAGGCCGCCCTGCTTCCCGAGGAGCGCGAGTACACTCGCCCTTGCGAGTCGGCGCCTGCTTTCTGCTGTTCCACGGCCTTCGCGAGTAGGGCCCTGACATACTGGATCTGTAAGGCGCCGTCGCCGGTCGCCGTGATGCTGTCAGCCGCGGCTCGGCCTGCCACGAGGTTGTCCATCGGGGTGGAGAACAGTGGAAGGCCGTTCGCATCTCGCTCCCGTGAGGAGACGACTATCCGCGGCTGGTCCCTGGGAGGGGTGCGGTTGGGTGGTGGTGGGGCACCCATCGCCGTTGATCCTGGCGGAGGGCGGTTGCTTCCTCCTGGTGGCGCGTTCTCGCAGATCGCGCGCTCGGCTATGCGAGTCGGGTCGTTCTCGTCGTCGAAGTTCAGGGAGCGCCCCTGAACGGTGGGGTTCAGGCGTGACCTGATCCGCTGCTGGTGGTAGCGTGACAGTTCCTGCGCTGTCACCTGCTCGAGGCGGAATTTTTCGCGCTCGGCCTGCTCCTTGCGTACTGCCTCCGCCAGTTTCAGGCGGAGTTCCTCGACCTCCGTCGCCGTGGCGTTAGGAGGGATCGGGGTGGAGAAAGGGTCCTCCGGCGGATCGGTGCCGGTGGCCATGTAGGTCGCGGCGTGGCGACTGGCACCGTCGTGGAGGTCGGCGGAGTTCTCCGACCCGGAGTCGAAGTCGAAGATCCCGAGGATGGAGGGGTCCTCGAAATCTCCCGCGTTGGAGACCTGAGCGATGGAGCCCGCGGACGAGGCCGCGGTGATGGATCCGGCGAGTGACGCCGGGGTCGCCGAGTCGGCGTCGTCGGTGAGGGTCACGTCTTCCGCGGCCGCTGAGTTCTCGGCCACGTTGCTGTGGGCCGAGTCGTACTCGGAGGCGAGGCGGTGGATCGTGCGGATCTGGCTCTCGGAGAGCCGATCGCGTGGTGGCGACTCGCGGATGCGAGCCGAGTCCTCCGAAGTGATGACGTCGGTGAAGCCGACGAAGAGGCTGATCGTGCCGACTGGCAGGATCACGCTGTGCGTGACGGGTCGCGCCGCCGGGACGTAGCTGCTTGGCAAGATCTGGAGCATCTCGCCAATCGCTATCATGCGGCCGGTGGCGACCGTCTCGTTGATGGGCAGATTGGATCTCGCCGCAGAACACCGGCCTGACCGGCCAGGCCCCATGGTGGGCGCCACTGTCGTGGGAATGACCACGGCAGATGCTGCGATCGGCAGCGAGTAGTAGAACGAAGGGCAAGGGCGGCCAGCCATCTGCGGTGCGAGATGAGGGCGGAGACTCAGGGTTTTACCCAGGTTCGGCCCCCCGGAGGGTAAAGACCTACTCCTGCTAGATTGTATTATGGAGGTGTTTACAATGGGCGAACTCGGCGGCTAGGCGGCGAGTTGCTTGGGTGTATCAGGGAACGTATCTCTACTCACCCCTTAGGGAGGTTTATATAGGCTTACCTCCCCTAGGGTTTACATATCTCAACCGATTCGGTTACAACTTTGTCAATCGTTTAACTCAGACCGACTGGGCCTATCTACTCGCCTGGGCCTTCGACCTCCAGTCGCCTGGTACCCTGATGGGCTTTGATCCATTCGCCGTTCTGCAGGCCCACTCGCCAGCCTTTGGGCTAGTCGGAAACGTCCCGCTGAGGATACCCCAGTAGGCATATCCCCATCACATGGCGTACATTATAGAGCCTATGGCTGAAGCATAGGGGACTTTGTCCATTATCTCTCTTTCTTCCGCCGAAGCCGGACTTTGAGTCTTACTCAATGTCTTGCCTTGCAACATAGGTAAGAACCCCTTCTTACTTCCGTCCATTTTAAACTTCTTTAAAATCTTATCAAGGTATGTACTTTGCGATAGCCCTATTAGGCGCCTAGATCTATCTCTATAGATCTTTATGCCTAATATGTATGACGCTTCACCTAGGTCCTTCATTGAAAATTTGCTATTTAGATAACTTTTAACACTGTTTAAAAGTTCTATATCATTTCCGATCAATAATATGTCATCCACATATAATATTAGAAATGCCACATTGCTCCCACTCACTTTCTTGTAAATACAAGCTTCTCCATAAGTTTGGACAAATCCAAACTCTTTGATCACCTCATCAAAGCGGAGATTCCAACTTCGTGATGCTTGCTTCAATCCATAGATGGATCGCTGAAGCTTGCACACCTTGTTAGCATCCTTAGGATCGACAAAACCCTTTGGTTGTATCATATACAACTCTTCTTCAATATTACCATTGAGAAACGTGGTTTTGACATCCATCTGCCATATTTCATAATCGAAATATGCAGCAATTGCTAACATAATCCTAACTGACTTTAGCATCGCTACGGGAGAGAAAGTATCATCGTAGTCAACTCCTTGAATTTGTCGAAACCCCTTTGCGACAAGTCGAGCTTTATAGATGGTCACATTACCATCAGCATCAGTTTTCCTTTTGAAAATCCATTTGTTCTCCACGGCCTTTCGGTCGTGAGGTAATTCCACCAAGTTCCAAACTTGATTTTCATACATGGATTCCATCTCGGATTTCATGGCTTCTAACCATTTGTTGGAATCCGGGCTCATCATCGCTTCTTCATACGTCGCAGGGTCATTATTTTCATCAACCATGAAATTTATGACAGGATTTCCGTACAGCTCGGGAGCTGCACGCGTCCTGTTTGACCTGCGAGGTTCGGTAGTACTCTCTTTCGGAGTTTCATGATCATTATCATTAGTTCCCTCTTCAACAGGTGGAGCCAACTCCGGAACAACTTCCGGTGCTGCGCTACTCGCCATACTTTGAAGAGAAGGTTCCACAACCTCTTCGAGTTCTACCTTCCGACTACTCACACCTTTCGCGAGAAACTCTTTCTCTAGAAAGGATCCATTCTTGGCAACAAAAACCTTGCCCTTGGATCTGTGATAGAAGGAATACCCAATAGTTTCTTTAGGGTATCCTATGAAGACGCATTTTTCCGCTTTGGGTTCGAGTTTATCCGGTTGAAGTTTCTTCACATAAACATCGCATCCCCAAACTTTAAGAAATGACAGCTTAGGTTTGTTTCCAAACCACAATTCATACGGTGTCTTTTCAACGGATTTAAATGGTGCCCGATTTAAAGTGAATGCAGCAGTTTCTAGTGCATAACCCCAAAATGACAACGGCAAGTCCGTCAAAGACATCATAGATCGAACCATATCTAATAAAGTACGATTACGACGTTCCGACACACCATTTCGCTGTGGTGTTCCAGCAGGTGTGAGTTGTGAAACAATTCCACACTCTTTCATGTGAGTGCTAAACTCGTAACTTAGATACTCACCTCCACGGTCAGACCGTAGAAATTTGATCTTTCTATTACGATGATTTTCCACTTCATTCTGAAATTCCTTGAACTTTTCAAAGGTTTCAGACTTGTGTTTCATCAAGTAGATATAACCGTATCTACTCAAATCATTCGTGAAAGTAACAAAATAACGATATCCACCTCGTGCCGACACACTCATTGGACCACATACATCAGAATGTATGATTTCCAATAAATCTGTCGCCCGTTCCATTGAACCGGAAAACGGCGTTCTAGTCATCTTGCCCATAAGGCATGGCTCACATGTATCAAATGATTCATAATCAAGTGATTCCAAAAGTCCATCTGAATGGAGCTTCTTCATGCGTTTAATGCCAATATGACCTAGACGGCAGTGCCACATATATGCGGATATATCATCATTAAGTTTAATCCTTTTAGCATCAACATTATGAATATGTGTAACATTATCATTGAGATCTAACAGAAATAAACCATTCATCATCGGTGCATGACCATAAAAGATTTCATTCATATAAATGGAACAACCATTGTTCTCAGATTTAAATGAATAACCACTTTGCATCAAACATGATCCAGATACAATGTTCATGCTCAGTGCAGGCACCAGATAACATTTATTTAAGTTTATGACTAATCCCGATGGTAAGTGGAGAGGCAGCGTTCCGACGGCGATTACATCAACGTTTGATCCATTGCCGACACGCATCTTGACCTCACCCCTTGCTAGCGGTCGCTTGTTCCGCAGCCCCTGATTCGAGTTACAAATATTAGCAACTGAACCGGTATCAAATACCCAGGTGCTAATGCGAGCACTAATCAAGTACACATCAATAACATGTATATCATATATACCTTTGTTTGCCTTGCCGGCCTTCTTGTCTGCCAGATACTTGGGGCAGTTGCGCTTCCAGTGGCCAGTCCCCTTACAATAGTAGCACTCGGAATCAGACTTAGGTCCAACTCGGGGTTTCTTTTCAGGCGCGGCAACAGGCTTGCCGCCCTTACTTCCCTTCCGTTTTTTCTTCTTGTCTTTCTTGAAACCAGTGTTCCTATTGATCATCAACACTTGATGTTCCTTTTTGATCTCCACTTCTGCAGTTTTAAGCATTGACAGAAGCTCGGGGAGAGACTTCTTCATGCCTTGCATATTATAGTTTATCACGAAGCTCTTATAGCTAGGTGGCAGAGACTGCAGAACACGATGGATGCCTAAGTCAATGGGAATCGTTATTCCCAAGGACACAAGCTTATCGGCGTAACCCGACATCTTGAGTACATGCTCACTAATGGAGCTGTGCTCTTCCATCATGCAGCTAAAGAACTTTTCTGAAGCATTGTAGCTCTCTACAGCAGCATGTGTTCAAAAATCATTTTCAACTCACCCATTGTATCAAATGCATTGCCGTTTTCGAAACGCTTTCGAAGTTCCGGCTCTAGCCCATACAATATGCCGCAATGAACTAAGTTGTGGTCCTCCTGACGAGTCTGATAGACATTCTTCTCCTCGTCAGGGGCATCATCAAAAGGTGGGGGGCCTAACGGCGCTTCTAGCACATATTGCTTTTGTGAAGCAGAGAGGAGAATCCTCAAATTCATGGCCCATTCAGTAAAGTTGCTACCGTTCGTTGCTAGTTTCTCTTTCTCCATGAACGCATTGAAATTAAAAGCAGGTGGTGCCATCTACAACAGAATTTGTAAAATTTAGACTAAGTGTATGATAGATCGAGTTCAACTAATCTATATTACGAATGAACTCCCACTCAAAAGCGACATCCCTCGTGTCCTTTTGGTGATTACATGAACCAAATCCACTACACCAAGTCCGATCATCACGTGAGTCGGTATAGCTTCAAAGGCGAGCATCAGATGGGCATCGTATCAACTATATGACTCATGCTTAACCTTTCGGTCTGTGTTCCGAGGCCATGTCTGTACATGCTAGGCTCGCCAAGTTAGAACCTTAGTATTTGCGTGTGTAACTGTTTTACACCCGAAATATGGTCGTGGATCCAAGAACACCCGATCATCACGTGATGTCTTGGAGCGACGAAAACATAATCGGTGCTTACTAAAGGAAGAACACATTTTTATCTTGATATTTAAATGAGGGATCATCTTATTATGCTTAACAAAGCGCTAAACAAGCAATATAAGATGCAACCAAACATCATATGTTTATTAGTGAAATTATATGGTTCCCGCAGATGATCTCTATCATGTGCATCGTGGTATGATCACTATCATACCTATATGTGTAAATCCAAGGTCTATGGATTTTACACGCTATGTGTGTTGTAAGAGTATCATCTCATACTTCTACTTACAACACTACCATATCATAACACTAGCCCAGCAACAATCTAAACTAGACGCCTCTAATTTATCCATTGCAAGTTTTACGTGGCTTAGGGCTTTTGAGATAGAACCGTTCTTACCTACGAACATGAACCACAACGAGGATAATCAAATTTTTGACAACTCGCTTGCAAAATAGATATTGACTATAGTAGGAGAGACAGACACCCTCTAGCCACTTATGCAAACTAGTTGCATGTCAAGCGTGGAACAGGTCTCATGTGCGAGGACATGTAAAGTTTGTCCGGGCCGCTTCATCCCACTATGCCACCAATATCCAAAATCACAACAAAGGAGCAACAACATGATCATCATCGCCCACATACTCATATGTGTACTACCCGTGTAAAGTATCTACGCATAGATCCGGCTCTGATACCACTGTAGGGTTCGCAGCATAGAAAACAAAAATTTTCCTACGATGTGAACTATATACCAAGATCTATATATACTAGATAAAAACAACGGGCGGATGTATATCCGTAGAGAACATACCCTTGAAGACCGACAAAGCTTAACGAGTTCAACTCGTGGTTGATGTAGACGATCTCTTGCCGATCTCAAGATCGAGAGGAAGTCCTAGCGCCGCAAATCAGCAGCGCATCCGTGCTCGCACACACGTTCGAGGCACCGAGCAACCTCCGCCTCCTCGCTCCAGCGATGCAGCGGAAGCACAACTCTTTCTTGCCGAATAGCCACCGGGAACATGTATCTCGCTAGTCCGAGACCATGGGGGATAAATTCTAGAGGGGGAGAGAGATCCTTCACGAGGAGGTGTGTGAGACAAGTGAGGAGGAGGGGCTCCTTTTATAGGAGGAGGGGGGGAACCCCAAGGGGGTGGCCGGCGCATGGGGGCTGCCCCCTTGCCCTCCCCTCTTCATGTGGGTGGACACTCCACTCACAAAACTCCTCTAAATTCCCTCCACTCAAAATTCCACTCAAAAATCCCATTAAATTTCCACCAAATTTAATGCAAACTCTCATTAAATAAAACTCTTTTATTTTATTCAGAATTTTGTCAATTACTTTAATTACAAACATTCACAAATAACCCCTTGCTAGAATTCTATTTCACATGCATAACCACTTTATGCAATTTCACCCGAAAACCTGTTTCGGTATCTAGTGAAATAAATTCCTGCGCTTGTTCATTCTTTCGGCATGAAACATTTGCTCCAATTGGATGTCGGTGTCTCTTAAGTGTATCACCCTACGGTTCGTGAATAATGCGGACATGATCGAGACCCCTCTCAGATCAATAATCAGAAGCGGGATCTGGAGACCCATACTGACTCCCACACATTCAACGATGACTTTCTTGTGATCGTCGGAACCTTTTACGCTAGTATCTTAATCCCTTTGTTTCACGATATATTACATGTCCAAGATTCGATCATCGATATCTCCATACCTAGTTTGATCTCGTTACCGACATGCACTCTTTTCTCGTTCCTGTGATATAACATTCTAGTGATCAAATCACTTGCTTGCAAGCTAATCAATGTGATATCACCGAGAGGGCCCAGAGCATATCTATCCGTCATCGGGATGAACAAATTCCACTCTTGATCCATGAGCCTCAACATAACACTTTATTAGTTCTGAATCCATCTTTATAATCACCCTGTTACGGTGTGACGTTTGATGTTATCAAGAAACTCTTCCGGTGTTAGTGATTGACATGATCTCATGGTCTAAGGACTAGGATCACTTCGTAAGTTGTTATAGCAATATAAACTTAATGACTTTGATCGTAATGCTATACTTCGGATGAATGTTCATCACATCATTACACTAATGTTGTGATCCCGTTATTAACAACATCCAATGTCCATGATCAGGAAACCTTGATCATCTTGTTAATCAACGAGCTAGTTTATGAGAGAGGCTTAACTAGGAACTTTCTGTTTGTTTATTAAACGCACATGTATTAACATTTCCGTATTAATACAATTATAGCATGCAAAATAAACATCTATCATATACTTGGAATACACATAATAAACACTTTATTATTGCCTCCCAGGGCATATTCCCTTCACCGTTAGTGAGCACGCCATTAAGATGACGGGCTACACTCAACGCCTTGAGCAACTGGAATGCACGATTTTAGAGGAGCTCAAGATTGACAGGGTTCTGTAATCACTCCCTCCCAGCTAGAAAAGTTTTGTAGTGACTCACAATCAGATTGGTTCCACTGATACGATCACCGAGCTCTTCGCAAAGCTGAAGGCCGCGGAAGTGGACATCAAAAAGGATAATCATGTGTTGATGGTCAACAAGCCCACCTTTAAGAAAGGTAAGGGAGCAAAGAAGCCCTTCAAGAAGGGCGGCGACAAGCGCGTTGCTCCTGCTGAGAAGAAGCTCAAGTCTGGTCCTAAGCCGGACACTGAGTGCTTCTATTCCAAGGACAAGGGTCACTGGAAGCACAACTGTCCGAAGTACTTAGCGGACAAGAAGGCTGGCACCATCAAAGGTATATTTGATATACATGTTATTGATGTTTTCCTTACTAGCCCTCGTTGTAGTGCCTGGGTATTTGATATCGGTTCAGTTGCTAATATTTGTAACTCGAAACAGGAGCTACGGAATATACGGCGGCTTGCGAGGGATGAGGTGACGATGCGCGTTGGCAACGGATCAAGAGTTGATGTGATGGCCGTCGGCACGCTCTCCTTAGTTTTACCTTCGGGATTTGTTTTAAACCTTAATAAATGTTATTATGTGCCTGCGTTGAGCATGAACATTATTTCTGGATCGTGTTTATTGCAAGACGGTTATTCATTTAAATCGGAGAATAATGGTTGTTCTATTTATATGAGTAACATCTTTTATGGTCATGCACCTATTGTGAATGGTTTATTTCTTCTAAATCTCGAAAGGGATGAAACACACATCCATAACATTGAGGCTAAGAGATGCAAAGTAGATAGTGATAATACTACTTATTTGTGGCACTGTCGTCTAGATCATATTGGTGTAAAACGCATGAAGAAACTCCATTCTGATGGACTTTTGGAGTCTCTTGATTTTGAATCATTTGACACATGCGAACCATGCCTCATGGGCAAGATGATCAAAACCCCGTTCTCCGGTATGATGGAGCGAGCAACGGACTTGTTGGAAATCATACATACCGATGTATGTGGACCGATGAGTGTTTCGACGCGCGGTGGATATCGCTATTTTCTCACTTTTACCGATGACTTAAGTAGATATGGGTATATCTATTTAATGAAACATAAATCTGAAACGTTTGAAAAGTTCAAAGAATTTCAGAGTGAAGTGGAGAACCATCGTAACAGAAAGATTAAGTTTCTACGATCCGATCGTGGAGGTGAATATTTGAGTTATGATTTTCTCACGCATCTTAAAGCAAGCGGAATCGTTTCGCAACTCACGCCACCCGGAACACCACAGCGCAATGGTGTGTCTGAACGCCGGAATCGAACCTTATTAGATATGGTCCGATCAATGATGTCTCTTACTGATTTGCCGTTATCATTTTGGGGTTATGCATTAGAAACCGCTGCATTCACTTTAAATAGGGCACCATCTAAATCCGTTGAGACGACACCGTATGAACTGTGGTTTGGTGCTAAACCTAAGTTGTCGTTTCTTAAAGTTTGGGGATGCGAAGCTTACGTCAAGAAGTTGATGCCGGACAAGCTCGAACCCAAAGCGGAGAAATGCGTCTTCATAGGATACCCTAAGGAAACTATTGGGTATACCTTCTATCACAGAACCGAAGGCAAGGTGTTTGTCGCAAAGAACGGTTCCTTTCTTGAGAAGGATTTTCTCTCGAAAGAAGTGAGTGGGAGGAAAGTAGAGCTAGACGAGGTTACTGAACCTTCTCTTGAGTTGGAGAGTAACGCAGCACCTGAAATTGTTCCAGTGCCGCCTGCACCAACGATAGAGGAAGCTAATGACAAGGATCATGAAGCTTCGGACGATGCTGCTACTGAACGTCGCAGGTCGACAAGGTCGCGTGCCCCTCCTGAGTGGTACGACAACCCTGTCTTGACTGTCTTGTTAGTAGAAGACAGTGAACCTACGAACTATGAGGAAGCGATGATGAGCCCAGACTCTGAGAAATGGCTAGAAGCCATGAAATCCGAATTGGGATCCATGAGCGAAAACCAAGTATGGACTTTGGTGGACCCTCCTAGCGACCGAAAGGCCGTTGAGTGCAAATGGATCTTCAAGAAGAAAACGGACGCGGATGGTAATGTTACCGTCTATAAAGCACGGCTTGTTGCGAAAGGTTTTCGACAAGTTCAGTGTTGACTACGATGAGACTTTCTATCCCGTAGCGATGTTTAAGTCCATTCGGATTTTATTAGCAATTGCTGCGTTTCATGGTTATGAAATATGGCAGATGGATGTCAAGACTGCTTTCCTCAATGGCAACATTGATGAAGAGTTGTATATGATGCAACCCGAAGGTTTTGTCGATCCTAAGGATGCTGATAAAGTATGCAAACTTCAGCGTTCCATTTATGGAATGAAGCAAGCATCTCGGAGTTGGAACCTTCGTTTTGATCAAGTGATCAAGAGCTTTGGATTTGTTCCAAATTGCTACGAAGCTTGCATCTACAAGAAAGTGAGTGGGAGCTCGGTGACGTTTCTGGTACTATATGTGGATGACATATTGATTATCGGAAATGACATCAACATGCTTAACGATGTGAAGAGTTATTTGAACAAGTGTTTTTCAATGAAAGACCTAGGTGAAGCTGCTTATATATGGGCATCAAAATCTATAGAGATAGACAAAGACGCCTGATAGCTTTAAGCCAGAGTACATACCTAGACAAAGTTCTGAAAAGGTTCAGAATGGATAAGGCAAAGAAAGGTTCAGTGCCTATGTTGTCAGGTAAGATATTGAGCAAGGCTCAGTGTCCAGCTACGGTAAATGATAGGGAAGCTATGAGCAAAGTGCCTTATGCCTCGGCCATAGGTTCTATCATGTATGCCATGTTGTGTACTAGACCGGATGTGTCCAATGCTCTTAGTTTGACGAGCAGATATCAAAGTGATCCAGGAGTGGAACACTAGACAGCCGTGAATAACATCCTAAAGTACCTAAATAGGAGTAAAGAAATGTTCTTAGTCTATGGGGGTGATGAACAGCTCGTCGTAAAAGGTCACGTCGACGCTAGTTTTGACACCGACAAGGATGATTCTAAATCTCAGACAGGATACGTGTATATTTTGAATGGAGGAGCTGTGAGCTGGAGAAGCTGCAAGCAAAGCGTGATCGCGGGATCTACAGTAGAAGCGGAATACATGGCTGCTGCAGAAGCGTCAAGTGAAGGAGTTTGGATCAGAAACTTCATCACTGAGCTTGGCGTGGTTCCAAGTGCATTGGACCCACTGGAGATATTGTGTGACAACACTGGTGCCATAGCACTTGCTAAGGAACCAAGATATCATCCAAAGACCAAGCATATCAACCGCAAGTTTCATATAATCCGAGATTATATAGCAGATGGAGATCTGAAGATTAGCAAAGTACATACAGATCTGAATGTCGCAGATCCATTGACTAAACCTCTTCCACGTGTAAAACATGATCAGCACCTCAGTGCCATGGGTGTGAGATTGTTGCCAAATGTAAACTAGATTATTGACTCTAGTGCAAGTGGGAGACTGTTGGAATTATGCCCTAGAGGCAATAATAAAGATGTTATTATTATAATTCTTGTTCATGATAATGTTTATATTCCATGCTAGAATTGTATTAAGCGGAAACTTTAATACTTGTGTGGTTTGTGAACAACACCGTGTCCCTAGTACGCCTCTATGGACTAGCTCATTGATTAATGATGGTTAAGGTTTCCTAACCATGGACATGAGTTGTCGATTAATAATGAGATCATATCACTGGGAGAATGATATGGTGGACAGACCCAAACTAAGCGAAGCAATTAGATCGTGTCATCGTGTTCGTCTTTGCGAAGTTTTTCTTATGTCAAATATTGTATTCCTTAGACCATGAGATAATACAACTCCCTGGTATCGGAAGAAAGCTTTGAGGTCATCAAACGTCATCCTATGAGAGGGTGATCATAAAGGTGTCTCTCAGGTGATCGGAAAGTATCTGTTGGGTTGTATGTATCGAGATGGGATTTGTCCCTCCCAAGTCAGAGAGATATACTTCGGGCCCACTCGGTAATCGATATCAACACCGCTTGCAAGCATGTGGTTAAGGAGTTAATCACAAAGTGATATCGGATTACGGAACGAGTAAAGTACTTGCTGTGAACGAGATTGAACTAGGTATGACGGTACCGACGATCGAATCTCGGACAAGTAAAATATCGCGAGACGAAGGGAATATATATATGGGATTGATTGAATCCTGGCATCATGGTTCATCCGATATGATCATCGATGAATGTGTGGGAGTCAATATGGGTTTCCAGGCCCCGCTGTTGATTATTGATAGAAGATCATGTCTGCATATTCTCGAACCCGCATGGGTCACACACTTAACATGTCTTGACGCTAGGATAGATTGGATAATTGGTTTATGAGTTTTTGTACGGAGTCTCGGATGGGATCCGGGACATCACGAGAGGTTCCGGAGTGGTCCGGAGAATAAGATTCATATAAGGCAGTGCAGTTTTTGGAGTTCGGAATTGTTCCGGGTTAATCGGTATTGTACCGGAAGCTTCTAGAACCTTCCGGAAGGGGACCAACGTGGCCACACCTTCCGGGAGGGGGCATGGGCCTATGAGGGAGTGCCCTGGCCGCATTGGGCCAGGGGCACAAGGCCCCATAGGGCCCAGCCGGCCAAGAGGGTTTTAAACTCGAGATAGAGCTTCTAGAAGGGGGGGTTTCCTTGCCCCCCACTCCTTCTCCTTGGGGCCGCCGGTTTGGGCTTGGGGGAGGGGCTAGGGCTGCGCCCACCCCTCTATATATAGAGGGCTGGGGGCGCACCACCCCCCCACACCTTCCCCTCCAACCCTAGCCGCCCTGCTGCCCTCCTCTCTGCCTCCCGACTGTTTGTAGGCGAAGCCCTGCTGCAAAAATTCTCCACCATATACACCACGCCGTCGTGTTGTAGATCCAATCCGTCTCTCCACCATACTTGCTGGTCTGAGGAAGGAGGAGACGTCGAGGTGCTGCACGTGTGCATCTCACGGAGGCACC
Organism: Avena atlantica; assembly: GCA_910589765.1. Classification (NCBI taxonomy): domain Eukaryota; kingdom Viridiplantae; phylum Streptophyta; class Magnoliopsida; order Poales; family Poaceae; genus Avena; species Avena atlantica. Next base: position 64,937,031 of record OU342737.1, read on the forward strand.
GCCACTTGTGGTGCTAGATCGGATCGGATCGCGAGGAGGAGAAGCGAGTGCGACTACATCACCCACGTTCCGACGAACGTTCCGCTGTGCGAATCTTCAAGGGTACGAAGATCTAATCCAATCTCTCTCGTTGTTTGCATCTCCTAGATTAGATCTTGGCTTTCCCTCTGTTCGCATCCGTAGAAAATTTTGATTTACTATGCCGCGAAACCCCTCAGTTTTCAACACAACTGTTACAGCAGGATGGAGTGGTGATGATGGTGCTGGTGGAGATGATGGTGTGGATAATGATGATGATCCCGATGAAGTCTAGCTTGATGATGGTGTTGATGGCGACGATCTCCCCTCTCCGGAAGGAATTTCCCTGGCAGAAATCTATCTTTCAGAGAGCTCTTTCTCTCTCGGTGTTTTCCGCCCCGCAGAGGCGACATAATCTTTCTTTGGTCGCTCCTCGTGTTTTAGGGTTTCGAGGAGAAGATATAGGAGAGAGGGCGGAGCCAGAGGTGGGCCAGGTGGGCCACACCCCCAGTAGGCACGGCCTAGGGGTGACCTGCGCCTAGGGGGTGTGGGCCCCCTGTGGCCCATCTCCGCCTCCCCTTTTGGCTTTCTTCGTCTTCTGCACAAATATAATTTTCCGTAGTTTTTCTGGTATTTTTCTGATCTTCGCGAAATTCCATCAAAACACCTCTTTTTCCATCAGAATCCTGACTCAGGCAGTTCATCCTCCAAGAATCATCCAACATGCAAAAACAGATGAAAAGACATAAGTATCACCTCTTAATAAGAAATATATCAATGAATAGAGGCAAATTATGATATAGAATGGTGATGAAAATTGGACGTACCAACGTATTCCAGACCCCAAACGGTGGGGAGTGACAAAAGCCCCGGTCTAGGCAACATGTTCTCTCATGGATGACTTCCAGCTGCAGGATGAGCACGTGTTCCAGACCCCCAATGGTGGGGAGTGACAAAAGCCCCGGTCTAGGCAACATGTTCTTGTACGCCCCGGCTGGGCCAAAAATGGCGTCTCCGGGCACCGCCGGAGTGCATCGGCGAACGAGGTCTGCCTAGGCGACGATAACTTTGACTGGAAGCTGTGCATGTACTAGGCGCGTGGGTTCTGCAAGAACGGCAATACCTGTATGTTTATCCATGCCGGTGGCCTCCCCGGTGACAACGCCGCGCTCGCCGCTGCAGTTCAATGCCGCGGTTGTCAAGCAGCAGATGTGCCAGGAATTAGTGATCCGCTTCAAGAGCCCGCGGCTCGGCCACGCTACCCCACAGTGAGTTTCCCTCCCTGGATCGCCTTCTTGCTGCAGCAACAATACAATGACAACCACTCGTATTTCCACGTCCAACTCCAGCAAGCTTCAGGTACAAACTCCAAATTCCAACTTCTTTTCCCGCTTGTGTGTGTAGGGCGGTGACCGCTCTCATGCTAGGTAGCGGTGACTAGACACACAAGTTCATGAGCCGGCCGTGTGCCCATTCGCGAGAATGATGAACCTGGATCGTGCGAGATTTACCTAACCTTCCCGGCCGACATCACGTTCATGTGGAGGTACATCTCTGGATACTTCACGCATGTGTTGTGTGTATATCAGTTCCAGACGCGCTCTCGCCAGTCCAGTGCTTCTCTCGCGATTTTGTTGGCAATGCAATTCCACACCACTAGTCCACTATTTACATCAACCAAACGCGGGTCCAAAACCTCTCTCAGCATCCTTAGGGGGTTAGTTGTCCGGTTTCTGATACTTGAGGGGGTTAAGTATGCTCTTTCAAAGTTAGGGGGGTTTACTGTCCGAAAACTAATAGTTGTGGGGGTTATTTAGAATTTTTTTCTACACAAAAACTTGAGGACCCGTAGAAATCGCACGGGCATTCAACTATTCTAATTAATACGAAAATTCTGAAAATTTTAAGATTTTATAAAATGAAACATACAGAATCGCAGGCGAGTGATACAGGTGATTCTAATGGCCGCGTGTGGTGCACTGCCTAAGACCATGTAATATGTGTGTCAAAAGCGATCCAAAGCTTCATATGAGTTGGTTCCTCACATAGCAAAAAATCGGCTCATTGCTTCTGACAAGAAAAGCGAATCATCTTCTTGGTTCGCTTCTTTGCATGCATGTGTGGGCCCTTGGGCAGACACTACTAGGAAAAGGCCCATCAGTGGCGCACTATTTTGGGACTTCTGTGGCCAATATAGGATACACCACTATTATCTCGCCACTAAAGTGCAGTTCTGTGGCGCATATTGAAATGCGCCACAGAAGTCTGAAAAACTTCTGTGGCGCATATTGCCAAAATACGCCACAGAAGTCTCGAACCAGATCTCAAACTTCTGTGGCACATTTGGCCAATATGCGCCACAGAAGTTTTTTCAATTTTCAAAAAAAACCGTCCAGATCTGGCCGGAGGTGGTGCTCGCCGGAGGTGGGGGTCGCCAATGGAGGATAGAAGGAGGTCGCTGGTGGAGGAGGTGGAGGTCTCCGGTGGAGGAGAGGAGGAGGCCACCGGAGGAGAAGGAGGCCGCCGGAGGAGGAGGAGGAGGAGAAGGTCGCTGGAGGAGGAGCTCGCCGAGGTGGAGGAGGAGGGAGGTGGGAGGAGGAGCTCGCCGGGATGGAGAAGGAGAGAGGTGGGAGGAGGAGCTCACCGGGGTGGAGGAGGGAAGAGCTCACTGGAGTGAAGGAGGGAGGAGCTCACCGGGGTGGTGGTGGAGGAGGAGGAGAAGCTCACGAGGGTGGAGGAGGAGGATCTCACCGGGGTGGAGGAGGGGGAGGAGGAGAAGGTGAGGAGAATGTGAGAAGAAGGTGATGAGGGGAAGGGTGGAGGAGTGGAAGAGTATAAGAGAGGGAGAAGGGGCGGGATTCAAATTTTGAATTTTGGCCAAGACTTCTGTGGCGCATATGGAAAAAATGCGCCACAGAAGTTTGTCCTCCTTTTTTATTTTTTTTTCAGAAAAAAACGATCTTTTGGCCATAACTTTTTACTCTTTTCGAATTTTGAAAATCTAAATAATCGCTCTTTTGCAAGCGGATGCGAAATCTTGTTCTCATCATTTTGGTATATTATACATATTTTCCGACATCGTATGCAAAAGTTACGACCGTTTTACCGTGGCATAATTTTTTTGCATAAAAAGTCGAAATGCATGTTTGTTAATTTTCTTATAAACTAGACAATATTACCTATCACTATGTGAAAGGATTTTATTTTTTGAAGTATTTTTCATTTTCTATTATTTTTTGCAAGGCTAAAAAGACGATCCGGGGGGTAGAATCTGTTTTTCCTACTCCAACTTCTGTATATGGTCATATGCGCCACAGAATGTTGGTCAGAGTACAGTCAATAAGATTCTGTGGTAGGGTCCACCCGAGCTTTCTGTGACTTATATGTCCATATGCGCCACAGAAGTTGGAACTTCTGAGGCGCATGTGGACATATGCTCTACAGAAGTTTCAACTTCTGTGGCGCATTTTTCCTATATGCGCCACAGAAGTGTGAAGACTTCTGTGGCGTATTTGATGAAATGCGCCACTGGACAACTTTTGTGGTGCATGGTCAGAACCATGCGTCACAGAAGCTAGTTTTCTAGTAGCGAGAGTTGTGAGTGAGAAAAGCTAGAAAGTGTAGAAAAGTAGCTAGTTGTTTACTGGAAGTGAGATCCGCACATGGTTCAGCACATAGCAGTAAAATTCTACAGACTCCTAATTTTACTTTGAACCGATGGCACATAGTAGATGGTCTAGCCGTCGCAATATGGATTGACCCATCACATATTCTTTTGTTCACTCGCTCCTTCTTGTCGTATGGTTCACATGAAAAAGTTCATGTTACCGCGTGATTAGGCTAACCAACCCACTCTTTTTTTTTTTGAAAAATCATAAATCAATTTCCAAAATCTCATGAACCAAATTTCAAAATTCATGAACAATTTTTTAAAAAATCTTGAAAATTTTAGAAAACATGAACACTTCTCAAAAATCATAAACCATTTTTCTTTCTAAAATTCATGGACATTTTAAGAAAATCATGAACCAAATTCCGATACTCATAAGCCATTTTCTAAAATCATGAACAAATTTTAAAAAACATAAACAAAATCTTAAACATTTTCTGAAAAATCATGAACCATATTTTGAAATTCATGAACCAAAAATCAAATTCATAAACAAGTTTCTAAGAAGCGCAATTTTTTTCAAAAATTATAATTTACTTTTGAAAAAAACATTTTATCATAAACAAATTATAAAAATTCTGAACGTTAAAAAGAGAAAAAGGAAAACCGAAAAAAACTAACAGAAAAAGAAAAGAAAAAACAGGAAAGAAAAAAGAGAAGAAAAAGAGAAAAAAATTAACTAAAACAAGAGAAAAACGGATAAATAGGCCGGACCAATGCGGCGCGAGCCTCCGGCGTCGCGTTCAGTGGCATTTCGCGACTAGCGCCGCGTTGAGCGGCATATAGCAATGGCCATCAAATGGCCAAGGCGGCGTGAGCACAAAATGGGCCTTATGAGACCGAGGTGGGTTGCTAGGCGCATTAGCTATCGCGGTTCCTGACCGTGGAAGAAAGCCTACATAAAAGGATCATGGGACGTGAGACCGGCCCAGCCGAGGTTGAGTTTGCCTAACCGGCTAACCCTAACCTAGAAGAGTCGTTTCTCTATTTTATTCAGCCGCCTCCGCCCTCTGCTCCCCTTCCTCAACTCCACCCACCAATCAACCAATCATCTTGTTAATCGTCCTTCTCCAACTGATCCGCCCGGCGATCGTCAAGATCGATCCGAGAAAATCCACTCCAATTAGATCCAATCCAGAAGAAGCTAGCTAGGATGGATCCAATTCATGTTCCTGGTGCGAAAGGTTCGATGGTTCCGTCAGGCGTCGACGCCGCCGCCGGCCCCCCCAAGAGCTGCCTCCTCGCTAGCAAGCCCTTGGTCGCCAAATACGACAACGCCACCACCGCCTTCTACCACATCAAGGACCCGGACGTCTCTCGCGAGATGTCCATTCAGGTCAGCTTGTTCGTCCCCAGCCCGCCTCTCGTCTACTACGTCTCCGTCTGGTCCACTGACGGCTGTTTCACCGAGGAGCCTTTCATCCACTCTACTCACGGCGAGCTCATCCTCCTTAGCATGGCCATACGCACGAAGACGTGTCTGTTCCCTGAATTCTACATCTACCGGCCTGACGCTCGTTCGCTGGACCTGGTCCCGCAATTCATGGACGAACGCTTCGTCACCGAACCCTGTGCGTTCGGCCTCCTTTCACCTGGCGACGGTGGAGGCTACTCTGTCGTGGTCCTAACCTCCGAGGGGGAAGGAGAGTTCAAGCTCTGCCTCTTCTGCTCCAAGATGGGAACTTGGTCCATCAAGAAGCCCCTCTTGTTACTGGAGGACGGAGCCGCTGACTTTATGCCGAACAAGGTTATCACAGTTGATGGTGGTGTCCTGGCGTTCGTCGACTTGTCCAAGGGCGTCCTCATCGGTGATGTCCTCCAAGGTATCCCTGAGTTTCACTACATCCCGTTCCCATCCGAGTTCTGCCGACCATGGACCAGCTACCCATTGCACACTCGCGACGTTAGCATCAACAAGTCCTGTGACGATAAATTCCTCATCAAATTCGTTGAGCTGTTTTGTCCTATCACCCTGGGGGCTTGGGCTGCTGCCACTTGGATTACCACCACTGAAGCTTCAAGTCCCTGGAACCAACTCGAAGAGTGGGACACGCACTCCATTCTCGATGCTAGACAACTTTTGGTGGGTGATGGTGTAAGCATAGCTAAGCTGCTGCCTGAGACGTTGGATATTCAGTGCAAACCAAATTTTGGGCTTCTCTTCGTTGACATGCCAATGTTGAGCTTACATGAAGACAACACTGTCTGCTTCCTGGCAAAGCACCATTACTTAGAACAGCAAGTGTGGGTGATTGCTGTTGACATGGTGACGAAGAAGCTGCTAGGAGTCCATCCTCTTCAGATGGAAAGATTCCCAAGACTGTTCTACAGCACCATCTCCAGCCATCTCAATACGAGTGCCACAGCTTCAGGTAATGGAAATGCATGCATGGTTGGGTCTTAATTATTTCCTGTCAGCTTAATTAATTAATTGAGCCTGCGAAGTTCCCTTGATTTAGTGTATTGTAACTGATACTTAGCAAAAATGCACAAACCAAGATAACTATGTACTACCAAAAGCCTGTGGCTGTGTTGCAAACATGCAAATGCGAACACAAAACACTGATTGTTGATTGTGATCGATGTGTACCATTTTAAAGAATAAAAAAGGAATCTATACTGAATGGCGCTATTGATTGTTTTATTATTATTCTGTAAATGGTATGATTGATAGATTAGCTACGCATTTACATGTGCAGGTGCAAATGGGGACCTGGAAACTGCTAGGAATGCACCCAGAGTCAAATCCTTGCAAGAACAATCAGCAGCAGCAACATCGTCTGTGAACAAGGGGGCAAGGTGTCGTGGGAGCTCATGATGGGGATATTAGATTTAGTTTAACACTGATGAATGCCTACATCGATTTGCATTGTGTTGGTCAAAGTTTGATGGTAAGAGTTTTATTTTCATGTTGGAGTGCATCGATCCAGGATTGTTGGTTGTATGGGAGATAACCACTGATATTTTGTTTGTCAAAGTTCGATGTATTAAGAGTTAATAGTACTCAGTTTTTATTTTGCTGGCTGTTTCCTTCGTTTTAAGATAGTAATTGTTGCAATTGACTGCAAATCTGTAAAATCTGTACTTTGAATCTATGGTGCTTTCTTGATATAGCTTTACACATGATACCATGTTACTTGCAATAGAATTGGAGAGTCTTCTACTTGGTAGTAATAATTCCTGTAATTGCCAACTTGGCATGTTGATGATTGTAAGATTATGATTGCACAAAATTTAAGTGGTTGAGGTTAGCCAGTTTGGTATCGGAGTATCCAGAAGGCCTAAGAGCATCTCCACTAGTATTTCCTAGGCATTTTTTAATCAGGATTTACACAAAATGGTCCAGTAGCGTTTCTAGGAGGCCATCGGCCAAATTTTGTTTCGTCCGATGTCCTAGGCCGATCCTAAGGCGTTGGGAACATTCTCAGCGCCGGATGAAGCCACCAACCACTCCCTCTTCCTCACGTGTCCTAGCTGACCCCACACCCTATCTCTTCCCCGGAAGAGGATCCCCTGACGTGTCCTCTCCTCCCATTGAGTCACTGACAAGTGGGGTCGGCCATAGGTGGGACCCACATGTTAGTGACCGAAAGTCAGTGTATGGCCGAAAGTCAGTGTATGGCAGGGATAGCTACGTCAGAGGAGCCACGTCCCTCTTCCCCACCACGACTCCTCTCTCGTCCACGACGTGTCCTATCTGACCCCACACCACATGTCCCCCCCACCACGACTCCTCTCTCGTCCACGACGTGGCTGCGCTCGCCATCAAGGGCCGCAACACGCACCTCAACTTCTCGGAGCTGCCCCGTCTGGAGTCCATGTCCCCTGCCGACATTCAGGCTGTCGTGGCTGCCTCTGTGCAGTGCGATGAGGTCGAGACTGAGACGTCTCCGTCCTCCTTGGTCATGGACAATGCACCGTTAGACCTGTCGGACCTTCTCCTTGACCTCAGGGACGGGCTTCTGTGGCCGCTGGAGGGACGGGCTCCTCTGTGCTTCTATGGTCGCCCCATCTTCTCCTCGACCTCATGGACGGGCTCCTCAACCTCCGTGGATAGGCTTCTTCGAGGGTCGCGAGACGCCGCTCGGAGCGGAGCAGAGGTTTGGTTGGTGTTATGCCACACTTGCTGTGCATAAACGCAATTGTCTTCTTTCTTTTGAAATTTGTTTGTCTTCTTTCTTTTGAAATTTGTTCGTCTGCATTAAAGATTTAATGAAAACATACTATGCATTAGAATATACATGATGAGGATGCAGAGATGGAGACAATTATCCCAACACATTAGAGCATCTCTAGCGGTGTCCGTAAATAACAAACCGTAAACGTCAGAGTTCGGGACGCTAAATCCGTGATTTCAGCAGTCCCCATAAATCGGAACCACAAAACAGAATATTCGCGGTTTACGGGGACTGCTCGGTGGGGTGCACTGCAAACCAGTTCGTAAACATTGTTTTCACAGTTTGAACAATTTAGACAGTTTGGACAACGAATGCGACATAAACGAAATTTAACCAATGTTTTTAGCACACAATAATCATGTCCATTGACATTGAAGTTGCAAGCTAGGGCTTCTCCATTAGCTAATTTTTCCAAACAACGGGATCTATACAATAGGTTTATATCATTGAGTGATACCAGCAATCTAAAGAAGCAATGCTAAATCCACAAGTCCTGCGATGCCACCGCCTCAAACACAATGGTTGGATTATGACTTTTACCATAATATTGCCTTGTACTATGTTCACGAACAAATTACGGCGCATCCGGAACCTTCTATGAAAGAGACACGGCGGGTATGTGGGTACCTCAACGAAGTAATCTTGCATGAGGCTGGCATGGCCGCTAGCTCGGCTCCGCGGGATGCAAGCGCGGTCGAACTGCAAACCACGACGCCAACGCATGAAGACGATCTTTTCTTGGATTTGCTTGGCGGCGAGAATCATGACCATCATCTCAGTGTTGTCGTCATTGAGAAGCTCCTGGAGGTCCGAGTCGGAGGACGACGACGACGAGTCGTCCATAAGAACTCTATGGTTAGGGAGGTCGACATCCCGTCACCTAGCTCGCCGAATCCGGTCGCCTAGCTTGCCGAATGCGCCAAATCCAAAGCTTCTGCCGCGACGGATTTGGGCCTCCCCGCGCTGAAGGAAATATGCCCTAGAGGCAATCATAGAGATGATTATATTTCACATATATCCATGAGTTATTGTAATGTTCCTTAAATATCCATATCAGGCAACTTGTATTGATTGGCAATTATGTGAATTGTTTGTGAAACTCTTTACTTGTATGGTTATTTAATAGTTGTCCCTAGTCGGAGTTCATGTGAGGACACACGTGAGTATCAGACTAGCACATCGATTGGTTGATGACTATGTTTCGCAAGTTATAGACATGGAGATATCAAACCAATGATGTGGACACATGTTATAAACATGGGGTTGGACTGACCAACTTGAGACTGGCAATTAGACTTGCAGCTCTCTCTATACATCGTGTATGTTTTGTTCTTAGACCTGAGATTGTCGCATGTACTTGAGATGTGAATCGACCTACTTTGGGGCTATCAGACGCTGCTCCGTAACTGGGTAGTTATAAAGCTAGCTTTCGGGTTTTTCCCGAAGCATGCTGCAAGGCATGGTCAATCAAGATGGGATTTGCCCCTCTCTACTTGAGAGAGATATCTCTAGGCCCTTCGAGTGATCGGATCCAGAAATGCATGACCGTGCTACATAAGACTAAATGTTAACCTAGTAAAGGGATTCCAAATCACAGTATCAAGAAAGGGAGGTCATCTTGGAGCTAGACCAAATATCGTGAGGCAAAGGGAAAGACATGTACTAAACCTTGTGATGGTTCATCCGATATGATCTTTGTATGTGTTTAGGAGTTGGCACGTCTTGCTAGAGGCCGCTACCAACTATTGACAGAATTGACAGAATAAGTGTATTCGTGTCATGTCTATACGTATATGAACCTATAGGATCACACACTTAAGGGGCTGGAAGCCTAATGAGGATTAGATCCGATTTAGACCAGGCTTAGGCTACTAATGGCCTACTAATGTAGAAGCCCACTAGGGACGCCTATATAAGAGAGGGTGGGGCGAGCTGACCAGTAAGAGACTTAGCAGTCTGGCGTCTGACGCTTTCACCCCGCACGTGTGGATACCTTGGAGGTGCTGCATCTGTAGCACTTGGACGAGTCGTGCAAGGGGAGCTGCTCGTGGGACGAGGACGAGGAGGAGACGTAGAACATTTACACTGCATCGACGCGCTTCATCAAGTTCTGCAACCGCGCGTCTAGTGGTAATCATGTGATCTATGATAACCGTATTCCTAGTTTACGCGGTAGAAAATTTTGATTTGCGCTAGTGTAGCCTACCCGTATCCCTTCAGTGGTATCAGAGCCGATGCTATTCAGTTATAGGTTCGGGATGTTTGCATATGGTGATATGCAGATTGATATGAATGATGTGATCGTTTATATTGCGGTGGTTCAGGATTGATCTATGATCTTGCTTTCCATGATCGTGATTCTGAGGTCGTCGAACGACTTACCCCTATCGGTCGGTTTCCGCCATCGGGGTAGACAGTGACACATAAATCCTGTTGAATCACGCGAAGATCAATATGATTGATCGAACCGGAACCTAGATCTAAAATCGATGTACCGTGATCAAAGGAGTTTGATTGAATCGGGACAATAGTCGGTTTATGATAAATTTGATTTGCTGATCAAAATCCTTAAAGAAAATTGTATAGATTCGATCTGCTGCCCCTTCGAACCTTGCAGGGGGAGACCCCCCTTAGTCGTAGCCCCTTTCGTATCTCATTAAGGTAACTAGGTGCTGCGATATCACATGATCCAGTAGAATGTGATTCTATGCATAACTTGTTTTTGCAGGATGTATGTGACCAGTATGGACCATATATGTATGTGATGCGTGTATGAAATTTTTCATGACCTGCGTGTCGTGAGTACGGCAACATGGCTGGAGCCAAATGTCTTGTCAATTATTGTAATGGTCTGCGTGCCAACTTGTGATGATCCCAATACTATGTAATTTTGATTACTAGCTGTTAGGAGTAATAGCTTATATTAGTTTTTGGAGGACTCATCACTTGGAGGATGGCTCACATTGAACATGAAGATGGAGACCATCATGGTGGACAGGTTCTATGGCGATGGAGATCACCATGAGAAAATGGGTCATACTGTGTCACATTTATGTGAATGATATTCTTATGCGTTTTACTACTATGCATGCTTAGATGATAGAAGTAGAACGATCCGTCACAAAGTTTAAGTTAAACCATGCCCTTCCAACCAAACCTTGCACCATCATATGCCCTGTACAATCGTTGGTGGGACTATGAAATTAGGGTGCTGCGGTTTTCCTTGGCTGGATGGGTTTGTATCGGATACCTACGCGCATAAGGGTTGGTGAACTTGACAAGGTCATCTTAACAGTTAAGGACCTTAGATGTCACCCAACAACAAGAGTCATATGTGATATGATTAGCAAGAGTTGCTTACCGATTTACCTTGTCTTCTAGCAGTGATGTTAAATCTCACTAGTCGAGTTGTTAATTGTGGATCTTGAATCACTTAGTATCAATAGAGGGATATTGATTTAAGTGGGAGTATATGCTATTAAATTGTTTAATATGTTTTACTCTTTCATGGTTACCTGGCTTAGTATTTTGCATGTTTTCTGTTGTAGATCAATGGCACCGAACACTGCATCACCTTTTTCTTTGCATTCGATTCTTGACAAAGATAAACTAAATGGAACAAACTATTTAGACTGGGTCCGTAACCTGAGAATTGTTCTCAGGTTTGATAAAAAGGAAACGGTTTTGGATACCCCAATCCCCGATGAACCTGCTAATAATGCACCCGCTGCCCTCAAGAATGCCTACAAGAGAGCATGTGATGATTCTCTTGAGGTTAGCTGTCTTATGCTTGCATGCATGGAACCTGAACTCCAAAAGAAGTTTGAGGATTAGGAAGCGTACGATATGATCGTTGCGCTTAGGGACATGTTCCAGACTCAGGCCAGGACTGAGAGGTACAATGTCGCCAAGTCCTTTGTGGAATGCAAGCTGGCATAGGGAGCAGGCGTAGGCCCCATGTGATCAAAATGGTTGGTTACAGTCAGACTTTGGAAAAGCTTGGTTTTCCACTAGGCCAAGAGTTGGCTACTGATTTCATTTGGGTGTATCTTCCATCTAGCTATGGGCAGTTCATTTCGAACTACCATATTGGTGACTCCTTGTTGACGTGGAGAACTTCGTCGGGAAACCCCAAGAGCAAGGTGTGAATCAGCATAACAGCAAGTCTTCCCTCAGTAAGAAACCAAGGTTATCGAACTAGTAGGAGGAAGGAAACGTCTCAAAGGTGTTGCAAGAAACGTGGAAACCTACACAACACAAACTCAAGACTTTTCCCCAACAAATAGTGAGGTTGTCAATCTCACCGGTTGCTGTAACAAAGGATTAACTGTATGGTGTGGAAGGTGATGATGGTTTGCAACAAGTAAACATGTAACAGTGGAAGATGTATCAATGGTAAAGATTGGACCGGGGTCCATAGTTCACTAGAGGTATTCTCCTTAGATAAACAAACATGGCATGCTGGGTAAACAAATTACAGCAGGGCAAATGACAGGACTGAGCAAGGCATATGTAACACCCTCAGAATCGGACCTATGCAAGTTTTAGCGAAACCCGCCAAACCCGCATAGAACCGATTCAAAGGTGCCCACCAGGCACTTTCGTGCGGGTGGAAAACAAAGTAATAACATTACACAACAGTCCTCGATGGGACCCACAGAACAGATATATATATATATATAACAGCGACTCCAAGAGTCAAGAATACAGATATACGGTACAAAGATCCAAATCACCTTGAAAATGATAGGTCGCGTCCGACTACGGACAAGATGCTAATGGGGCTAAGAGCCTTGAAGAATAACCAATGGCGTCCATAACCCTGCCCAGGCCAAGCCGGAAGGGTAACCCTGCTAACGGCGTCGATCTCAAACCTGCTTAAACAAAGGGGTGCCGACAAAGGGCAAAGGAAAAAGAAGGAGCGTCAGTACTGAGGCCAGTACACGGCGAGGCTAGAATTCAGCGGTCCTCGCCTACAAAGGTATGGTGGACTGGAGTGGCAGCGGCAGCATGCACGGAACAACCTATAGAGACTCGATACAACTGGCGGCAATCAGAGAGGGGTAAGAAGGACCTATCCGGATCCAACCTGAAGCTAACACCAAACAAACCCATCCTGGTGTTTCCCCTTCGAGACCAAACGAGGAAGTCAACCGAGGAACCCACACAGTTGGCAGTTTTAATTATTCAGTTATCGTTGCAGCAATTACTAGTCAGGTTTAGTTAATCGTCCTGATAAAATAAGCAGTGGGCACTTTTAGTTAACCATTCCGTTGTAGTTGCAACAATTACTAATCAGATACAGATAGCATGAGATAAACCCAAAACCCAGCAGTTGTTGGTACTTTTATTCAGCCATTCCGTTGTAGTTGCAAGATTTACTAGGCAGGTACAATGGTCGCAAGCGACAATTCAAACAAGCAATTGTGGGCAGTATTATTAGCCATTCCATTATAGTGAAGCTGATTACTAGTCATTATAAAGTCAAATTTATAGCAATAAACTTTAGTTATGCTTGTCTATGGTCGAGATACTGTGCTCGAAGTCGTCCATATCCGTGGACACGGCTTTCAGAAAGTTTTACCCGGCCGGGGTGCACCAATAGCAACACACGCTCGATCAACCTCGGAAAAACCAACTCAAAACCCAACGAGGCTTTCACGACTGAACAATCACAGGATTCAGAAATATTTCAGGGGGCCACCCCTTAAGTAGATCCCGCAACGAAGCCAGCTGACTCCGAGACGGACTCAAGGTTTGGGTAGACGGTTGTGAACGACTGGGAACCTGAAAGTGTGGCTGGGCTTGTCGACACCGCGGAATCGTGTCCCGACCCTAAACAGTACAGTGTGCTCCTCGCACAATCGTAAATACATAAGTAGCATGGCATAAGTACAGGATAGTAAATAAAACCTCAAACTAGTTTGTGGCCCCAAGAAATAAGACTGAATCAAGCTCTGGCTCAGGGGGGTCCCATATACCTCCCGGATGTGGATAGCGCGATAAATCAAGGAACAGGTATCAAGTACTCGGGGTCCTACGGGACACAAGTGGGCGTTCGGAAACCAAATATTTTCTATCACCCACCGATGCCTCTGCGTACTTCAATTTTAGTTGTTAAACAAGAATTAAAGTGAACGATAAGTAAAACTATGATCGTCTCCAACAACGAACATGCGGCAATACATCAACAACTGTGGCATATGACGACACACAACAGCACTTGAGCAAGCGACTACGACACGCAAGTCCAACTGTCTACCAAACAACAGGTAATAGGATGTGTCCAAGGCAATATAGGGCTGCACGGTACATCACAGGTACGGAAACTAAAGCATCGCAACACAGATAGCAATAGATCAACAGGAGGGAATAAATACTATAAAAGTAAGATAGGTAGAAAGGGGGAGATGCTCGCCTGAAAACATTGTTGAAGGGTTCAACCGAAGATCGGGGCGAAGCTCACATCAACTCAACGGCCTGATCCGCGAAGAAGCAAATCACTAGAAGGAACACCGAATGCAATATTTAATACGACGGTAGAAGATCGGCATGATGCATGCATGATGTATGACATGGCAAAGATGCGATGCAATTAGGCCCTATTAAGCGGAACCGGGGTTCCGACAATTAATTAGGTGGTTCATGTTATTTATCTACCCCGCAAATTAAATGTTGTTTTAACAAGGCAAAACAATGACACCGGTTCGCTGCACAAATTTTATATGAGGCCGATATGAGACTAGATTTGCCCGCATATGGGCCCCATATTTAATTATGAGGTGAATTGGCATAAGGACCCCAAACCAATGAAGTGCATGCGAGATGAATAACAATTTAATATGCGACAAGGTTATTATTTATAAGATAGGGTTTTTCGGGAAGGGGTTCACACATTAGGGTTCGACGAACTTGGGGGTTCCGGGGTTCGGGGTCCGGTCTCGGGGTCCAGGGTTCGACGGTTCGGTCTCGGCGGGAGCGTTCTCGGGTTACTGGGGTAGATCTTGTCGCATTCGCGGTCTTCGGGTCATGTCAACGGTCCTGGTGTCCTTGATGGAGAACTCAGTGTTCCGTGGAGGCGATATCATCGGCTCCTCCTCAAGGCCTTGGGGTTCCGTGACGGAGATCTCCGGTTCCAGTTCGCGGTTTCTTGTCGACGGTCTTGTGGTGCCATCTTAGTTGCCGGTGTCGAGCTCGGTGCCGTTGATGATCTTGGGGTTTCAGCGGAAACGGTCTTCGGGGTACTTGGCGCTCTAAGAAGAAGAGCTTCGGATATTCGGCTCCGGTGGAAGTTCTCGGCGTTCCAAGTACATCGGACTCCAAGTGCACCTGATGATCTGGGCGAGATACTTGCCCAACTCGCTAAACTTGTACGACGAGAGGTAGCCGAAACCGCCGTATCGCCGCCAAGCCATCTGTGCAACCGAAAACCCAAACTCGAACCGAGCTTGCAGCGGCAGGGACGGGCGTCGCGGCGGACGAGGAAGGCGGCCTGAGACGTCCTCGCGCGGGCAGAGGAAGGGCGCGAGGCAGGCGGATGCGATGGCAGCGGGCCGGCCGGACTTGGCGGCGGGGACGGGCGCGGCCGGAGGCGGGGAAGTCGAGGACGCGGACGCGGGCGACACCGAGGCGGGCGGCTGCGCCGGAGACGGAACCGGCGAGCGGCGGGGCGAGCAGGTCGACGACGGGGAGGAGCCGGGGCGCCTGGGAGGCGGAGCGGCGAGCGGAGGGCGGTAGGGAGGCCGGCGGACGCGCGAGCTCGGGGGCGGAAAGACCGGCGGCGGCGCGCTTCGCAGGCGTCGGCGGGGCGAGCTCCGGCGGGGGTGCGGGGTCGCCGGGGCGCGGACAACGGTGGCGAGCGAGGTCGGGCCTGGGCGGAGCAGCCGGTGGCGATGGTTGTGCGCGGGCCGGCAAGAGCTCCGCGGCAGGAGGTTGACGGCGACGGGACCGCAGGCACGAGGGCGAGGTTGCGCAGGCGGCGGGGCCGGGAGAAGGGCGGCGGTGATGCGGGCGTCGGCGCGGCCGGGGCCGGCGAGGGGGCGCGGGAGGCGCGCGGTCGGAGGCGGGGCGGGCGCGCCGGCGGGCGGCGTCTCGCAGGCGGCGCGCGGGCGCCGGAGGGGACAGGCGGACGGCGGAAGCTGGGGAGGGGGCCGACGGGGCGGAGGCGAGCGGACGGAGACGGGGAGGCGCGGCCGGCGTCGATGGGGAGGCGCGGCTGGCCGGAGCAGGCGGTAGGTGGGGAAGGCGAGCTGGTGGCGGAGAGGAGACAGACGGCGAGGCCGCGGGGAGGTCTGGTGCCGGGGGGGTCGCGCGAGGACGATGGGGGAGAGAGGACGAGCGGGCAGGGAGGTGGTAGCGGGAGGTGGGGTACGGAGGGAGCGAGCGGCCACAGAGGAGAGGGGGAGGAGGAAGAAGAGGGGAGAGAGGAGGCGAGCGCGTCGCGTGGGGGGACGCGTGGGGCGCGTGGGACCCGCGCGGGTGGGGTCAGGGGAAGGGTGGCTGCGGTTGGCCAGGAGGTTGAGCGGGAGTGGGAAAAGAAGGCGCGCCCAGGGGGGGGGGGGGTCTGGCGGGCGGCAGGTGGTCCTGGGCGACGCGGGAGTGCGTGCCCAGGTGGAAGGGAGGGGCCAGGTGGGAGACGTGTGTGAGGGAGATGAGAGGGATGGGAAGATGGATAGGCTTAGGTGGCAGGCTGTGATTGGGTAGGGGAAGGGAAGAGGGTGAGGTGGCGCAAGGGGGTTGGTTGGGGTGATGTGGAGGGGATGGCTGGGTAGGTTAGTTGGTAGCTGTAGGATTTAGGTTGGACCGATTAGGTGGACCGATTTAAAAATGGGGTGGTCGTTCGGGTCATTCGGCCCGTTCGACTGCCCCGCTAAAAAGAATAAATATTTTTATTTGTTTCACAAACAACGTTTGCAAACCGATAACAACAAAACAAAATATTCCGGCGACCCGGGTTTGAATTTGAAAACAAGACGGGGCGTTTAGAAAACAAAACCAGGCTTGGCGAAAATAGTTTTAAGCAAACAATGCATGATGATGACGATGCAATGCACAAATTCAACGCGATTTTCTAGTAGTGGTTTTGCGGGATGCCACAGCATAACAATGCAATACTAGACAAAGAGATCCTATGAGATTCGATTGGGCAATACAACAAGATACATAGACCGCCATCCAACTGCATCTATGACTAGAAGTCCACCTCCAGGTTATCATCCGAACCCCCTCCAGTATTAAGTTGCAAGCAACAGACAACTGCTTTAAGCAAAGTGTATAAGGTAAACAGTCCACATGTTCCATGAACAAGAGACCATTGTTTTCTCCCTAGTAGCAATAGCACATCTACAACTGAAGAGATTATTGCCACTTCCCTTGGAAACTAGAGGCATGAACCCACTATCGAGCATAAATACCCCCTCTTGGAGTCACTAGCAACTACTTGGCCAAGATAGCTACTAACAATAGAGAGCATGCAAGATCACAAACAACACAGACATGATAGAATCATAAAGATAAAACCATTAATCAAACCAACATAATAATCTCAATATCCATCGGATCCCCGCAAACACAACATGCATGATTACAAATAGATTACATCTTGATCATGAACAGAGCTCACAAGATCTATACATGAAAGCACAAGGAGGAGATACAACCATCTAGCTACTACATGGACCCGTAGTCCAAGATGGAACTACTCACGCTTCATACCGGAGGCTGGCATGATGAAGAAGAAGGCCTTCGGGATGATCTCCCCTCCGGCAGGGTGCCGAGAAGAGCTTCAGATTCCCCCGATCTAGGGACGATGGTGGCGGCGGCTATAGATGGTTTTGTGGAGTTTTTATCAGGTGCCTAGGGTTTCTGCATCAGGGGGACTTTATAGGTGAAGAGGCGAGGCAGGGGACCACCAGGGCGGCTGCACCCCCCAGGCGCGGGGTGGGCCCACCCGCGTGGCAAGGGGGTGTGGCCCCCTGGTGAGCCTCCTCCGTCTCGTATTCTGGCTTCGTGTTGCCCACGATAAAATATTGACCTTGGCTTTTGTTCCGTCCAATTCCAAGAATATTGATTTTCTGCCTTTCTGGAACCAAAAAACAGAAGAAAACAAGCAATTGGCACTGTGGCAACTTGTTAATAGGTTAGTTCCAGAAAACATATAAAAACACCTCAAAGTGTAGACAAAGCAAAGCAAAGTAGATACTAAACAAGCATGGAACATAAAAAATGATAGATATGTTTCCAACGTATCAAGCATCCCCAAGCTTAACTCCTGCTCGTCCTCGAGTACGTAAGTGATAAAAGAATAAATTTTTAGGTGACATGCACCATCAAAACCAAGATCAAACCATTTGCAAGCATTGAAATCTAGGATCAAAGAACTCTAAACATGTGCATGAGAGATGGAGTTCTAACAATAAGACAAAGTAACTATGCATGCAACATGAAAGGCTATAAACAAAGATCATGAATAACATGCATTGAAAAACGTTTGTTTGTTTCACATACAGAAAACATGGCATAGTGACATTCAGCTTGTCCCTCATGGAGTAGCAAATAGATGCATAGGACACCTTCAAAGTTCATAAGAGTGACTAGATACAAATAGCACAAGAACAAGTACTATCAACAATATGCATCAATCAATAAGTTTTGGGACACTGCACATAGAACTAAGAATGACAACTATGCTCTCTTAATGGTGCCTAAAGAAAGAAGATGGAGACTCAATATAATATTGGAAGAAATGCCCTTCATAAAGGGAAGAAGGGATTTAAAGTTTCAAAAAGAGCTTCCAAAAATTATGGTACTTGTTAGCTTTCAGCCCTCATTGACCCTATCATAAACATCCTGAAGTGGTTAAGGTTAAAGTGAACAAACTATGGAGTATATGCTTGACAAAGTATAAGTTGGCAATCTCATGCCCCTTGAATACGAGGGCCACACCTCATGATACTCAACTTCAGTCACCTGTAAGTTCTTGCCATAGTAAGTACATGTGTGTCATAGAGAACCGCCAATGGGGTACCCCTTGCACATGGTACATGAGCTATCCCATAACCAAAATGACAAGGCAAGCAGACAATGAGCATCTCAGCGATATTTTTATTTACTATGTGCATAGCTTTTTATTGAGGATGCTTCACAGATTGCTCATTATGGTGATGCTGCAAGTTTCCACCATGATTAGGCATGGCTTAGGCTAGCGGCCCAGGCGTTTCTTGATACGTCGAAAACGTATCTACTTTCCCGAACACTTTTGCTATTGTTTCTCCTCTAAACTTGTGTCATTTGGATACAACTAACACAGACTGACGCTGCTTTCAGCAGAATTACATTGGTGTCTAGTTTTTGTGCAGAAATTCAACTGTCAGGAAAAATCGCGGAAAATATGCCAAAAATCCTATTTCACCAGAAGGAGCCAGAGTACGAGACGGAGTGGAGGCCTGGGGTCCACACCCCTGCCAGGCACGGGCCAGGCCTGGCCGCGCCTAGGGGGGTGCGACCACCGCAGGCACCCCCTCGGCCTCCCTCTTCGCCTATAAGTTGCCTTCTGACCTAAAAACTCAGGGGGTTCGTCGTTTTTCCAGAAAGAGTTCCGTTGCGCCGCCACCACCAAAAGCCACGATTCGGAACAAGAAACTCCGTTCGGTCACCCTGCCGGGACGGGGAATTTGGGGAGGATCATCGCCATCGTCATCACCAACGCCTATCCATAAACCATCAATGCTTCCCTCATCCATGAGTGAGTAATCCCCCGCTATAGGCTATGGGGATGGTAGGGATTGGATGAGTTCTATCATGTAATCAAATAAGATTGTTAGGGCATGGTGCCTAGTATCTCTATTAGTGCTATTTTACTTGTTGTGCTTAATGCTTGTCACTAGGGACCGAGTGCCATGATCTCAGATCTGAACTTATTATTGATTTATGATGATAGTATTGTTTGTGATCTTATCTGCAAGTTGTGTACACATATGTCGTGGTGGTATCACGGCATATGCCATGGGTAGGCTAAAGTTAGGGCCGATGGACGTGGAGGAATCCGGGGAGGGATGATGCAGTGAAGACCGCACTTGTATGAACAAAGATAAATACAATGTATATAGGATTGAGGCTCTCATGTGGACATAACACCTCTTTCTCTACATCTAATCTCTTATAATCTTGCCATACTTGTGGCTACAATCATGCTCCTTGAGCTGTATCTCCTATGCCTCTATCTAGATCTCTCTGTGAGGATGGAGGAGGAAGAAGAAGAGCTCCTATTGAGCAGAGAGGGTAAGATCCCTTCGGGGCCTCTCCTGGCAACGATCCCCCTGGTGCTCCTTATAAAGGGGAGCCCAGGGGACAAGACTTGTTCCCCACGCTTGGTATCTTTTCAGCATATTCCTGGCATCTTGTTTGATGCTCAGCATATGCCTTGGCATCTTGGGAGATGCCAAGGCATATTCCTTAGCATATTCTTGGATGCCAAGGGCATATTCCTTATACCATGTGCCAGTCTGAGCTAGGGACGTCCCAAGACTGGCACGGTACATATGGTGCTCGCCCTGACTCGATGGAGCGTTGACGTGGTGGCTGATGCATCGTTCGGAGATGTACAAGGGGTGTCCAGGTTGTTATAATTCGGCCCATGTGCTTCGGGCGTAGGGGGAACTCGGCCTAGGAAGGGAACAATTCGGCCTGGGGGAGAGAGCAGCCCAGCCGAATTACCTGGTGGCCCAGTCGAGGTCTGGCAGCGGCCCAGCCAGTGGCTGCCCAGCCGGTATATTCCTGGAGTTGGCCCGGGGGCTTGAGTAGAAAGAGCTTAAGGGAGAATCCCGTGGTGGGCCGGATTGTCTCCCGCCAGGACCACCCGGGTGTGGCTGCGTGAGGTGGAGCTGGCGGCGCTGCCCCGTGGTGGGCCGAGCTTGCCTTCATTCGGCCCACCCGGGAGTTATCTGATGCACATCTGGTAACGTTGGCGAGGCTGGAGAGAGTCCCGTGGTGGGCCGAGGTTTTTCCTTCCCGGCCCACCCGGGCGTCGTCGAAGGAGTGATGATGGGGCGATGACACCGGTTCCGCGGGAGGGCGTCGAGGCGAGATCGTCAAGAGCGTCGCTCGGCAGGAACAGACGGAGGGAGTACCTGGCGAGGTTTGGCTGGAGAGGTGGCGATGCTGGCTGGACGCTCAGATGGGCCGGATGGGGCAATCCGGCCCAGCCGGGCTTTAGAGTGATTCGGTCAGGGTTATGGTGACTCGGGCCTGTGAGGTCTAATTCGGCCTAGGAAACAATATTTTTAATTGACTAGAAATGTGGTAATTCAAATATTTACTCCTTAACTTCACAAAATACATTTTTAAATCCATAAGTTGGTTCCTATGGTTAGTAGGTTCACAACAATCCATTTTGCAAAGGTTTCATATTAAAAATATATCTAGAACAATTTTTATATTCAAATTATGCCTACACAAGTTTCTGCATATCAACCAATTTTCCAGAATCAAATCATTAAAAAAAGTGCATGGTTGGGTAGGATTTGTCTTTATGATTCCATTGATATAAAATTTGCAAAATTTGGACGTGTAGAACTAAAGTTATGAATTTTACAAGGTTGCATATCTAATAGATTCTATTTTCTGTTTTTAAACCAAACCATGTCCACGTGGCGCTTCCCTACTGGTCGATACCGCTTCGTGCGGATCAGCCTCTGCGAGTCGTTGGATCTTATTTAAAACGCATGGCTCAGATGGACACATACCCCTTCGGTTAAGATCTAATCATAGCCACTGGATCAATATCTAACGGACACAGTGCGGTTGACCATTGCCTGGCGGCGCACGCTCGGGCGGTGAGCTTGCTGACGATTGAGGAAGCGAGGGAGAGGGGGAGTGGCTTACATCATTCGCGTGGTCAAGGTGAAGCTCGAGGTGCTATCTGCTAGTCGAGGGGTGCACCGGAGAGGCGACGATTGCTCGCCGGAGTTGGCAGCGGCGTCGGGTGTCTCTAGAGGTCGTCGGGGGCGAGGTTTGAGGGTGAGCTAAGACAAACAGAGTACATGGTTAGACGCGTACTGTCCTGGGGATCTTGGGAGCATCAACAGGAGGTGCTGGGGCAGTCTTGAGATTACTAGGGGTTCGTCGGAGCGATGGCAGACGGCAGCGCACGCTCAGGTGATGACGAAGCCGAGGCTACGATGCTCGTGCTGGCTAACCAGCGGCACTGGGAGATGCGCCATGAGGTGGGGAGCAAGTCTGCGTGCAGTGGGAGGCGAGGGGCGGCTGGTCGGCGCCGGAATCGACCGAAGACCTCGTCGGAGCAGAGAAGGTGTGGTTCAAAATTCGAACAACCCCGGGGCACAGAGGGAGGGGCGAGTGAGGGGAATGAGAGAGGAGGCGTGGGCGTTTATGTATGCGTGGTTACTAGAGAGGTTAACGCTGTCAATTAAGCGAATTCAACGGCGGAGTTAATCGCCTGGGAACGGCAACGAGGAGCTAGTCGCGGGTGGAAACGAAGCACATTCGTGTGGGGTTTGTCTGTCAGCGAGAGAGAGAGAGAGAGAGAGAGAGAGAGAGGCGCGGGGTCCACTTGTCTGTGACTACGAGGGTGTGTTTTTCAGTGAAAACGGTTCACTGCGGGTGAGAGCTGGTGGGTTGCGCTGCTGGGCTGGCCAGATGGGCTGCTTCGTTTCTCTTTTTTTTACAGATTGCTTTTTCTTTTTCTATTTGGAATTTCTGTTTTGATCTTATTTCAAACAATTCAAACTCCAAATCAATTCAAACCACCACCAAACTTTGTGTTGATTTTAATTCTGTTTAACAACATATTCCAATGTCTAAAATAAAATAATACTTTTATTCTTTTAGGATCTATTAATAATTAAATAAATAGACCTTAGTCTTTAATTCAAATAGGATTTAATTTGTTTAAAAACTCTATTTGAAATCTAAATAATACCAAAACCTTTTTAGTAGGTTTCATTTGAAAATATAAAACACTTGGAATTTTTATTTAAAATACTTTAACAAGTTTTAGTGTTTATTTAAAAATGGGAAAAGCCTTTACTTAAATAAAATTGGATATTAATAAATCCTCATGGTTTTATTTAAATAAACCTTTACTATTTTTATCAAACAAAATATTTTATTTCAAAAGCTTGGCCAAGATTTAATTTGGCTCTATAAAATAATCCTTATTTATAATTCTACCTTTTCTTTTGAAAACCAAATCTTTTTATTAAAAGATCCAAAAATAGTGATTCCAACTTTTATAACTTTATTTATTATTTGTTTATCTTTTTAAATCCCTTTAGGATTTTATTGATCAAAATAGGTTTTGATGTTTCCATTTGGAATCAAAAAGTTTCTTCTCACCCTAAATTTCATCAATTATTTATTTGTTTATTTATTTTTCACATTTCAAAATTTGGAAAATTTTGGGATGTGACAGGCTACCACCCTTAAAATAAAGCTCGTCCCGAGATTTGGGAAGGCTAGGGTTACAAGTTGGCTTCAAGGCAACTAGGGTACCACCACCCTTAAAAGAAAGTCTCATAGGGTTACATTGATGGTTCACTTCTATGGGTTCAACACTTGATATCCAGACAAGGAATCCTTATTTGTCTCAACTGAGTTAACTAATTCCTGACATCCACTTCTTCTATCTCTTCAAAGTTTCCATTCATGTCAATGTGGTTCACATGTCCTTTCTTGGTCACATTGGAGTCATTTCCATTGGCTCTTCTAGCATCCTTTTTATTTTTCTTCTCAGGACAGTCTGATGCATAGTGTCCAAGTTCCTTACAATTATAGCACTGCAAATGGCTAATATCTTTCTTCCTGAAAGTTTCATGGTTGTTCTGACCAAGGTCATTTCCATTGTCAGTATCATTTCCATTATTATCACTTCCATTGTTGTTGTGGTGATACTGATGTGGTTCAGAATCTTCATTGCTCTTTTTGAATGAACACTTCTTTTGTGATGATCCTGAGTGATTCTTGAGTTTATGTTTCCTTTTCCTGTTCTCAACTTGATTCATCTTGTTTTCCAAAATGGTGGCTTTGTCACAGAGTGATTGATAAGTTGGGACATAGGCAACAGCTAGCTGCAAGTTCAACTCATCATTAAGTCCTTCAAGAAATTTCTCCTTTCTCTTAGCATCTGTATCAACTTCATCTGGTGCATAGCGTGCCAGATTGTTGAATTCTTCAATATACTCAGCCTCACTGAGGTGACACTGTTTCAGATCATGGAATTCCTTTTTATTCAAGTGCATCACTCCAGGTGAGTTGTGAGCTATACGGAAACCATCCTCAAAAATAGCTCAAGTCACATCCTCAAGGGGAGTGGTGATCTGAAAGTTTTCCCACCATGTTGCTGCTGGTCCTTCAAGCAGAAATGCTGCAAACCTAACTTTTTCTTCATTGGTGCAGCCAACAGTCACTAAGTCCTTGTTCACTGAACGTAACTAGTCATTGGCTTCCATTGGATCAGTTGTTACAGAGAATCTTGCAGGCCTAAGTTTCAGACACATGGTGAGCATATCATGTGCTGGAGGATTATTCTGATTGTTGTTGTTGTTGTTGTTGTTGTTGTTGTTGTTGTTGTTGTTGTTGTTGTTGTTGTTGTTGTTGTTGTTGTTGTTGTTGTTGTTGTTGTTGTTGTTGTTGTTGTTGTTGTTGTTGTTGTTGTTGTTGTTGTTGTTGTTGTTGTTGTTGTTGTTGTTGTTGTTGTTGTTGTTGTTGTTGTTGTTGTTGTTGTTGTTGTTGTTGTTGTTGTTGTTGTTGTTGTTCTGATTCTGTATGAATGTGGTCATCTCCTGCATCAGTTGTGTCTGAGCTGTCACCATCTGCTACATCTCAGGAGTGATGTTGTTTTTTTGGTTGGGGTTGGCACGTCGGGGAGGCATCTGTTGGTTTTATAGGGATAAGTAATGATGGATAGGTCTAAAGAAGTTCTAACACACCACCCAAAACAATCAAGTTCAATCAAACAATCAAGCAATCAACAAGCAACTATCCACTTAACAACTTATGAGCTTAACTCATGAGTTGAAGGAAACAACAAGTTTTTCTTGAAATAAATGACTTAGTGTAGTCATACCTCATAGGTCAATATGATCCATACACTAACATGATATCAATGTTTTTGGTAGGCAATCTAATGTCTCTTGGTTTTTCACTTGTAGTCTTTAGTGATGTCTAAGTTGAAATCTTTGGTGGAACTAAAGTGGAAGTCATTTGTCATGGTGAAGGCTTTGTCCATCAAGTTGAAAAGGAAGAGATGTAGAATCAAAACCAAAAGGTTGAGGAAAGAGTTTACAAGATTGTTTGTAAATAAGTTTTGGAACAAGTACAACTCCTATTTTTCTAAGCGTTTTTGTCCAATCCTAGGGTTACAATCCTACAGGCAACACAGTGCCCTGATACCATCTGTAAGGTTCCCAACCTTTAATGAGGTAGAGATCCCTGTGTTTACAATGCTAGTCCCTGGATCAATAGCTATCATCCACAGTTAAGATGTAATGTCATGAAACAAAGGTCATAATACAACTTTATAACCAGGAATAAAATAATTCATTACATATTATATAGCTCATTTGGCTATCTCATTACATTGCTGCAGAATATCTATAAAGCATGGAGTCCTTCATCTTCAAAGTGCCACAGGCAGTCATGTTGGTTGTAGACTTCTAATCCTATTCAACACACTTCACTAACATCAAACAAACCTGCAACATAATAAGTTGCAGCCACAAGGGTCAATACATTGGAATTGTATTGGCAAGTTTCACTACTATGTAGAAATAAGTGGATCCTATCATTACATGCATATTTGGCTCAGTAGGGTTTAGGCTCTTTTGCAGAAAGCAATATAGTTTTGTCCTATCTTTCAATAAAATAGTTTTTATCTTTTGTCAAATCTTTTTGAACTTCTTGGGAAACTCCAAGTGCTTCAAATCCCTTGTTGTCACCATCAAGTTTTACTTTGAGAAATTGGAATGTCGAGATCTTCCATAGCTTCAGGCCTTAGTTGCTCAGAGTTGTCCATAACCAGGGACACGGCTAAGTACTTAGAATTTGATCTTCTGCAGAAGTTGTACACTTTACCCACATGACACAATATCGTCTTATTGCCACCAGAGGCCGCTGGATAAGTACTCACCAAGATGGAGTACTGGTAGATCGAGAATGTGACAAAGTCTTTCCATAGAAGTCCTCCCAATACACAATGCTAGCTTGTCAACCAGGCACCAATGTAGGGATAAATTTCCCTTACACAATTCTAGTTAACCTGAAGATGCCAATGCATGGGTCTTCCACTATGTAGTTGACTAAGCCAGAGCCCATTTAGCATGTGGCTGTACACGGAAGCCACTGTATGAGAAACATGTTCAATCTCTAAGTCCCTGGGTGGTTTTCTTCTAGTGCACATACAAAAACATAGCCATATAAACATGGTTCCCTTTGTTGCCACCTTGTCCAAAACTTGAGTATCCTTGTCCACCCAGGTGGTTCATTGAGTACTTGTTTTATTATATAAAACATATATTTTTCCAACACTTCATATAATCATATCATGTATCCCATCCCAAATATATAGCAGGGCTAAGCATACTACAACTACAATGTTTTCACTAAGGGAGATATAAGGATATCCTAATAGGATATAGTATAACATAGAAATATAGTAGTCTTATCATGCATGTTACAAAAATCCACTAAGTGTAATGAAAATAGTAGGACATGGATGATAGTGTCACTTGCCTTTTTAGTAGAGAATGTTGGTTCACTTCTTGATCTTGCAAATATCACACTCTTCTAACTTCACTACAAATTAATCAATCAAACACATATTCAACTAGCATTCAAACAATTCATCACACATAAAATAACAAAAACAAGGTCATGCATGCAAACATGCAAAAGATAGTTTTATTTGCAAAATTGGTTTCTACTAGGCTCTAAACATTATAAAGTTCAAAGTGGTCATTTACTAAATTGGTAAAACCATTTGTAAAAGGTTTCATCTCATAAACCAAATATAATGCTAAGGTGATATTTTATGTTGTTGAAAATATCTTTTAGCAAAGTAATGATTTTATATGATTCATCAAATAAGTTGTTAATTCACAAAACTTGGTGTTTAGGGTCAGAAGGTTTGAATCAAATCATTTCCCAAAGGTTTTACTCAAAAATCATTTCTAAACCAAAAACAATATTTTTATTTGACTAGAAATGTGCTAATTCAAATATTTACTCCTTAACTTCACAAAATACATTTTCAAATCCATAATTTGGTTCCTATGGTTAGTAGGTTCACAACAATCCATTTTGCAAAGGTTTCATATTAAAAATATATCTAGAACAATTTTTATATTCAAATTATGCCTACACAAGTTTCTGCATATTCAACCAATTTTCCAGAAGCAAATCATTAAACAAAGTTCATTGTTGGGTAGGATTTGTCTTTCTGATTCCATTGATATAAAATTTGCAAAATTTGGACGTGTAGAACTAAAGTTATGAATTTTACAAGCTTGCATATCTAATAGATTCTATTTTCTATTTTTAAACCAAACCATGTCCACATGGCGCTTCCCTACTGGTCGATACCGCTTCGTGCGGATCAGCCTCTGCGAGTCGTTGGATCTTATTTAAAACGCACGGCTCAGATGGACACATACCCCTTCGGTTAAGATCTAATCATAGCCACTGGATCAATATCTAATAGACATAGTGCGGTTGACCATTGCATGGCGGCGCACACTCGGGCGGTGAGCTTGCCGACGATGCAGGAAGCGAGGGAGAGGGGGGAGTGGCTTACAGCGTTCGCGTGGTCGAGGTGAAGCTTGAGGTGCTGTCTGCTAGTCGAGGGGCGCACCGGAGAGGCGACGATTGCTCGCCGGAGTGGGCAGCGGCGTCGGGTGTCTCTAGAGGTCGTCGGGGGCGAGGTTTGAGGGCGAGCTAAGACAAACGGAGTACATGGTTAGACGCGTACTGTCCTGGGGATCTTGGGAGCATCAACAGGAGGTGCTGGGGCAGTGTTGAGCTTACCAGGGGTTCGTCGGAGCGATGGCAGACGGCGGCGCACGCTCAGGTGATGACGAAGCCGAGGCTACGATGCTCGCGCGGGCTAACCAGCAGCACTGGGAGATGCGCCAGGAGGTGGGGAGCAAGTCTGCGTGCAGTGGGAGGCGAGGGGCGGCTGGTCGGCGCCGGAATCGACCGAAGACCTCGTCGGAGCAGAGAAGGTGTGGTTCAAAATTCGAACAACCCCGGGGCACAGAGGGAGGGGCGAGTGAGGGGAATGAGAGAGGAGGCGTGGGCGTTTATGTATGCGTGGTTACTGGAGAGGCTAACGCTGCCAATTAAGCGAATTCAACGCCGGAGTTAATCGCCTGGGAACGGCAGCGAGGAGCTGGTCGCGGGTGGAAACGAAGCACAGTCGTGTGGGGTCTGTCTGTCAGCGAGAGAGAGAGGGGGCGCGGGGGCCACTTGTCTGTGACTGCGCGGGTGTGTTTTTGAGTGAAAACGGTTCACTGCGGGTGAGAGCTTGTGGGCTGCGCTGCTGGGCTGGCCAGATGGGCTGCTTCGTTTCTCTTTTTTTTACAGATTGCTTTTTATTTTTGTATTTGGAATTTCTGTTTTGATCTTATTTCAAACAATTCAAACTCCAAATCAATTCAAACCACCACCAAACTTTGTGTTGATTTTAATTATGTTTAACAACATATTCCAATGTCTAAAATAAAATAATACTTTTATTCTTTTAGGATCTATTAATAATTAAATAAACAGACCTTAGTCTTTAATTCAAATAGGATTTAATTTATTTAAAAACTCTATTTGAAATCTAAATAATACCAAAACCTTTTCAGTAGGTTTCATTTGAAAATATAAAACACTTGGAATTTTTATTTAAAATACTTTAACAAGTTTTAGTGTTTATTTAAAAATGGGAAAAGCCTTTACTTAAATAAAATTGGATATTAATAAATCCTCATGGTTTTATTTAAATAAACCTTTACTATTTTTATCAAACAAAATATTTTATTTCAAAAGCTTGGCCAAGATTTAATTTGGCTCTATAAAATAATCCTTATTTATAATTCTACCTTTTCTTTTGAAAACCAAATCTTTTTATTAAAAGATCCAAATATAGTCATTCCAAATTTTATAACTTTATTTATTATTTGTTTATCTTTTTAAATCCCTTTAGGGTTTTATTTGATCAAAATAGGTTTTGATGTTTCCATTTGGAATCAAAAAGTTTCTTCTCACCCTAAATTTCATCAATTATTTATTTGTTTATTTATTTTCACATTTCAAAATTTGGAAAATTTTGGGATGTGACAGATAGAGATGTCGCCTAGAGGGGGGTGAATAGGAAATTTCAAAACTATTATGGTTTTGGCTTGATAGAATGCGGAATTAAACTAACGTTTATTTTACAAGCACAAAACCTAAATACACTAGGCTCAACTAAGTGCACCAACAGCAAATTAAGCTAAGCAAGATAGAACAAGATAAATATGCCACAAGTGGTAAGCAAGATATAAGTGCTTCAAGCTCGATGGCTATCACAAGGAAAGTAAGCTCGGATATAGAGATAACCGAGGCACGCGGAGACGAATATGTATTCCCGTGTTCACCACCTTTGGGAAGGGGGCTACGTCACGTTGGAGAGGTGTGAGGTTCCACGAAGGATTCCTCATGCGCCACAAAGGCTCACCTTCTTCTCTGAGTCTATCCCACGAAGGAATAGGCCCTTTCCTTATGGCTAGCTTTTCCTCCACTCCGGAGATGGCAAGCTCCACAACCACTTCACAAGCTCCACGAAGGAGAAGCCCGGGTCTCTTCACAATCTTCCATGAAGAGAACACCGCGGCACCAACCGCTAAGCCAACTAGGAGGTCACCCTCCAAGAGTAACAATCTCACGGTCTCTCACTTGAACAAATCGTAATGGAGAGCTCAACACGTATGCAAGAATGCAAAGCAAGAACACCAAGGGTGCTCAAATCCTTCACTCTCAAATCCCACCAAAGCAACAAGTGCTAGGGAGGAATTAGAGAGGAAGAACAATGGTGGAAGTCAACAAATGACTCCAAGATCTAGATCCAATGGGTTCCCCTCACTTAGAGGAGGAATTGGTTGGTGGGGATTGTAGATCTAGATCTCCTCTTTCAAAGCCCTCAAAAACATGCAAGAATCATAGGAGGGAAGGGAGAGGAAGCAAGCTCAAGAGGTTCAACAATGGAGGTCAATTTTGTGGTCAAGAACCCCTTAAAACGTTGGGGGAAGAACCCCCTTTTATAGTGGAAAGAAAATATGGCCGTTGGAAGAAATCTGTGCGAACTCAGTTGAAAGTTCGGTTGGACCGGCTCCAGAATCGGACGGTCCGGTTCCTGGACCAGAAAACCAAACTTAAAACCAGAATTAGGGTCAGTACACAGTCTCGGATAGACTCGGTATAGCAAAACCGAAAATCCCGGTTTCAGATCCGGTTTTCCGGTCCTGGCACCGGACCACCCGGTCTGGGAGCCGGTTGAACCTAATCCACAACCGGGATGAAACAGGCTTCACGAAAAACGCAATAACTTTTGCATCCGGACTCCGATTTCGATGATCTTGGGCTTGTTTTGACGAGGACAACAAGCTCTACAAGATTGTGCAGAGAAACATCATAGCCCAACAAAGGAGGATAAAATCAAATGAAGAAAGTTAAGAAGCCTCCCTAAATAAGAACCGATAAAACCTTCAAACTCGAAAACGCCATAGAAGATGCATACGAATTCCGTTTTCGATGAACTTGGGCTTGTTGAAGATCTAGAAACAAGCTCAAGAACATCACATGGAGAAACACCAAGAAGCAACAAAATAGGAAGATGCAAAGTATGCAAAGGATTGAGCTTCCTATGACGATGTGATCAAGTTACACAACCATAAGCCCCTCTTGATAGTGCGGCTATATATCCTATAACCCGGTATCCCAACAACCACCTTGAGACCGGTAAAAGGAAAACCTAGCAAGGACATACCTTTGCCTTGTGCATACCGCTTGATCTTGATGACAACGCTTCAAGCTCCACCCAAGCCGGAATGCAACACTTGATCATTGTTGCTTAGTGAAGACTCCTAATTTGCTCCCCCCATACACCACTATGGGATAACTTCATTAATACATGTCTTCACATGTATATTATCACCAATATGGACGGCAAGCTTCAAGCAAATGATCTTCTCGAGATGCTTATCTTGAACTTGCCTTTCTCAACCTTGATGACGATCACCACTTGATAACATCCTTTCATGGGCTATATAAGATCTTCACTTTCGAAGCATGCCCATGGAAAGATACCTATCCCATATAGAAAACGCAAAGGCACACATATAATGGGTTAGTTCATGATGCATAATTTACAAGGCTTACCATACCACAAGATCCATGTTGTGGCATCCCGCAAAAACCACTACTAGAAAATCGCGGTGTTTTTGTGTTGCACATCATCATGACCGCATGCTCATGTCATCATGCCACCTTGCATTTGAGCATCGTCATCATCATGCATGGTTTTTGTATAAACTATTTTCGAAACGCCTAGTCTTGTTTTCTAAATACTCCCGTCTTTATTCAAATTAAAACTCGGGTCTCCGGAATATTTTGTTTCGTCTACCAACGGATTTCAAACGCCCCGTTTTAAATAATAAAATATTTATTTTATTTTTAGGGGGCAGCCAAACCGGGTCGATCCGACCTAGCCGGCCACCCCCAAAATTACCCAAAACCAGCCTGTCTAATCCCTAATCTACCTAGCCCCCATCCACCTCACCCCGGCCAACCACAGCTCGCCACATCAGCCTGACCCCAAATCCCCACCAATCGCCGCCTGCCACCTCACTCCCCAGCCACCACCTACTCCCTTCCCTTACCCAGCCGCACCCACCACACCCCACCGGACCACTCTCACCCGGCCACGTCGCCCACCCCGCCAGCGGACACACCCGCCCCGCCAGCCTGACCGCGGGGGCCCCACCCCGACCACCTCGATCCGCGCCCCCCCATCACGCGGACCCAGCTTGTCCCCGTCCCACCGATCCCCGACGCAGCCGTCCCTGCGCCCGCCCGGCGTCACGTCGCCGCCGTCTTCGCCCTCTCCCCTGCGTCTTCTCCCCCGCCGCCAGATCCCGCCGTCGCGCGGCCGTCCCTTCGCCGGCCGTCAGCGACCAAGCCGGCCCCGCGTCTTCCCCGCCTTCCTCACCGTGCCCAAGCCGCCGCCGACCCTCGCAGTCATCGCCGCGAGCCCCGCCTCCCTCGCCGGGCCCAAGTGTCACCACCGGCCGCGCGAGATCCCCCACCACCCTGCCATCGCCGTTCCCTGCCTCCTCCACGAGATCCCGCGTGTCGGCCTCTTCCTCGTCTCCGGCGCGAGCACGGCCTTCCCTCCCCAGAGCCGCCAAGTCCGCCATCCGCTCGAACCGCGTGTGCTCCGTCGACCTCGGGCTCAGCACAAGCCCTCCTGCTCAGCGTCGGACGCATCTAGGACCCCATGACCTTCCTCCTTCGAGTTCCTCTTGGACAAGTTCTGCATACCGTCGGTCCACGTTATCCAACTCAAGTTCGGCAGTAGCACTAGGTGAGGGTGTTGGATGTGATGTGCTGGTGTGTTACTGTTCATTGATGTTCATGGAATTGTCCTAGGGATTAACTCCTATTGTTGCCCTTCTCGTGGTATCAAAGAGGATGTGGTGTAGTGGTGATATTTTTGTACGATCGCAGATGGCTATCGAGGAATAACAAGAGGTGACCATGTTCTCATCTTCAACTCGAAGTCTGCCGCCACAACAGAAGACGGGGATGATAAGTTCGACATCCACCCGAACAAACCCCAGGAACCACCGGAGCTTGGACCCGAGAGAACCACGCCGAGACCCTAGACGCAAGTTCTCCTCTTGGACCCCGATGCCTAGACCCGAAGACCGATCCCCGGTGAGACCGAACCAGAACCACATCGAACCCCAAGATCTTCGATCCAATGTGTGACCCTTTCTCTTGAGCCCTATTTTATAAATTGCTACCTATATGAATTGTTGCATATCAACTTGTTCATGTTTGCATACATATTTGTGGGTGTTTGGGAACCTTATGTCGATTCACCTAAATTAAATATGGGACCATATGCGGGCAAATCTAGTCTTAAATTGGTCCCATTTAAATTTGTGTAGCGAACCGGTGCTATCTTTTGCCATGTTAAGACAACATTTAAAATGTGGGGTATCTAAACGACATGAACCTAGTAAATAATTATCGGGACCCCGGTTCCGTTTAATATGGCCTAAATGCATCGCACCTTTGCCATGTCATACATCATACATGCATCATGCACGATTTTCTACCATAGTATTAAATAGTCCATCCGGTGTTTCTTCTAGTGCTTTGCTTCTTCACGGATTAGGCCGATGAGTTGATGCGGGTGTCGACCCGATCTTCGGATGAACCTTCGGCAATGTTTTCAGGCGAGCATCTCTTCCCCTTCTACCTATTTTGCTTTTATAGTATTTATTCCCTCCTGTTGATCCATTGCTATCTGTGTTGCGATGCTCTAGTTTTCGTGCCCGTGATATCCCTTGCAGCCTTATATTGCCTTGGACACATCCTATTACCTGTTGTTTGGTAGATAGTTGGACTTGCACGTCGTAGTCGCTTGCTCAAGTGCTGTTGCGTGTCGTCCAGTACCACGGCTGTTGGAAGGTTGCCGTATGCTTTATGTTGGAGATGATCATGGCTTTAATTATCGTTTATAACTAAAATTGAAGTAGGTAAATGCAGAGGCACCGGTGGGTAATAGACAATATTTGGTTTTTAACCGCTCACTGGTGTCCCGTAGGACCCCGAGTTCTTGACACCTGTTCCGAGATCGAGCGCGCTAACCACAGGTGGGGTGTGTGGGCACCCCCATCGATTTAGTACCTGATTCAAAGTACTGTACTGGGGGCCACAAGTAGTTTGGGGCTTTATTACTATCCTGTACTTATGCCATGTTTTACTTCTTTATTTAAGATTGTGCGTGGAGCACCTGTACTGTTTAGGACCGTGACACGTTTTCGCTGTATCGACAAGCCCAGTCACACTTTCGGGTTCCCAGTCGTTTACAGCCATCTACACAAACCCTGAGTCCGTCTCGGAGACCGGCCGACTTCGTTGCGGGTAGCTTAGTGGGGTGGCCCCCATGTACTTGCTTTGGGTCTGGGAAACGTCATGACTTAGGCCCCGCCGACATACCGATGGGTGTATGTTAACTGATCTGGCAGGAAGGGTCGAAGTGCGTGTGGATACTTTGGTGCACCCCTGCAGGGTTAAATCTTTTCGAAAAGCCGTGTCCGCGGTTATGGACGACTTGGAGCACAGTTCTCGATCATAGACAACTATAACTAAAGTTTACTGCTATAATTTGACTTGTATCCGATACGACTAGTAATCAGCTTCACTGCAACGGAATGGCTAAATAAAAGTACCAACAACTGCTGGGTTTGGGGATATCTCATGCTAATTGTATCTGACTAGTAAGTGTTGCAACTACAACGGAATGGTTAACTAAAAGTGCCCACTGCTTATTCTATCAGGATGACTATCTATATCTGACTAGTAATTGCTGCAACGATAACTGAATAAATAAAACTGCCAACTGTGTGAGTTCCTCGGTTGACTTCCTCGTTTGGTCTCGAGGGGGAAATACCAGGATGGGTATGTTTGGTGGTAGCATCAGGTTGGTTCCGAATAGGTCTTTCTTATCCCTCTCTGATAGCCGACAGTTATATCGAGTCTCTATAGGTTGTTTAGTGCATGCTGCGCTGCCGCTTCAGTCCACCATACCTATGTAGGCGAGGACCGCCGAATTCTAGTCTCGCCGTGTACTGGCCTCAGTACTGACCGCTCTCTCTTTTTCCTTTGCCCTTTGTCGGCACCCCTTTTGTTTAAGCAGGTTTTGAGATCGACGTCGTTAGCAGGGTTACCCTTCCGGCTTGGCCTGGGTAGGGTTATGGACGCCATTGGTTATTCTTCAGGGCTCTTAGCTCAATTTGCATCTTGTCCGTACTCAGACGCTATATCATTTTAAAGGTGATTTGGATCTTTGTATTGTATATCTGTATTCTTGACTCTTTGAGTCGCTGTTGCATATATATGTTTTGTGGGTTCCATCGAGGACTATTGTGTAATGATATTACTTCGTTTTCCACCCGCACGCAAGTGCCTGGTGGGCACCTTTGAATCGTTTCTATGCGGGTTTGGCGGGAAGCGCTGAAACTTGTATAGGGCCGATTCTGAGGGTGTTACACATGTGGTACATTCTTTATGCTTCATGTGTTGACCAACTTGAAATCACTCTTCACTCTTTGTATTGGTCAACCAAGTATCTTCTCGTGCTCCATCTTCATATCTTGAGGTACATAAGGAACTCTTCATCTGATTACATGCTCTAAATCTTATTCAACCATAGCTCAACTAATGAGGCTATCATGACACCGACTTAGAGCCATATCTTGAATTCTTCTATTGAGATCACACTCTCAATATCTTGATCATATCATATTATTCTCTTCAACTCGATGATTTTGATGCCAATACTCAAGGTATATCTTTATCTTCATGGCATCCATACTTGAATCCAACACATGGACTATAAGCATGACCTATGGAATATTCCTTCATATAAAACTCAGTGAAAACATTAGTCCATAGGGATTGTCATTAATCACCAAAACCACACATAGGGGCAATTACCCTTTCAAATCTCAATATCCATCGGATCCCCGCAAACACAACATGCATGATTACAAATATATTAGATCTTGATCATGAACGGAGCTCACAAGATCTATACATGAAAGCACAAGGAGGAGATACAACCATCTAGCTACTACATGGACCCGTAGTCCAAGGTGGAACTACTCACGCTTCATACCAGAGGCTGGCATGATGAAGAAGAAGAAGAAGAAGGCCTCCGGGATGGTCTCCCCTTTGGTAGGGTGCTAGGAAGAGCTTCAGATCCCCCTGATCTAGGGATGATGGTGGCGGTGACTAAAGAAGGTTTCGTGGAGTTTTGATCGGGTGCCTAGGGTTTCTGCATCGAGGGGAGTTTATAGGCGAACATGCAAGGCAGGGGGCCACCAGGGCGGCTACACCCCCCCAGGCGTGGGGTGGGCCCACCCGCGCAGCCAGGGGGTGTGGCCCCCTGGTGAGCCTCCTCCATCTTGTATTCTGGCTTCGTGTTGCCCACGGTAAAATATTGACTTTGGCTTTTGTCCCGTCTAATTCCGAGAATATTGATTTTCTACCTTCCTGGAACCAAAAATAGAAGAAAACAGGCAACTGGCATTGTGTCAACTTGTTAATAGGTTAGTTCCAGGAAACATATGAAAACACCTCAAAGTGTAGACAAAGCAAAGAAAAGTATGCAAGCATGGAACATCAAAAATTATAGATACGTTTCCGATGTATCACATATGCATGGGGTGGAGAAGGGCCTTAATGAGTTATGTAGGATGCTAAAAACAGTAGAAAGTGACATGAAGAAGTGTGTAGGGAATAGCCATGTGATGGCTGTGCAGAACAAGCCTAGCTGTAAGAAAAAGGGTACTTCTTGGTAGAAGAAGAAGGGCAAGGCTAAGGATACGATCCCCAAGCCTGCACCCAAGCAAAAGGCTGGACCTGCAGATGACACCGAGTGCTTCTTTTGTCATGAACATGGCCACTGGAAGAGAAACTGCAGCAAGTACCAGGCTTCTTTGAAGAAGAGTGGAAGTAAGAGTACTTCCACTCAGGTACGCTTGTTGTAAATGTTGTGGACATTCTTCTCGCTGATTCTTATGTTACCTCTTGGGTATTTGATATCGGATCGGTTGATCATATTTGCAATTAGATGCAGGGGCTAATAAGGACTAGAGAAGTGTAGAAAGACGAAGTGGATTTTCGCGTCGGAAATAAAGAAAGGGTTGCTGCATTGTTCTTCGGCGTCATGCAACTTCACCTTCCGTCAGGATTTATTATGGAGTTGAATAATTGTTATTACATTCCTAGTATGGGTCGAAACATTTTATCACCTTCATGTTTCATGATGGATGGTTATTCATTTGCGAGTGCAAACAATGGTTGTGTAATCTCTAAGAATGCTATGTTTATGGCTGATGATCCCATTGTGAATGGGTTATTTATTTTAAATCTTGATGATGCATTTGTTTACAACATTAGTGATAAAAGGCTTCGACCTAATGATTTGAGTCCTACCTATTTATGTCATTGTCGTTTGGGCCATATAAGTGAAAAGCATATAAAGAAGCTCCATGGTGATGGTCTTCTAACTTCGTTTGATTTTGAATCATACGAGACATGTCAGGCTTGTTTACATGGAAAGATGACCAAGTCGCCTTTCTCGGGTTTACCCGAGAGAGCGATAGACTTGTTGGAACTCATACATACTGATGTATGTGGACCAATTAGCACGACAGCCAGAGGAGGATATCACTACTTCATTACTTTTATTGATGATTTCAGTAGACATGATTATGTATACTTGATGAAGCATAAGTCTAAAACTTTTGAAAAGTTCAAGGAGTTTCAGAGTGAGGTAGAGAATCAACGTGGCAAGCAAATAAAGGCCTTGCGATCTGATCGTAGAGGTGAATATTTGAGCACGAATTTAGCGATCATCTTAAGAGTTGTGGAATTGTTCCACAGCTCACGCCGCCCGAAACGCCTCAAAGAAACAGGGTCTCCGAACGGCGCAATCGAACTTTGTTGGACATGGTTCGATTGATGATGAGCCAGTCGGATTTACCATTGTCATTTTGGGTTTACGCTCTAGAAACGACAACTTTCACACTTAACAGGGTACCATCTAAACCGTAGTTAAGACACCATATGAGATGTGGACTGGAAAGAATCCCAGTTTGTCTTTTTTAAAGATTTGGGGTTGTGATGCATTTGTCAAGCGACTTCAGTCGGACAAGCTAACACCCAAATCGGATAAGTGCATTTTCATGGGATATCTGAAGGAAACCTTAGGGTATTACTTCTACAACCGAGAGGAGGGAAAAGTGTTTGTCGCTCGTAGCGGTGTTTTCCTAGAGAAAGAGTTTCTCACAAAAGGAACAAGTGGAAGGTCGATGCGACTTGAAAAAGTTCAAGATGAGCCAGTCGGGTATGCTTCTACGAGTGATGCTATAGTAGCAGAACAAGTTGAGGAACCTGTGGCAATAGAAGCACCATAACCACGAAGGTCGGTGAGGCTCCGCGAAATGCGGGAATTATTATTGTTAGACAATGATGAGCCTGTGACCTATGCAGAAGCGATGGTGGACCCAGACTCTAAGAA
The DNA here is from genome assembly GCA_910589765.1 of Avena atlantica. Lineage (NCBI taxonomy): Eukaryota > Viridiplantae > Streptophyta > Magnoliopsida > Poales > Poaceae > Avena > Avena atlantica. Next base: position 64,975,252 of record OU342737.1, read on the forward strand.
ATGGCTGATCACCATGATATCCGAGATAGAGTCCATGGGAGACAATCAAGTTTGGAACTTGGTTGACCTGCCTTATGGTTTTAAAGCCATCGAGTGCAAATGGATCTATAAGAAGAAGATTGATATGGATGGAAATGTTCACATCCATAAATCTCGACTTGTTGCAAAAGGTTTTCGACAAGTTCAAGGAGTTGACTACAATGATACTTTCTCGCCCGTAGCGATGCTTAAATCTATACGGATAATTCTAGTCATTGATGCACATTTCGTCTATGAAATATGGCAGATGGATGTCAAAACGGCTTTCTTAAATGGAATCCTAAATGAGGACATGTATATGGTATAGCCCGAAGGTTTTGTCGATCCAAACAATGATGGAAAGGTATGCAAACTTCTAAATTCTATTTATGGGCCAAAGCAAGCATCTCGGAGTTGGAACATTCGATTTGATGAAGTTGTAAAGGAGTTTGGCTTCATCAAAAACGAAAAAGAACCTTATGTTTACAAGAAGTAAAGTGGGAGAGCACTTGTATTTCTAATCTTATATGTAGATGACATATTGCTGATTGGAAATGACATTCCTATGCTCGAGTCTGCTAAGACCTCATTGAAAAATAGTTTTTCGATGAAGGACTTAGGAGAAGCGGCATATATTCTGGGCATCAAGATCTATAGAGATAGATCAAGAAGGCTGATTGGATTAAGCCAGAGTACATACATTTACAAAGTGTTGAAACAGTTCAGCATGGAAGATTCTAAGATGGGGTTCTTGCCCATGTCTCACGGCATTAAACTCAGCAAGACTCAGTGTCCATCGACTACTGATGAGCATGAGTGCATGAGCAGGGTTCCATATGCTTCAGCTATTGGATCCATCATGTATGCAATGATATATATACTCGTCCAGATGTTTCCTATGCTCTAAGTGTTATGAGCAGATACCAGGCTGATCCAGGTGAAGGTCACTGGACAATGGTAAAGAACATCCTTAAGTACTTGAAAAGGACTAAATATGTGTTCCTAGTTTATGGAGGTGAGGATGAACTCAGTATAAAGGGTTATACAGATGCGAGTTAACTTAACGACTTAGATGACTCCAAATCGCAATCAGGTTATGTGTTTGTCATGAATGGTGGTGCTGTGAGCTGGAAAAGTTCCAAGCAAGATACGGTGACCTCCTCTTCAACAGAAGCTGAATATATTGCTGCCTCGGAGGCTGTAAAGGAAGCTATTTGGATTAGGAATTTCTTGATCGCTCTTACTGTGGTTCAGGGCGCGTCCAATCCCTTGGACATTTATTGTAACAACAATGGTGCTATTGCACAAGCCAAGGAACCTAGACAGCACTAGAAGAACAAACATATTCGCATGCATTACCATCAGATTCATGAGTTTGTTGAGGATGGTAGTGTCATGATATGCTAAATACATACAGACTCAAATGTTGTTGATCCTTTGACTAAGCCTCTCTCGCAGCCCGCGCATGAAGCGCACACAAGAGCAATTGGTATTAGATACATTTTAGATTGACTCTAGTGCAAGTGGGAGACTAAAGGAAATATGCCCTAGAGGCAATCATAGAGATGATTATACTTCATATGTATCAATGAGTTATTGTAATGTTCCTTGAATATCCATATCAGGCAACTTGTATTGATTGGCAATTATGTGAATTGTTTGTGAAACTCTTTACTTGTATGGTTATTTAATAGTTGTCCCTAGTTGGAGTTCATGTGACGACACACGTGAATATTATACTAGCACATCGATTGGTTGATGACTATGTTTCGCAAGTTATATACATGGAGATATCAAACCAATGATATGGACACATGTTATGAACATGGGGTTGGATTGACCCAACTTGATACTGGCAATTAGACTTGCATCTCTCTCCACACATCGTGTATGTTTTGTCCTTAGACCTGAGATTGTCGCATGTACTTGAGATGTGGATCGACCTACTTTGGGGCTATCAGACGCTGCTCCGTAACTGGGTAGTTATAAAGGTAGCTTCCGGGTTTTTCCTGAAGCATGCTGCAAGGCATGGTCAATCAAGATGGGATTTGCCCCTCTCTACTTGAGAGATATATCTCTGGGCCCATCGAGTGATCGGATCCAGAAATACATGGCCGTGCTACATAAGGTTAAGCGTTAATCTAGTAAAGGGATTCCGAATCACAGTATCGAGAAAGGGATGTCAGCTTGGAGCTAGACCAAATATCGTGAGGCAAAGGGAAAGACATGTACTAAACCTTGTGATGGTTTGTCCGATATGATCTTTGTATGCATTTAGGAGTTGGCACGTCTTGCTAGAGGCCGCTACCAACTATTGACAGAATAAGTGTATTTGTGTCATGTCTATATGTATATGAACCTATAGGGTCACACACTTAAGGGGCTGGAAGCCTAATGAGGATTAGATCCGAATTAGACCAGACTTAGGCTACTAATGGGCTATTAATGTAGAAGCCCACCAGGGACGCCTACATAAGAGAGGGTGGGGCGAGTTGACCAGTAAGAGACCATTCCACCCAGCCGCCACTCCGCACGCCTATGTTGCACGCACGGACCTAGCAGTCCGGCGTCTGACGCTTCTACCCCGCACGTGTGGATACCTCGGAGGTGCTGCATCTGTAGCACTTGGATGAGCCACGCAACGGGAGCTGCTCGTGGGACGAGGACGAGGAGGAGACGTAGAACATCTACACTTCATCGACGCGTTTCATCAAGTTCCGCAACCGCGCGTCTAGTAGTAATCCCGTGATCTATGACAACAATATCCCTGGTTTACGCGGTAGAAAAATTTGGTTTCCGTTAGTATAGCCTACCCGTATCACTTCACGCGTGAGATCCAAGCTTCTGCGGATGCGGAGAGGTGCGGGGCACTCAGGCGTGGTGGGCGCGTGGTGTCTGCGGTCTAAATCTATGAGCGTGTGGTGTCTGCGGCAACATCGGCGCGGGAGAAGGAGTTGGGGAAAGTTGGGGAGGAAGAAGATAGGTCCGGCTAAAACTTCAGCATGCCAATGCTCCCGCAAAGATAGAGGTTGTCGCTCGTTTTTCCCTCTCGCCCCACGCATCACCAGTTCCACGACCGATATTTGGCGTGCCCCGTAAAACTTTTTTCGGGCCGGGGACACCGATAAATGGCGGTTATTTTATGGTTTTGGGCTAATTATGAGAACTTATAGAGATGCTCTTAGCAGGAGGGACAGGCCCATGCCTAGCAGATCCTATATCCGCCACCTCCTAAAGGACTCGCGAGAAGAAAAAGGCCGAGTAAGAGTCTTGTGGCAAAAAAGATCAACACGTCCTTGTTGAGTCTTTTAAGCGAAAGGTTCATCTTTATTGAAGCAATGATGTTTATTGGTACAATGACTGGATCTGGAGAGAAACCAAGCCACAAATGATGGTTGGTTTGTAAAGCTACTAAATATCTAGAAAAATTATGATCTTTTGTGTTAAAGGATCTTCTTTCGTGCACCACCCTGGAGTTGTTAAAATGCCGACGTATCTCTGCAATCTCTTTCCAAATAGATCCAAATGAAGCCAGGCTACCATGTTGATCTCTCGTGAGATAACTAGGAATTGTATATTTGCAATATCGAGATCTTGAGCCAGATCTAGCCCCTCGGAACATGCATTGCAGGGTCATTAATACCATCGATAACTCCTGTCGATGCTCCCATGAAAACACCATTCTCGTATCTGCATATAGCTCCTACTGTACATGCAATAGTCGTCTTCGACATAGCAGCATTGACACTTACTTTGCACATGCTAGGAGGTGGTGGCAACCAAGTTGGTGTCTGCCGCATCTGACGGCTTTCCGGAGCTCGAACTCTTTGGACATCATTTACAACTCTGAGATTAGCCAGGAAAGATTTGATGAATCAGTAGATGGATAGTGGACTCTGAAAAATCTATTCATGTATGGCTTTGGGTCTTGTCGTCCATATTGCCCAAAGTGTCACAGTTTCCTTCACAAAATCCTCATAAGATAGTGTTTCAATTAAGAAGAAAAGTCATTCCTTTGCATTACCACAATCGTTTGCCAAAAGGTTCTCTATTAGATCCTCATCAATGAGCGCCCAGGTGTTGTTGGCCATATTATAATCTAATAGTGAGTGCCTCCAAGAGTCATTAGGGTCATGGCATAGACCGCATGAGCTATCATCAGACATTTGACGTCGGTGCAGTACAACCCCTATTGGTAATGACTGATGTAAAAGCTTCCAAAGAAAAACTCTAATTTTTGAGGGGACTGTTAGAGTATATCACGGTTTGGACATATTAGGTAGTTTCATATTGTAATCCAATTCTATCTCTAATAGTCTTCTTGCCCCCCAAGTCTTCTAGTACTATATAAACAGCCCAAGGGCTCACGTTGTAATCACCACAAGCAATATCAATACAGATAATATTCCGCAATTCTACATGGTATCAGAGCGGTTCGTTCCGCCTAGGGTTTAGCCACCGCTTCCGCCGCGCCGCCCCCGGGGAGATCCTTCTCCGCCGGGGGCCGCGCAATAGTAGATTAGATCTTACTTCGCCAATTTTTTCTCGCCGGCCGCTTGACCGATGCTTCTTCTTCTTTCGCCGATCATAGATCGGATTGCGTCGTCCACAACCACATGTCGTCATCACGCGCCTCTACTTCAACCTCGGCGTTGACTCATCTCCGGCAAATCATCGTCAACGATCGTGCCAAGGAGGCTCCGCGCGGCGCCCCAAGGGACGCCTTCAGGCGCTACGTCGGCTTCTCCGTCCTCACGTCGTCACCACGTTGGCTCGTCTTCGCCTACATCAATCGGGACGCAAGTCCCCGAGTACGCACCTCGCCATCAACAAAGGGCTGCATCTTCATCACCCGTGGTCATCATCGCCGACAACCATCTACACCAACAACATCATCATATCGTCGCCGCCACCACCAATCATGGTCATCGTCAATGCCAACAAGTTCTTCTACTCGAGCGACGCCGCGCTCATACAAGCGGAAAAATACGGGTCTAATCCCCGAAATCAACTACCGCAACAGTTTAATCGCCATCAACATCTACCTCGTCGTCTTCGTCCACCACGATCTCGCCGCCAGAGTCGCAGTCTAATTTTTTATTTTGCACTAAATTTATTTTCTTCTTGCAACTACTTCATCTACTCCGACAAATCGGCGGACAACTTCTATGCACCGACCGTTCAGGGAGAATTTCTCTGCTGCTCCCTCCGGCTCTGGCGCGCATGGATCGTGATGGTCCCTGTCTTCGCACGTCCGATATTGGCAACATCGACGCGTGCCTTCTTCCCCGGCATGCTCCCGAGTTTGGCAAGCTCGGTAAGGCGTGTCGCCTACCTCTACTACTCCAACCCAAACTAGGTCTACTTCAACCACTACGGCAAATTCTCCCGGCTCAACGACGACATCGACCACAATACAACGACATCATCAACTTCATCAACGGCGACTACATCACCAATGGCATCATCGACCACGACTACAACGCCCTCCTTCCGGCTACATCGACATCCTCTTCCATCTCCGTCTTCGGAGTATGCTCCAGTCAGACCGTTCGCGTCACTACCGATCCGACTGCGGGGGAGTGTTAGAGTATATCACGGTTTGGACATATTAGGTAGTTTCATATTGTAATTCAATTCAATCTCTAGTAGTCTTCTTGCCCCCCAAGTCTTCTAGTACTATATAAACAGCCCAAGGGCTCACGTTGTAATCACCACAAGCAATATCAATACAGATAATATTCCGCAATTCTACAGGGACCTTTGTCTTCCACAGGGATGTCCAATGCTTCTGATCGTTGTGGCCGCTCGAGCTAGCTCTCTCTTCTAACCATGCCTCCCTTCCATTCTTTGTTTTGGTTAGTATTTAGTTGGCAGACTTGACTAAGAAATTTTCATGCTTCTAAAAATGCCGGGCCAGAAGCAAAAACACAGAAGTCATCATGGCCAACTGTTCCCAACGGTATCGATCTGATAATCTCTACGTCCATCGGCAAAAAGGTTAGCATTGAGCTTATAAAAATTCCATAATCTATACGACTGATCGATCAACTATGAAACCCACACCGGCGGTGACTCCCGATCGCAGTAATTGGCCGACGTCGAGTGTCCCGTGGCAACTGATGACTGGGTTCCTGCACCAATAACAGGGTTATTGCAGTACTTGTAGCAGCAAATATTTAAAGATTTGGTCCCGATGGGAGCTCGGCGAACACGACCCCGCAGCCACATTGTCAATGTGGCCATGTTCGCACCCAAATCATGATTTGAAAATAGCCTATTCTATAAGTTGCTAGGATAAATGAATTTAAAATGATTTGTAACAACTACTACTAGAACTGGAAGAAAACTAGAACAAAAGTAAAATTGGAAAGAGGTGAATGCAATGAGATGAAAAATTAATGCTAAGATTCCTCAAGTAATGTTGTTTATACAGGTGTGCATGATAAGTGCTTATGAAATAGCTATAAACTGTACTTGTGGCGGTCCCTCATATACTGTTATCTCCAACCGTTGATAAGTGGCAACTAGACAACTCAATTGTCCACACCCTCTTCGGACATGGGTCATCTCGTAAGAGAATAGTGTATTAAAGTATCAAGACCAACCAAGATTATCCAGAGCAAAGGCATTAAGTTCTATGGACAACTAAACTCCTAAGAAAGTAGTGTTCTAGTCACAAGATATCCCGTCTGTCACTTTGGGGTCAACATGCAATTCGCAACACTATGCCTATCTATATCATGAGTGATCTTGGGGAACTCTGGGGGTTGCATCCTAAGATGCTATTGCCTCCGCAAATCACTTATAGCAAATAGCCTATTAGTTCTACCCATGAAAGAGCGGTGACTAATGATAAGTTTTGTGACACACCATGAATCCCTAGTAAATTCCTCAACAATGGATTGGACGTCTCCAATCACTAGAATAATATCATGAATAGAACAATGTAAAGAGAAAGTACAAACATATTAATTAACAAGAACACACCACACTTCAATTACTCAAATCATCATAACATTAATAAAAGGGGGTTCAAGCCATGTTACAACCCATCACGGAGACCATGATGGGGAAGGATGAAGGAGTAGCAGCGATGGAGATGGTGATGACGATGCGATGATGGTGGCGTCGGCGTGGTGATGGCGGCATCCTCCTTATCCTCCTCTTCTTGCTTGGATGGCTTGATGGAGATCTTGATCTTGGTGGATCTTGAGAGGTTATGGAGGCGGCACGGTGGCAGGGGGCCACCGTGGAGGCGGTAGATGGGATCTAGATCTTGTATATGGTTGGTGGTGGCTTCCTCCTCCCTTCTTTGAGTCCTCCCTCCTTTATATAGGCCTTCGGGGTGCCCTAGGGTTCCCCCAATACCGTCATATGACTTAGGGAAGGTTCTGGAGCCTCTGGGGGCAAAATTCCGTCGTTTGCGACCTTTTTTGTAACTATACGGCCGAAATTTTTGCTCCGTCCGTATAGTTGGTCGTTGAACTTGCAGACTCTTTCATATTTTGGTCGCCATTTCTTCATACGAACTACGTTTTGAGCATTCTTGGTCTTGTTGGATTCGTCTCGTCGAGGGCTACAACCCCATGGTCTTGGATCTTTATTTTGAGAAGTTGGGAAAATTCACTTTTTCCAACACCTCAAATGGCTAAGTTTGGTCCTGCAGCTCCTCCATACTATGCTCTCTTTGTTCCTTTTGCCTTTATTTAATCCATAATCGTCATCAACACCTACACACATGTGAAAGACAAGGAAGAAGGACAAAATTCTACCTAAACTACTAAATATGCAAAGCTCATATTGAATTTAATGAAAACAAGTAATCATGCATATCAGGTATAGCAATAGTTAAATGGAGCATGATATGATAGGCAAGTGACATAACTTATATAGCTATAAAGTGTTGTATTATGACAGCCATCAACTTCCCCAAGCTAGACTTGCTCGTCCTCAAGTAAAAGGGATAGCTTAATGGATGTGATCTTTCTTATCATTGGAAATCAATGCACCGTATTCTTGTTTTTCCTGCAAGCTCAAAGCAAGAGCGCACATAATCATACAAGAAAATATAAGCTCAGTTATATTATTCCAAACCACTAGAGATTAGTCAAAAACTTCTATGCCCCATGTCAAAGTTAAATCTAGCTTGCAAGTAGACTTGTGATCGTTCTATACTCACTTTATTATATTTTTGTATTTTTATTTGTATAAGGAAAAGCTGAACACGGTTAGTTGTCAATCATAAATAGAGATAGAGTTTTCCAATGTTGCCCACTCATGCCATCTATTAAAGTCTCTCAAGTTCAAACTTCGATTGTTGAACTCATAGAAAATCTATTTCTTTAACGAGACCATGCCAAAAGAGTGGTATATGTTCAATCGAGACTGTGTAGGCTAGGAAGGACACTCGTGACCATTACCAAGGTTTCCCTTTTTGGTATAATTATTTCTCATAACGGTCAGAGGAGTATTCCAACTTTCGATTGCAACGCAGACCCATGAGGGAGCCAAAAATCGTACCCATCATAACATTGTTGTTATAGATGTTTAATCAACTCATAGCCAAAATCTGAGATTTCTTTGGTAGATAATTTATAGGCCAGCGGAGTTGTTATCCCCCCATGGAGTACGACAGTGGTTCAAGACACGCATAAAGAAATATCTCACTTTGATTTCTAAGACAAAATTTTGGCATATGTAATCTCGAAACTTTGAAACATCATTTCTTATTTGACAACTCACTTAGTAAGCATATATTAAGACCAACATTTCCAACATTATGGGGTCCTGCTACTCCATAACCATTTACTTTAAGACAATTCTGAACAGTGATAACTAGCAAGTTTCAAAGAATTTCTTTATTATATTTTTTCTTTTCAAAATGTAGAGAACATGGCAATGTATATTTAAAGGATCACAATATTTTTCACAAGCTAGATAAAAGTTGGACAAGGTGCATAAAAGCTATGGATTGTGTCCTATGGGGTCTAACATGAGCAAGTATATTCCTTATAAAAATATGAACAAAAACTCACCCAAGCAAGCATTCAAAAACAAAGGGATACACAATAGCATGAAAACTTTTTAAGATAAAGAACATTGCACAAGACTCTATGCATGCAAAATAACCTCCCCAAGCTAAGAACTTTTCAAATACCAAGTTGAGAAGATCATGAAAACAAAAGAGAAAATGCAGTTATCAAAAGAGGGTATAAGAAGTGGATACCTCCCCAAGCTTAAGTTAAAGCAAGGGTGACACATTTTATCGTTGAGGTACTAGTAACCTCTCTTTTGATGGATAAAGAGCCTTTGCTTCAACATGTCTTTCTTGATATGGCCCGGTGTGCCTTCTTTGAGAAACTAAAAAGAAAACAAAATATTTTGTGTTTTTTAAGAAATGGGTTTAGCTCACAAGTGATAAAAATACAAGTCCCACTGAGTCGGTTCATCAACCTAAGCACCACGCTTAAGTCAACAAACTAGTTATAGAAGATGCATCTCCTAGATTGTGATGAGATGCAAGTTAAACAGGATACGAGACATGAGTGTGCATCCCCTATGTGCTTATTAAAATAGGTTCAAGTTGGAAAGTTTTACCAGACATTAATAGGTAGGCATATTGAATTGAAGCAACCAGGTGGCTCATACGAGTGTTTGTACGGTTAGCACTACCGTACACGTCGTCACACAAGGTTGAAGTCCCTATGAAAGTAACACACAAAATAAAATGCATCGGTTTGATATACGAACATAGTTCATTTACCCCACCGATAAAAGGAAAGTAAAAAAGAAAACATGATTTTTTATAGAGAATTGCGGTCTAGGAAGTTTATGAGGTAGAACTTTTATTGCTTACAGATATTCGGCCTCCCCTTGATCAAGGGAGAAGATCCCATGTGGAGTTTCGAGGTTTTTGGAAGCAGAAGGAAGAAGAAAGGATATTTTTTTGAGAAATGGCTCCCTTCTAGTTGATGTTTGAGGGGTTTCCCCAACTATATAGGCGTAACTATACGGCCGGACCAAAAAGGTCCCGCCGTATAGTTGGTCGTTAAACTTACTATACCCTGGAAAAGAAATTTAATAAAGGCATCAATATCTATACGACCACAACTATACAACCGGAATTTTTATTCCCGCTGTATAATTGGTCATTAAACCTTCTATATAACTTGAAATAAATTTGACGACGACATCGATAACTATACGACCGCAACTATATGGCCAAAATTTTTATTCCCGCCGTTTAGTTAGTCGTTAAACCTTCTGGAGTCACCAAAATTTACATGTTTCTTTGAAAATTCTTTATTAACCTGAAACTTAGCGAAACACCTTGATTTGACAGTAAAATAACAACTTTAATTTTCGACCAACATTAGTATGTATAAAACGGGATTTAAGTACAACCGAGTTATGCAACACATAATATAGTGACAATAAATTCTACCTTTTGAAAACTACCACAAGATTACTCTAATAGAAATACATGCAAAGAATAAAAAATGCCAATGCAACATGAATGCAACTAGACTCAAGACACAACACTAAGAAATACGCCTAATGACTTCTGGGTTGCCTCCCGGGAAGCGCTCTCTTTAAAGCCATAAAGCCAGACTAGGATGCTCCATACATTACCCACCTGATCCCAAGGGATATCGACTTGAGGTGTGGTTATACATACAAGTTTGGAGCATCTTGGAGTAGAGTTCGGTCGGAGTCGTACCCGCTTATGGTGCATCGGCATTATGTAGATGAACAAGTTCTCGCTTTCAAGCAAGCGTTGATGCACCAAGCTTGGTGAATATGCCTCCGTGTATAGCTACAATGAGAGGATTTGAGATTCATATAAAATTATTAAATTTTTACCTTGGTTACCTGTGCAGTGGATTACTTTATAGTAGTCTTCCTTCATAGCAGGGAGTTCAGGACCCTGCATGTTAGTATAGCAAGGTTCTATCTCTAGTTCATTATTATTAATGCTCTCCATATGAGTGTCTAGGCACAAGGTCTCCGCAGAATAATTATCAACAGTTTTAGCATCATAAAAGTCACTACTAGAGTGAGAGGCATCACATACAAAATTTGTAGTGTGACTCCCTTTGTCAACCTCACCTTTTTGTTCCTAATTTTCATCGACTAGTGTTTTAATAGCAATGATAGAATCAAAAGTAGGAGTTGAAGGTGTGAGCGGGTGATCAATCCATTCTTCCTCCTCTTCCTTGTGCTCCTTTTCCTCTCTGCTCTTAGTGAATCATTGAAAATTAAGGTGGTTATCTATTATACAAATTGTGCAATAAGATCCATCATTAGCACGCAACCATAATGAATGCCTTTCCAATTGGTCCAGCATTTTCTTTATCAGCTCGTGTCTAGCAACCAGGCTTGGTAAACTTGAATCCTTTGTCTCCTCTAATGCTTGTATTATCTGTTGAACAAAATTTATCTCGGAAGACATCATTAGTAACAACAGTTTTTATAAATTTTTGGTTTTTTAATTTTTTATTGTTTTTAATATAAAAGAAAGCAATAAGATAATAGAAACAAACAGAAATAAACTATGTGCGAGTAGATAACCGAACGCTTTGCTCCCCGGCAACGGTGCCAATTTGATGACTGGGTTCCTGCACCAATAACAGGGTTATTGCAGTACTTGTAGCAGAATATATTTAAAGAGTTTGTCCCGATGGGAGCTCAGCGAACACGACCCCGCAACCATGTTGTCAATGCGGCCACATTCGCACCCAAAACGTGGTTTGAAAATAGCCTATTCTATAAGTTGCTAGGATAAATGAATTTAAAATGATTTGTAACAACTACTACTAGAACTGGAAGAAAACTAGAACAAAAGTAAAATTGGAAAGAGGTGAATGCAATGAGATGAAAAATTAATGCTAAGATTCCTCAAGCAATGTTGTGTATACCGGTGTGCATGATAAGTGCTTATGAAATAGCTATAAACTGTACTTGTGGCGGTCCCTCATATACTGTTATCTCCAACCGTTGATAAGTGGCAACTAGACAACTCAATTGTCCACACCCTCTTCGGACATGGGTCATCTCGTAAGAGAATAGTGTATTAAGTCAACCATACCAATCAAGGTTAACCAGAGCAAAGGCATTAAGTTCTATGAACAACTGTACTCCTAAGAAAGTAGTGTGCTAGTCACAAGATATCCCATCTGTCACTTTGGGGTCAACATGAAATTTGCAACACTATGCCTATCTATATCACGAGTGATATTGGGGAACTCTGGGGGTTGCATCCTAAGCTGCTATTGCCTCCGCAAATCACTTATAGCAAATAGCCTATTAGTTCTACCCATGGAAGAGCAGAGACTAATGATAAGTTTTGTGACACACCGTGACTCCCTAGTAAATTCCTCAATAATGGATTAGACGTCTCCAATCACTAGAATAATATCATGAATAGAACAATGTAAAGAGAAAACACAAACATATTAATTAACAAGAACACACCGCACTTAAATTACTCAAATCATCATAACATTAATAAAAGGGGGTTCAAGCCATGTTAGAACCCATCACGGAGACCATGATGGGGAAGGATGAAGGAGTAGCAGCGATGGAGATGGTGCGCGATGATGGTGGCGTCGGCGTGGTGATGGCGGCATCTTCCTTCTCCCCCTCTTCTTGCTTGGATGGCTTGATGGTGTTGATGGAGATCTTGATTTTGGTGGAGCTTGAGAGGTTATGGAGGCGGCATAGCGGCAGGGGGCCGCCGTGGAGGTGGTAGATGAGATCTAGATCTTGTATATGGTTAGTGGTGGCTTCCTCCTCCCTTCTTTGAGTCCTCCCTCCTTTATATAGGCCTTTGGGGTGCCCTCGGGTTCCCCCAATACCGTCATATGACTTAGGGAAGGTTCTTGAGCCTTCGGGGGCGAAATCCCGTCGTTTGCGAACTTTTTTGTAACTATACGGCCGGAGCTATACGGCTGGAATTTTTGCTCCGGCCGTATAGTTGGTCATTGAACTTGCAGACTATTTCATATTTTGGTTGCCATTTCTTCTTACGAACTATGTTTTGTGCATTCTTGGGCTCGTTGGATTAGTCTCGTCGAGGGCTACAACCCCATGGTATTGGATCTTTATTTTGAGAAGTTTGATAGAGAAGAAGATACACAACAAGAACAAATGATTATGATAGTCATCGAAAAGTGGGGAAACACATCAGAATTAGTTTATTGTCTCGCTCATTTGTGAAACAATTGTTGGGTTATTTATTTTTATGCATATGACGTTGAATTATAGATTTTTGTAAGGTTACATTTTAATCAACAAAGAATCTTATTGTTTTATGAATGTTATGTGCCTGTATTTTTTTGTAGATACGAATCGTCATGTTTATTATATTTACACATGTACACAAATATAAAGAAGTCTAGATAACCCCCATAACTATTGCAGTTTGGACACTAAGCCCCCTCAAGGTCAAAATGGTATACTTAACCCCCTCAAGACTTACAAATCGGACAACTAACCCCCAAGGACATTGAGAGCGGTTTTGACCCTGATTTTGCTGACGTGGAGGTAGGCAGTTGGGGAAGAGTACACGGGTAACATTTGATGGCTTGGACCAAATCACTCCACGGGTTCCGTCGTCATTCTTGCCGCAAAACTCTGGCCGCAGCGATGCATCATCCCCTCTCTGTGTGTCCTCACCGTCATCAGATACCTAGGCTCCGGCGTTCTCTAGGATCAATTGTGTCGCGGACGACATGGTGTGGGTGGGCGAGGCGATGGCGAGCCAGGTGAATGGCAGAGCTAGCGTGGCACCGTTCTTTCCTTATGCCTGGAACGTGCTCATGGATGAATTCCAGCTACAGGATGAGCAAGCGTGATGACCCACAAGTATAGGGGGTGTGTCGTAGTACTTTCAATAAATAGGAGTGTCGATCCCAACGAGGAGCAGACGGTGTTGACTAGTGGTATGGAACAGTAAATCTCTGTAAATACTTAGCAAACAGATTTTTAGGGGTTTTATGATAAAGCAAAGAAATAAACTGCAAGTAATAAAGACAACGAACAATTGCAGCAAGTGGCCCAATCCTTTCTTAGCAAAGGACAAGCCAGTGAAAATACTTATAAGGACCAAACGTTCTCGAGGACACATGGGAATTCTGTCAAGTGTTTTCGCTTCAAATAGCTGAGTAGTCTTGTTTGGTGTTGTAAGTGTTGTGTGGGTGAACCTGTGCTAATGTACCGACCTTACTTGGACTAATACATACTTGTGATTAAACCCCCTGCAAGCATTCGCAACTACAGGAAAGCAATTAAGGTATAAACCTAACCACAGCCTTAAACTCTGAGATCCTACACTCCCTTGTGCAATGGTGTCCTAACGAGGGTTCAGGTTTCTGTCACTTCAGCAACCCAACAATTAGTAGCCAAATACACAATGCATTCCCCTAGGCCCATAAATGGTGAAGTATCATGTAGTCGACGTTCACATGACACCACTAGAAGAATAGCACCACAACTTAAATACTAAACCATTGAATAACATCTCAACACAAATCCACTACTAACAACATGACTTCTCCCATGTCCTCAAGAACTAAACAAACTATTCACAAGACATCATATGGATCAAGATCAAAGATGATATGGTGATGGATAACAATCTAAACATAAACAATAATTCAATGGTTCCACTCACAAGCATCAAGTACAATAGTAATCAACACCGAGAAAGTTTCCCCTAAGAACTATGCAAGTTTTCAACACAATTGTTACAGCAGGATGGAGTGGTGATGATGGTGCTGGTGGATATGATGGTGTGGATGATGATGATGATCCCGATGAAGTCTAGCTTTATGATGGTGTTGATGGCGATGATCTCCCCTCTTCGGGAAGGAATTTCCCTGGCAGAAATCTGTTTGCCGGAGAGCTCTTTCTCTCTCGATGTTTTTTGCCCCGTAGATGTGGCAGAATCTTTCTGTGGTTGCTCCTCGTGTTTGAGGGTTTCGAGGAGAAGATATAGGCGAGAGGGCGGAGCCATAGGTGGGCCACACCCCATATAGGCACGGCCTAGGGGTGGCCCACGCCTGGGGGTGTGGGCCCCCTGTGGCCCATCTCCGCCTCTCCTTCTAACTTTCTTCGTCTTCTGGGAAAATATGATTTTCCGTAGTTTTTCTGGTATTTTTCTGATCTTCGCGAAATTGCATCAAAACACCTCTTTTTCCATCAGAATCCTGACTCCAGCAGTTCATCCTCCAAGAATCATCCAATATGCAAAAACAGATGAAAAGACATAAGTATCACCTCTTAATAAGAAATATATCAATGAATAGAGGCAAATTATGATATAGAATGGTGATGCAAATTAGACGTATCAACTCCCCCAAGCTTAGACCTTCGCTTGTCCCCAAGCGAAAACTGAGCTCAGTAAACATGCCCACAGGTTTATGGAGTGAAGTGTCGATAAAAGAATACGAACAAGAAGCATCACACTTACCATTACACAACTCATAGAAGAAAACAACTCACCATTATATAACTTAGCTTGCAACAAGTATAGGAGTCATAATAGAGATGCATAAAGATAAATCATAATTGGAATTGGCAAACTTTGTTCTTGGTCAGAGAACAGCTGGCAAACAACTTCACAAAAACTTTTGTAGAAGTTTTCACAACAAGAGTACTCTTTGCTCAAACATAAAAGATTTTTCACAATGATGGCTTTCAAAGTAATACTCAATAGATAAGAGTCTTGTGCAAAAAAGGAAGATAAAGAACATGATTGAATAAATCATCATATGAATGCTTGAAACACAAAAACTCAAATGCTTGCTGGAGATAGAGAGGAAATAGGTTTACTGACTCAACTTAGAAATAGGAGAAAGGCCCTTCATAGAGGGAAACAGGGATTTCAAGTTCATAAAGAGCTTCCAAAAGATTATGGTACTTACTAGCTTTGAGCCCTCATTGCCCCTATCATAAGAATCTTGCAGTGATTAAGGTTAAAGTGAACAAAGATGGAGTATATGCTTGACGGAATATAAGTTGGAAATCTCATGTCCCTTGAGTACGAGGGCCGCTCCTCATGCTACTCAACTCTAGTTACCGATAAGTTCTTATCATTGTATGTACATGCGTATCATAAAGAACTGCCAACGGGGTACCCCTTGCACATGATACAGGAGCTATCCCATAATCAAAATGACAAGGCAAGCAGACAGTGAGCATCTCAGCGATCTTTTTATTTGCTATTTCCATAGGTTTTTATTGAGGATGCATCACAGATTTCTCACTATGGTTATGCTGCAAGTTTCCACAATGATTAGGCATGGCTTAGGCTAGCGGCCCAGGCGTTTCTCTAACACACATACATAACTCCATGGACTTACAAGCTCCCCTTTTATTTCACACCGACGACATCCGCAAACAAAAAAGTATGATATCAACTAGATATGTATTCATAAGTGTTGAAACTGTTCCCCGTGATAACATGGTTCTGCTAATCCCAACGTATAGATGCAACATATACATCTTCGATGACACAATGGTTCAAGTTTATAAGAGGAAACAAAATAAGGTGTGCCATCAAGTTTGTGAGAGCTTTACTAACTAGTTTTCACATAACAAAATAATTTTTAATTCGAAATATAGATGAAGCTTGAGAATTTGCTTGGAATAGCAATAATGCTAATAGGTAGATATGGTGGACACAAATGGCACATGTTTGGTTCAAAGGGGTTGGATGCATGAGAAGTATGCCTTATCAAAACAGGTTTTTGGCTAGCAAGGCTGGGTAGCAAGCAAAAGAGTTGAAGGAATCAAGCAAACCTACAACTGATAAAGCCAAACATGCAATCTTCCTTGAAGACACAAAAGATCTTAAATAAAGAATACTAAGCTTATGAGCCAATCAAGAAAGAAAATAAATGATACATGATACGCCCAATTTGCATCACCATTCTATATCCTAATTTACCTCTATTCATTGATATTTGTCTTATTATGAGGTATTACTTATGACTTTTCATATGTTTATGCATGTTGTATGATTCCTGGAGGATGGACTGTCGGGTTCTGGATTCTAATGGAAAAGAAGGCGTTATGGTGCAATTTCGCGAAGATCATAAAAATACCAGAAAAATATGGAAACATATTATTTTACCTAAGGAGGAAGGAAGCCAGAAGGAGGAGAGAAGGGAGCCGCAGGGGGCCCACAACCCCTAGGCGCGAGCCCACCTAAGATCGTGCCTAGGGCAGGTGTGGCCCACCTACCCGGCCTCCGACTCTCCCCCTTCGCCTATATCTTCCCTACGGAACCCTAACCCTCAGGGAGCAACCATAGCTAGATTTCTGCCGCCTCTAGGGGCGGAAAACACCGAGAGAGAAAGATCTCTCTAGCAAACAGATTTCTACCGGGGGAATTCCTTCCCGGAGAGGGGAGACCGTCGCCATACAACACCGTCATCAAGCTAGGCTTCATCGGGATCATCATCATCATCCACACCATCATCTCCACCAGCACCATCATCACCACTCCGTCCCGCTATCACAATTGTGTTGGATATTGCTTTAGTTCTTAGGGGAAACTTTCCCAGTGTTGATTACTATTGTAGTTGATGCTTGTGAGTGGAACCATTGGATTATTGTTTATGTTCAGATTGTTATCCATTACCATATAATCTTTGATCTTGATCCATATGATATCTTGTGAGTAGTTCGTCTAGTTCTTGAGGAGATGGGAGAAGTCATGTTGTTAGTAGTGAATCGGTGATGAGTTATTATTCAATGGTTTAGTATTTAAGTTGTGGTGCTATTCTTCTAGTGGTGTCATGTGAACGTCGACTACATGATACTTCACCATTTGTGGGCCTAGGGGAATGCATTGTGTATTTGGCTACTAATTGTGGGGTTGCCGGAGTGACAGAAACCTGAACCCCCGTTAGGACACCTTTGCACAAGGGAGCGTAGGATCTCAGAGTTTAAGGTTGTGGTTAGATTTATATCTTAATTACTTTCATGTAGTTACGGATGTTTGCAGGGGGTTTAATCACAAGTATGTATTAGTCCTAGGATGGGCGGTATGTTAGCACAGGTTCACCCACACAACACTTACAAACACCAGAGAAGAGTACTCAGCTATTTGAAGTGAAAGCACTTGACGGAATTCCCATGTGTCCTCGAGAACGTTTGGTCCTTATAAGTATTTCCACCGGCTTGTCCTTTGCTAAGAAAGGATTGGGCCACTTGCTCCGTTTGTTTGTTACTTCTGTTACTTGCTCTTTGTTTTGTTGCCTTGTTAGAAAACCACTAAAAATCCATTTGCTAAGTATTCACAAGGATTTCCTGCTCCATACCACTGTTCGGCACCTTCTGCTCCTCGTTGGGATCGACACTCCTATTTATCGAAAGTACTACGATACACCCCCTATACTTGTGGGTCATCAATACAAAACGCATGTAAGCTTTTTCTCTTTTCCTTTCAAACCTCAAAAAGTGTTGCTATTACTTACGGTTCGTGAATTATGCGGACATGATCGAGACACTTCTCCGAACAATAACCAATAGAGGAATCTGGAAATTCATATGGCTCCCACATATTTCTACGATTACTTTGCGATCGAATGAACCACTTACATACGATACCAATTTCCCTTTGTCTCACGATAGTTTACTTATCCGAGGTTATGATCGTCGGTATCTCTGCATACCTAGTTCAACCTTGTTACCGATAAGTACTCTTTTCTCGTTCCCGTGATATGTGATCCCTTGTGAGCCAGTCACATGCTTGCAAGCTAATTGGATGTCATTTCACCGAGAGGGCCCAGAGTATATCTATCTGTCATATGGATGGACAAATCCCACTCTTGATCCATGTGTCTCAACCAATACTTTCCGAACACTCAATGCCACCTTTATAGCCACCCAGTTACGGTGTGGTGTTTGATGTCATCAAAGCATCCATCCGGTAAAGGTGATATGCATGATCTCATGGTCGAAGGAATTAGGTTACTATGTATCAGAAAGCATATAGCAATTGAACTATTAAAATGACTTGATCTTTATGCTACGCTTATCTATTGGAGTATGTCCACCATATCATTCTCCTAACGATATGATCTTGTTGTTAATAACATCTCAATGTTCATGATAGGGAAACCACAATCATTTATTAACCAACAAGCTAGTATTATAAAGAGGCTTTACTAGGGACTTCAATTTAAGTTTACAAATCACACAAGTACTAATGTTTCCTTGTTAATACTATTATAGCATGAATGTAAACATTTATCATAAACACAAAGATATAATAATAACTACATTATTATTGCCCCTAGGGCATATCTCCAACAGTCTCCCAATTGCACTAGAGTCATCTAATCTAGATTACATGGTAATATACCGAACACCCATGGCAGTTTGGTGTTGGTCATGTTTCGCCCTCGGGAGAGGTTTAGTCAACAGATCCGCCACATTCAGATCTGTGTGTACTTTGCAAATCTTTATGTCCCCATCTTGGACATGTTCTCGGATAGCTTGAAAACGTAGCTTGATGTGCTTCAGCTTCTTGTGTGACCTTGGTTCTTGCGCATTGGCTATGGCGCCCATGTTATCACAGTAGATAGACATTGGGTCCAGCGCACTAGGAACCACACCCAGCTCCCACTCACTTTCTTGTAAATACAAGCTTCTCCATAAGTTTGTACAAAACCAAAACTTTTGATTACCTTATCAAAACGTTGATTCCAACTTCGGGATGCTTGCTTCAATCCATAGATGGATCGTTGAAGTTTGCATACCTTGTTAGCATCTTTAGGATCGACAAAACCTTTGGGTTGCATCATATATAACTCTTCATCAATGTCTCCATTGAGGAATGCTGTTTTGACATCCATCTGCCATATCTCATAATCATAATATGCAGCGATTGCTAACATAATCCTCACAGACTTTAGCTTCGCTACTGGTGAGAAAGTCTCATCGTAGTCAACTCCTTGAATTTGTCGAAACCCTTTTGCGACAAGTCGAGCTTTATAGACAGTAACATTACCATCAGCATCTGTTTTCTTCTTGAAATCCATTTGTTCTCGACAGCCTTCCGGCCATCCGGTAAGTCCACCAAAGTCCATACTTGGTTTTCGTACATGGATCCAATCTCGGATTTCATGGCTTCTTGCCATTTATTGGAATCTGGGCTCATCATCGCTTCCTCATATGTCTCAGGGTCATCGGTGTTGTCCACCAACATGACACTCATAATGGGATCATACCAATCTGGAGTGGTACGAGTTCTCGTTGACCTGCGAGGCTCTGTAGCAACTACAACCGAAGTTTCATGATCATCATCATTAGCTTCCTCTCTTATTGGTGCAGGCACCACAGGAACTTCTTCCGGTGCTATGCTAGTCGCAAGTTCGAGAGAAGGTTCGACAACCTCGTCGAGTTCTACTTTCCTTCTAGTCACTTCTTTCGAGAGAAATTCCTTCTCTAGAAAGGATCTATTCTTGGCAACGAAGATTTTGCCTTCGGATCTATGATAGAAGGTATACCCAATAGTTTCCTTCGGGTATCCTATGAAGACGCATTTTTCCGCTTTGGGTTCAAGCTTGTCTGGCTGTAAATTATTTACATAGGCTTCGCAACCCCAAACTTTAAGGAACGACAATTTAGGTTTCTTCCCAAACCATAATTCATACGGTGTCGTTTCAACGGATTTAGATAGTGCCCTATTTAAAGTGAATGCGGCTGTTTCTAATGCATAACCCCAAAATGATAGCGGTAAATCTGTAAGTGACATCATAGAACGAACCATATCTAAGAGAGTTCGATTACGACTTTCGGACACACCATTACGCTGTGGTGTTCCCGGCGGTGTCAATTGTGAAAGTATTCCGCATTTCTTCAAATGCTCGCCAAACTCGTAACTTAGATATTCACCTCCACGATCAGAACGTAGAAATTTAATCTTCTTGTTATGTTGATTCTCTACCTCACTTTGAAATTCCTTAAACTTCTCGAAAGTTTCGGACTTATGTTTCATGAAATAGATATACCCATATCTACTCAAGTCATCCGTGAAGGTGAGAACATAACGATAACCACCGCGCGATGCTACACTCATTGGACCACACACATCGGTATGTATGATTTCCAATAAGTCCGTAGCTCGCTCCATCATACCAGAAAATGGAGTCTTAGTCATTTTACCCATCAGACATGCTTCGCATCTATCAAGTGATTCGAAATCAAGTGATTCAAGAAGTCCATCGGAATGGAGTTTCTTCATACGCTTCACTCCAATGTGACCAATACGACAGTGCCACATATAGGTCGAGTTATCGCTCGATTTCAAACGTTTAGCCTCAATGTTATTAATATGTGTATTTCCACTATCGAGGTTCAATAAGAATAGACCATCTATCAAAGGTGCATGTGCATAAAACATATTACTCATATAAATCGAACAACCATTATTCTCGGACTTAAACAAGTAACCGTCTCGCAATAAACAAGATCCCGATATAATGTTCATGCTTAACGCAGGCACCAAATAACAATTATTTAAGTATAAAACTAATCCCGATGGTAGATGAAGGGGTAGCGTGCCGACCGCGATCACATCAACCTTTGATCCGTTTCCCACGCGCATCGTCACCTCGTTCTTCGCTAGCTTCCGTTTATTCTGCAGCACCTGTTTCGAGTTACAAATATGAGCAACCGAACCATTATCAAATACCCAGGCACTACTACGAGTACTAGTGAGATACACATCAATAACATGTATATCGGATCTACCTTTCTTCTTGATGTTGCCGTTCTTCAAATCCGCCAAGTACTTTGGGCAATTCCGCTTCTAGTGACCTTCTCCCTTGCAGTAAAAGCACTCAGTATCAGGCTTAGGTCCAGCCTTGGTCTTCTTCGTCGGCGCGGTAACTTTCTTACCACCTTTCTTGAAGTGTCCCTTTTGCTTAGACTTGCCTTTCTTGAATTTGGTGGTCTTATTGACCATCAACACTTGGTGCTCTTTCTTGATCTCCACTTCTGCAGACTTCAACATAGCAAACAGTTCTAGCAATTGCTTGTTCATGTTCTGCATGTTGTAGTTCATCACAAAGTTCTTGTAACTTGGTGGTAGTGATTGGAGGACACGGTAAATCCCCAAAGCATTAGGGATCACTATACCCAAGCTTTGAAGTTTGTTTGCGTGTCCAGACATCTTAAGCACATGCTCACTGATGGAGCTGCCCTCTTCCATCTTGTAGTTAAAGAACTTTTCAGAAGCCTCATAGCTCTCAATTGCCGCGTGAGTCTCAAAGATCAATTTGAGATCACGGACAATATCATGTGGGTCTGAATTCTCAAACCTTTTCTGAAGCTCCGATTCTAAACCATACAAGATAGCACACTGAACTGTGGAGTACTGAGTCTTCCGAGCGAGGTAAACATTCTTTACTTCATCGGTAGCAGTAGCTGCAGGTGGGTCACCCAGTGGTGCATCCATCACATAGGTCAAATTACCAGCTGTGAGGACAATCCTCAAATTGCGGAACCAATCCGCGAAGTTGCTTCCATTGTTTTTCAACTTTTCTTTCTCTAGGAACGCATTAAAATTGATGGTAGGGGCTGCCATTGATCTACAACATATTTGCAATAGTTTAGACTAAGTTTATGACAAATTGAGTTCAAATTAAAAATAAAATTAATCTAGGTGAACTCCCACTCAAAACAATATCCCTCACATTGTTTTAGTGATCACACGAACCAAATCCACCACATCAACACCGATCATCACGAGAGTTGATATAGTTTCAATGGCGAACAATCGACATGTTCATCATATCTACTATATGATTCATGCTTTACCTTTTGGTGATCCGTGTTCCGAGACCATGTCTGTACATGCTAGGCTCGTCAAGATCAAACCTTAGTTTCCGCATGAGCAAATCTGGCTTGCTCACGTTGTATACACTTGAGGAATCTAACACACCCGATCATCACGTGGTGCTTCGAAACAACAAGCTTTAGCAACGGTGCTAACTAAGGGTGAACACTTTATGATTTGAAATTCATGTGCATGAGGGATCATCTTATAATGCTACTGTTGTTAACTAAGCAATACAAGATGCATAAAGGATTAACATCACATGCAATTCATAATATGTGATATGATATGGCCTTTCCACTTCGCGCTTCCGATCTCCATCTTCAAGCACGAACATGATCTCCATCATCACCGGCATTGCATCAAGGTCAATGATGCTTCTCCATGGTCGTCGTCCACTGGCTTCAAATATTACAACTACTTTGAATAGACATGCGGGTCTTAACATAAATTAAAGACAACCATATGGCTCCTGCCGGTTGCCAACTTACAATAAGGAACATTGCATACATCAAATATAATCACAATCATGGCCATATCACATCACTGCACACCCCTGCAAAACAAAGTTAGACGCCTCTACTTTATTTGCATGTTTTACGTGGTTTGGGGCTTTCAATAAGTGTCGTTCTAACTTACGAACAAGAACCACAACATTGATACTAGTATTGTCAATCACCCGTTGTAAATTGGATCTTAACTATGCTAGGAGAAACAGGCACCCGCAAAGCCACTTATGCAATACAAGTTGCATGTCAAGCGTGGAGCAAGTCTCATGAACGATGTCATGTAAGGTTAGCCCGGGACGCTTCATACCAACATCCCGCAAGATGCAAAGTACACAAGAAGCAATAGACAATAAAAGCATCAACGCCCACAATGACCATTGTGTTCTACTCATGCAACAGATCTACATATAGACACGGCTCTGATACCACTGTAGGGTTTCGTAGCATGGAAAACAAAAAATTTCTATCGCATACAAACAAACAAGCCAAGATCTATCTACTAGATTGTAGCAACGAGTCGATGGAATAACTCACCCTCGAAGATTCCAAAGTGTTTAACAAGAGCGGATTCTCGTGGGTGATGTAGTCGTACTCTTCCCGATCTCAAGATCGCGTAGACGATCCTTCCGGCGCTGCGTTCCGGCAGCGCTCTCGCAGTCGGTCACACGTTCGGTACTCGACGAAGACCTTCCTCTCCCTTGTTCCAGCAGGCAGCGGAGGTTGTAGCACTCTCCTCGTGATTCCGGCAGCACAACGGCGTGGTACCGGAAGTAGAGGGGAGATCTCGCAGGGCTTCGCCTTAAGCCGGAGCGAGTATGGTGGAGTATGAGAGAGTCCCTCCACAATATAGGGTGTAGACACACCGAGGAGGGGGCAAGCCGGCGGCTAGGGTTAGCTAGGCGGCGGCGGCGGTTTGCCCTAGGGCGGCGGCGGCAGTGGAGGTGGCAGCGCCCGCGGCTAGGGTTTAGAGGTGGTGGAGTTGTGTGTCTAGGAGGGGAGCCCTGCCCCTCCTTTTATAGGTGGAGGGGCCGGCCAAGGGGAGGGGAGTCCCTCCCCAACTCGGCTTGGTGGTGCGCCGGCGGTGGGAGGAGGAACTCCTCCCCCAAGTCGGTTTCCACCTCCCTCTCCACTTCCCAAAAACAGCTGTTTGACTTTCAAACTTGGCGTTTGACTTTTCAAACTAGGATTTGAATAAACCCTCTATTTTGTTCAGCGATGACTCCGAGTACATGATGCAATCATACCAACTTGATATAACACATTCATATACCCTTCCCCTCCGGAGTGCCGGACATTCCGGAACCTTCTAGAACATTCCCGATGAAAAACACCGGAACCATTCCCCAACTCCGAAACGGGACTTTCCTTATATGAATCTTATTCTCCGGACCATTCCGGATCTCCTCGTGATATCCCGAATCCCATCCGAGACTCCGAATAACATTCGGTCTCTTTCTCATCATTCCATAACTACTCAAACAACGTCGAATCCTTAAGTGTGTCTCCCTACGGTTCGTGAATTATGCGGGCATGATCGAGACACTTCTCCGAACAATAACCAATAGAGGAATCTGGAAATTCATATGGCTCCCACATATTTCTACGATTACTTTGCGATCGAATGAACCACTTATATACGATACCAATTTCCCTTTGTCTCACGATAGTTTACTTATCCGAGGTTATGATCGTCGGTATCTCTGCATACCTAGTTCAACCTTGTTACCGATAAGTACTCTTTTCTCGTTCCCGTGATATGTGATACCTTGTGAGCCAGTCACATGCTTGCAAGCTAATTGGATGACATTTCACCGAGAGGGCCCAGAGTATATCTATCTGTCATATGGATGGACAAATCCCACTCTTGATCCATGTGTCTCAACCAATACTTTCCGAACACTCAATGCCACCTTTATAGCCACCCAGTTACGGTGTGGTGTTTGATGTCATCAAAGCATCCATCCGGTAAAGGTGATATGCATGATCTCATGGTCGAAGGAATTAGGTTACTATGTATCAGAAAGCATATAGCAATTGAACTATTAAAATGATTGATCTTTATGCTACGCTTATCTATTGGAGTATGTCCACCATATCATTCTCCTAACGATATGATCTTGTTGTTAATAACATCTCAATGTTCATGATAGGGAAACCACAATCATTTATTAACCAACAAGCTAGTATTATAAAGAGGCTTTACTAGGGACTTCAATTTAAGTTTACAAATCACACAAGTACTAATGTTTCCTTGTTAATACTATTATAGCATGAATGTAAACATTTATCGTAAACACAAATAAATAATAATAACTACATTTATTATTGCCTCTAGGGCATATCTCCAACAGAGCCGGAGGGGGGCCACAGGGTGGTCGCACCCCCTAGGCGCGGGCAAGCCCTAGAGGCGCCCACAGGGGGTGTGGCCTCCCTGGCCCCCCACCGACCTTGCGTCCTGCGCCTATAAGAAGCCCCGGGGAGAAAACCCTAAATCATCCAGAAGAAATCCATGAAAACCTCTGCTGCGCCGCCGCCACCGAAGGGAGATTCGGGGGACAGAAATTCTCTTCTCCGGCACCCTACAGGTATGGGGAAGTGCCCCCGGAGCCATCTCCATCAATCTCCATCACCGTTGCTGATTCCCATGATGAGGAGGGAGTAGTTCTCCTTCGAGGCTAAGGGCTCTACCGGTAGCTATGTGTTCATCTCTCTCTATGCATGATCTTGTTGTGGTCATGAGCTTTGTAATCAAGTAGATCTACCTTGCTGCTCAAGTTCTTCATTAGATCTCTGCTCTCCCCATGTGTGTGAAAGTGGCAGCATGCACGCCATGGTGGCACTTAGGTTTGAGTCTACATAAATACTCATTGTTCTTCAATAGATCTATGCTTTTCCCCACGTGTGTGAAAGTGACAGCGTGCATACCGTGTGTGGCACTTTGGCTAGATTGAATATTTGTTATAAGTTATATTTGGAGTTGGATGTCTCTATGAAATCGTGGTGTTTGTTGGAACCATCTAGCGCTCAAGGTGACAGTGTGGGGTTATCTAGATTGGGGAAGGCGGACTTTGAGGAGTGTTGTTATAGCCCTACCGATGATTAGGGTGTTCAACCGGAGAGTAGTTAAGAGTAGTCATGAAGAGAGGATATTTATATGAGAGAGTGTTCACTAGTGAAAGTATGATCCCTAGGCCTTGTTTCCAAACATTGAAACACCGTTTGCATCTAGATCTCTTGCATGTTTTCTTGCTTCCATCAGTTTGCCTTTAGTCTGTTCCTCCACGCCATCAGCTATTTTCTGGCACTCACACACGTTACTCCATGTCAACAACAAGTCAGAAGCTATTTTCTGGCACCGTTACCACTTGTATTTCATTATCTCTTCGCTGAACTAGTGCATCTATACACCTAAAAAGTGTATTGGGTGTGTTGGGGACACAAGAGACTTCTTGTATATTGATTGCAGGATTTCTTGAGAGGGAATACCTTTGACCACTTCCTCCCTGAGTTCGATAAACCTTGGGTTATCCACTTAAGAGAAACTTGCTGCTGTTCTACAAACCTCTGCACTTGGAGGCCCAACAATTTTCTACAAGAATAGAAGTGCGTAGACATCAAGCTCTTTTCTGGCGCTGTTGCCAGGGAGGTAAGGTAAAAGGTACTCACATCCTCCGGTATGAGTGCTCGAAGTTATTTCCTTTAGATTCTGCAATTTTGTCTTTTTGTTTCTTGTTTTCACTAGTTAGGATTAATGGAAAACAACAACAAAATTAGAGAGCTTTATAGTATTTATCTTGAGTTAGGACATGAAGTGTTTGAAGAGAAAATTAAAAAACATTGGAACTTCATTTGCATGCTAGTAGCAATGTTATTAGTATGAATTCTTTGGACACCATTGTTGCTAATGCTATGGAAAAGTCTAAGCTTGGGTAAGCTAGTTTTTATAAAAGTGATCTTTTTAGTTCCCCAACTTTGGAAGATAGCTATTGTATTGCTTATGATGATACCAAACCTCCAATATATGATGATTACAATGATGAGTATGATATTTTTAGTCCACCTACTATTGAGGAGAAAATTTATTGTGATTACAATATGGCTCCTATATTTTATGATTATGGTGATGAGAAAAATAATGATAGCTATTTTCTTGAATTTGCTCCCACTACAATTAATAAGAATGGCTATTCTTATGTGGAGAGTAATAATTATTTTATGCATGTGGCTCATGATAAGAATGTTTTATGTGATAATTATATTGTTAATTTTATTCATGATGCTACTAAAAGTTATTATGAGAGAGGGAAACATGGTTTTATGCATCTCAATAATATTAAGTTTCCCCTCTTTATGTTGAAAATCTTGAGGTTGCACTTGTTTTGCTTTCCTATGCTTGGTGCTTTGTGCTTTCATGACTTGTTTCTTTACAAGATTCCTATGCATAGGAAGTGGGTTAGACTTAAATGTTTTATGAATTTGGTTCTTGATGCTCTCTTTTACTTCAATTCATATTTCTTATGTGAGCATCTTCTCAAACTATCAAGCCTAACTTAAAGGTGTTAAAGAAAAGTACTTGTTGGGAGATAACCCAAGAGTTTTCTTGAGTCTTGGAAGTTATTACTTGTTTAATTACCTCTCCTTATCCTTTTTGTTTGCTTTTTGTGCCAAGAATGACCTCTAATGAGAGAGAAGTAAGATTTGGAGAGTTGCTGTCCCAAAACAGATTTCTTTCCTCCACCATAAAAATTCGTGAGGAGTCTATGTAAGTCGGATTAAGCTGAAAATTTAGGAATAAATCCCCCAGTATGTTAGCTAACTTTCGTTAGTTCAACACTTTTTGATTTTAGCAACAGAAGGTCTTAGAAAAAAATATGTTTCTACCTGCTGGTCTATTTTGACAAATTTCTACCATTATTTGCATTTGCTTCTTATTGATTCTTTTGGGGTTATTTTTGGGAAATTGAGATTTTTGAAGGATTTACTACAGTAGCTTGTGTTTTTAGTGAAAATCCTTGCTGTTCCAAAGCTTTGCCAGAGGTTTAATATCTTTTGAATAAACTAATGTTGCTAATGAAGATTGTGTGAAGTTTTGTATGAAGGAAAAATTTCAGGTGTAGAGAAAGCATGATTTAATAAGATGAAGAGTGGACAAAAGCTCAAGCTTGGGGATGCCAACATGGTGTCACCCCAAGAAATATCCAAGAGGTACAAGCGTCAAATCTTGGGGGTGCCCAATGCATCCCCTTCTTCATCAATAAAAAGCTCAGGTCTATCTAGACACTTCATTTTTATTGTTTCATGCATAGTTGTGTTGTTCTTGGAGCGTCTTAGTTTTTTATTTGCTTTGCTTAGGTTGTTTAGTTTGCTTGAATAAAGTAGTTTGGACCCCCGTTCTCGCTGTGTTGTTTTGCAAATAAGTTTCTTGGTATTTGGAAAGGAGTAGTAAGTTCTTGCTTGTAAGTGCAAGAGGAGCTTGCATTGACTGTGACTTAGACTTTAGCATGACATGCTAGGTGTTTTTTGGCATTATGCTTAGTGATTATTGTTGTAGCATGTCTTGTTCCAAACAATTGGGATTGCTTAGTGTGCCTTGAAGAACTTATGCGTTGTTTTAGCATGCAAGAGCATAGTATTGTGGTATTCTCCTTTGATGCTTTGTTTGGGTTGACTTGGCACATGCTCACACCATGTTGTGACTCTCACATGTCACCATTAGCCTATATGATCATTTAGTCCTTGACTTGTAGTACCACTATATGCTTTGATTAGTAATGCTTTGTTGCTCTACATGATTATGGCCATTTGATACTCCCAATTTGCATCACCTTTCTATATCATAATTTACCTCTATTCATTGATATTTGTCTTATTATGGGGTATTACTTATGGTTTTTCATCAGTTTATGCATGTTGGATGATTCTTGGAGGATGGACTGCCGGAGTCTGGATTCTGATGGAAAAGAAGGCGTTTTGGTGTAATTTCGCAAAATTCAGAAAATACCAGAAAAATCTAGAAACGTATTATTTTACCAGAAGACGAAGGAATCCGGAAGGAGGGACGAAGTGGGGCCTCAGGGGGCCCACACCCCCTAGGCGCGGGCCCACCTGACCACGCGCCTAGGGCAGGTGTGGCCCACCTGCCCGGCCTCCGACTCTGCCCCTTCGCCTATATCTTCGCTTCGAAACCCTAAGGCTGGGGGAGCGACCACAAATAGATTTCCGCCACCTCTGGGGGCGGAAAACATCGAGAGAGAAAGATCTCTCCGGCAAATAGATTTCTGCTGAGGGAATTCCTTCCCTGAGAGGGGAGACCGTCGCCATCAACACCGTCATCAAGCTAGGCTTCATCGGGATCATCATCATCATCCACACCATCATCTCCACCAGCACCATCATCACCACTCCGTCCCGCTGTAACAATTGTGTTGGATATTGCTTTAGTTCTTAGGGTAAACTTTCTCGGTGTTAATTACTATTATAGTTGATGCTTGTGAGTGGAACCATTGGATTATTGTTTATGTTCATATTGTTATCCATTACCATCTTGATCCATATGATGTCGTGTGAGTAGTTCGTCCAGTTCTTGAGGACATGGGAGAAGTCATGTTATTAGTAGTGAATTTGTGATGAGTTATTATTTAGTGGTTTAGTATTTAAGTTGTGGTGCTATTCTTCTAGTGGTGTCATGTGAACGTCGACTACATGACACTTCACCATTTATTGGCCTAGGGGAGTGCATTGTGTATTTGGCTACTAATTGTGAGGTTGCCAGAGTGACGGAAACCTGAACCCCCGTTAGGACACCTTTGCACAAGGGAGCGTAGGATCTCAGAGTTTAAGGCTGTGGTTAGATTTATATCTTAACTACTTTCCTATAGTTACGGATGTTTGCAGGGGGTTTAATCACAAGTATGTATTAGTCCTAGGAAGGGTGGTATGTTAGCACAGGTTCACCCACACAACACTTACAAACACCAAAGAAGAGTACTCAGCTATTTGGAGCGAAAGCACTTGAAAGAATTCCCATGTGTCCTCGAGAACGTTTGGTCCTTATACGTATTTCCAACGGCTTGTCCTTTGCTAAGAAAGGATTTGTCCACTTTCTCCATTTGTTCGTTACTTCTGTTACTTGCTCTTTGTTTTGTTGCCTTGTCAGAAAACCACTAAAAATCCGTTTGCTAAGTATTCACATGGATTTCCTACTCCATACTACTATTCAACACCTTCTGCTCCTCGTTGGGATCGACAATCCTATTTATCGAAAGTACTACAATACACCCTCTATACTTGTGGGTCATCAAGACTATTTTGTGGCGCCGTTGCCGGGGAGTGAAGCGCTATTGAAGAGTGGAACTGGTAAAGGAAACTCTGACTGTGAGTATTGCTCTTGTTACTGCTTGTTACTTTGTTTCCAATATGGATAACCCACTTGGTTTTATGTTTGGGAAAACTACTACCACTTCTAGGGTAGTAGATGAACCACCTCCTGTTGAGATAGATCCTTTTAAGATACCTACAAGTATTGTTAATCGTGTTATGGATAATTATTATTTTGGGGATGGAACTGTCCATCCCGGTGATCACTTGATTTTTATCCATGAATTATGCAGGTTGTTTAAGTATGAAGGTATCACAACTGAACAGGTGAAGAACAAGTTACTCTCCATGTCCTTGAAAGGGACAGCTGAAGAATGGTATAAGCTGCTGAAGAATGGACAATCCATTCAATGGGAGGAGATGGCATCTCTCTTTTACTCTAAATTTTATCCACCTAGTGATATTCATAAGGATAGAAATCTTATATATAACTTTTGGCCTCTTGATGGAGAGAGTACATCTCAAGCTTGGGGGAGATTTAAGTTACTAATGCTTAAATGTCCTATTCATGAACTCCCTAACAATATTATTCTCAATAACTTTTATGCTAGGCTTTCTCTTCATGATAAAGATTTACTAGATGCTTCTTGTGCTAGATCATTCACACGTATGAAGGAAGAAGCTAAATGGGACCTTATAGACCGTATTCAAGAGAACACTAAAGCTTGGGAGAATGACAAAGGAAGAAAGTCAGGTATAAACTATGATTATGAATGCATTAAATCTTTTATGGGAACTGACAACTTCCGTGATATTAGCAACGAGTTTGGTCTTGATCCTCAAGTTCTTGTAAAATGTTTTAATGCCTTTTCCTCTTATATTGAAATTCCCAAGAAAGAGTGGGACAAGTACCATGCTCCTTATAAAGACACTGTCACCCATGTTTCTGCTAGCTCAGAGGTTTGTACTGTTGGTCCTATTTTTCATGAACCTTATGTTGAGAAGATCCCTTTTCCCTCCAAGGTAAGGGAACATTGTATTATGGCTAATGTGGTTAGAAAAAGTGCAAAGAAAACTGTAGGGTCCAATGAGCTTATTGATATCGAGCATGTGGTAGCTATTGTGAACGATCTTGTCACTAGAAATATAGAGGATGAGCATATTGTATTTTGTGAAAACGCTACTAATATTGTTTCTCATCCTAAGAAGGTTAGAAAAGCCAGTGTCCCTGTGCTTTCTGTTAAAATTGGTAGTCATAGCTATTATGGTTTATGTGATATTGGTGCTAGTTCTAGTGCTATTCCTTATGAGGTTTACAGGGAAATTATGCATGAGATTGGTCCTTATGAGCTTGAGGACATTGACGTGGTTATTCACCTTGCTAATAGAGAGCAAGTTTGCCCCATTGGCATTGTAAGAGATGTGGAGGTCCTTTGTGGTAAGATTAAATATCCTGCTAATTTTCTAGTACTTGGTAAAGAAGCTAGTAAAACCTATCCTATTATCTTTGGTAGACCCTTTCTGAATACTTGTGGGGCTATCATAGATTGTAGGAAGGAAAAAGTTTTGACTAAGTTTGCTGGAGAGTCTTATGAGTTTAATTTTTCCAAATTTGCCAAAACTCCTTATGAAAATGAATTGCCTGATGAGGATTTCAGGGTTGAACAACTTTCTGCTATTTCTCTTGCTTCTAACAATGCCTTGCAGCAGTTCATGGAAGGTCATGAAAGTGATGCCTTCATGAAGGAAAGAAATGAGATTGATGAGGCTTTCCTTCGTTAGCATGAGTTACTTAAGCATAATCTACCTGTGGAAGATTTGGGTACCACACTACCACCTAAAGGGGACCCTGTTTTCGAATTAAAACCTTTACCCGATGATCATAAATATGCTTATATTGATGAAGAAAATATATCCTATTATTATTAGTTCTAAACTTTCAAGAAAGGAAGAAGAAAGGTTATTGGAGATATTGAAGAAACACTATGGGCTATACTATTGACGATTTAAAGGGGATTTCTCCTACTATATGTCAGCATGCTATTAATATAGAGCCTGATGCAAAACCAGTTGTTGAGCACCAACGTCGTCTAAATCCTAAGATGTAGGATGTGGTAAGAAATGAGGTATTAAAACTTCTTGATGCTGGTATTATTTATCCTATTGCTGATAGTAAATGGGTTAGCCATGTTCATTGTGTTCCCAAGAAAGGGGGAATAACTGTTGTGCCTAATGAGGATAATGAGCTTATACCCCAAAGAGTAGTGGTTGGGTATAGAATGTGCATTGATTTTAGAAAGATCAATAAAGTTACTAAGAAAGATCATTATCCTTTGCCCTTTATTGATCAAATGCTTGAGAGGTTATCCAAAAAGACTCACTTTTGTTTCCTCGATGGTTATTCTGGGTTTTCTCAGATCGCTGTGAAAGCACAGGACCAAGACAAAACTACTTTCACCTGTCCTTATGGTACTTATGCTTATAGGTGTATGCCATTTGGTCTATGTAATGCTCCTGCTACTTTTTAGAGATGTATGTCTGCTATCTTTCATGGTTTTTGTGATGAAATCGTGGAGGTTTTCATGGATGATTTTCAAATGAGCAGTTCCTGTTAATGATAGTTTTCCAAATGAGCAGTTAGCTGCAATAAGGGTAAGTCCACATGAGAGTCCTTGGTATGTTAATTATGCTAACTTTATTGTTTCCAAGTATTTGCCTCCAACCTTTATGATACGTTGGAAACATATCTATAATTTTTTAATGCTCAATGCTTGTTTTGTATCTACTTTACTTTACTTGTCCACACTTTGAGGTTCTTTTTACATGTTTTCTGGTACTAACCTACTAACAAGTTGCAACAGTGCCAGATTCCTATTTTCTACTGTTTTTGGTTTTAGAAAAATTAGTAAATAAATATTCTCGGAATTGGACGGGACAAAGGACAAAGTCAATTACTTTCCATGGGGAACAAGAAGTCCATATGAGAGCCCGAGGGGCCGACCAGAGGGGCCAGACACACCCCAGGCGCGGGAGGGCCCCACCCCATGCCTGGCTAGGGTTTGGTCACCCTGGCGGCCGCCTCGGTCTCCCCCTTTGCCTATAAGAAGCCCCCGATGCAGAAACCCTGAGTACCCGATCAGAAATCCACGAAACCGTCTGTAGCCGCCTCCACCATCGTCCCTAGATCGAGGGGATCTGAAGTTCTTCCCGACACCCTGCCGGAGGGGAGATCATCCCGGAGGCCTTCTCTCCGGTATGATGCGTGAGTAGTTCCAC
This sequence comes from Avena atlantica, assembly GCA_910589765.1. Lineage (NCBI taxonomy): Eukaryota > Viridiplantae > Streptophyta > Magnoliopsida > Poales > Poaceae > Avena > Avena atlantica. The sequence continues at coordinate 65,009,230 of OU342737.1, forward strand.
CTTGGACTATGGGTCCATGTAGTAGCTAGATGGTTGTATCTCCTCCTTTGTGCTTTCATGTATAGATCTTGTGAGCTCCGTTCATGATCAAGATCTAATCTATTTGTAATCATGCATGTTGTGTTTGCGGGGATTCGATGGATATTGAGATTATTATGTTGGTTTGATTAATGGTTTTGTATTTATGATTCTATCATGTCTATGTTGTTTGTGATCTTGCATGCTCTCCGTTGTTAGTAGCTATCTTGGCCAAGTAGTTACTAGTGACTCCAAGAGGGGGTATTTATGCTCGATAGTGGGTTCATGCCTCTAGTTTCCAAGGGAAGTGACAATAATCTCTTTGGTTGTAGATGTGTTATTGCTACTAGGGAGAAAACAACGGTCTCTTGTTCATGGAACATGTGGACTGTTTACCTTACACACTTTGCTTAAAGCAGTTGTCTGTTGCTTGCAACTTAATACTGGAGGGGGTTCGGATGATAACCTGAAGGTGGACTTCTAGTCATAGATGCATTTGGATGGCGGTCTATGTATCTTGTTGTATTTCCCAATCAACCTCATAGGATCTTTCTGACTAGTAATTGCATTGTTATGCCTTGCTCAGTTCCTGTCAATTGCCCCGCTGTAATTTGTTCACCTTCATGCCATGCTGTTTATCTAAGGAGAGCACCTCTAGTGAACTATGGACCCCGGTCCAATCTTTACCATTGATTCATCTTCCACTGTTACTGTTTACTTGCTGCAAACCACCATTACTGTAGAGTTCCCAACCTTTAATAAGGTAGAGATCCCTGTGTTTACAATGCTAGTCCTTGGATCAATAGCTAGCATCCACAGTTAAGATGTAATATCAAGAAACAAAGGTCATAATACAACTTTATAACCAGGAATAAAATAATTCATTACATCTTACATAGCTCATTTGGCTATCACATTACATTGCAGCAAAATATCTATAAGCATGGGGTCCTTCATCTTCAAAGTGCCACAGGCAATCATGTTGGTTGTAGACTTGTAATCCTATTCAACACACTTCACTAACATAAAAAAAACCTGCAACATAATAAGTTGCAGCCACAAGGGTCAATACATTTGAATTGTATTGGCAAGTTTCACTATTATGTAGAAGTAAATGGATCCTATCATTACATGCATATTTGGCTAAGTAGGGTTTAGGCTCATTTGCAGAAAGCAATATAGTTTTGTCCTATCTTTTCAAAATAGTTTTTGATCTTTTGTCAAATCTTTCTGAACTTCTTGGAAAACTCCAAGTGCTTCAAATCCCTTGTTGTCACCATCAAGTTTTACTTTGAGAAATTGGAATGTCGAGATCTTCCATAGCTTCAGGCCTTATTTTCTCAGTATTGTCCATAACCGGGGACACGGCTAAGTACTTAGAATTTGATCTTCTGCAGAAGTTGTACACTTTACCCACATGACAGAATCTCATCTTGATGCCACCAGTGGCCGCTGGATAAGTACTCACCAAGATGGAGTACTGGCAGATTGAGAATGTGACAAAGTCTTTCCATAGGATTCCTGCCAATACACAATGCTAGCTTGTCATCCAGGCACCAATGTAGGGTTCCAAGTTCCCTAGCACAAATCTAGTTAACCTGAAGATGTCAATGCATGGGTCTTCCACTTTGTAGTTGACTAAGCCAGAGCCCATTTAGCATGTGGCTATACACGGAAGCCACTGTACGAGAAACATGTTCAATCTCTAAGTCCCTGGGTGATTTTCTTCTAGTGCACAAAAAAAAGAGATAGCCATATAAACATGGTTCCTTTTGTTGCCACCTTGTCCAACCTTGAGTATCCTTGTCCACCCAGGTGGTTCATTGAGTACTTGTTTTATTATATAAAACATAAGTCTTTTCAATACTTCATATAATCATAACATGTATCCCATCCCAAATATATAGCTGGGCTAAGCATACTACAACTACATTGTTTTCACTAAGGAATATATAAGGGTATCCTATTAGGATTTAGCATAGCATAAAATATAGAAATCCTTTTCATGCATGTTTCAAAAATCCACTAAGTGTAATGAAAATAATAGGACTTGGATGATAGTGTCACTTGCCTTTTTAGTAGAGAATGTTGGTTCACTTCTTGATCTTGCTAATATCACACTCTTCTAACTTCACTACAAATCAATCAAGCAAAGATAGTTTTATTTGCAAAGGTGGTTTCTACTAAGCTCTAAACATTATAAAGTTCAAAGTGGTCTTTTTCTAAAGTGGTAAAACCATTTGCAAAAGATTTTTAACTATAAACCATTTTTAAATCAAATCATTATTCTATGTGGTTGAAAATGCTTTCATCAAAGCAATAATTTTATATTGTTCATCAAATAAGTTGTTAATTCACAAAACTTGGTGTTTAGGGTCAGAATGTTTGAATCAAATCATTTCCCAAAGGTTTCACTCAAAAATCATTTCCATATCAAAATCAATATTTTTTTATTTGACTAGAAATGAGCTAATTCAAGTATTTATTCCTAAACTTCACAAAATTCATTTTTAAAATCCAAGAGTTGGTTCCTAAGGTCAGTAGGTTCACAACAAACCATTTTGCAAATATTTCACATTAAAATTTTATCTAGAACAATTTTTATATTCAAAATAAGCCTACACAAGTTTCTGTAAATTCAACCAATTTACCAGAAGCAAAACATTAAACAAAATACATGGTTGCAAAGTACATGTTCTGCTGATTCCATTGATATAAAATTTGCAAAATTTGGACGTGTAGATTTTAAGTTATGAATTTTACAAGTTTGCATATTAATCAGATTCAAAATTCTGTTTTAAATCAAAACTAGTGCCACGCGGCGCAATCTAATTGGCCGGTACCGCTTCGGGTGGATCGGCCTCTGCGAACCGTAGGATTTAAGTTAGATCTAGTGGCTCATATGGGCTCACACACCTTCGTCTAAGTTCTAATCTTAGCCGCAGGATTAACATCTAACGGTGTAAAACTTCTTGACCAAACTCGAGCGGCGCTGACGGCGGCGCTCTGGCGGCAGCGCTCAGACGTTGTCGTCGCCGGTGAACCAGGAAGCAAGAGGGGGAATGGAGGTGCTCACCATGCTCGCGCGGTTGTGGTGAAGCTCAACGTAGCGGTTGTTCGTCAAGGGGCGCACGGATTCCAGAGGGATTGCTCGCCGAAGTTGGGTTCACCGTCGGGTCCATCTGGTCGTTGTCGAAGGCGAGGTTATAGGCCATGCCAAAGCAAAGGAATGACACGGTTTGGTGCGCGTGAAGACGCTGAACATGCGGCTTACAAGCAGAGAGAAAGGGGCGATCTGTTCTTACGGAGAGGGGTCGCCGGAGAGGTAGCAGGCATCGGCGGCGCGTTGAGCTTGTCCTTGCCGACGCTCTGGGGCAAGCGCGGGCGAACGGGAGGCACTGGCAGGTGCGCACTGGTCTGAGGAGCAAGCTCGCTTGCTCGGGGAGGCGAGGGGCGACTGGACGGCGCCGGATTTTGCTGGAGAAGGTCGCCGGAGCAGAGAAGCTTGAGCTCGAAATTCCGGCAGCCTAGTGGCAGAGGGGGGGCGCTGTGTGGGGGAAAAGAGAGAGCGGAGAGGGGCGTTTATGCACGCGTGGTCGTCAGAGGAGTTAAGGCCGCCATCAATCGTGAATTCAACGCCGGTGTTACTGCCAGAAACGGCGAGGAGGAAATGTTGCGGGTTGAAGACGATGTGCTGGCGCTGTGGGACCTGCCTGTCGGCGAGGGAGAGAGAGGGAGATGGGTCCACTCGTCTGTGACTGCGCGGGTGCGAGAATGAGTGAAAAACGTTTCACCGCGGGGAGTTTTAGTTGGGCTGGAGCTGGGCTTAGTGGGCCAGATGGGTTGGGCTGTTTTGTTCCACTTTTTTTTATTCTGTAAGCTTTTTCTTTTTCTATTTGATTTTCTGTTTTGTTTTTCAATCAAACAATTCAAACACCAAATGAATTCAAATTTCCACCAAACTTTGTATCCTTTTTAGTTCTGTTTATCAACACAATTCAAAGTCCAAAATAAAATAATACTTTTATTCTTTTAGGATCTATTTAATAATTAAATAAAATAGACCTTAGTTATTAATTCAAATAGGATTTGTTTAATTAAAATCTCCATTTGAAATCTAAATAATACCAAAATCATTTCAGTAGGTTTTATTTGAAAATATAAAACACTTTGGAAAACTTATTTAAAATAAATTAATAAGTTTTAGTGTTTATTTAAAATGGAAAAGCCTTTACTTAAATAAAATTGGATATTAAATCCTCATTATTTTATTTAATTAAACCTTTACTCTCTTTATCAAATAGGAATGTTTTATTTCAAAATATTTCCAAGATTTTAGTTTGGCTTTAAGAAATAATATTTATTTATAATTCTACCTTTTCTTTTGAAAACCAAATCTTTTTATTAAAAGATCCAAAAATAGTGATTCCAAATATTTTAACTTTAGTGTTTATTTATCTTTTTAAATCCCTTTAGGATTTTATTTGATCAAAATAGGTTTTGATATTTCCCATTGGAATCAAAAAGTTTCTTCTCGCCCTGAATTTCAACAAAGTTTTATTTTGTTTATTTATTTTTCACATTTCAAAATTTGGAAAATTTTGGGATGTGACAATTACCTTCCACACCATATGTTTAATCCTTTGTTACAGCAAACCGGTGAGCTTGACAACCTTACTGATTCGTTGGGGCAAAGTCTTGAGTTTGTGTTGTGCAGGTCTCCGTGTTGCTTGCAACACTTGTGAGACGTTTCCTTCCTCCTACTGGTTCGATAACCTCGGTTTCTTACTACGGAAAAACTTGTTGTTGTGCTACTTCACACCTTGCTCTTGGGGTTCCCAACGAAGCGCTCCTACATCAACCCAGCGCAGTCAACACTTTATAGCCCAGCAAAGAAGGAAATTCTTTTATGATTTAAGGCATTACTTTTGGGAGACCCACACTTATATAAAGAAGGAGTAGATGGCATTATGCAAAGATGTGTTCCAGAATTTGAACAACAAGATATATTGAGAAAATGTCATGGCAGTGCTTATGGAGGACATCATGCTAGGGATAGGACTGCACAAAAGGTTTTACAATCTGGATTTTATTGGCCTACCCTTTTTAAAGATGCAAGGAAGTTTGTCTTATCATGTGATGAATGCCAACGAGTAGGTAACATCTCTAGACGCAATGAAATGCCTATGAATTATTCTCTTGTTATTGAACCTTTTGATTATTGGGGATTTGACTTTATGGGGCCTTTTCCTCCTTCAAAAGGGTATACACATATTCTTGTTGCTGTTGACTATGTTACAAAGTGGGTAAAATCCATACCTACAAACAATGTTGATGGTAAGACCTCTTTGAAAATGCTCAAAGATGTCATTTTTCCTAGGTTCAGTGTGCCTAGATATCTCATGACTGATGGAGACTCTCATTTTATTCATGAGGTTTTTAGAAAAACTCTCGCTAAGTATGATGTAAACCACAGAATAGATTCAGCTTATCACCCCCAAACTAGTGGGCAAGTAGAACTTTCCAATAGGGGAATCAAATATATCTTGCAGAAGACTGTCAATAGATCTAGGAAAAAATGGGCTAAAAAGTTGAATGACGCTTTGTGGGCTTATAGAACTGCTTATAAAAATCCTATTGGGATGTCTCCTTACAAAATGGTCTATGTGAAAGCTTGTCACTTGCCTTTAGAACTAGAACACAAAGCTTATTGGGCAGTGAAAGAGTTGAATAGAGACTTTAGACTTGCTGGTGAAAAAAGACTGCTCGACTTAAGTAATCTAGATGAGTGGAGAGGTGAAGCTTATGAAAATGCTAGGCTCTTTAAGGAAAAAGTGAAAAGATGGCATGATAGGAGAATTCTCAAAAGAGAGTTCCATGCTGGTGAGAAAGTTCTTTTGTATAGGTCTCTTCTCAGATATTTTGCAGGGAAACTACTCTCAAAATGGGAAGGACCTTTTGTTATCAAGGAAGTGTACCGTTCAGGTGCCATCAAAATTTCTTCTTTAAAGGATGACACAACACAGGTGGTGAATGGTCAAAGACTAAAACATTATATTTCTGGAGATTCTTATAATGAAGATGTGGATGTTATTCAAATGGTGACTCCAGAAGAATTTATCAGAAACCAAACACCAGAAACTGCAGAGTTCGTCCTTGAATAGGTAAAAGTGGTGAAAACAGAAGGTTCGTGAAACTCCAATCTTTTTATATTTTTGATGTTTTTAATACATAAGGGAAGTTACGAGACGAAACTGAAGAGGAAACGGAGCCCGGGGTGGACAAACCCACCCCAGGCGCGGGCCCAGCCTGGCCGCGCCCGAGGGGGGTGTTCCACCTCCGAGCTCCGACTCCGCCTCATTTCCATGTCAAAACCTTCCTTATGCATTGAAACTTCGTAATATATAACCCCCCGGGTTCCCCGAGGTTCTTGCATCGTGTTCTCGTCATGTTTTCGTTTCGATCTGTTTCTGTCAGGAAAATTCTCAGATTTGGAGCATCAATGTCTTCCTCTAGATTACCCACGGAGGATTCCTCTGCGGACGTCCTCAACCCGTACATGTATGAGTTGAGGATTCATCCCAAAGAGTTGATCCTCAAAGAAGGGAAGGTACAGATGAAAGAAGTTCAAGGCCCTAAAGGAGAGGGCAGTCTGGAAGACAGGATGGAAGCGTTGGAACAAGAAGTTTTCAGGTACAAGAAGATGGCGGAACGCGAAGTGGATGTTATTCACAAGATAAGTTCAAAACTCATCACCAAGCACGAGGGAGAAGTTGCTGAGGTCCGAGAAGAGATCTTCTCACTCCGTCAGACCACCAATCAATTGCAAGCATAGCTCTATGACATACAGAATCAAAACTGTGAGTATGAGGCTAGATTTGATTGCATAAGCTCTGCTGCTAGTTTCAGGATTGCAGAGACAAGGACATCCTTTTTGGATGGGTAACCATTGCCTTGGAAGTTTTATGATGACAAGAGAACACCACCACCACCAAAGGAATAATTCGTCATCAGGTTTGGCATCCCCTTGGCTTGTTCCAAGCTTGGGGGAGTGCCACGGTATCACCACCATTATCTTTTATCTTTTACCTTTTTTTAGTGGATTCATATTTGTGGTAGAGAGGTTATCTTATAGTTTGGTTTGCATGTGGAAGTATCTCTCCTTTAGTTGATTATCTATGTATCCCTTGGTGTGAGTGCCTTTATTGGAATATTAATGAGAAGTCTCATCTTTTACTTTTTGCACTTCTTATTTTAGTTTGCAATCTCTATTATATGATGGATCTTGTTGATCAGTATTGGCGCCACTTTGGGATCATCAAGTGGATCTAAATTGGTTTTGGCAAACCGAGTTCTGGTTAGTGGCATTAGTTTGAAAGAAAAAGAAAGAAAGAAAAAGCTTACAGGTATTTGGTATCATTTGTTTTCTTACTTGTTGGCTCATAAGCTTGGTATTCTTTATTTAAGATTCTTTTGTGTCTTCAAGGAAGATTGCATGTTTGGCTTTATTACTTGTATGTTTTCTTATTTCTTTCAACTCTCTTGCTTGCTACCCATCCTTGCTAGCCAAAAACCTGTTTTGAGAAGGCATACTTCTCACGTTTCCAAAATCCTTTGAACCAAAACGTTTTGCCACTTGTGTCCACCATATCTACCTAGTAGTTTTTTCTATTCCAAGCAAATTCTCAAGCTTCATCTACCTTTCGAATTAAAACGTATCTTGTTATGTGAAAACTAGTTAGTAAAGCTCTCATGAACTTGATGGCACACCTTATTTACTTGCCCCTAATAGACTTGAACCATTGTGAACATAGAAGTTGTATATGCTTGCATCTATACGTTGGAATTAGCAGAACCGTCCTGTCACGGGGAACGTTTTCAACATTGCACTTGTACTCTGTACATAGTTGATATTGTGCTCTTTTGTCTATGGATGTCAACGGTGTGAAATAAAGAGGGAACTTGTAAGTCCATGGAGTTTGTATCTTGTGTTAGAGAAACACCTGGTACGCTAGCCTAAGCCATGCTTAATCATGGTGGAAACTTGCAGCATCACCATAGTGAGTCATCTATAAAGCATCCTCAATAAAAAGCTATACACATAGTAAATAAAAAGATAGCTGAGATGCTCATTGTCTGTTTGCCTTGTCATTTTGGTTATGAGAAAGCTCCTGTACCATGTGCAAGGGGTACCCCATTGGCGGTTCTCGATGATATGCAAATACTTACAATGACAAGAACTTACCTACGCCCAAAGTTGAGTATGCATGAGGAGTGGCCCTCATATTCAAGGGACATGAGATTGCCAACTTATATTTCGTCAAGCATATACTCCATCCTTGTTCACTTTAACCCTAATCATCTCAAGATGCTTATGATAGGGGCAATGAGGGCTCAAAGCTAGTAAGTACCATAATCTTTTGGAAGCTCTTTATGACTTGTAATCCCTGCTACCTTCTAAGAAGGGACCTTTCTCCAAGTTACTAGTTGAGTCAGTAAACCTACTTCCTCTCTATCTCCAGCAAGCTTTTGAGTTGTTGTGTTTCAAGCATTCATATGGTGATTTATTCAATCATGTTCTCTATCTTCCTTGTTTGCACAAACTCTTATTTATTGAGTATTACTTTGAAAGCTTTCACTTGTGAAAAACCTTTTTGAGCAAAGAGTGCTCCTGTTTTGAAACTGCTACAAAAAGCTTTTTTTGAAACTGTTTGTCAGGTGTTCTCTGACCAAGAACAATTTTTCCAATTCTAGTTATGATTTATCTTTATGTATCTCTATTGTGACTATTGTACTTGGTTGCAAGCTAAGTTATATAATGGTGAGTTGCTTTCTTCTATGCGTTGTGCAATGGTAAGTGTGATGCTTCTTGTTTGTATTCTTTTTATCGACACTTCACTCCATAAACTTGTGGACATGTTTACTGAGCTCAGTTTTCGCTTGGGGGCAAGTGAAGTCTGAGCTTGGGGGAGTTGATACGCCCAATTTGCATCACCTTTCTATATCATAATTTACCTCTATTTATTGATATTTGTCTTATTATGAGGTATTACTTATGGCTTATCATCTGTTTATGCATGTTGGATGATTGTTGGAGGATGGACTGCCGGAGTCTGGATTCTGATGGAAAAGAAGGCGTTTTGGTGCAATTTCGCATAGATCAGAAAAATACCAGAAAAATATGGAAACATATTATTTTACCAGAAGACGAAGGAAGCCATAAGGATGTATGAAGTGGGGCCTTAGGGGGCCCACACCCCCCTAGGCGCGAGCCCACCTGACCCCGCGCCTAGGGCAGGTGTGGCCCACCTGCCCGGCCTTCGACTCTGCCCCTTCGCCTATATCTTCCCTTCGAAACCCTAAGGCTAGGGGAGCAACCACAGATAGATTTCCGCCGCCTCTAGGGGGCGGAAAACACCGAGAGAGAAAGATCTCTTCGGCAGACAGATTTCTGCCGGGGGAATTCCTTCCCGGAGAGGGGAGACCGTCGCCATCAACACCGTCATCAAGCTAGGCTTCATTGGGATCATCATCATCCACACCATCATCTACACCAGCACCATCATCACCACTCCGTCCTGCTGTAACGATTGTGTTGGATATTGCTTTAGTTCGTAGGGGAAACTTTCCCGTTGTTAAGTACTATTGTAGTTGATGCTTGTGAGTGGAACCATTGGATTATTGTTTATGTTCAGATTGTTATCCATTACCATATCATCTTTGATCTTAATCAATATGATGTCTTGTGAGTAGTTCGTGTAGTTCTAGAGGACATGGGAGAAGTCATGTTGTTAGTAGTGAATCTGTGATGAGTTATTATTCAATGGTTTAGTATTTAAGTTGTGGTGCTATTCTTCTAGTGGTGTCATGTGAACGTCGACTACATGACACTTCACCATTTATGGGCCTAGGGGAGTGCATTGTGTATTTGTCTACTAATTGTGGGGTTGCCGGAGTGACAGAAACCTGAACCCCCGTTAGGAAACCTTTGCACAAGGGAGCGTAGGATCTCAGAGTTTAAGGCTGTGGTTAGATTTATATCTTAATTACTTTCCTGTAGTTATGGATGTTTGTAGGGGGTTTAATAACAAGTATGTATTAGTCCTAGGAAGGGCGGTATGTTAGCACAGGTTCACCCACACAACACTTACAAACACCAAAGAAGAGTACTCAGCTATTTGAAGCGAAAGCACTTGACAGAATTCCCATGTGTCCTCGAGAACGTTTGGTCCTTATAAGTATTTCCACCGGCTTTTCCTTTGCTAAGAAAGGATTGGGCCACTTGCTCTGTTTGTTTGTTACTTCTGTTACTTGCTCTTTGTTTTGTTGCCTTGTCAGAAAACCACTAAAAATCCGTTTGCTAAGTATTCACAGGGAATTCCTGCTCCATACTACTGTTCAGCACCTTCTGCTCCTCATTGGGATCGACACTCCTATTTATCAAAAGTACTACGATACACCCCCTATACTTGTGGGTCATCACCATTATTGCTCTCTTAGTTGGTTGCTCCCAGTCTTTTGCTAGCCTCCACTTGTATGAGTAAGATCTACTCATGCTTCCAACTCCCAAGAAACCAAGTTATTCCAAAGTGTCCACTATAAATTCCTATGCATGGTGTGTTACACCATTCCAGGTATATTCTTGTTTTCATCTATCTTCCAATTAAAAAACTATTTTGTTATGTGAAAACTTAGTGATTAAAGATCTCACGAACTTGATGGCACACTTTATATTCTTTGCCCCTAATAAACTTGAACCATTGTGTCATCTATGTTGTACATGCTTGCACTTATACGTTGGAATTAGCAGAACCGTGCTGTCACGGGGAACGTTTTCAACATTGCACTTGTACTTTGTACTCAGTTGATATCATGCTCTTTTGTCTATGGATGTCACCAGTGTGAAATAAAGAGGGAACTTGTAAGTCCATGGAGTTTGTATCCTGTGTTAGAGAAACGCCTGGGCCGCTAGCCTAAGCCATTCCTAATCATGGTGGAAACTTGCAGCATCACCATAGTGACATATATGAAGCATTCTTCTTATAAAAAAAGAGACACATTGAGAAAAGAGGAAAGAGAGAATAAAGCACCATATTCCCATGGTAAATAAGAAGATTGTTGAGATGCTCATTGTCTGCTTGCCTTGTCATTTTGGTTATGGGATAGCTCCTATACCATGTGCAAGGGGTACCCCGTTGACGGTTCTCAATGATATGCAAATACTTATAGTGACAAGAACTTACATGTGACTAAAGTTGAGTAGCATGAGGTGTGGCCCTCGTATTCAAGGGACTTGAGATTGCCAACTTATACTTCGTCAAGCATATACTCCATCTTTGTTCACTTTAACCTTAATCACTTCAAGATGCTTATGATAGGGGCAATGAGGGCTGAAAGCTAACAAGTACCATAATTTTTTAAAGCTCTTTTTGAAACTTGAAATCCCTGCTTCCCTTTGTGAAGGGCCGTTCTTCCACTTTTATATTGAGTCTCCACCTTCTACTTTTAGGCACCATTAAGAGAGCAGAGTTGTCATTCTGTGTGTAGTGTCCCAAAACTTATTGATTGATGCATACTGTGATATTACTTGTTCGTGTGCTACTTTTTTCTAGTCACCCTTGTGAACTTTGAAGGTGTCCTATGCATTTATTTGCTACTCCATGAGGGACAAGCTGAATGCCACTATGCCATGTTTTCTATATGTGAAACAAACAAACGTCTTTCAATGCATGTTATTCATGATCTTTGTTTGTAGCCTTTCATGTTGCATGCATAGTTACTTTGTCTTATTGTTAGAACTCCATCTTTCATGCACATGTTTAGAGTTATTTGATCCCAGCTTTCAATGCTTGCAAATGGTTTGATCTTGGTTTTGATGGTGCATGTCACCTCAAAAATTATTCTTTTTATCACTTACCTACTTGAGGATGAGCAGGAGTTAAGCTTGGGGATGCTTGATACGTCGGAAACGTATCTATAATTTTTAATGCTCCATGCTTGTTTTGTATCTACTTTGCTTTGCTTGTCTATACTTTGATGTGTTTTTATATCTTTTCTGGAACTAACCTATTAACAAGTTTCCATAGTGCCAGTTGATTGTTTTCTTCTATTTTTGGTTACAGAAAGGCAGAAAATCAATATTCTCGGAATTGGACGGGACAAAAGCCAAAGTCATTGTTTTCCCGGAGCAACACGGAACCACAAAGCAGAGCCGGAGGAGGGCCACAGGGTGGCCGCACCCCCCTAGGCGCGGGAAAGCCCTGGAGGCGCCCACAGGGGGTGTGGGCCCCCTGGCTCCCCACCGACCTTGCCTCCTGCGCCTATAAGAAGCCCCCGGGGAGAAAACCCTAAATCATCCAGAAGAAATCCACGAAAACCTCCGCTGCGCCGCCGCCACCGAAGGGGAGATTCGGGGGACAGAAAGTCTCTGTTCCAGCACCCTTCCGGGACGGGGAAGTGCCCCCGAAGCTGTCTCCATCGATCTCCACCACCATCTCCATCACCGTTGCTGATTCCCATGATGAGGAGGGAGTAGTTCTCCTTCGAGGCTAAGGGCTCTACCGGTAGCTATGTGTTCATCTCTCTCTATGCATGATCTTGTTGTGGTCATGAGCTTTGTAATCAAGTAGATCTACCTTGCTACTCAAGTGCTTCATTAGATCTCTGCTCTCCCCATGTGTGTGAAAGTGGCAGCATGCACGCCATGGTGGCACTTAGGTTTGAGTCTACATAAATACTCATTGTTCTTTAATAGATCTATGCTTTTCTCCACGTGTGTGAAAGTGACAGCGTGCATACCGTGTGTGGCACTTTGGCTAGATTGAATATTTGTTATGAGTTATATTTGGAGTTGGATGTCTCTATGAAATTGTGGTGTTTGTTGGAACCATCTAGCGCTCAAGGTGATAGTGTGGGGTTATCTAGATTGGGGAAGGCGGACTTTGAGGAGTGCTGTTATAGCCCTACCGATGATTAGAGTGTTCAACTGGAGAGTAGTTAAGAGTAGTCATGAAGAGAGGATATTTATATGAGAGAGTGTTCACTAGTGAAAGTATGATCCCTAGGCCTTGTTTCCAAACATTGAAACACCGTTTGCATCTAGATCTCTTGCATGTTTTCTTGCTTCCATCAGTTTGCCTTTAGTCTGTTCCTCCACGCCATCAACTATTTTCTGGCACTCACACACGTTACTCCATGTCAACAACAAGTCAGAATCTATTTTCTGGCACCATTACCACTTGTATTTCACTATCTCTTCGCCGAACTAGTGCATCTATACACCTGACAAGTGTATTGGGTGTGTTGGGGACACAAGAGACTTCTTGTATCTTGATTGCAGGATTTCTTGAGAGGGAATACATTTGACCACTTCCTCCCTGAGTTCGATAAACCTTGGGTAATCCACTTAAGGGAAACTTGCTGATGTTCTACAAACCTCTACACTTGGAGGCCCAACAACTGTCTACAAGAATAGAAGTGCGTAGACATCAGGGCCCGTGCCTAGGGTGGGTGTGGCCACCCTGGCCTCCGTTTCCTCCTATGTTTCATTTCGTAACCTTCTGTATGCAATAAAAACATAAAAAGAATATAAAAATATAAGGTTTTCATGAACCTTCTGTTTTTACCACTTTTACCTATTCAAAGACGAACTCTGCAGATTCCTTTTCTCCTTCTCCTGGAAATTCCCTTCATACAAGGCCTTACACAAACCTCAATGGCGACATTAGTGCATGCAAAAACAATAAATCTTTAGGTTCAAATTTCAATTGAAATCCATCAAAACAAAAGCTACTATAGCAACTCCTTTCCAAAAACCCAAAAGAATCTGGAAGGGAATCAATATAAGAGGCAAATGCAAATGGTGGAAGAAATCTGTCAAAACAGACCAGTAGGTAAAGATTGATTTTTTCTAAAACCTTTTGTTGCTCAAATCAAAAAGTGAAAAACCAATAAAAGTTGAGTAACAACTTGGAGAACAAGCATAGAAAAATACAGATCCATCCCAAGTACCGAGCTCCTTCATGAATTTTTACAATGCAACACAAAAATCTGTCCCAGGACAACCACTTTTCACAACTCCTCTTTTTCTAAAAAGTAGTTGATCTTGACACAAAAACCAAAACAAAAAGGATAAGGAGCGGTTATTACTGAGGTAATAACTTCCAAGACTCGACAAAACTATTGGGTTATCTCCCAAGAAGTACTTTTCTTTAATGCCTTTAAGTTAGGCTTGATAGTTTCAAAGATGCTAACATAGGAGATAAATATTTGAAGTGAAAGAGAGCATCAAGAAGCAAATAACTAACACATTTGAGTCTAACCCACTTCCTATGCATGAGGGTATCATGAGAAAACAAATTGTTGAAACAAAAAGCCACTAGCATAGGAAGACAAAAAAATGCAACTTCAAAGCTTTCAACATAAAATGGGGAAACTTAACATTATTGAGATGCATAAAACCATGTTTCCCTCTCTCATAATAACTTTCAGTAGCACTTTGAATAAAGTTGACAATATAACTGTCACTGACAACAACTTTATCATCAGAGAGCATACTTACAATCATCAAAAAGAGGTCCAAGGTTATAAACCGGATCAATAGAAGCAAGTTGTTCCATCCTGAAATCTTTATTAGGCAAGCTATTTTCACAAGGAGCTTTAGCAAATTTGGAAAAATTAAACTCATAAGACTCTCCAACAAACTTAGTCAAAACTTTTTCCTTCCTACAATCTATAATAGCTCCATAAGTGTTCAAGAAAGGTCTACCAAAAATGATAGGACAAGTTTTGGTAGCTGCTGAATTAAGCACTAGAATATCAACATGATACTTAATATTACCGCAGAGGACCTCCACATCTCTTACAATACCAATAGGGAAAATGGTTTCCTTATTAGCAAGGTGAATAACCACATCAATGTCCTCAAGCTCACAAGGACCAATTTCATGCATAATTTCCTTGTAAAGCTCATAAGGTATAGCACTAGAACTAACACCAATATCACATAAACCATAATAGCAATGATCACCAATTCTCACAGAAAGCACAGGGGCACTAGCTTTTCTAGGATGAGAGACAATATTAGAAGCGTCTTCACAGAAGACAATGTGCTCATCCTCTATATTTTTAGTGACAAGATCTTTCACAATAGCTACCACAGGTTCAATATTTATTTGCTCATCGGGTTCCACAATTTTCTTTGTACTTTTGCTAACCACATTAGCTATGATAGAATGTTCCTTTACCTTAGCAGGAAAAGGAATTTTCTCAACATAAGGTTCAAGCAAAATAGGATCAACAGTACAAACTTCTATGCTAGCAGGAACATGGGTAACAATGTCTTTATAAGGAGCATGGTACTTTTCCTACTCTTTTTTTTTAATTTCAAAATAAGAGGCAAATGACTTACAACATTTTGCAAGAACTTGAGAATCAAGACCATACTCAGTACTAATATCACGGAAGTCATCAGTTCACATAAAAGATTTAATGAATTCATAATCATAATTTATACCTGACTTTCTTCCTTTGTCATTCTCCCATGCTTCAGTGTTCTCTTGAATATGGTCTAGGAGATCCCATTTAGCTTCTTCCTTCATACGTGTGAATGATCCAGCATAAGAAGCATCTAGTAAATCTTTATCATGAAGAGAAAGCCTAGCATAAAAGTTATTGATAATAATATTGTTAGGGAGTTCATGAATAGGACATTTAAGCATTAGTAACTTCAATCTCCCCCAAGCTTGAGCTGTACTCTCTCTATCACGAGGCCAAAAGTTATATATCAGATTCCTATCCTTATGAATTTCACTGGGAGGATAAAATTTAAAATAAAAGAGAGGTACTATTTCCTCCCATTCCATGGATTGCCCATTCTTCAGCAGCTTATACCATTCATCAGCTCTCCCTTTCAAGGATATAGAGAGTAACTTCTTCTTCACCTGTTCAGTTGTGATACCTGCACACTTAAACAACCCGCATAATTCATGGATAAAAAGCAAATGATCACCAGGGTGTACAGTTCCATCCCCTAAATAATAATTATCCATAACACGAACAACAATACTTGTAGGTATCTTAAAAGGATCTATCTAAACAGGTGGTGGTTCATCTACTACCCTAACAGTGGTAGTAATTTTCCCAAATAGAAAACCAAGTGGGTTATCCATATTGGAAACAAGTAACAAACACAAATAAAAAACAATACTCACAGTAGAAGTTTCCTTTACTAGTTCCACTCTTCAATATCGCTTCACTCCCCGACAACGGCGCCATAAAATAGTCTTGATGACCCACAAGTATAGGGGGTGTATCGTAGTACTTTCAATAAATATGAGTATCGATCCCAACAAGGAGAGAAGGTGTTGACTAGTGGTATGGAGCAGGAAATCTCTATAAATACTTAGCAAACATTTTTAGGGGTTTTCTGATAAAGAAAAAAAATAAAGTGCAAGTAATGAAGACAACGAACAATTACAGCAAGTGGCCCAATCCTTTCTTAGCAAAGGACAAGCCGGTGGAAATACTTATAAGGACCAAACGTTCTCGAGGACACATGGGAATTCTCTCAAGTGCTTTCGCTTCAAATATCTGAGTAGTCTTCTTTGGTGTTGTAGTGTTGTGTGGGTGAACCTGTGCTAATGTACCGACCATACTTGGACTAATACATACTTGTGATTAAACCCCCTGCAAGCATCCCCAACTACAGGAAAGCAATTAAGGTATAAACCTAACCACAACCTTAAACTCTGAGATCCTACACTCCCTTGTGCAATGGTGTCCTAACGGGGGTTCAGGTTTCTGTCACCTCGGCAACCCCACAATTTGTAGCCAAATACACAATGCATTCCCCTAGGACCATAAATGGTGAAGTATCATGTAGTCGACGTTCACATGACACCACTAGAAGAATAGCACCACAACTTAAATACTAAACCATTGAATAACATATCAACACAAATCCACTACTAACAACATGACTTCTCCCATGTCCTCAAGAACTAAACGAAATACTCACAAGACATCATATGGATCAAGATCAAAGATGATATGATGATGGATAACAATCTGAACATAAACAATAATTCAATGGTTCCACTCACAAGCATAAACTACAATAGTAATCAACACCGGGAAAGTTTCCCCTAAGAACTTTTCAAGTTGGAATTATGCCCTAGAGGCAATAATAAAGATGTTATTATTATAATTCTTGTTCATGATAATGTTTATATTCCATGCTAGAATTGTATTAAGCGGAAACTTTAATACTTGTGTGGTTTGTGAACAACACCGTGTCCCTAGTACGCCTCTATGGACTAGCTCATTGATTAATGATGGTTAAGGTTTCCTAACCATGGACATGAGTTGTCGATTAATAATGAGATCATATCATTGGGAGAATGATATGGTGGACAGACCCAAAATAAGCGAAGCAATTAGATCATGTCATCGTGTTCGTCTTTGCGAAGCTTTTCTTATGTCAAATATTGTATTCCTTAGACCATGAGATAATAAAACTCCCTGGTATCGGAAGAAAGCTTTGAGGTCATCAAACGTCATCCTATGAGAGGGTGATCATAAAGGTGTCTCTCAGGTGATCGGAAAGTATCTGTTGGGTTGTATGTATCGAGATGGGATTTGTCCCTCCCAAGTCGGAGAGATATACTTCGGGCCCACTCGGTAATCGATATCAACACCGCTTCCAAGCATGTGGTTAAGGAGTTAATCACAAAGTGATATCGGATCATGGAACGAGTAAAGTACTTGCTGTGAACGGGATTGAACTAGGTATGACGGTACCGACGATCGAATCTCGGACAAGTAAAATATCGCGAGACGAAGGGAATATATATATGGGATTGATTGAATCCTGGCATCGTGGTTCACCCGATATGATCATCGATGAATGTGTGGGAGTCAATATGGGTTTCCAGGCCCCGCTGTTGATTATTGATAGAAGATCATGTCTGCATATTCTCGAACCCGCAGGGTCACACACTTAACGTGTCTCGACGCTAGGATAGATTGGATAATTGGTTTATGAGTTTTTGTTCGGAGTCTTGGATGGGATCCGGGACATCACGAGAGGTTCCGGAGTGGTCCGGAGAATAAGATTCATATAAGGCAGTGCAGTTTTTGGAGTTCGGAATTGTTCCGGGTTAATCAGTATTGTACCGGAAGCTTCTAGAACCTTCCGGAAGGGGACCAACGTGGCCACACCTTCCGGGAGGGGGAATGGGCCTATGAGGGAGTGCCCTGGCCGCATTGGGCCAGGGGCACAAGGCCCCATAGGGCCCAGCCGGCCAAGAGGGTTTTAAACTCGAGATAGAGCTTCTAGAAGGGGGGGTTTCCTTGCCCCCCACTCCTTCTCCTTGGGGTCGCCGGTTTGGGCTTGGGGGAGGGGCTAGGGCTGCGCCCACCCCTCTATATATAGAGGGCTGGGGGCGCACCCCCCCCCCCCACCTTCCCCTCCAACCCTATCCGCCCTGCTGCCCTCATCTCTCCCTCCCGACTGTTTGTAGGCGAAGCCCTGCTGCAGAAATTCTCCACCATATACACCACGCCGTCGTGTTGTAGATCCAATCCGTCTCTCCACCATACTTGCTGGTCCGAGGAAGGAGGAGACGTCAAGGTGCTGCACGTGTGCATCTCACGGAGATGTTGGGAATATGCCCTAGAGGCAATCATGTATGATGATATTTCCCATTGTATTCATAAAGTTATTAAGTAGTCCTTGTATAAACATCTGATGTGTATCATTGAATATGTGATTCAGTTGTGGAACTATGCATTCATGTTGTTTGTACTAAATATCCTTGGTCATTGAGGTTGTGCTGGACACACAACTTAGACCAATGTGAAAGTTGGCTTGATGACTCGGTTCCACTTGTCATGGGCATGGAGATGCTATTCCAACTTACACAGACTAGGCTAAAGAGTTTAGCGAGTCGGATTGACCCATATTGAGGTACAACGAACTAAGCTGTCATTTGTATATCTCAATCAATGTAATCCTTAGACCTGAGGTTGTTGCATAGTCCGAGTTGAGGATCACCGACTTAGGTTCTGTCAAACGCTGATCCGTAACTGGGCAGTTATAAAGGCAGAGTTCGGGTCGACTGAGAATCAAGCTGCGTGATGTGAATAACCAAGATGGGATTTTGCCCCTCCACTTGGAGAGATATTCTCTGGGCCCTCTCGTGAGATATGATTCGGAAAGCATGGCCATGCGCGACTCGGTTAAGTGTTAACCGAGGCGATCGACTAAGAGTTAGTCGGGTGAATCACTTATCTCGGATCGAGAAGAGAGTTGGACTATTTAAGGGATGACATATATTCGCCTATAGTCTGACAAGGTATATCGTGAGGCAAAAGGGACTCAGACGTAAGTCGCATTGGAAAGGCAAGTCGTCATGACTCTTTGGTACTTGGGAATCGGTACGTTCTGCTAGGAGCCGATGCCGATTGATCGATTGTGAGTTGGAATCTAATCGTGTCCAAGTAACCATGAGCCTGCGGGGTCACACACTTAAGAGCGGGAGCAGGTTCGGATTGGATCCGAATCATATAATCTGGTTGGGTTGGACCTAAACCGGATTAGGACTGAGTTAGTGAGTTGGACTCACGGTGACTAGTTTTATATGGGCTTTAGTGAATGGGTCACGCGAGCAGAGCCCACGTTCACTCCCTATATATAGTGGAGCACAATAACCCAGAAAGGTTAATCGTTGTTCGGTTAGGTTATTCCATGTGTTGGAAACCCTAGCTCCACAGCAGTCCAGCCGCCGTAACGAACCTAGCAGTTCGCCGCCGGCGCTCCTCCTTGTACGTGTGGATACCAGCAGAGGTGCTGTGCGATCAGCACCAGGACGATCGGATCGTGAGGACTGCACTGCATCGACTGACGCGCTACATCAGTAATCCGCAACCGCGCGTCTAGTGGTAAACCTCGTGGCCTTCTACCTCAGCTAGATCTTGGGATCACCACGTTAGAGGAAAAAGTTTTGTTTTATCTCTGCGTGGCCCAACAGTGGTATCAGAGCGATAGCTTCTGGTTTTAGGCTCGAGATCTCGCATATGTGATATGCGGTAGGCTATAGATGAGATCTATGTGCTGTTTTGGTGGTCGATCTATGAGATAGATCGGTTTTGTACGAGGTTGATTGGATCAACTGTACTCGGGGAATGGTAGATCTGATTTCCGTGATCATACTGCTGAGGTCGTGGAACGACATACCCCTACCGGTCGGCTTCCGCCATCGGGGTAGACTGTGACACGTAAATCCAGAAGCGGTGATCGAAGATCAAAAAGTTTGATCGAATCGGAACGATGGTCGGAATCCATGTTCGGATCGTAGATGAGATCTACGTTTTCGGAAAAATCGTCGGGCGCTGCCCGCACCCGCGAGGGGCGCTGCCCCTTCGATCCCCGCCCGCTATCCGGCGACCGCCGGCTTCGCCCTGTCGTAGCGCCTTAGATGTCGTTGCGAGTTTCACAACGCCGGTAGATATTGTATCTATGCATAACTTGTTTTTGCAGGAAGTTGTGAATGGTATGGTTCATATGCATGTGATGTATGTGTGTAATCCATACGTGATCTGCGAATCACGGTTTTTGTCAGCCGGCTGGAGCCTAGGTGCTGTCATGTTATTGTATAACGACCTGCGTGTCGGATTCTCTATGTAATTTACTTTACTAAGCTAGTGTAGCTTTTTGAGAACCCGGAAGGCATGCAAGGCGTTGTACATGTCGGCGACATGGAGTAAGACGGCAAGTGACAAGAGTTGGCACGAGTCGGATTACAGGCTTTGTGGAGATGGAGATCGCCATGAAGAGAGCCATACCATTTCACATTATAATTGCTTTATTTTGTGTTATTGTTATGTCTCAGTTTTACCTCTATTAGATAGTCGGTAAAATTTAATCCCTCAAAGAAGGTCTAGTCGGTTTTCCCGCCAGTGTTTGCACCATCACAAGTCGGACATTTTTGGTAGTGGGCTCATAAAATTGAGGTGCTGCCAATTCTTTCCAACTAGGTGGGTTCGAGTCGGACTCTTACTGCAGAAACACTTGGTAAGCTAGACGGGTCTATCACAACGGTTGTGGGACTCGGGGAAAGGTCGGATGGGAGCCGGGGCATGTGATGCCACCCGTCCAACAGGAGTCGCATGGGATGCGATTGACAAGGAGTTGTCTACCTAGATCACTTGGCGGCTAGCGGTGATGCTAAAGCTCACTAGCCGACTTGCTTATTTAGGATCCTGAATCACTAAGTAACCATCGGAGGGGTGTTGGTTCTAGTGGGAGCATAAAATATTAAAATGTTTAATATGCTTGCTCTTTTATGAATACATGTCTTAAGTGTTTTGCATATTTTCTGTTGTAGATCATGGCACCAAGTAGCAGTCACTCTCAGATATCCGGTTTTGCGTTGAGAACTATTCTTGAGAAAGATAAACTGAACGACACTAATTTTACCAACTGGTATCGAAATCTGAGAATTGTTCTCAAACAAGAAAAGAAGGACCATGTCCTAGACAACCCACTTCCAGATGAGCCGAATGAGAATGCGACTGTCGCAACCACCAATGCCTACCGTCGGGCTAAAGATGAGTCCACGGATATTAGCTGTCTTATGCTTGCTCACATGGAACCGGACTTGCAAAAGCAGTTCGAGCATGTTGAGGCCTACGATATGATCGAAAGCCTCAAAAGTATGTTCCAGGCTCAGGCGAAGACTGAGAGGTATCAAGTCTCTCAGGCTTTGCTGAGTTGCAAGCTTAAGGATGGTGATCCACTGAGTCCGCATGTGATCAAAATGGTTGGTTACGTGCAGTCTCTGGAGAGGCTTGGCTACCCCATAAGCGAAGAGTTCGCTACGGATATAATTCTGAACTCTCTTCCTAGTGCATATGGGCAGTTCATTTCGAACTACCACATGCATGGTATGGATAAGAAGCTCACTGAATTGCATGGGATGCTCAAGCAGGCAGAGGCGGATCTCAAGAAGGGCACCAGTCAAGTGTTGATGGTGCAGAATAAGGCTAAGTTCAAGAAGAGTTCTTGGACTAAGAAGAAGGCCAAGTCAGGAGGAAAGCAGGCTCAGGACCCTGTCCCAAGCGCTTCCTCAGGGACTAAGCCATCTCCTTCAGCCGGATCCACTTGCTTCTACTGCAAGGCGGATGGCCACTGGAAGAGGAACTGCAGCAAGTACTTGGCCGACAAAGCCAAGAGTGGAGGTATGACTTCCGACTCAGGTACACTTGTTTGCAATGTTATAGACATATATCTTGCTGATGCACCTAATAGTTCTTGGGTATATGATACCGGATCAGTTATTCACATCTGCAACTCGTTGCAGGGACTGGTAAGAACTAGGAGCGTAGCAAGAGGCGAGGTTGATATTCGAGTCGGCAACAAAGCAAGAGTTGCTGCGTTGGAAGTCGGCACGATGCAACTTCATTTACCTTCCGGATTCATTATGGAACTAAATAATTGTTATTATGTTCCAGTGCTCAGTCGAAACATTATTTCTGCTTCATGTTTGATGAGGCAAGGCTATGAGTCGAATATCAAGAATAATGGTTGTTCTTTGTATTTGAATGATATGTTTCACGGCTTTGCACCCGTTCAGAACGGGTTATTCATTTTGAATCTTGATGGTGAGTCTGTTTATAACATAAATGTTAAAAGGTTAAAACCAAATGATCTGAATATGACTTACTTTTGGCACTGTCGGCTTGGTCATATAAGTTGGAAACGCATGAAGAAGCTCCATGATGATGGACTCCTAACTTCGTTCGACTTAGAGTCGTTCGAGACATGCGAATCTTGCCTACTCGGCAAAATGACCAAGACACCTTTTGCAAAGAGTTGCGAAAGGGCGTCCGACTTGTTGGGACTAGTACATAGTGATGTATGTGGACCAATGAGCACGACAGCCAGGGGTGGTTATGAGTACTTCATTACCTTCACTGATGATTTGAGTAGGTATGGATATATCTACTTGATGAAACATAAGTCGGAAGCCTTTGAAAAGTTCAAAGAATTCCAGAATGAAGCACAGAATCAACTCGGCAAGAAAATAAAGTTTCTTCGGTCGGACCGAGGAGGCGAGTACATGAGCCATGAGTTTGATGACCATCTGAAAAGTTGTGGAATAGTTCCTCAACTTACTCCGCCAGGAACGCCACAAAGGAATGGTGTTTCGGAAAGGCAGAATCGGACCTTGTTGGACATGGTACGATCAATGATGAGTCGGACAGATCTGCCTTTATCATTTTGGGGTTATTGTCTAGAAACAGCGGCGTTCACACTAAACAAAGTACCATCTAAATCGGTAGAGAAGACACCGCATGAGATGTGGACAGGCAAAAAGCCGAGTTTGTCTTTTCTTAAGATTTGGGGTTGTGAAGCTTTTGTCAAGCGACTTCAGTCGGACAAGCTTACGGCCAAATCGGATAAATGTATTTTCGTGGGGTATCCGAGGGAAACCTTGGGTTACTACTTCTACAACCGAGAAGAGGGCAAAGTGTTTGTCGCTCGGAACGGTGTCTTCCTTGAGAAAGAGTTTCTCAGTCGGGGAGTAAGTGGGAGCACGGTGCAACTCGAAGAAATTCGAGAGGAATCGACTTATAGCGAATCGGCAAAAACCTTGGAGGATGAGCCGATCGTGGCAGATGAGCCGATAGCAGCACCTGTACTACGAAGATCGGCAAGATTACGAAGTGTTCGTGATGTGTTACTGTTAGACAGTGATGAGCCGGCAAATTATTCGGAAGCAATGGTGGGATCTGATTCCGAGTCATGGCTTGGAGCCATGAGATCCGAGATAAAGTCCATGGATGAAAATCAAGTTTGGAACTTGGTTGATCTGCCAGACGGTGCAAGACCCGTCGAGTGCAAATGGGTCTTTAAGAAGAAAACTGATATGGATGGAAATTTTTCAATCTATAAAGCACGCCTTGTCGCGAAGGGGTTCCGACAAGTTCAAGGAGTTGATTACGACGAGACTTTCTCGCCCGTAGCGATGCTTAAATCAGTTCGGATCATGTTAGCTATAGCGGCCTATTTCGACTATGAGATATGGCAGATGGATGTCAAAACGGCTTTCCTTAACGGAAATTTAACCGAGGACGTGTATATGATACAGCCCGAGGGTTTTGTCGATCCAGCTAATGCTGACAAGGTATGCAAACTTCAGAAATCCATTTATGGGTTGAAGCAAGCATCTCGGAGTTGGAATATTCGCTTTGATGAGGTAGTCAAATCGTTTGGCTTCATCAAGAGTGATCATGATTCTTGTTTGTACAAGAAGTTTAGTGGGAACAAAGTAAATTTTCTAATCTTATATGTGGATGACATATTACTGATTGGAAATGATGTCCAGATGTTGCAAGAAACCAAGGAATCATTAGAAAGGAGTTTCTCAATGAAAGACTTGGGTGAGGCAACATACATCCTCGGAATCCGGATCTATAGAGATAGATCAAGGAGGCTCATTGGATTGAGTCAGAGTACTTATTTGGACAAAGTGTTGAAAAAGTTCAACATGGAATCGTCTAAGAAGGGGTTCTTACCGATGTCCCATGGTGTAAAACTTAGCAAGACTCAGTGTCCTTCGGCAACTGATGAGCGAAGTAGGATGAGTGCGATTCCATATGCTTCCGCAGTTGGATCCATCATGTACGCCATGATTTGTACTAGGCCGGATGTTTCCTATGCTCTAAGTGTTGTGAGCAGATACCAGGCTGATCCTGGAGAGATCCACTGGACAGCGGCTAAAAATATCCTAAAGTACTTGAGAAGGACTAAGGATATGTTCTTGGTTTATGGTGGTGAAGATGAACTTAGTGTAAAGGGTTACACAGATGCGAGTTATCTCACCGACTCTGATGATTCTCGTTCGCAATCCGGATACGTGTTTATTATAAACGGAGGTGCTGTGAGCTGGAAAAGTTCCAAGCAAGAGACTGTGTCTGCGTCTACAACAGAGGCTGAGTATATTGCTGCCTCGGAGGCAGCAAAGGAAGCTGTTTGGATGAGGAATTTCCTCATGGATCTTGGTGTGGTTCAGGGCTCGTCCAATCCGTTGGACGTGTATTGTGACAACAATGGTGCTATTGCACAAGCCAAGGAACCTAGACAACACCAGAAGAACAAGCACATACTCATGCGGTACCACCTGATTCGCCAGTTCGTGGATCAGGGTGATATCAAGTTATGCAAGGTACACACGGATGCAAATATTGCGGATCCGTTGACAAAGCCGTTACCCCAGCCGAAGCATGAGGCGCACCTGAGAGCCATGGGCATTAGATGCTTAGACATGTGATGTCGGAAGATTGACTCTAGTGCAAGTGGGAGACTGTTGGGAATATGCCCTAGAGGCAATCATGTATGATGATATTTCCCATTGTATTCATAAAGTTATTAAGTAGTCCTTGTATAAACATCTGATGTGTATCATTGAATATGTGATTCAGTTGTGGAACTATGCATTCATGTTGTTTGTACTAAATATCCTTGGTCATTGAGGTTGTGCTGGACACACAACTTAGACCAATGTGAAAGTTGGCTTGATGACTCGGTTCCACTTGTCATGGGCATGGAGATGCTATTCCAACTTACACAGACTAGGCTAAAGAGTTTAGCGAGTCGGATTGACCCATATTGAGGTACAACGAACTAAGCTGTCATTTGTATATCTCAATCAATGTAATCCTTAGACCTGAGGTTGTTGCATAGTCCGAGTTGAGGATCACCGACTTAGGTTCTGTCAAACGCTGATCCGTAACTGGGCAGTTATAAAGGCAGAGTTCGGGTCGACTGAGAATCAAGCTGCGTGATGTGAATAACCAAGATGGGATTTTGCCCCTCCACTTGGAGAGATATTCTCTGGGCCCTCTCGTGAGATATGATTCGGAAAGCATGGCCATGCGCGACTCGGTTAAGTGTTAACCGAGGCGATCGACTAAGAGTTAGTCGGGTGAATCACTTATCTCGGATCGAGAAGAGAGTTGGACTATTTAAGGGATGACATATATTCGCCTATAGTCTGACAAGGTATATCGTGAGGCAAAAGGGACTCAGACGTAAGTCGCATTGGAAAGGCAAGTCGTCATGACTCTTTGGTACTTGGGAATCGGTACGTTCTGCTAGGAGCCGATGCCGATTGATCGATTGTGAGTTGGACTCTAATCGTGTCCAAGTAACCATGAGCCTGCGGGGTCACACACTTAAGAGCGGGAGCAGGTTCGGATTGGATCCGAATCATATAATCTGGTTGGGTTGGACCTAAACCGGATTAGGACTGAGTTAGTGAGTTGGACTCACGGTGACTAGTTTTATATGGGCTTTAGTGAATGGGTCGCGCGAGCAGAGCCCACGTTCACTCCCTATATATAGTGGAGCACAATAACCCAGAAAGGTTAATCGTTGTTCGGTTAGGTTATTCCATGTGTTGGAAACCCTAGCTCCACAGCAGTCCAGCCGCCGTAACGAACCTAGCAGTTCGCCGCCGGCGCTCCTCCTTGTACGTGTGGATACCAGCAGAGGTGCTGTGCGATCAGCACCAGGACGATCGGATCGTGAGGACTGCACTGCATCGACTGACGCGCTACATCAGTAATCCGCAACCGCGCGTCTAGTGGTAAACCCCGTGGCCTTCTACCTCAGCAAGATCTTGGGATCACCACGTTAGAGGAAAAAGTTTTGTTTTATCTCTGCGTGGCCCAACAGGAGACACCGCCACTTGTGGTGCTAGATCGGATCGGATCGCGAGGAGGAGAAGCGAGTACGACTACATCACCCACGTTCCGACGAACGTTCCGCTGTGCGAATCTTCAAGGGTATGAAGATCTAATCCAATCTCTCTCGTTGTTTGCATCTCCTAGATTAGATCTTGGCTTTCCCTCTGTTTGCATCCATAGAAAATTTTGATTTACTATGCCGCGAAACCCCTCAGTGGTATCAGAGCTAGATCTATGCGTAGATGTGTTTCACGAGTAGAACGCAACATGGTTGTTGCGGACGTTGATGTTTTCTGTTGCAAGCCTCTTGTTTGTGTTCTTCTTATGACGCGTGATAGTGAGATTGAAGCGGTCCAGGCCAAACTTACGCGACGTCGTTCGCGAGACCGGCTCCGCACTTGACGTGTGGCTTGTTTCACACATGCGGCTGGTGGATGTCAGTTTCTCTCACTATTGTTGTCATGGGATTAACACCGGAGTTTGGCAACCATAATATCACCGTTGTGGCTTTCCGTAGGTAAGAATCGTTCTTAGCATCTACTCCCATATGCCACGTAAAACATGCAACAACAAAGTAGAGACGTCTAACTTGTTTTTGCAGGGAGTGTTTTCTGTGATATGGTATGGCCCAAGATGTGATGTGTATAATGTATGCGATGATCATGTTTTGTAATATTTCACGACTTGCATGTCGATGAGTACACAACCGGCAGGAGCCATATGGTTGTCTTTATAATTGTGTATGACCTGTGTGTCAACTTCTTATACGCCATGTAATAGTTTCACTTTATCGCTAAGTAGTTAGCAATAGTTGTAGTTGCTATTCGTGGTGGAGGCAATCATGGTGGAGTGATGGAGATCATGCCGGAACGGACAAGATGGAGATCATTGCGCGAAGATTGGCTATACCATGTCACATAAAGTTATATGCATGTGATGTTTATCCTTTTATGTATCTTATTATGCTTAGATCACGACGGTAGCATTATAAGATGATTCCTCACTTAAAGATCAAGATAAAAACTGTGTTCTCCCCGAGTATGCACCGTTGCGAAAGTTCGTCGTGTCCAAGCATCACGTGATGATCGGGTGCTATAGACTCTACGCTCACATACAACGGGTGCAAGCCAGTTTTGCACACGCGGAAATACTTGAGTCTAACTTGACGAGCCTAGCATGTACAGACATGGCCTCGGAACACATGAACCGAAAGGTTAAGCATGAGTCATATGAATGATATGATCGACACTTCGTTGTCCACCATTGAAACCACATCTCTTCTCGTGAAGATCGGATTAGGTGTGGTGAATTTGGATCGTGTTCACTAAACAACTTGAGGGATGTTGAATTTAGTGGGAGTTCATCTAGTAATTTGATTAAAAGTTGAACTAGTTATCATGAACATAGTCTAATTTGTACTTGCAAATATTGTAGATCACATGGCTAAGTCCAACTTCAACTTCAACGTTTTTGCTGAGAAGGAAAAGCTTAGAAACAATGGGTCTAACTTCACCAATTGGTTCCGCAATCTAAGAATCATTCTCTCTGGCGGTCAAAAGGACTATGTCCTTGGGAAAGCGTTAGGTGACCCCCCTGCTGCAACTGCGCCGGCTGATGAGAAAACTGTCTATCAGTCGCGCAAAGATGATTATGGTGTGATTAAGAGCACCATGTTGTTTGCTATGGAACCGGAACTTCAAAATCGTTTTGAAGACTATCCCGGGCCCTTTGAGATTCCCGAAGAGCTGAAAACCATGTTTCAGACTCAGGCCCATTCTGAGAGATATGAGATCTCTGAGAAGTTCTTTAACTGCAAGATGGAGGAAGGGAGTTCCGTTAGTGAGCACGCCATTAAGATGACGGGCTACACTCAACGCCTTGAGCAACTGGAATGCACGATTCCAGAGGAGCTCAAGATTGACAGGGTTCTGTAATCACTCCCTCCCAGCTACAAAAGTTTTGTAGTGACTCACAATCAGATTGGTTCCACTGATACGATCACCGAGCTCTTCGCAAAGCTGAAGGCCGCGGAAGTGGACATCAAAAAGGATAATCATGTGTTGATGGTCAACAAGCCCACCTTTAAGAAAGGTAAGGGAGAAAAGAAGCCCTTCAAGAAGGGCGGCGACAAGCGCGTTGCTCCTGATGAGAAGAAGCTCAAGTCTGGTCCTAAGCCGGACACTGAGTGCTTCTATTGCAAGGACAAGGGTCACTGGAAGCGCAACTGTCCGAAGTACTTAGCGGACAAGAAGGCTGGCACCATCAAAGGTATATTTCATATACATGTTATTGATTTTTCCTTACTAGCCCTCGTTGTAGTGCCTGGGTATTTGATACCGGTTCAATTGCTAATATTTGTAACTCGAAACAGGAGCTACGGAATAGACGGCGGCTTGCGAGGGATGAGGCGACGATGCGCGTTGGCAACGGATCAAGAGTTGATGTGATGGCCGTCGGCACGCTCTCCTTAGTTTTACCTTCGGGGTTTGTTTTAAACCTTAATAAATGTTATTATGTGCCTGCGTTGAGCATGAACATTATTTCTGGATCGTGTTTATTGCAAGACGGTTATTCATTTAAATCGGAGAATAATGGTTGTTCTATTTATATGAGTAACATCTTTTATGGTCATGCACCTATTGTGAATGGTTTATTTCTTCTAAATCTCGAAAGGGATGAAACACACATCCATAACATTGAGGCTAAGAGATGCAAAGTAGATAGTGATAATACTACTTATTTGTGGCACTGTCGTCTAGGTCATATTGGTGTAAAACGCATGAAGAAACTCCATTCTGATGGACTTTTGGAGTCTCTTGATTTTGAATCATTTGACACATGCGAACCATGCCTCATGGGCAAGATGATCAAAACCCCGTTCTCCGGTATGATGGAGCGAGCAACGGACTTGTTGGAAATCATACATACCGATGTATGTGGACCGATGAGTGTTTCGACGCACGGTGGATATCGCTATTTTCTCACTTTTACCGATGACTTAAGTAGATATGGGTATATCTATTTAATGAAACATAAATCTGAAACGTTTGAAAAGTTCAAAGAATTTCAGAATGAAGTGGAGAACCATCGTAACAGAAAGATTAAGTTTCTATGATCCGATCATGGAGGTGAATATTTGAGTTATGATTTTCTCACGCATCTTAAAGCAAGCGGAATCGTTTCGCAACTCACGCCACCCGGAACACCACAGTGCAATGGTGTGTCTGAACGCCGGAATCGAACCTTATTAGATATGGTCCGATCAATGATGTCTCTTACTGATTTGCCGTTATCATTTTGGGGTTATGCATTAGAAACCGCTGCATTCACTTTAAATAGGGCACCATCTAAATCCGTTGAGACGACACCGTATGAACTGTGGTTTGGTGCTAAACCTAAGTTGTCGTTTCTTAAAGTTTGGGGATGCGAAGCTTACGTCAAGAAGTTGATGCCGGACAAGCTCGAACCCAAAGCGGAGAAATGCGTCTTCATAGGATACCCTAAGGAAACTATTAGGTATACCTTCTACCACAGAACCGAAGGCAAGGTGTTTGTCGCAAAGAACGGTTCCTTTCTTGAGAAGGAGTTTCTCTCGAAAGAAGTGAGTGGGAGGAAAGTAGAGCTAGACGAGGTTATTGAACCTTCTCTTGAGTTGGAGAGTAACGCAGCACCTGAAATTGTTCCAGTGCCGCCTGCACCAACGATAGAGGAAGCTAATGACAAGGATCATGAAGCTTCGGACGATGCTGCTACTGAACGTCGCAGGTCGACAAGGTCGCGTGCCCCTCCTGAGTGGTACGACAACCTTGTCTTGATTGTCTTGTTAGTAGAAGACAGTGAACCTACGAACTATGAGGAAGCGATGATGAGCCCAGACTCTGAGAAATGGCTAGAAGCCATGAAATCCGAATTGGGATCCATGAGCGAAAACCAAGTATGGACTTTGGTGGACCCTCCTAGCGACCGAAAGGCCGTTGAGTGCAAATGGATCTTCAAGAAGAAAACGGACGCGGATGGTAATGTTACCGTCTATAAAGCACGGCTTGTTGCGAAAGGTTTTCGACAAGTTCAAGGTGTTGACTACGATGAGACTTTCTCTCCCGTAGCGATGTTTAAGTCCATTCGGATTTTATTAGCAATTGCTGCGTTTCATGATTATGAAATATGGCAGATGGATGTCAAGACTGCTTTCCTCAATGGCAACATTGATGAAGAGTTGTATATGATGCAACCCGAAGTTTTTGTCGATCCTAAGGATGCTGATAAAGTATGCAAACTTCAGCGTTCCATTTATGGAATGAAGCAAGCATCTCGGAGTTGGAACCTTCGTTTTGATCAAGTGATCAAGAGCTTTGGATTTGTTCCAAATTGCTACGAAGCTTGCATCTACAAGAAAGTGAGTGGGAGCTCGGTGACGTTTCTGGTACTATATGTGGATGACATATTGATTATCGGAAATGACATCAACATGCTTAACGATGTGAAGAGTTATTTGAACAAGTGTTTTTCAATGAAAGACCTAGGTGAAGCTGCTTATATATTGGGCATCAAAATCTATAGAGATAGACAAAGACGCCTGATAGCTTTAAGCCAGAGTACATACCTAGACAAAGTTCTGAAAAGGTTCAGAATGGATAAGGCAAAGAAAGGTTCAGTGCCTATGTTGTCAGGTAAGATATTGAGCAAGGCTCAGTGTCCAGCTATGGTAAATGATAGGGAAGCTATGAGCAAAGTGCCTTATGCCTCGGCCATAGGTTCTATCATGTATGCCATGCTGTGTACTAGACCGGATGTGTCCAATGTTCTTAGTTTGACGAGCAGATATCAAAGTGATCCAGGAGTGGAACACTGGACAGCCGTGAATAACATCCTAAAGTACCTAAATAGGACTAAAGAAATGTTCTTAGTCTATGGGGGTGATGAACAACTCGTCGTAAATGGTCACGTCGACGCTAGTTTTGACACCGACAAGGATGATTCTAAATCTCAGACAGGATACATGTATATTTTGAATGGAGGAGCTGTGAGTTGGAGAAGCTGCAAGCAAAGCGTGATCGCGGGATCTACAGTAGAAGCGGAATACATGGCTGCTGCAGAAGCATCAAGTGAAGGAGTTTGGATCAGAAACTTCATCACTGAGCTTGGCGTGGTTCCAAGTGCATTGGACCCACTGGAGATATTGTGTGACAACACTGGTGCCATAGCACTTGCTAAGGAACCAAGATATCATCCAAAGACCAAGCATATCAACCGCAAGTTTCATATAATCCGAGATTATATAGCAGATGGAGATCTGAAGATTAGCAAAGTACATACATATCTAAATGTCGCAGATCCATTGACTAAACCTCTTCCACGTGTAAAACATGATCAGCACCTCAGTGCCATGGGTGTGAGATTGTTGCCAAATGTAAACTAGATTATTGACTCTAGTGCAAGTGGGAGACTGTTGGAATTATGCCCTAGAGGCAATAATAAAGATGTTATTATTATAATTCTTGTTCATGATAATGTTTATATTCCATGCTAGAATTATATTAAGCGGAAACTTTAATACTTGTGTGGTTTGTGAACAACACCGTGTCCCTAGTACGCCTCTATGGACTAGCTCATTGATTAATGATGGTTAAGGTTTCCTAACCATGGACATGAGTTGTCGATTAATAATGAGATCATATCATTGGGAGAATGATATGGTGGACAGACCCAAACTAAGCGAAGCAATTAGATCGTGTCATCGTGTTCGTCTTTGCGAAGTTTTTCTTATGTCAAATATTGTATTCCTTAGACCATGAGATAATACAACTCCCTGGTATCGGAAGAAAGCTTTGAGGTCATCAAACGTCATCCTATGAGAGGGTGATCATAAAGGTGTCTCTCAGGTGATCGGAAAGTATCTCTTGGGTTGTATGTATCGAGATGGGATTTTTCCCTCCCAAGTCGGAGAGATATACTTCGGGCCCACTCGGTAATCGATATCAACACCGCTTGCAAGCATGTGGTTAAGGAGTTAATCACAAAGTGATATCGGATTACGGAACGAGTAAAGTACTTGCTGTGAACGAGATTGAACTAGGTATGACGGTACCGACGATCGAATCTTGGGCAAGTAAAATATCGCGAGATGAAGGGAATATATATATGGGATTGATTGAATCCTGGCATCGTGGTTCATCCGATATGATCATCGATGAATGTGTGGGAGTCAATATGGGTTTCCAGGCCCCGCTGTTGATTATTGATAGAAGATCATGTCTACATATTCTCGAACCCGCAGGGTCACACACTTAACGTGTCTCGACGCTAGGATAGTGTAGCATCCCGCAAAACCACTACTAGAAAATCGCGTTGAATTTGTGCATTGCATCGTCATCATCATGTTGTTTGTCTAAAACTATTTCGCAAAAACCTGTTTTATTTTCTAAGACGCCCCATCCTAATTCAAACGCAAAACCCGGGTCGCCGGATTATTTTGTTTTGGCCGCGAGCGGTTTGCAAACGGTCCAATTAAACAAATAAAAATTTATTTTATTTTTAGCGGGGGCAGTCGAACGGGCCGTCCCGACCCGAACGACCACCCCCAGTTTAAAAATCGGTCCACCTAACTACCCTGCTAATCCTAGAGCTACCCAGTTTTCTACCCACCCCCAACCCTCCACATCACCTCACCCAATCATCTCCTGCCACCTC
Organism: Avena atlantica; assembly: GCA_910589765.1. Lineage (NCBI taxonomy): Eukaryota > Viridiplantae > Streptophyta > Magnoliopsida > Poales > Poaceae > Avena > Avena atlantica. The sequence goes on from OU342737.1 coordinate 65,042,689, forward strand.
ATCTCCTCCCTCTCCCTCAACCACTCACAACCCGCCACATCAGCACCCTCCAACCAGCCCTCTCCCCTTCCTCTCTCTCTCTCTCCCTCCACCCTGGCCCCGCGTGGCCCACGCACCCAAGCCACCACGCCTGCCCAGAACCGCCCTTCTCCCCTCTGGGCCCCACCCGCGCGGCAGCCCCGCACCAGCCCCGCACCCCCCCCAGCACGCCCACACAGCGCCCCATCCGCCCAGCCCCTGACCGCTGGGGCCCTCCAACCCCGTTGGGCCACCCGCAGCCAGCCAGTACCCCTTCCCCAGCTACCTCCCCTGGACCCAGTCCACGCCCACACCCCCCACCGCGTCCCCACGCGGACCCACCCTGTTCCTCACCTACCGCGCCATCCCCCACCTCCCGCGCATGGCCTCCCCACCGACCCGCGCCCTCCCGCCGAGCGCGCCCTTCCCCGCCGCCCAGCTCACCGCCGCACCGCCCCTGAGCTCCGCCCGCGAGCGCCCTGCCGCCTCCCAGCACCCCGCCGCCCCGGCTTCGACCTCCGTCCTCGGCCGCACCTCCCTCGCTCGCCTCCTTCCCCGCCAGTCCCCGCCGCCGCCACCGAGCCTCGCCGACGGCGCCCCTCTGTCCTCCGCCTCTGGCCTGGCGCCACCGCCGCGGCCGCGCCCCTCCTCCCCGGCGTCGTCCTCCCCACGCAGGGCAGAGCACCTCGCCGGCCGCCGCGGCCACGTGCCTCGCCATCGACCCGCGCCCCGTCGCAGCGACCCCCCTCGCCGGCCCCGCACCCCGTCGACCCCGCCGGCCTCCGCCGCTCCGCCTCGCCGGGGCCGCGCCCGTCCTCAGCCCCTTCGAGCTCTGCGCGCGGCGCCCCTCCCCAAGCCCTGCTCCGCTCGCGGCGCCGCTCCGCCCCGGCCTCGCTCGCCGCCAGGCGCGGTCCCGCCTCGCCGCCGGCCGCGTCGACGCCGCCCGCGTGCTCCCGCGCCTCGCCTCCTCGCCAGTTCCCCGACGCTGCTCCGGCTGCCGCCTCCGCCTGAGCGGGCCGCCGCCTCGCCAACCGTCTCCGACGAGCCCCGGGCCCCCCCTCGAGCTCAGCCTGCACCCCGCGCCTTAGGCAGCAACATCCCGCTACAGTACCAGGGGTACCAGTTGGGTGTATGAACGCGAGAAGAGCGACAAGAACTTCTATCGAAAAGTTACCCGCAGGCCGCGAATACGACAAGCACCCCTCTCGGATCCGAGGGCCATGTGAGGATGGACCCATGGCGATGCTTCGCTCCCGGCAACCCTCCTTCCTTCGAGTTAGACGAGCACCTCACCAAGACCGACATGGGACCCCGACAAGATCTCCTTCACGGAATCCGAAGACCTCGACCCTCAAAGTTCGAAGACCGATCCGGAGCGTCAGGACCCGTGGAACCCGAACCTCCCCAAGATCTACGCTGCGGACCGCCATAATCTTCTTCCCTCGCCAAGACCGCCTCGGTGGCGCAGGCCCGACAAGACCCTCGCAACGGCAAGACCGACCCCGTGGGACCCGGCAAGACCTTCGCGATAACGAGAACGGCACCGACCGGGAAGAAGCCGATGCGCCCGACACCGACCCAAGTTCTGCTCCCCGGACATCGAGACCCCGAAGCGACAAGATCTGCCCCGATATCGAGAATGACCCCGGAGTCCTAGGACGCTTCCTCCGAGACCGAACCCGTCGAACCCTGGACCCTGAGAACCCCCCCCCCCCCCCCGGAACCCCAAGATCGTCGAGAACCTAATGTGTGAACCTTCCCGAAACCCTATTTCATAACATAATAACAACTGTCGCATATTAATCATTTTGTCTTGCATGCATACATCATGTGGTTTGGGGGGCCTTATGCCGATTCACCTAATAATTAAATATGGGGCCCATATGCGGGCAAATCTAGTCTCATATCGGCCTCATTTAAACTTGTGTAGCGAACCGGTGATATATTCTGCCTTGTTAAACAACAATTAAATTGCGGGGGTTCTAAATAACTTGAACCATCTAATAACTGTCGGGACCCCGGTTCCGCTTAATATGACCTAATTGCATCGCACCTTTGCCATGCCATACATCATCCATGCATCATGCCGATCTTCTGCCGTTGTATTAAATATTGCATCCGGTGTTTCTTCTAGTGTTTTGCTTCTTCGCGGATAAGGCCGTTGAGTTGATGTGAGCTTCGCCCCGATCTTCGGTTGAACCCTTCGACAATGTTTTCAGGCGAGCATCTCCCTCTTTCTACCTATCTTACTTTTATAGCATTTACTTCCCTCCTGTTGATCTTTGCTATCTGTGTCGCGATGCTCTAGTTTCGCACCCGTGATATCCCTTGCAGCCATATATAGCCTTGGCCACATCCTATTACCTGTGTTTGGTAGATAGCTGGACCCGCGTGTCGTAGTCGCTTGCTCAAGTGTTTTGCGTGTCGTCAAGTACCACAATTGTTGGAGAATTGCCGCATGTTGACGTTGGAGGTGATCATGGCTTTAATTATTGTTCACTTTAATTCCTGTTTAACAACTAAAATTGAATTAAGCAGAGGCATCGGTGGGTGATAGGTAAGATTTGGTTTCCGACCGCCCACTTGTGTCCCGTAGGACCCGAGTTCTTGACACCTGTTCCGAGATCGAGCGCGCTAACCACAGGTGGGGAGATATGGGCCCCCCATTGATAATTACCTGATTTCAAAGTATTGTACTGGGGGCCACAACTAGTTTGAGGTGTTTTACTATTCTGTACTTATGCCATGTTTACTGCTTTATTTACGTTTGTGCGAAAGCACGTGTACTGTTTAGGAAGCGGAGTGATTACGCGGTATGGACAGTCCCCGTTTGGGGACCTGCTGTTGCATACTGCCATTGTCGCAAACCCTGAGTCCGTCTCGGAGACCGGCCGACTCCGTTGCGGGTGTCGACTCGGTGGGGTGGCCCCCCGTGCTTGCTTTGGGTCTGGGAACGCCGTGACTTAGGCCCCGCCGACATACCGATGGGTGTATGTTAACTGATCTGGCAAAAAGGGTCGAAGTGCCTGTGGATACTTTGGTGCACCCCTGCAGGGTTAAATCTTTTCGAGAAGCCGTGTCCGCGGTTATGGACGACTTGGAGCACAGTGTCTGATCATAGACAACTATAACTAAAGTTTACTGTTTTAAATTGACTTGTTTCCGATATGATTAGTAATCAGCTTCACTACAACGGAATGGCTAAGTAAAAGTACCAACAACTGCTGGGTTTTGGGGTTATCTCATGATAATTGTATCTGACTAGTAAATGTTGCCACTATAAAGGAATGACTAACTAAAAGTGCCCACTGCTTACTTTATCAGGACGATTATCTAAACCTGACTAGTAATTGCTGCAACGATAACTGAATAATTAAAACTGCCAACCGTGTGAGTTCCTCGGTTGACTTCCTCGATGGCCTCGAGGGGGAAACGCCAGGATGGGTTTGATTGATGATAGTATCAGGTTGGGTCCGAATAGGTCTTCTCACCCCTCTCTGATAGCCGCCAGTTGTATCGAGTCTCTATAGGTTGTTTAGTGTATGCTGCCGCTGCCGCTCAGTCCACCATACCTATGTAGGCGAGGACTGCCGAATTCTAGCCTCGCCGTGTACTGGCCTCAGTACTGACGCTCCTTTTTTTTCCCTTTGCCCTTTGTCGGCACCCCTTTTGTTTAAGCAGGTTTTGAGATCGACGCCGTTAGCAGGGTTACCCTTCCGGCTTGGCCTGGGCAGGGTTATGGACGCCATTGGTTATTCTTCAGGGCTCTTAGCCCCATTTGCATCTTGTCCGTAGCTGGACGCTATATCGTTTTCAAGGTGATTTGGATCTTTGTACCGTATATTTGTATTCTTGACTCTTTGAGTCGTTGTTGTATATATATCTGTTCTGTGGGTCTCGGATTCGAGGACTGTTGTGTAATGTTATTACTTTGCTTTCCACCCGCACGAAAGTGTCTGGTGGGCACCTTCGAATCGTTTCTATGCGGGTTTGGCGAATTTCGCTAAAACTTGCATAGGGCCGATTCCGAGGGTGTTACAGAGTGGTATCAGAGCTCAGCAGTTGCGATACCCCACAAGTCCAGCCTGTAGGATAACCTAGCTGACGGCCGGAGTAGAGTGTCAAAACTATTTTTGAAAATCGGTTGGATAGTTCTGGTTAGGTCTGATTTTACTCCTTACCCCTCTGCTGTTCTCCTCTTACCTCGACGTGTTTTAAATCTGCTCTCTTATCTTTTCTTCGAGTCCAGGATTTCTCGTGGTTGGGTTTCCGTCGTACCTTCAGGGTTTCGCTTCCTCCTTGATAACGGTGTTCTACCGCCCGGTGTTCAAGCTGCCTGATGAATCCGTCTACGGTGTTACCATTCTTTGTTCCTTGTTTGTGCCTTCCGGTGTTTTCCGACGCGACGACATCATCTACGCCAGCTCCGATGCAGAGTCTGCACCACTCCTTTGATCCGAACCTCGCTTGTTGAGATCTTCAGTCTTAATCCGAGGGTTGGTTGCATAATCTGCCTATTCGTGTACATAGTAATGCTTTGAGTGCGGGATGGAGTCGCGACCATACCACTACTCTTATCATTTGCTTTGTATATTGAATGGTGGATCGATGCAATTACTCCTTCCATGGAAGTTAGAGGTGGCCTTGCCTGTGACTTCGTTCGATGTTTATCCGGAGTGCTCTCTCGACGATCAGGGACAACGACCCCTTGTTAGTGGTGTCGCGAGGATCTACACGAAGCGAGAAGACGCAGAACGCCGACCTTCCTTCCGGTACCATGAGGCGGATCTCGAGGGCGAGATCCCTTGTTAGTGGTGTCGAATTGTGGCATCCCGCAAAACCACTACTAGAAAATCGCGTTGAATTTGTGCATTGCATCGTCATCATCATGTTGTTTGTCTAAAACTATTTCGCAAAAACCTGTTTTATTTTCTAAGACGCCCCATCCTAATTCAAACGCAAAACCCGGGTCGCCGGATTATTTTGTTTTGGCCGCGAGCTGTTTGCAAACGGTCCAATTAAACAAATAAAAATTTATTTTGTTTTTAGCGGGGGCAGTCGAACGGGCCGTCCCGACCCGAACGACCACCCCCAGTTTAAAAATCGGTCCACCTAACCACCCTGCTAATCCTAGAGCTACCCAGTTTTCTACCCACCCCCAACCCTCCACATCACCTCACCCAATCATCTCCTGCCACCTCATCTCCTCCCTCTCCCTCAACCACTCACAACCCGCCACATCAGCACCCTCCAACCAGCCCTCTCCCCTTCCTCTCTCTCTCTCCCTCCACCCTGGCCCCGCGTGGCCCACGCACCCAAGCCACCACGCCTGCCCAGAACCGCCCTTCTCCCCTCTGGGCCCCACCCGCGCGGCAGCCCCGCACCAGCCCCGCACCCCCCAGCACGCCCACACAGCGCCCCATCCGCCCAGCCCCTGACCGCTGGGGCCCTCCCACCCCGTTGGGCCACCCGCAGCCAGCCAGTACCCCTTCCCCAGCTACCTCCCCTGGACCCAGTCCACGCCCACACCCCCCACCGCGTCCCCACGCGGACCCACCCTGTTCCCCACCTACCGCGCCATCCCCCACCTCCCGCGCACGGCCTCCCCACCGACCCGCGCCCTCCCGCCGAGCGCGCCCTTCCCCGCCGCCCAGCTCACCGCCGCACCGCCCCTGAGCTCCGCCGCGAGCGCCCTGCCGCCTCCCAGCACCCCGCCGCCCCGGCTTCGACCTCCGCCCTCGGCCGCACCTCCCTCGCTCGCCTCCTTCCCCGCCAGTCCCCGCCGCCGCCACCGAGCCTCGCCGCCCCGGACCCCTCGCCGACGGCGCCCCTCTGTCCTCCGCCTCCGGCCTGGCGCCACCGCCGCGGCCGCGCCCCTCCTCCCCGGCGTCGTCCTCCCCACGCAGGGCAGAGCACCTCGCCGGCCGCCGCGGCCACGTGCCTCGCCATCGACCCGCGCCCCGTCGCAGCGACCCCCCTCGCCGGCCCCGCACCCCGTCGACCCCGCCGGCCTCCGCCGCTCCGCCTCGCCGGGGCCGCGCCCGTCCTCAGCCCCTTCGAGCTCTGCGCGCGGCGCCCCTCCCCAAGCCCTGCTCCGCTCGCGGCGCCGCTCCGCCCCGGCCTCGCTCGCCGCCAGGCGCGGTCCCGCCTCGCCGCCGGCCGCGTCGACGCCGCCCGCGTGCTCTCGCGCCTCGCCTCCTCGCCAGTTCCCCGACGCTGCTCCGGCTTCCGCCTCCGCCTGAGCGGGCCGCCGCCTCGCCAACCGTCTCCGATGAGCCCCGGGCCCCCCCTCGAGCTCAGCCTGCACCCCGCGCCTTAGGCAGCAACATCCCGCTACAGTACTAGGGGTACCAGTTGGGTGTATGAACGCGAGAAGAGCGACAAGAACTTCTATCGAAAAGTTACCCGCAGGCCGCGAATACGACAAGCACCCCTCTCGGATCCGAGGGCCATGTGAGGATGGACCCATGGCGATGCTTCGCTCCCGGCAACCCTCCTTCCTTCGAGTTAGACGAGCACCTCACCAAGACCGACATGGGACCCCGACAAGATCTCCTTCACGGAATCCGAAGACCTCGACCCTCAAAGTTCGAAGACCGATCCGGAGCGTCAGGACCCGTGGAACCCGAACCTCCCCAAGATCTATGCTGCGGACCGCCATAATCTTCTTCCCTCGCCAAGACCGCCTCGGTGGCGCAGGCCCGACAAGACCCTCGCAACGGCAAGACCGACCCCGTGGGACCCGGCAAGACCTTCGCGATAACGAGAACGGCACCGACCGGGAAGAAGCCGATGCGCCCGACACCGACCCAAGTTCTGCTCCCCGGACATCGAGACCCCGAAGCGACAAGATCTGCCCCGATATCGAGAATGACCCCGGAGTCCTAGGACGCTTCCGCCGAGACCGAACCCGTCGAACCCTGGACCCTGAGAACCCCCCCCCCCCCCCGGAACCCCAAGATCGTCGAGACCCTAATGTGTGAACCTTCCCGAAACCCTATTTCATAACATAATAACAACTGTCGCATATTAATCATTTTGTCTTGCATGCATACATCATGTGGTTTGGGGGGCCTTATGCCGATTCACCTAATAATTAAATATGGGGCCCATATGCGGGCAAATCTAGTCTCATATCGGCCTCATTTAAACTTGTGTAGCGAACCGGTGATATATTCTGCATTGTTAAACAACAATTAAATTGCGGGGGTTCTAAATAACTTGAACCATCTAATAACTGTCGGGACCCCGGTTCCGCTTAATATGACCTAATTGCACCGCACCTTTGCCATGCCATACATCATCCATGCATCATGCCGATCTTCTGCCGTTGTATTAAATATTGCATCCGGTGTTTCTTCTAGTGTTTTGCTTCTTCGCGGATAAGGCCGTTGAGTTGATGTGAGCTTCGCCCCGATCTTCGGTTGAACTCTTCGACAATGTTTTCAGGCGAGCATCTCCCTCTTTCTACCTATCTTACTTTTATAGCATTTACTTCCCTCCTGTTGATCTTTGCTATCTGTGTCGCGATGCTCTAGTTTCGCACCCGTGATATCCCTTGCAGCCATATATAGCCTTGGCCACATCCTATTACCTGTGTTTGGTAGATAGCTGGACCCGCGTGTCGTAGTCGCTTGCTCAAGTGTTTTGCGTGTCGTCAAGTACCACAATTGTTGGAGAATTGCCGCATGTTGACGTTGGAGGTGATCATGGCTTTAATTATTGTTCACTTTAATTCCTGTTTAACAACTAAAATTGAATTAAGCAGAGGCATCGGTGGGTGATAGGTAAGATTTGGTTTCCGACCGCCCACTTGTGTCCCGTAGGACCCGAGTTCTTGACACCTGTTCCGAGATCGAGCGCGCTAACCACAGGTGGGGAGATATGGGCCCCCCATTGATAATTACCTGATTTCAAAGTATTGTACTGGGGGCCACAACTAGTTTGAGGTGTTTTACTATTCTGTACTTATGCCATGTTTACTGCTTTATTTACGTTTGTGCGAAAGCACGTGTACTGTTTAGGAAGCGGAGTGATTACGCGGTATGGACAGTCCCCGTTTGGGGACCTGCTGTTGCATACTGCCATTGTCGCAAACCCTGAGTCCGTCTCGGAGACCGGCCGACTCCGTTGCGGGTGTCGACTCGGTGGGGTGGCCCCCCGTGCTTGCTTTGGGTCTGGGAACGCCGTGACTTAGGCCCCGCCGACATACCGATGGGTGTATGTTAACTGATCTGGCAAAAAGGGTCGAAGTGCCTGTGGATACTTTGGTGCACCCCTGCAGGGTTAAATCTTTTCGAGAAGCCGTGTCCGCGGTTATGGACGACTTGGAGCACAGTGTCTGATCATAGACAACTATAACTAAAGTTTACTGTTTTAAATTGACTTGTTTCCGATATGATTAGTAATCAGCTTCACTACAACGGAATGGCTAAGTAAAAGTACCAACAACTGCTGGGTTTTGGGGTTATCTCATGATAATTGTATCTGACTAGTAAATGTTGCCACTATAAAGGAATGACTAACTAAAAGTGCCCACTGCTTACTTTATCAGGACGATTATCTAAACCTGACTAGTAATTGCTGCAACGATAACTGAATAATTAAAACTGCCAACCGTGTGAGTTCCTCGGTTGACTTCCTCGATGGCCTCGAGGGGGAAACGCCAGGATGGGTTTGATTGATGATAGTATCAGGTTGGGTCCGAATAGGTCTTCTCACCCCTCTCTGATAGCCGCCAGTTGTATCGAGTCTCTATAGGTTGTTTAGTGTATGCTGCCGCTGCCGCTCAGTCCACCATACCTATGTAGGCGAGGACCGCCGAATTCTAGCCTCGCCGTGTACTGGCCTCAGTACTGACGCTCCTTTTTTTTTCCCTTTGCCCTTTGTCGGCACCCCTTTTGTTTAAGCAGGTTTTGAGATCGACGCCGTTAGCAGGGTTACCCTTCCGGCTTGGCCTGGGCAGGGTTATGGACGCCATTGGTTATTCTTCAGGGCTCTTAGCCCCATTTGCATCTTGTCCGTAGCTGGACGCTATATCGTTTTCAAGGTGATTTGGATCTTTGTACCGTATATTTGTATTCTTGACTCTTTGAGTCGCTGTTGTATATATATCTGTTCTGTGGGTCTCGGATTCGAGGACTGTTGTGTAATGTTATTACTTTGCTTTCCACCCGCACGAAAGTGCCTGGTGGGCACCTTCGAATCGTTTCTATGCGGGTTTGGCGAATTTCGCTAAAACTTGCATAGGGCCGATTCCGAGGGTGTTACAGATAGATTGGATAATTGGTTTATGAGTTTTTGTTCGGAGTCTCGGATGGGATCCGGGACATCACGAGAGGTTCCGGAGTGGTCCGGAGAATAAGATTCATATAAGGCAGTGCAGTTTTTGGAGTTCGGAATTGTTCCGGGTTAATCGGTATTGTACCGGAAGCTTCTAGAACCTTCCGGAAGGGGACCAACGTGGCCACACCTTCCGGGAGGGGGCATGGGCCTATGAGGGAGTGCCCTGGCCGCATTGGGACAGGGGCACAAGGCCCCATAGGGCCCAGACGACCAAGAGGGTTTTAAACTCGAGATAGAGCTTCTAGAAGGGGGGTTTCCTTGCCCCCCACTCCTTCTCCTTGGGGCCACCGGTTTGGGCTTGGGGGAGGGGCTAGGGCTGCGCCCACCCCTCTATATATAGAGGGTTGGGGGCGCACCACCCCCCCACACCTTCCCCTCCAACCCTAGCCGCCCTGCTGCCCTCCTCTCTCCCCCCCGACTGTTTGTAGGCGAAGCCCTGCTGCAGAAATTCTCCACCATATACACCACGCGTCGTGTTGTAGATACAATCCGTCTCTCCACCATACTTGCTGGTCCGAGGAAGGAGGAGACGTCGAGGTGCTGCACGTGTGCATCTCACGGAGGCACCGCCACTTGTGGTGCTAGATCGGATTGGATCGCGAGGAGGAGAAGCGAGTGCGACTACATCACCCACGTTCCGACGAACGTTCCGCTGTGCGAATCTTCAAGGGTATGAAGATCTAATCCAATCTCTCTCGTTGTTTGCATCTCCTAGATTAGATCTTGGCTTTCCCTCTGTTCGCATCCGTAGAAAATTTTGATTTACTATGCCGCGAAACCCCTCAGTTTTCAACACAACTGTTACAGCAGGATGGAGTGGTGATGATGGTGCTGGTGGAGATGATGGTGTGGATAATGATGATGATCCCGATGAAGTCTAGCTTGATGATGGTTTTGATGGCGACGATCTCCCCTCTCCGGGAAGGAATTTCCCTGGCAGAAATCTATCTTTCAGAGAGCTCTTTCTCTCTCGGTGTTTTCCGCCCCGCAGAGGCGACAAAATCTTTCTTTGGTCGCTCCTCGTGTTTTAGGGTTTCGAGGAGAAGATATAGGCGAGAGGGCGGAGCCAGAGGTAGGCCAGGTGGGCCACACCCCCAGTAGGCACGGCCTAGGGGTGACCTGCGCCTAGGGGATGTGGGCCCCCTGTGGCCCATCTCCGCCTTCCCTTTTGGCTTTCTTCGTCTTCTGCACAAATATAATTTCCGTAGTTTTTCTGGTATTTTTCTGATCTTCGCGAAATTGCATCAAAACACCTCTTTTTCCATCAGAATCCTGACTCGGGCAGTTCATCCTCCAAGAATCATCCAACATGCAAAAACAGATGAAAAGACATAAGTATCACCTCTTAATAAGAAATATATCAATGAATAGAGACAAATTATGATATAGAATGGTGATGAAAATTGGACGTACCAACGTATTCCAGACCCCAAACGGTGGGGAGTGACAAAAGCCCCGGTCTAGGCAACATGTTCTCTCATGGATGACTTCCAGCTGCAGGATGAGCACGTGTTCCAGACCCCCAATGGTGGGGAGTGACAAAAGCCCCGGTCTAGGCAACATGTTCTTGTACGCCCCGGCTGGGCCAAAAATGGCATCTCCGGGCACCGCCGGAGTGCATCGGCGAACGAGGTCTGCCTAGGCGACGATAACTTTGACTGGAAGCTGTGCATGTACTAGGCGCGTGGGTTCTGCAAGAACGGCAATACCTGTATGTTTATCCATGCCGGTGGCCTCCCCGGTGACAACTCCGCGCTCGCCGCTGCAGTTCAATGCCGCGGTTGTCAAGCAGCAGATGTGCCAGGAATTAGTGATCCGCTTCAAGAGCCCGCGGCTCGGCCACGCTACCCCACAGTGAGTTTCCCTCCCTGGATCGCCTTCTTGCTGCAGCAACAATACAATGACAACCACTCGTATTGCCACGTCCAACTCCAGCAAGCTTCAGGTACAAACTCCAAATTCCAACTTCTTTTCCCGCTTGTGTGTGTAGGGCGGTGACCGCTCTCATGCTAGGTAGCGGTGACTAGACACACAAGTTCATGAGCCGGCTGTGTGCCTATTCGCGAGAATGATGAACCTGGATCGTGCGAGATTTACCTAACCTTCCCGGCCGACATCACGTTCATGTGGAGGTACATCTCTGGATACTTCACGCATGTGTTGTTTGTATATCAGTTCCAGACGCACTCTCGCCAGTCCAGTGCTTCTCTCGCGATTTTGTTGGCAATGCAATTCCACACCACTAGTCCACTATTTACATCAACCAAACGCGGGTCCAAAACCTCTCTCAGCATCCTTAGGGGGTTAATTGTCCGGTTTCTGATACTTGAGGGGGTTAAGTATGCTCTTTCAAAGTTAGGGGGGTTTACTGTCCGAAAACTAATAGTTGTGGGGGTTATTTAGAATTTTTTCTACACAAAAACTTGAGGACCCGTAGAAATCGCACGGGCATTCAACTATTCTAATTAATACGAAAATTCTGAAAATTTTAAGATTTTATAAAATGAAACATACAGAATCACAGGCGAGTGATACAGGTGATTCTAATGGCCGCGTGTGGTGCACTGCCTAAGACCATGTACTATGTGTGTCAAAAGCGATCCAAAGCTTCATATGAGTTGGTTCCTCACATAGCAAAAAATCGGCTCATTGCTTCTGACAAGAAAAGCGAATCATCTTCTTGGTTCGCTTCTTTGCATGCATGTGTGGGCCCTTGGGCAGACACTACTAGGAAAAGGCCCATCAGTGGCGCACTATTTTGGGACTTCTGTGGCCAATATAGGATACACCACTATTATCTCGCCACTAAAGTGCAGTTCTGTGGCGCATATTGAAATGCGCCACAGAAGTCCGAAAAACTTCTGTGGCGCATATTGCCAAAATACGCCACAGAAGTCTCGAACCAGATCTCAAACTTCTGTGGCACATTTGGCCAATATGCGCCACAGAAGTTTTTTTCAATTTTCAAAAAAAACATCCAGATCTGGCCGGAGGTGGTGCTCGCCGGAGGTGGGGGTCGCCAATGGAGGATAGAAGGAGGTCGCTGGTGGAGGAGGTGGAGGTCGCCGGTGGAGGAGAGGAGGAGGCCACCGGAGGAGGAGGCCGCCGGAGGAGGAGGAGGAGGAGGAGGAGGAGGTCGCTGGAGGAGGAGCTCGCCGGGGTGGAGGAGGAGGGAGGTGGGAGGAGGAGCTCGCCGAGATGGAGAAGGAGAGAGGTGGGAGGAGGAGCTCACCGGGGTGGAGGAGGGAAGAGCTCACTGGAGTGAAGGAGGGAGGAGCTCACCGGGGTGGTGGTGGAGGAGGAGGAGGAGAAGCTCACGAGGGTGGAGGGGGAGGATCTCACCGGGGTGGAGGAGGGGGAGGAGGAGAAGGTGAGGAGAATGTGAGAAGAAGGTGATGAGGGGAGGGGTGGAGGAGTGGAAGAGTATAAGAGAGGGAGAAGGGGCGGGATTCAAATTTTGAATTTTGGCCAAGACTTCTGTGGCGCATATGGAAAAAATGCGCCACAGAAGTTTGTCCTCCTTCTTTATTTTTTTCAGGAAAAAACGATCTTTTGGCCATAACTTTTTACTCTTTTTGAATTTTGAAAATCTAAATAATCGCTCTTTTGCAAGCGGATGCGAAATCTCGTTCTCATCATTTTGGTATATTATACATATTTTTCGACATCGTATGCAAAAGTTACGACCGTTTTACCGTGGCATAATTTTTTTTGCATAAAAAGTCAAAATGCATGTTTGTTAATTTTCTTACAAACTAGACCATATTACCTATCACTATGTGAAATGATTTTATTTTTTGAAGTATTTTTCATTTTCTATTATTTTTTGCAAGGCTAAAAAGACGATCCGGGGATAGAATCTGTTTTTCCTACTCCAACTTCTGTGAAGATGAACTTCTGTGGCGTATATGGTCATATGTGCCACAGAATGTTGGTCAGAGTACAGTCAATAAGATTCTGTGGTAGGGTCCACCCGAGCTTTCTGTGACTTATATGTCCATATGCGCCACAGAAGTTGGAACTTCTGAGGCGCATGTGGACATATGCTCTACAAAAGTTTCAACTTCTGTCGCATTTTTCCTACATGCGCCACAGAAGTGTAAAGACTTATGTGGCGCATTTGATGAAATGCGCCACCGGACAACTTTTGTGGTGCATGGTCAGAACCATGCGTCACAGGAGCTAGTTTCCTAGTAGTGAGAGTTGTGAGTGAGAAAAGCTAGAAAGTGTAGAAAAGTAGTTAGTTGTTTATTGGAAGTGAGATCCACACATGGTTCAGCACATAGCAGTAAAATCCTACAGACTCCTAATTTTCCTTTGAACCGATGGCACATAGTAGATGGTCTAGCCGCCGCGATATGGACTGACCCATCACATATTCTTTTGTTCACTCGCTCCTTCTTGTCGTATGGTTCACGACTACATGAAAAAGTTCATGTTACCGCATGATTAGGCTAACCAACCCACTCCTTTTTTTTTGAAAAATCATAAATCAATTTCCAAAATCTCATGAACCAAATTTCAAAATTCATGAACAATTTTTTAAAAAATCTTGAAAATTTTAGAAAACATGAACACTTCTCAAAAATCATAAACCATTTTTCTTTCTAAAATTCATGGACATTTTAAGAAAATCATGAACCAAATTCCGATACTCATAAGCCATTTTCTAAAATCATGAACAAATTTTAAAAAACATAAACAAAATCTTAAACATTTTCCGAAAAATCATGAACCATATTTTGAAATTCACGAACCAAAAATCAAATTCATAAACAAGTTTCTAAGAAGCGCAATTTTTTTCAAAAATTATAATTTACTTTTGAAAAAAACATTTTATCATAAACAAATTATAAAAATTCTGAACGTTAAAAAGAGAAAAAGGAAAACCGAAAAAAACTAACAGAAAAAGAAAAGAAAAAACAGGAAAGAAAAAAGAGAAGAAAAAGAGAAAAAAATTAACTAAAACAAGAGAAAAACGGATAAATAGGCCGGACCAATGCGGCGCGAGCCTCCGGCGTCGCGTTCAGTGGCATTTCGCGACTAGCGCCGCGTTGAGCGGCATATAGCAATGGCCATCAAATGGCCAAGGCGGCGTGAGCACAAAATGGGCCTTATGAGACCGAGGTGGGTTGCTAGGCGCATTAGCTATCGCGGTTCCTGACCGTGGAAGAAAGCCTACATAAAAGGATCATGGGACGTGAGACCGGCCCAGCCGAGGTTGAGTTTGCCTAACCGGCTAACCCTAACCTAGAAGAGTCGTTTCTCTATTTTATTCAGCCGCCTCCGCCCTCTGCTCCCCTTCCTCAACTCCACCCACCAATCAACCAATCATCTTGTTAATCGTCCTTCTCCAACTGATCCGCCCGGCGATCGTCAAGATCGATCCGAGAAAATCCACTCCAATTAGATCCAATCCAGAAGAAGCTAGCTAGGATGGATCCAATTCATGTTCCTGGTGCGAAAGGTTCGATGGTTCCGTCAGGCGTCGACGCCGCCGCCGGCCCCCCCAAGAGCTGCCTCCTCGCTAGCAAGCCCTTGGTCGCCAAATACGACAACGCCACCACCGCCTTCTACCACATCAAGGACCCGGACGTCTCTCGCGAGATGTCCATTCAGGTCAGCTTGTTCGTCCCCAGCCCGCCTCTCGTCTACTACGTCTCCGTCTGGTCCACTGACGGCTGTTTCACCGAGGAGCCTTTCATCCACTCTACTCACGGCGAGCTCATCCTCCTTAGCATGGCCATACGCACGAAGACGTGTCTGTTCCCTGAATTCTACATCTACCGGCCTGACGCTCGTTCGCTGGACCTGGTCCCGCAATTCATGGACGAACGCTTCGTCACCGAACCCTGTGCGTTCGGCCTCCTTTCACCTGGCGACGGTGGAGGCTACTCTGTCGTGGTCCTAACCTCCGAGGGGGAAGGAGAGTTCAAGCTCTGCCTCTTCTGCTCCAAGATGGGAACTTGGTCCATCAAGAAGCCCCTCTTGTTACTGGAGGACGGAGCCGCTGACTTTATGCCGAACAAGGTTATCACAGTTGATGGTGGTGTCCTGGCGTTCGTCGACTTGTCCAAGGGCGTCCTCATCGGTGATGTCCTCCAAGGTATCCCTGAGTTTCACTACATCCCGTTCCCATCAGAGTTCTGCCGACCATGGACCAGCTACCCATTGCACACTCGCGACGTTAGCATCAACAAGTCCTGTGACGATAAATTCCTCATCAAATTCGTTGAGCTGTTTTGTCCTATCACCCTGGGGGCTTGGGCTGCTGCCACTTGGATTACCACCACTGAAGCTTCAAGTCCCTGGAACCAACTCGAAGAGTGGGACACGCACTCCATTCTCGATGCTAGACAACTTTTGGTGGGTGATGGTGTAAGCATAGCTAAGCTGCTGCCTGAGACGTTGGATATTCAGTGCAAACCAAATTTTGGGCTTCTCTTCGTTGACATGCCAATGTTGAGCTTACATGAAGACAACACTGTCTGCTTCCTGGCAAAGCACCATTACTTAGAACAGCAAGTGTGGGTGATTGCTGTTGACATGGTGACGAAGAAGCTGCTAGGAGTCCATCCTCTTCAGATGGAAAGATTCCCAAGACTGTTCTACAGCACCATCTCCAGCCATCTCAATACGAGTGCCACAGCTTCAGGTAATGGAAATGCATGCATGGTTGGGTCTTAATTATTTCCTGTCAGCTTTAATTAATTAATTGAGCCTGCGAAGTTCCCTTGATTTAGTGTATTGTAACTGATACTTAGCAAAAATGCACAAACCAAGATAACTATGTACTACCAAAAGCCTGTGGCTGTGTTGCAAACATGCAAATGCGAACACAAAACACTGATTGTTGATTGTGATCGATGTGTACCATTTTAAAGAATAAAAAAGGAATCTATACTGAATGGCGCTATTGATTGTTTTATTATTATTCTGTAAATGGTATGATTGATAGATTAGCTACGCATTTACATGTGCAGGTGCAAATGGGGACCTGGAAACTGCTAGGAATGCACCCAGAGTCAAATCCTTGCAAGAACAATCAGCAGCAGCAACATCGTCTGTGAACAAGGGGGCAAGGTGTCGTGGGAGCTCATGATGGGGATATTAGATTTAGTTTAACACTGATGAATTCCTACATCGATTTGCATTGTGTTGGTCAAAGTTTGATGGTAAGAGTTTTATTTTCATGTTGGAGTGCATCGATCCAGGATTGTTGGTTGTATGGGAGATAACCACTGATATTTTGTTTGTCAAAGTTCGATGTATTAAGAGTTAATAGTACTCAGTTTTTATTTTGCTGGCTGTTTCCTTCGTTTTAAGATAGTAATTGTTGTACTCCCTCCGACCCGAATTATTGGCCGCGGCGGTATATTTGTGAAAATGTCCTTACCTTTTTCCGACAAACACCAGGCTCCCTCGTCTCCTTCCTCGCGCTCCGCCGCCCCTTTTCCCGCACTCCGCCCCCTTGTCCGCACTCCGCCGCCCCATTTCCCAGCACTCTTGTGCCTACTCTGCCCGTGCCACGCATCTTCCCGCGCCTCCTACCAGTCCACTCCCCGCGCAGCTCTCCCACTCCCCCTTTTCTCCCGTTTCGGACCATGGCTTCGCTTCGGAGCAGAGACGCTCGACATGGAGGGCATGGGGAAGAGGGGGGCGACGAGCTGGTGCTGCGGTGAGCCTCTACGGTGCCGGCGCTACAGGATCGAGCTGATTGGGGTGCTACAGGATCGAGCTGATTGGGAGGCGACGAGCTGCGGTGAGCCTCCACGGTGCTCGATCTGGCTCCTTTTCTTGCTGGGAATTGGGTCAATTAGGAGTTCTTGTCTTAGAGTTAGATTTCTAGCTTCGGATTGAGCTGATTGGGAGGTGTTGGGGAGCTGTGAATTGGGCCATTCCGGTTAGTGCACAAGGACTGACGCCATGAGTGTTTTCCATGTAACCTGAAACCTGGACTGGAGTTCTCTTTATCGGACTTCATTTGAAAATATTCTCTTATTGAGCATCTTCTTATCTGGTCATGTTGATTGTTGCAGGCAGCGTCACAACTCATCAAAGCTAGTCTGCTATTAGGACCAACACCATTAGGATCCAAATCTGAAGAAACAGTTCAGTTCATTTTGAACCGTGTGATGGATTATTACATGATGTAGTCAATTCTTGCTGAGCTAATGAGGTGCAATGGTCATCACTTGACCTGGTCTTTACGACTGTCATGTATTCACTTTATATTGGTGTAAATATAAGGGTTATTTGATTATTTTTCATAATCCGTATAGCTCTCTTGCAAATTATATTATTTTCCAAAGTAGAATTCTGTTTGGTAACTTCAGGTATGATCGTGTACTGATATTTGTAGTAATTAGTGAGGTAGTTTGCAGTGTTGGTAAGCTTAAGCAAGTGGACATGTGCAAAACGTCTAGTATAACCTGATGAAACCTTGGAGAAGCACGTTTTCATCACAGGTAAACTCAAGTCAAAAAGGCAGTTCATTAGCTTCATATAATAGTAAACACTAGATAAGCAGGAATCTTTCTTAGATATAAATCAGTTTAACTAATCTTATTCCCTGTCCCTAAATAGTTAGCTTTTGTTGCTTGCATTGGAGGCACCAGAACAGTTTGTCTGCAGTCTACATCTTGTGTTTAAACTCTTGGAGTACTACATAGTTAGGATTCATTGTGAAGAATATTGTCACGTTTCATATTTGTTGCTCATGCTATATAAAGGCCCTGTCAGTTCTATCTCAATTCTATGCACTTGTGCTGACTACATATGATGTTTTGCACACAACTGGATATTTAAATCTGCATGTTTTAGATGTATTTATTCCCTGGTTTGGGTATAACTGGATATATGTTGGTCAAACTGAACATGGATGGTATCCTAGATGCTTCAGATGGTAACCATGGTGTCTTGTTGTTATTGGATAATAAACAATGGTGTTTGAATTCCGATAATAATTCAATGAATGTTCTTTTCTTACAGGATAAAGTAGTCCTGTTAATCTGAGAGGAGCCTGCAGGTTATTGGATAATAAACAATGGTGTTCTTTTCGTCCTGTTAATCTGAGAGGAGCCTGCAGGTTAGTGTTGTTTTGCAGTATTTACATGTGATGCACCGTCCTACATCAGGCTGCTTGTCCTTGTTGTACTGCTCCTTGTAGGTTATAGTTCTATTGACATTGTCCACATTGGCAGTCAACTTCAGTATCTTTCCTAGATGGTATGCCAAGGCTGAAACATATGGTAGAAGCATTGCAAGTTGTATCACCTTCCCAGTCTGTTGTAAGTTCGATTTTGTAGAGCTGAGACTCTACACTGAACTCATGAACTCTCATTTGGCTAATAAAAGCTAAAGAATATATATATTGAAGCCATCTTATGACAGTACTAGCTACTCATGGGGATTAACTTCTGTCATCCTGCAGCTATTGAAGCCATCTTACAACACAAGTAGACACACATATGATAGTACACACATGAATATATATATTGTGTCAATTACAACACAAGTAGACACGCATAGTACACAATTACAACACAAGTATACACAACTACAAAACAATTGGCTTGAGCTTCTCCTAGTGACTAGCTGAGCTTCTCCTTTTGACTAGCTTGAGCTTCTTCTTTAGTGACCAGCCGGGCTCCTTTTGACTAGCCTGAGCTTCTTTTTTAGTGACCAACTGAGCTTCTCCATCATTGACTAGCTGAGGTTCTCCATCGGTAACCAGCTGAGCTTCTTTAGTGACGAGCTGAGCTTCTTTTTTAGTGACCAACTGAGCTTCTTTTTTAGGGACCAGCTTCAGATTAATTCGCCTATCTTGACATACACCATTGACTCGGCGCCTTCTATGGACAAGGCTCGATGGGTCATTTAACCATGTCAGATATATATTTCCTGGGATCATTATCTGATCATCCAAAATTACTTGGGGGCCCGTCCTGCGTGCTTTTCGAGCTATTGTTTGAGTTGGTGCTATAACTTTTTGCTCATAGTCAGCTATCAGCTCCAGTGTTTTCCGGTACAGTTCGCCATCAACATTTAGAGTGTTTGGCAACATTCCCTCCCTCTGGAGTTTGTCCTTGCCCCATGTGTGGTGTCTTGTTTTTATTTCCTCCTCCGTCTTTCCACACCTCCACCAAGACAGAATGCAATGTTATATACACTTTTGCAAGTATGTCCACCTCATATGCATCATAAGCTTTCTCAACAGATTCAATCAGTTCTTTGAGAGTGTTAGGTGCACTCTCAAATGCCAAGGACTGAATTGAACTGAAGAAGCAAAGATCTAATACGTTCATGTCTGGTGAATTTGGTGGTTGATAAGTCAGCTGGATATCCATCCCTGTCGCATTGACGGCCGCTATAAAAGCGGGATCATCCGGCAGGACATGTGTCCTAGCATTGTCCTGCTGAATGAAGATTGGTCCCTCGAGTCCATCCTCAGGCCACAGATCCGCAATAGCAGGGACAACTTTTTCACAAAGATACTCCCTCATCACATCTCTGGTAACATTTATTGTCTTTAATTCCATGGTGCCTTTGTCCCTATACTTGGAGTTGTATTTAGCAGGACTCTCTATGACAAACGCCCATATTCCTACTTTTCCATCGAAGGTTACATTTTTTTTGCTCATCATATCTGGGTTTCGCAACCGCAGTTAAGAACATGACCTTGCCAATACTGTTCTTGTTCTGAACGGTGCGCAAGGGATCTTCTTCTTCTGGGAGTAGGTAATATGTTCTGTTCCTCTTTGTCATATCAAACCATTTTTCATCAATATGTATTATGTTCTCCATATTTTTGAACGAAGGCATTGCTTTTGCTATTGCTGTTTCATCAATCATTGAAATGCAAAATTTAAGCCTTTTGATCTTGTTTTCAGCTGACTGGAATGGTTTGAGACTGCTTGTGTGGCGCCTCAAGTCGCCCCATGTTAACCTTCTTTGTAGTGTACTATAAGGAACATCTAGAGACCTAGCCAGCGCCCTTAGTGTACCCCTTTTATTGAGTTCAACCTGAGGCACCCTTTCTGATAGTTGAAGATCTTTCCTCTTTCGACCACAATTGCCTTTCCTTTTATTTGAAAAATCAACTTCTTGTTCCTGTTTCTCCATTTCGAGTGCTTGTTTCCATATCTTTTCAATCGTTCTAAGACATACTTTCAAAAGTTGGGCAACGAGTTTTTTATCGGCCTTCTCAACTGATCTATGTTTGCTAAGCGCTTTCAATGCAATATATGCCGCAAATTTGTCCTTCTCAGGCATATCTATATGTTGCCGTCGGGCAACAGTTTCTTCTTCGGGTATTTGCTCAGGCTGCGCAACAGTTTCTTCTAATATGACGTTGGCATCCTCCTCTTCCTCATCTTCTAGTCTAACATTGAGATCAAGATCCATCCTTCTAAGCTCCTCTACGAGTATGATGTTGACATCCTCGTCTTCCTCTTCTAGTCTAACATTGAGATCGAGATCCATCCCTGTATCCTCCTCTAGAACGATGTGCCACTTGTGACGGGCAGTAGCTTCGGACGCTCAAGGATCTTCCTGCCTCATGTACCTGCATGAATGAGCAACATATCTATGAGTTCATGAAACATATTCTCTTTTAGAAGATATATCTAGAACAACATACATGAATATGAAGAGAATGTTTTGGAGTAGTAGGATTGTGAATCATTTTTATAGTTCATGTTGTCTGGAACAGTGGGAGTAGTAAGATTGTGAATCATTTTTATAGTACAGAACAGTAGTGCAAGTTTATGCGCAATTATCGATTTGTACATATTAGTGACAAACTATGCTGTGTTGCTACAACTTCTGTTGGTACACCTAGGAGTACAACCCAATATATTTTGATTCTGCAAAATAAGTCGTTGATATGCCTATTCTTATGTAGATATATCATATTCCTTGCAGGTCCTTCCTCCAGTGCCAATGATCGAAATTCAGCTGGAACCACATCATAAGACCCTCCCAGTGGGAACAATTTCAGCTGTAAGTCTTGTATTGAACCTGACTGTTCATCTAACTCTTGTCATTTATCAAAAACCTTATCAGTACTTCCTTTTTATCTAACTCTTGTCATTTCGATAAAACATCTAACATCTATTCAAGATTCAGCCAGTTACCTCTGGTTACCTCCCATTACGTATAGGTATTAAAAGTTGTAGATTATTTGCATAGAAGAGCTAAAAATCTATTGAACTTGTATCTACTAAGGTACATTTGACTGTACTAGTACCATATTCTGGGATCTGTATGTGATATGCAATTGGCCCTTTCTTACTCATATGCAATGTGGTTGCATAGTGTGATGTGCTTATTGGTGCAGCACTAATGGATGAAGAAACCGGTAAAACTGTGGTATGGTATTTTAGATGTACCAATTTGGTCTTGTTTAAATCCAGTCACTAGAGCACTGTGGTATGGACTAGAGCACTAGTTTGGTCTTGTTTAAATCCAGCCACTAGAGCACTGTGGTATGGACTAGAGCACTAATGGATGAAGAAACCAGTCAACACTGTGGTATGGACTAGAGCACTAGTTTGGTCTTGTTTAAATCTAGTCAACACTGTAGTATGGACTAGAGCACCAGTTTAGTCTTGTTTAAATCCGGTCAAGCACTTAACATTCAGTCAATTGTCCTTATACCTGTAAGTTTTGTTCATGTCTAGGGTGCTGGCGATGATTCCTGTGGAGAGGCTGGTCGCCGGCGACTCCTGTACTTCAGCGCCGAGGGACGGCGGCGGGCGCGGACGACGGCGAACGGCGAGGGACCTCACAGCGGGACGGACCTGGACCGGCTCCGCCTCACCCAAGGACGACGGCAGGGACGGGGACGAGCAGGGGAGCTGGACCTGGACCGGCTCTGCCTCCCCCGAGGACGACGGCAGGGACGGGCGGTGGAGCTGGACCTGGACCAGCTCCGCCTCCCAAGGATCGCCGGCAGCCGCCGGGAATCGCGGGCGGACGCGGGGTCGCTGGCGGGTGCTGGTGATTTGCGGGCGCTGGGGATCGCGGGCGGACGCGGGGATCGCGGCGGGCGCTGGGAACTGGGACGATCGTATTTCCAAATTGGAATTTTGAATATAGGCTAATTTGCTACGATTTCAATCTGTTTGGAGTTTTTTGTAAAATCTGATTTGAACTGAGGCTGCGAACATTAATTCGGGCCGGACGGAGTAATTGACTGCAAATCTGTAAAATCTGTACTTTGAATCTATGGTGCTTTCTTGATATAGCTTTACACATGATACCATTTTACTTGCAATAGAATTGGAGAGTCCTACTTGGTAGTAATAATTCCTGTAATTGCCAACTTGGCATGTTGATGATTGTAAGATTATGATTGCACAAAATTTAAGTGGTTGAGGTTAGCCAGTTTGGTATCGGAGTATCCAGAAGGCCTAAGAGCATCTCCACTAGTATTTCCTAGGCATTTTTTAATCAGGATTTACACAAAATGGTCCAATAGTATTTTTAGGAGGCCATCGGCCAAATTTTGTTTCGTCCGATGTCCTAGGCCGATCCTAAGGCGTTGGGAACACTCTCAGCGCCGGAATGCCGGATGAAGCCACCAACCACTCCCTCTTCCCCACGTGTCCTATCTGACCCCACACCCTATCTCTTCCCTGGAAGAGGATCCCCTGACGTGCCCTCTCCTGCCATTGAGTCACTGATAAGTGGGGTCGGCCATAAGTGGGACCCACATGTCAGTGACCGAAAGTCAGTGTACGGCAGGGATAGCTACGTCAGAGGAGCCACGTCCCTCTTCCCCACCACGACTCCTCTCTCGTCCACGACGTGTCCTATCTGACCCCACACCACATCTCTCCCCCACCACGACTCCTCTCTCGTCCACGACGTGGCCGCGCTCGCCATCAAGGGCCGCAACACGCACCTCAACTTCTCGAAGCTTGCCCATGAGCTGCCCCGTCTGGAGTCCATGTCCCCTGCCGACATTCAGGCCATCGCGGCTGCCTCTGTGCAGTGCGATGAGGTCGAGACTGAGACGTCTCCGTCCTCCTTGGTCATGGGAAATGCACCGTTAGACCTGTCGGACCTTCTCCTCGACCTCAGGGACGGGCTTCTATGGCCACTGGAGGGACGGGCTCCTCTGTGCTTCTATGGTCGCCCCATCTTCTCCTCGACCTCATGGACGGGCTCCTCAACCTCCCTGGACAGGCTTCTTCGAGGGTCGGGAGACGCCGCCCGGAGCGGAGCAGAGGTTTGGTCCGTGTTATGCCACACTTGTGCGTAAACGCATTGGATCAGGATATGCTCCGTATTGTCTTCTTTCTTCTGAAATTTGTTTGTCTTCTTTCTTCTAAAATTTGTTCGTCTGCATTAAAGATTTAATGAAAACATACTACGCATTAGAATGTATATGATGAGGATGCAGAGATGGAGACAATTATCCCAACACATTAGAGCATCTCTAGCAGTGTCCGTAAATAACAAACCGTAAACGTCCGAGTTCGGAATGCTAAATCCGTGATTTCAGCAGTCCCCGTAAATCGGAACCACATAACAGAATATTCGCGGTTTATGGGGACTGCTCGGTGGGGTGCACTGCAAACCAGTTCGTAAACATTGTTTTCACAGTTTTAACAATTTAGACAGTTTAGACAACAAATGTGACATAAACGAAATTTAACCAATGTTTTTAGCACATAATAATCATGTCCATTGACCTTGAAGTTGCAAGCCAGGGCTTCTCCATTAGCTAATTTTCCAAACAACGGGATCTATACAATAGGTTTATATCATTGAGTGATACCAGCAATCTAAAGAAGAAATGCTAAATCCACAAGTCCTGCGATGCCACCGCCTCAAACACAATGGTTGGATTATGACTTTTACCATAATATTGCTTTGTACTATGTTCACAAACAAATTACGGCGCATCCGGAACCTTCTATGAAAGAGACACGGCGGGTATGTGGGTACCTCAACGAAGTAATCTTGCATGAGGCTGGCGTGGCCGCTAGCTCGGCTCTGCGGGATGCAAGCACGGTCGAACTGCAAACCGCGGCGCCAACGCATGAAGACGATCTTTTCTTGGATCTGCTTGGCGGCAAGAATCATGACCATCATCTCAGTGTTTTCGTCGTTGAGAAGCTCCTCGAGGTCTGAGTCGGAGGAGGACGACGACGAGTCATCCATAAGAACTCTATGGCCAGGGAGGTCGACATCCCGTCACCTAGCTCGCTGAATCCGGTCGCCTAGCTTGCCGAATGCGCCAAATCCAAAGCTTCCGCCGCGACGGATTTGGGCCTCCCCGCGCTGAAGGAAATATGCCCTAGATGCAATCATAGAGATGATTATATTTCATATGTATCCATGAGTTATTGTAATGTTCCTTGAATATCCATATCAGGCAACTTGTATTGATTGGCAATTATGTGAATTGTTTGTGAAACTCTTTACTTGTATGGTTATTTAATAGTTGTACCTAGTCGGAGTTCATGTGAGGACACACGTGAATATTAGACTAGTACATCGATTGGTTGATGACTATGTTTCGCAAGTTATAGACATGGAGATATCAAACCAATGATATGGACACATGTTATGAACATGAGGTTGGACTGACCCAACTTGAGACTGGCAATTAGACTTGCAGCTCTCTCTACACATCGTGTATGTTTTGTCCTTAGACCTGAGATTGTCGCATGTACTTGAGATGTGAATCGACCTACTTTGGGGCTATCAGACACTGCTCTGTAACTGGGTAGTTATAAAGGTAGCTTTCGGGTTTTTCCCGAAGCATGTTGCAAGGCATGGTCAATCAAGATGGGATTTGCCCCTCTCTACTTGAGAGAGATATCTCTGGGCCCTTCGAGTGATCGGATCCAGAAATGCATGGCCGTGCTACATAAGACTAAACGTTAACCTAGTAAAGGGATTCCGAATCATAGTATCGAGAAAGAGAGGTCAGCTTGGAGCTAGACCAAATATCGTGAGGCAAAGGGAAAGACATGTACTAAACCTTGTGATGGTTCGTCCGATATGATCTTTGTATGTGTTTAGGAGTTGTCACGTCTTGCTAGAGGCCGCTACGAACTATTGACAGAATTGACATAATAAGTGTATTCGTGTCATGTCTATACGTATATGAACCTATAGGGTTGCACAGTTAAGGGGCTGGAAGCCTAATGAGGATTAGATCCGATTTAGACCAGACTTAGGCTACTAATGGGCTACTAATGTAGAAGCCCACTAGGGACGCCTATATAAGAGAGGGTGGGGCGAGCTGACCAGTAAGAGACTTAGCAGTCCGGCGTCTGACGCTTTCACCCCGCACGTGTGGATACCTCGGAGGTGCTGCATCTGTAGCACTTGGACGAGTCGCGCAAGGGGAGCTGCTCGTGGGACGAGGACGAGGAGACGTAGAACATTTACACTACATCGACACGCTTCAACAAGTTCTGCAACCGCGCGTCTAGTGGTAATCCTGTGATCTATGACAACAGTATTCCTGGTTTACGCGGTAGAAAATTTTGATTTGCGCTAGTGTAGCCTACCCGTATCCCTTCAGTGGTATCAGAGCCGATGCTATTCAGTTATAGGTTCGAGATGTTTGCATATGGTGATATGCAGATTGATATGAATGATGTGATCGTTTATATTGCGGTTGTTCAGGATTGATCTATGATCTTGCTTTCCGTGATCGTGATTCTAAGGTCGTCGAACGACTTACCCCTACCGGCCGGTTTCCGCCATCGGGGTAGACAGTGACACATAAATCTTGTTGAAGCACGCGAAGATCAATATGATTGATCGAATCGGAACCTAGATCTAAAATCGATGTACCGTGATCAAAGGAGTTTGATTGAATCGGGACAATAGTCGGTTTATGGTAAATTTGATTTGCCGACCAAAATCCTTAAAGAAAATTGTCTAGATTCGATCTACTGCCCCTTCGAACCCTGCAGGGGGAGACCCCCCTTAGTCATAGCCCCTTTCGTATCTCGTTAAGGTAACTAGGTGCTGCGATATCACATGATCCAGTAGAATGTGATTCTATGCATAACTTGTTTTTGCAGGATGTATGTGACCAGTATGGCCCATATATGTATGTGATGCGTGTATGAAATTTTTCATGACCTGCGTGTTGTGAGTACGACAACATGGCTGGAGCCAAATGTCTTGTCAATTATTGTAATGGCCTGCATGCTAACTTGTGATGATTCTAATACTATGTAATTTTGATTACTAGCTGTTAGGAGTAATAGCTTATATTAGTTTTTAGAGGACTCATCACTTGGAGGATGTCTCACATGGAACATGAAGATGGATACCATCATGGTGGATAGGTTCTATGGCGATGGAGATCACCATGAGAAAATGGGTCATACTGTGTCACATTTATGTGAATGCTATTCTTATGCGTTTTACTACTATGCATGCTTAGATAATAGAAGTAGAAAGATCCCTCACAAAGTTTAAGTTAAACCATGCCCTCCCAACCAAACCTTGCACCATCCTATGCCATGTACAATCGTTGGTGGGCCTATGAAATTAGGGTGCCGCGGTTTTCCTTGGCTGGATGGGTTTGTATCAGATACCTACGCGCATAAGGGTTGGTGAACTTGACAAGGTCATCTTAACAATTAAGGACCTTGGGGCATAAAGGTTGGGCGCCTAGTTTAGACATAGAGATGTCACCCAACAACAAGAGTCATATGTGATATGATTAGCAAGAGTTGCTTACCGATTTACCTTGTCTTCTAGCAGTGATGTTAAATCTCACTAGTCGACTTGTTAATTGTGGATCTTGAATCACTTAGTATCAATAGAGGGATATTGATTTAAGTGGGAGTATATGCTATTAAATTGTTTAATATGTTTTACTCTTTCATGGTTACATGGCTTAGTATTTTGCATGTTTTCTGTTGTAGATCAATGGCACCGAACACTGCATCACCTTTTTCTTTGCGTTTGATTCTTGACAAAGATAAACAAAATGGAACAAACTATTTAGACTGGGTCCGTAACCTGAGAATTGTTCTCAGGTTTGATAAAAAGGAAACGGTTCTGGATACCCCAATCCCCGATGAACCTGCTAATAATGCACCCGCTGCCCTCAAGAATGCCTACAAGAGAGCATGTGATGATTCTCTTGAGGTTAGATGTCTTATGATTGCATGCATGGAACCTGAACTCCAAAATAAGTTTGAGGATCAGGAAGCGTACGATATGATCGTTGCGCTTAGGGACATGTTCCAGACTCAGGCCAGGACTGAGAGGTACAATGTCGCCAAGTCCTTTGTGGAATGCAAGCTGGCATAGGGAGCAGGCGTAGGCCCCATGTGATCAAAATGGTTGGTTACAGTCAGACTTTGGAAAAGCTTGGTTTTCCACTAGGCCAAGAGTTGGCTACTGATTTCATTTGGGTGTATCTTCCATCTAGCTATGGGCAGTTCATTTCGAACTACCATATTTGTGACTCCTTGTTGACGTGGAGAACTTCGTCGGGAAACCCCAAGAGCAAGGTGTGAATCAGCACAACAGCAAGTCTTCCCTCAGTAAGAAACCAAGGTTATCGAACCAGTAGGAGGAAGGAAACGTCTCAAAGGTGTTGCAAGAAACGTGGAAACCTGCACAACACAAACTCAAGACTTTTCCCCAACAAACAGTGAGGTTGTCAATCTCACCGGTTGCTGTAACAAAGGATTAACTGTATGGTGTGGAAGGTGATGATGGTTTGCAACAAGTAAACATGTAACAGTGGAAGATGTATCAATGGTAAAGATTGGACCGGGGTCCATAGTTCACTAGAGGTGTTCTCCTTAGATAAACAAACATGGCATGCTGGGTAAACAAATTACAGCAGGGCAAATGACATGACTGAGCAAGGCATAACAATGCAATACTAGACAAAGAGATCCTATCAGATTCGATTGGGCAATACAACAAGATACATAGACCGCCATCCAACTGCATCTATGACTAGAAGTCCACCTTCAGGTTATCATCCGAACCCCCTCTAGTATTAAGTTGCAAACAATAGATAACTGCTTTAAGAAAAGTGTGTAAGGTAAACAGTCCACATGTTCCATGAACAAGAGACCATTGTTTTCTCCCTAGTAGCAATAGCACATCTACAACCGAAGAGATTATTGTCACTTCCCTTGGAAACTAGAGGCATGAACCCACTATCGAGCATAAATACCCCCTCTTGGAGTCACTAGCAACTACTTGGCCAAGATAGCTACTAAAAACGGAGAGCATGCAAGATCACAAACAACACATACATGATAGAATCATAAAGACATAACCATTAATCAAACCAACATAATAATCTCAATATCCATCGGATCCCCGCAAAAACAACATGCATGATTACAAATAGATTACATCTTGATCATGAATAGAGCTCACAAGATCTATACATGAAAGCACAAGGAGGAGATACAACCATCTAGCTACTACATGGACCCGTAGTCCAAGGTGGAACTACTCACGCTTCATACTGGAGGCTGGCATGAGGAAGAAGAAGGCCTTCGGGATGATCTCCCCTCCGTCAGAGTGTCGGGAAGAGCTTCAGATTCCCCCGATCTAGGGACGATGGTGGCGGCGGCTATAGATGGATTTGTGGAGTTTTTATCGGGTGCCTAGGGTTTCTGCATCAGGGGGACTTTATAGGTGAAGAGGTGAGGCAGGGGGCTACCAGGGCGGCTGCACCCCCCTAGGCGTGGGGTGGGCCCACCCGTGTGGCAAGGGGGTGTGGCCCCTGGTGAGCCTCCTCTGTCTCGTATTCTGGCTTCGTGTTGCCCATGGTAAAATATTGACCTTGGCTTTTGTTCCGTCCAATTCCAAGAATATTGATTTTCTGCCTTTCTGGAACCAAAAACAGAAGGAAACAAGCAATTGTCATTGTGTCAACTTGTTAATAGGTTAATTCCAGAAAACATATAAAAACACCTCAAAGTGTAGACAAAGCAAAGCAAAATAGATACTAAACAAGCATGGAACATCAAAACTTATAGATACGTTTCCAACGTATCAAGCATCCCCAAGCTTAACTCCTGCTCGTCCTCGAGTACGTAAGTGATAAAAGAATAATTTTTTAGGTGACATGCACCATCAAAACCAAGATCAAACCATTTGCAAGCATTGAAAGCTAGGATCAAAGAACTCTAAACATGTGCATGAAATATGGACTTCTAACAATAAGACAAAGTAACTATGCATGCAACATGAAAGGCTATAAACAAAGATCATGAATAACATGCATTGAAAAACGTTTGTTTGTTTCACATACAGAAAACATGGCATAGTGGCATTCAGCTTGTCCCTCATGGAGTAGGAAATAGATGCATAGGACACCTTCAAAGTTCATAAGAGTGATTAGATACAAATAGCACAAGAACAAGTAATATCAACAATATGCATCAATCAATAAGTTTTGGGACACTGCACATAGAACTAAGAATGACAACTATGCTCTCTTAATGGTGCTTAAAGAAAGAAGATATAGACTCAATATAATATTGGAAGAAAGGCCCTTCATAAAGGGAAGCAGGGATTTAAAGTTTCAAACAGAGCTTCCAAAAATTATAGTACTTATTAGCTTTCAGCCCTCATTACCCCTATCATAAACATCCTGAAGTGGTTAAGGTTAAAGTGAACAAACTATGGAGTATATGCTTGACAAAGTATAAGTTGGCAATCTCATGCCCCTTGAATACGAGGGCCACAACTCATGCTACTCAACTTCAGTCACCTATAAGTTCTTGTCATAGTAAGTACATGTGTATCATAGAGAACCGCCAACGGGGTACCCCTTGCACATGGTACATGAGCTATCCCATAACCAAAATGACAAGGCAAGCATACAATGAGCATCTCAGGGATATTTTTATTTACTATGTGCATAGCTTTTTATTGAGGACGCTTCATAGATTGCTCATTATGGTGATGCTGCAAGTTTCCACCATGATTAGGCATGGCTTAGGCTAGCGGCCCAGGCGTTTCTTGATACGTCCAAAACATATCTACTTTCCCGAACACTTTTGTTATTGTTTCTCCTCTAAACTTGTGTGATTTGGATACAACTAACACACACTGACGCTTCTTTCAGCAGAATTACCTTGGTGTCTAGTTTTTGTGCAGAAATTCAACTATCAGGAAAAATCACGGAAAATATGCCAAAAATCCTATTTCACCAGAAGGAGCCAGAGTACGAGACAGAGTGGAGGCATGGGGTCCACACCCCTGCCAAGCGCGGGCCAGGCCTGGCCGCGCCTAGGGGGTGCGTCCACCGCAGGCAGCCCCTCGGCCTCCCTCTTTGCCTATAAGTTGCCTTCTGACCTAAAAACTCAGGGGGTTCGTCGTTTTTCCAGAAAGAGTTCCGCTGCGCTGCCACCACCAGAAGCCGCGATTCGGAACCAGAAACTCCGTTCTGTCACCCTGCCGGGACGGGGAATTTGGGGAGGATCATCGCCATCGTCATCACCAACGCCTCTCCATCAACCATCAATGCTTCCCTCATCCATGAGTGAGTAATCCCCCGCTATAGGCTATGGGGATGGCAGGGATTGGATGAGTTCTATCATGTAATCAAATAAGATTGTTAGGGCATGGTGCCTAGTATCTCTATTAGTGTTATTTTACTTGTTGCAACTTGTTGTGCTTAATGCTTGTCACTAGGTACCAAGTGCCATGATCTCAGATCTGAACTTATTATTGATTTATGATGACAGTATTGTTTGTGATCTTATCTGCAAGTTGTGTACACATATCATTGTCCGGATCCAAAGGCCCCGAAGTGAAAGAAATTGCGACAACCGGAGGGGATGGCTGTGGTGTGAGGATCACATGTGTTCATGGAGTGTTAATGCTTTGCTCCGGTGCTCTATTAAAAGGAGCACCTTAATTGCTAGTAGTTCCCTAGAGACCCCGCTGCCACGGGCTGGCAGGACAAAAGATGTTGTGCAAGTTCTCATTGCGATCACGCATGACTATATATGGAGCACATGCCTATGATTGTTTAGCACTTGGATGCTTATTCTCATTTATCTGCAATTGCCCAAGATCTTGAAGTTACATGTTTAGACTCGTCCATGCAACGCCCGTCCATCCATTCCTATGCCTACCACGCTCATATCCTACTGTTTGCTACCACTGTTACTATTGCTCCTGTTTTGCTGTTGCTACTACAAACTGTTGCTACTGATAAACTTCTGTGAGCAAGAACTATTTCCAGGTGCAGCTGAATTGACATCTTAGTTGTTAAGGCTTGCAAGTATTCTTTGGATCCCCTTGTGTCGAATCAATAAATTGGGTAATACTACCCACGAATACTGCTACGATCCCCTATACTTCTGGGTCATCAAGACTATTTTCTGGCGCCATTGCCGGGGACCATAGCTTTATTTGTAAGTTGACTTGGATCTACTATTGTTCACTACTACTCCTTTCATCGTGGGGAATTCTCGTGATGGAAAGTTTCCTATTTTACCATCCACTACAAGAAGAGGTACAGTCCTAAACACCTCTGCTGCTCTAGATTCACCGTCTATTATAAGTAATCTTGTTACACCACCACCACATACTCATGCTACACACACTGCTACTACTGCTGAATCTGAAACTGCTTTTGATACTCATGATGTTACTTCTACTGTGATTGATGTGAGTGGTTCATTAGGTCCTTTCCTAGATGCTACTATGGCTGGTCTAGGAAATACTGAAACTCCTAGTGAAGACACTATTACACCGGTTAGCTCACCTAAGTCTAGAGAGAGTTATGATATTAATGATCGCTACATTGAGTTTACTGATGAATTTGTTGAAGAGTGCCGAAACACACATGGTGCTAGTGTTATTAAGAGTCTCCTTGCAAGACGTACCATTATTCCTAAACTATCCTCTGATCCTAAGTTTGCCTCCTCTCCCATAGATATTATAGATAAAGATTATGATTTCTCTCTTGATTTATCCTATTTAGATATTGTTGAGAAAGAACTTTTTTGTGGGACTGAGAGTGAGAGTGTTGTGGATCATATGCATGAGCTTTCCACTGTGAGTGCTTTATTCTCTGATGATTTTAAGATGCGCAAGTACTTTGTTACTAAGATCTTCCCTTTTTCACTAAAAGGAGAAGCTAGGGCTTGGTTTAATAGATTACCTCTTGGTTCCATTGATAACCCTGATTGCTTCTTTCTTTTAAAATATTTTCCTCCCAGTGTTAGACATGCTGCTTTGCAGAGACTTTTTGATTTTAAACAGGGAGAAGAAGAGAAATTGCCTAAGTCATGGACAAGGTTCTATGCCTTGATTCATGCACATCTTGGATGCCCATTACCTAAAAATAAGCTTCTTGCTTTTTATTATAATGGACTAACTAATGATTCTAGGACATACCAAGATAGCTTTGCTGATTTTGTTTTCAGGAAAAGAACTCCTACAGATGCTGAAGAATTAATGGCTAAAATAAGTAAGAATTATGATGATTGGACTTCAACTGAGATAAATACACCTGAGCCTATTACTCCTGACCCAATGGTGCCTGAACCAGATCCAATACTAACACCAAAGAAGACGGGAGTTATTGCATTAAATGATGAAGTGATGAAAGAAGCTAAGAAATGTCTTAAGGAGAAAGGAATTAGAGCTGAAGATGTGAAGAATCTACCTCCTATAGAAGAATTATGCAAGCCAATTCCCCACTCATCTACTATTGGGGTACACTCTCTCCACTTTGATGAAGGTGATATTCCCTATGGTAAGCCTCCTGATCAATGCCTAGAGGAACTTGACACATTTATTGTTAAACAAGGTAATTTTAATAAACAAGTTCAGAATCATTTATTGGAAAACTCTATAGCTATTAAAGAGTTGAAATATATTGTGGAAAGAACTTCTAATGATATTAAAATGCTTTGTAAACACTTTTAAATGGTTCAAACCCAACTTGATCAACTTGCTAGGTACAAAAGGATATGCTAGTTAATGTCTCAGGAGATAAACATGCTTATGGAATTAGAACTAGGAGCGGTATAGCTACTCAAGATCCCTTATATCCTTAAGGACACCCTAAAAGAATTGAGAAGGATTCTCAACAAGGTGATAGTAGTGGTAGTCCTCGTAAGAGAAAGAAACATAAAATAGTTGAGGAACCACTTGAACCTGTTGTAGATCCTAATAGTATATTTGTCTCTAATGCTAAAACTGAGAGTGGTAATGATAAAAATGATGCTCCTGATAAGGAGGAAGTTGAGGAAGAACCTGAGAAGCACACTAAGAACACCAAGTACACTAAGGAAGATTTTATTGCTAATAAACATGGTAAAGAGAGAGAACCTTGGGTGCAGAAACCTATGCCTTTTCCAGGTAAGAAACACAAGTGAAAGGAGGAAGAACACTACAATAAGTTCTGTGACTGGATGAAACCTTTATTTTTGAAAATTCCTTTGACTGATGTTATTAAGTTGCCTCCTTATTCAAAGTATATGAAGGATATTGTCTCTAATAAAAGGAAGATTCCTAATGAGGAGATTTATACTTTGCTTGCTAATTATTCCTTCAATGGTAAGGTTCCAAAGAAACTTGGCGATCCAGGTATACCAACTATTCCTTGCTCTATTAAGAATAATTATGTTAGAACTGCTTTATGTGATTTGGGAGCTGGAGTTAGTGTTATGACTTTTTCTCTCTACAAGTGACTCCAACTAGAAAAGTTGATACCAACTGATATATCTTTGCAAATGGCTGATAAGTCAACTACTATCCCTATTGGTATATGTGAGGATGTTCCTGTTCAGGTGGCTCATAAATTCTTGGTTTTAACTGATTTTGTTGTGCTTGAAATGCCTAAAGATGATAATATGTCTATTATTCTTGGGAGACCATTTCTTAATACTGCAGGTGCTGTCATCAATTTTAATCAAGGAAAAGTAACTTCTAATATTAATGACAAAGAGAATACTGTCTATTTCCCCAAGAAGGTTGCTAAGAGCTATTGCCTGAATTCCATTGAAAATATTGAGAGCATCTAGGTTGGAGAAATATATTGTCCCATTCCACAAGAAAGTTTTGAAACTATTATGATTGGGACCATTGCTATCAAGTCTGAGGTAACATAATCACCTTGTGGAATGCAAATTTTTGTTTCATATAAGATTGTTTTGGTAACAAGACTTGATCAACCTTGTTGACAAAAGGATTTTAATGAACAAAATAATGCTTTCACTGTGGTTATTCTTGCTTTCTTTTACTTTTCTCCTTCCTAGTCTTTGCCTTTTATCTTGTTAGCTTTGGTTTTGCTAGTTGTTTGAGTGTCTTAGAACTTCTGTACTTTGGTTTTGGTTTGCTTTTGCTTCTTCTAAAAAACCTGTTTCTGCGAGACAATCCTATTGCATACCCTGAAAATTGGCCAAAAATAAAGTTTCCCGAAAAATCCCATAAAATTCAAAATAAATTTTTCCTCGAAAAAAGGGGCAGAGGGACACCTGGAGTGACCCAGGGGGCCACCCTAGGCCAACACACCCTTGGGCAGCACGGCCAACCCCCAGGTGGAGCCTGGCTGGTGGGCCCCTCCAAGGTGCCTCCTCCCAGCCATCTTCTTTCTCTCTCCCGAAAACACCGGAAAACTTTCTCAAGCTCGAGTTCCTACTGTTCTTGCTCACAAATTTCGATCTCCTTGCTCAACCCATCTTTGTTGCTGATTTTTGGAGGGATTGCTCCTTGGTATGTGCCTCCTCCGCTTGTCCACTTAGATTTGTGATTGGTAGATTGTATCTTGAGTATTTTGCTGCTATAGGTGACAGGTTGTGTGAGATTGCATGGTTGTTCTATGCTTAGATATTACATTTTAATGCATGTGTAGCCCTCTAGCAAGTTCATATAATAGTTTCTTATCATTTATCAACTTGAAATCACTTGTTTTGATGTTTGTCTAAAAATTTCAGAAAAAGAGGTCATGGACAACCACACATTTGGTGAAATATTTGAGAGTGATGCACCTAGAAGGGCAAGGCCTTCAAGATCATCCTCCCGATCTAGGCCCTCATACAATGAGGATCTCATTACACCGCAATTTGGCGATGAGGGAGATGAGGGGGATGCGCACCCTTCCACCTTTCCTTGCCAAACCTTCTTGCGGGCTGCTGGGATTCTTGAGGATTTTTCTAACCTTGGTTCGAAGGGTTGGACTAACAAGATATATGCAGGATGAGAGCGTGCAATATTCTACGCTCACTAAAACATTTGTGGAGAGCTTCACTTTTTCTAACAGCATGTTCAAACTAGACGTGTCTTTCAAAATTTATGTCAGGTCCTACACTATGACATTGAAGAAATTTTGTGAGGCCCTGGGACTTGGTACAGCTGGGTCGGCGAAGAAGATTCCAGCTCAACCCGCTGATTTGTTGGAGATCTACCGCGGGATAACCAATGATGATGACCGTAGAGCCCAAAGAGGAAAGATAAGAAATATTCAACTCCCAGCTATCATGTACTTTGCTTACTATCTTGCCACTAGTGTTCTTGGTAGGGAGAACACTAGTAATATTTCCAACTATCATTTGGCCTTCATAGCTACTGCGCTCAACAATGAAACTAAGTACAATCTTGGTTCTCTCATTGCTCGTCGCTTAGCTTCTAAGGGACCCATTTATGGGGGAATTATTGCTGCACGTGTTGTTGCTGCCTTGGACCTTGCTGTTGATCCAAATGGTACAGTTTTGGCTCCTCAGAGTCTTGATCTTGATGCTATGAAAGCGCATCACTTTGTCACTGCTGGCTCTACCCTTGAGAGCCTGGTTTATAAAATGTTGTTTACTGACGGGGAAGAGAGAGATCCCTCTACCCCAAACCACTTTGTTCAGTATTTCTCAGGGACCTTTGTCACGCTCCAAGGAGGATATGTATGATAAGCTGCGCATCCTTGGGTTCCATGGACACTATCCGGGGGATGCGCCCTCATATGACCCCTCTGTGTACTACATAGCGGAGTCCTCGAGCTCGTACCAGGACGAAGGGGCTTCCTCGACGTACTACGGAGGTGCACCTACTTGGTCACCATGGAGTTGAACCCCACTTAGGCTAAAAGCCTAATCTTAGGGGGAGGTATACCGACATCACGCTCATCTATATATCATGTTTCGTCGATTCTTTGTATATCCATTGTTTCGCTTTCTTTTTGGTTTTTGTTTCTTCTTTCTCAAAACACAAAAAATACCAAAAATATTTTCGTTGTATCTCTTGGTTTGTTTCTTTGCTTTTTTAGTTTTGGTTTGCCTTAAAGAAAAATCCAAAAAGATTTTTGTTTGTTTGTTTTTGATTTGTTTGCTTTTTTGAAAAATTGAAAACACCAAAAATATTTGTTCTTCTTTCGTTTTGTGAGTTCTTTGCAGGGTTCAGCCGTCCTCAGTGGATTTTAGTTTCATGTTATTATTCAAGTCACACAAGTGAAGGGCAATAATGAAGATTAAGACAACTTGAGGTGTGGTAAGAGGCTGGTAACAAACTCTATTTTTTTCATTTTTGTACATATACTCATCATCGTGAGCATGCTTAGTTTGTTCATGTAAGGTGTATGTTACTGATGGATGCTTAGTAGTTCTTGCTTGTTTGTGATTAGCTCCAGCTTTCTAATAGTTTGTAGCATGTCATATGAACGTTTGCTTGCATTGTTCTATTCATAACTTGGTATGATATTGTGGTATCCTCCTCTAAAAGTTTCATATGAATCGACTTGGCACATGCTCACGCATGCCTATGACTAAACAATAGTCAGTAAGCCTCGATGATTTATTTTGCCTCAGAGTTCTTGTATCACTTTCATGCCATAATTAGTCCTGTTTTGTTGCAAGCATGATTATGACAGTTATTGCTCTCTCGCTTGTCGCTCCCTCTCTATTGCTAGCCATCACTTGCACTAAGTATGAGCTCTACTTGTGCATCCAACTCCTCAAAACCAATATTACCAACAGTGTCCACCATACCTACCCATTAGCATCATTTTTTATTTCAGTACATATTCTATATGCCTTGTTTTTGTCACGCCCCCAAATCGGCTCTATGCAGATCTCAGCATTTCTCGCCAAAATCCGCATAGAAGCGATTCAAAGACGCCCACCAGACACTTTCGTGTGGGTGGGATTTGAATACAAGTAGTTACATCACAGTAGTTTACAACAGAGTACACAAGAACTTATATATACAACAACGACTCAACGAGTCAAGAATACAAATGATACCAATCATAAAGAAAGCCAAATAGTATCCGAGTACGGACAAGATCCAAATGAGACTAAGAGTCCTGAAGAATAACCAAGCGGTGTCCAACCCTGCCCAGGCCAAGACGGAAGGATAACCTTGCTAATGTCGTCAATCACATACTTGTAAGGCCAAAAGGGTGCCGGCAAAGGCAAAGGAAAACAGAAAGAGAGCGGTCAGTACTGAGGCAAGTACACGACGAGACTAGAATTCGGCGGTCCTCGCCTACATAGGTATGGTGGGCTCAGCGGCATCAAAGCTTGCACTATCTAACTTATAGAGACACGCTACAACTTTGGCTATTAGAGCGAGATAAGAGAGTGCTATGCGGTAACGATAATATAATACCAAACATAACCCATCCAAAGATTTCCCCCTTGAAGACCAGTCGAGGAAGTCCTCTTATAGAACACACACGGTGACAATTTTAGTTAATTAGGTATTTAGTTGATAAGGCTAATTACTAATCATATTATTAGAGGCAAAACATTAATGGCGTTGTCTATGATCATGACACTGTACTCCTGAGGCGTCCATAACCGTGGACACACGGATTTTCAAAGAGATTTACCCTCCAGGGGTGCACTATTGTACCCAAACGCATGCTCAACCCATCAGGCAACATATCATGCGTGCCATCCGAATCTCACAACAAGAATTGTCCCTTAACTACGCGCATATCCAGAGGCATCACCTACTGTGTTTTACCCACACAAGAGATACAACTGATTCTCCAGGTGGCACAGCGTTTGAGTCTACGGCCGGACGATGATCAGAAGATAACTTGTAGAGCTCCATCCCACCTCCGACACAATATACAAATTTTATGCAATGCAAGCCATGGCAGTCCACCAAAATTATATCACAACTCAACCCATGTCCGAGGACATATTATGCGTATGCACCAAATGGAAAACCAATTTTGTAACCCTCTGGATATATGAATAGCGCCAGTAGTTGAGGGAGGG
The DNA here is from genome assembly GCA_910589765.1 of Avena atlantica. Taxonomy (NCBI): domain Eukaryota; kingdom Viridiplantae; phylum Streptophyta; class Magnoliopsida; order Poales; family Poaceae; genus Avena; species Avena atlantica. The sequence continues at coordinate 65,081,259 of OU342737.1, forward strand.
ATCCCAGAGCCACCCACGTTTGGTTAGCGCGATCAACTCAGAACTGGTATCATAGAACGAACGGGTCCTAGGTCAGCTCAAACAGTTTCCAAAGGTGGTCCCTGCCGAGGCCTTATCATTAGGTGAAACCATAACCAACAACGTCAGATTAGTTATCTTATCAACATCCATATCCGAGTATCAGGTTCCACCTGTATGAGATCGGTACTAAGCAATGCCTACGACTCGCAAGGACAAAGCTAGCTAGACAAACAAGGCAATAGGACAACCAAGGCAATATAGTGGAGCAGATAATTAAAGGAACGGTACTATAGCATCGACAATAAGGATATCAATAGATTAAGAGGAGGAAATAAAGACTATAAATGCAAAATAGGTAGAAGGGGGAGAATGCTCGCCTGTGGGAAAAAGTCGGGTAGCCGGAGGCTTGTCGCAACTCGCATCCACTCATCGTCCTATCCGGTGAAGGAGCAAAACACTAGAAGAGGCAACAGATGCAATATTTAATACTAGGCAAAAGATCCGGCATGATTATGATATGATGCGTGGCATGGTAATATGTGTCCTACTTAGCAATGTTAAGTGAAATCGGGATCCCGAAATTTAATGAGATGGTTCATGTTATTTAGATATCCGCAATTTAAATGTTGTCTTAACATGGCAAAATATAGCACCGATTAGCTACACAATTTTAAATGGGACCAATATTAGACTAGATTCGCCCGTATATGGTCTCCATATTTAATTATGAGGTGAGTCGACAAAATTCCCCAAAACAAATAAATATGTATGCGAGTACGGATGAATTAATATGCAACAAGTTATATTATATTTATCAAAATAGGGTATCGGGAAGGGGTCACACATTGGCATTCAGAACCGAGGATCTTGGAGTCTAGAAGGTTCGGTCTTCAGACTCCGGGGTTGAGGTGTCGATGTTCCGTGATGGAGATCTCGAGGTTCCGTGTAGAAGATCTTGGAATTCTAGGTCAGTTTGCAAGCTTGGATCATCGTCGGTGTAGAAGTAGCTGATGCAACCAATGTTGCGCGTCCCCTATCTTCACACGTCTTCATCTATGCAACACCACACCACCTGGTAGCACATCAACATCACTTCACTAGATCACACATCGAGGTCACGCATCGGTCACTGGAATCCAAAGAGAAAAAGGCCAGACAAAATCTCTTCACCACTGGGAGCAAGGAGGCAGGAGGACACTGTGAGGCCATACCACCCAAGCGGGCATGGGCTTCGGAAGGCGGCCACGACGGCGGCTGCCGGCGATAGAGAAGGGCATGGGCACATGCGGCTCGACCAGCGCTGCTGCACGAGGAAGGCCGGGGACGAACGCTGGCGAGGATGCAGCCGGACATCGGGGGTCACGGGCAAGGAGGCCACGAGGCGGCGATAGGCAGAGGGCGGCGGGGTTGCAGGGTTGATGGTGACACCCGTTGCAGGGAGCTCGAGGAAGGGCGGCGGTTTGACCAGGCGGCGCGGTCGACGGTGGCCATGGGCGCGTCGGCCGGAGACGAAAGGAACCCCCAACAGAGCTTGCACGGGGTGAACGCGGAGGGCTTGGTGGCGAGCGGCTCTACGGGGCCGAGACCTGCAGGGAGAGGGCGCGAGGAGCAGGGAGGAAGAGGGCGGCCGTGACGGCAGCGGAGAGGAGCTTGGGTCATCGGTGGCGGGGACAAGGCGATCAGAGGAGGACCCGACGGCGGAGGCCAGAGGATCGAGAGGGAAGGGGTGACACGGGGTTGGTGGCGATGGGATTTGGGATTGGTTCCCCATGTGTGTCCTGTGCGTGCGTGGTCTGTGTCCAGCGTGGGGATTGGGTGTGTCGCGTGTGTGTGTGTGTTGTGTAGAGGTGTGGGTCGGTTCTGTTGGGTGCGTGCGTGCGTGTTACATGGGTGTGGGGTGCGTGTGTGGTGTGCCACTCCGTGTGTGCGACCGCGTGAGTGTGGCGGCCGCGGGTGTGGGATTAGGTGTTAGCGTTAGGTCTAGGGTTTGGGGAGAAAAGGGGGAATAGACTATTTATCTAGTCCAAAGTATTATATGGGGCTAGTTTTGGGCCAAAACATTAAACAGGCTTTTAGCCTAATTTTATTTATAAAACAAGAAAATCTTTTGCTATGAAAATATTATTTGTTTTAATTTTAAAATAAGAACGAGAGACGGGTTTAATAAAACCACATGGATATTTAGTAAAACAAAATATGGTTTGATAAAGTAATTTTACGGATAAAATATGCATGATGATGTCATGATGATGCACACAATAAAATAACAAACAATTTCTAATCTTTTATATTTTCTGGGAATTACAACTCGACACCACTAACAAGGGATCTCGTCCCGAGATCCAAGCAAAGGCACCGGGGGTGAGGGGTTGATGATTGGATTTTTTTGCGTTGGGTTGATGGTTGCGACACCACTAACAAGAATTTTTGCTCCGTCTGAAATTTGTCGACCACCATCAAGGGGTTGTTGCTCATGTTCTTCAGAGATACACAACGGAGAGGCAAATGCGAAAGTAAAGGTCTCAAAGATAAGTCCACCTTTAACTTCCATGGAAGGAGTAAAACTGTATGGTTACACCTATCAATATACAAGAGCGAATGATAAGAGTAGTGGTATGGTAGCTACTCCATCCCACACTCGAAGCATTACTATGTACATGAATAGAAGGATCATGCAACCAACTCTCAGAATTTAGACTGAAGATATTGACATTCGGTATTAACAAAAGACTCGGGTAGATGATGTCGTCGCAGAAGTTGCAGGACACCGGGGAACATTTGAAGAGGGATCAAGTAGAATGAAATCGAGATGTAGATCCACCGTTTCAAAAGGAGGAAAAACGGAACCCTAAAGGTATGATAGAAAACCCATCCACGAGAATCCTATACTTGAACTAGGTAAGAGATAAGATTAAAACACGCAAAGATAAGAAGAGAAAGAATGGAGGTAAGAAGTAAAATTAGAGCTAATCAGATCTATCCAACGCATTTGTAGCAAAATAGTTTTGACACTAGACATCGGCCGTTAGCTAGGTTATCCTACTGGCTGGACTAGTGGGATATCGTAAACCTTTGCTCTGATACCACTTGTAACGCCCCCGAATCGGTTCTATGCAGATCTCAACATTTCCTTCCAAAATCCGCATAGAAGCGATTCAAAGACGCCCACCAGACACTTTCGTGTGGGTGGGATTTGAATACAAGTAGTTACATCACAGTAGTTTACAACAGAGTCCACAAGAACTTATATATACAACAATGACTCAACGAGTCAAGAATACAAATGATACAAATCATAAAGAAAGCCAAATAGTATCCGAGTACGGACAAGATCCAAATGGGACTAAGAGTCATGAAGAATAACCAAGCGGTTTCCAACCCTGCCCAGGCTAAGCCGGAAGGGTAACCTTGCTAACGTCGTCAATCACATACCTGTCAAGCCAAAACGGTGCCGGCAAAGGGCAAAGGAAAACAGAAAAATAGCGGTCAGTACTGAGGCCTGTACACGGCGAGACTAGAATTCGGCGGTCCTCGCCTACATAGGTATGGTGGGATCAGCGGCAGCAAAGCTTGCACTATCTAACTTATAGAGACATGCAACAACTTCGGCTATTAGAGCGAGATAAGAGAGCGCTATGAGGTAATGATAATATAACACCAAACATAACCCATCCGAAGATTTCCCCCTCTAAGACCAGTCGAGGAAGTCCTCTTACAGAACACACACGCCGACAATTTTAGTTAATCAGGTATTTAGTTGATAAGGCTAATTACTAATCATATTATTAGAGGCAAAACATTAGTGGCGTTGTCTATGATCATGACATTGTATTCCTGAGGCGTCCATAACCGTGGACACACGGCTTTTCGAAAAGATTTACCCTGCAGGGGTGCACTACTATACCCAAACGCATGCTCAACCCATCAGGCAACATATCATGTATGCCATCCGAATCTCACAACAAGAACTATCCCTTAACTACACGCATATCCAGAGGCATCACCTACTGTGTTTTACCCACACAAGAGATACAGCTGATTCTCTAGGTGGCACAGCGTTTGAGTCTACGGCCGGACGATGATCGTAAGATAACTTGTAGAGCTCCATCCCACCTCCGACACGATATCCTGATTTTATGCAATGCAAGCCATGGAAGTCCACCAAAATCATATCACAACTCAACCCATGTCTGAGGACATATTATGCGTATGCACCAAATGGAAAACCAATTTTGCAACCCTCTGGATATACGAATAGCGCCAGTAGTTGAGGGGGGGGGGGGGATCCTAGAGGCCCCCACGTTTGGTTAGCGTGATCAACTCAGAACTGGTATCGTAGAACGAACGGGTCATAGGTCAGCTCAAGCAGTTCCCAAAGGTGGTCCCTGCCGGGGCCTTATCATTAGGTGAAACCGTAACCAACAACGTCAGATTAATTATCTTATCACCATCCATATCCGAGTATCATGTTCCACCTATATGAGAGCGGTACTAAGCAATGCCTATGACTCGCAAGGACAAAACTAGCTAGACAAACAAGGCAATAGGACAACCAAGGCAATATAGTGGAGCAGATAATTAAAGAAACAGTACTATAGCATCGACAATAAGGATAACAATAGATTAAGAGGAGAAAATAAAGACTATAAATGCAAAATAGGTAGAAGGGGGAGAATTCTCGCCTGTGGGAAAAAGTCGGGTAGCCGGAGGCTTGTCGCAACTCGCATCCACTCATCGTCCTATCCGGTGAAGGAGCAAAACACTAGAAGAGGCAACGGATGCAATATTTAATACTAGGCAAAAGATCCGACATGATTATGATATGATGCGTGGCATGGTAATATGCGTCCTGTTTAACAATGTTAAGCGAAATCGGAATCCCGACATTTAATTAGATGGTTCATGTTATTTAGATATCCACAATTTAAATGTTGTCTTAACATGGCAAAATATAGCACCAATTAGCTACACAATTTTAAATGGGATCAATATTAGACTAGATTCGCTCGTATATGGTCTCTGTATTTAATTATGAGGTGAGTCGACAAAATTCCCCCAAACAAATAAATATGTATGCGGGTACGGATGAATTAATATGCAACAAGTTATATTATAATTATCAAAATAGGGTATCGGGAAGGGGTCACACATTGGCGTTCAGAACCGAGGATCTTGGAGTCTAGAAGGTTCGGTCTTCAGATGTAGCATCCCAATTGTCTAGCAATTGCAATGCTACTAGCCTAGTCTATATAAATGCTACTTCCTACATATAATTGTTGCATCATAATTATATCATGCTCATGTCATCATGCCACCTTGCAATTGAGCATCATATAAAACTCTTTTTGTTTTGGATCTTCTCTCATATGCATTGTCAATTGTATTTGCCTCTTGATATTGTATTTGGTTCTTGATATATTGTTTAAATGCCCAAGTTGAGTTGGGGGCATATCTTTTATTCAACTCCACCACCCTTTCTTTCACCACCTTAAAATTCCACCACCCTAGTCATATATGAGCCGTTGCTTTTATTTTGCTATTTAAATCTAGCTCATATGTGATGGTGTGGATCCACTCTATGTCTACATGTTCCATATATGAAGTATGTTGTTTTGACAATAATAATTATATGGAGCCTCATGGCCACCTTTGAATGTCATGTGAGTAGAATCTTCCTTTTACCTTCCATATGGTTGTTTTGGCTAATTGATTTTGTTTGACTATAATTGTGGCCAAATAATCTTTTAGTGGAATATACACACTAGCATGGCCTATATATTCAAATATGCTTGATTCTACCATTCCCATATATCCATCAAGCTTGTATCTAATGGGTTGGTTTCTGTTCAAATAGTGATGTGCATGCATGTAATAAGTTCACACATGTACTATAGTTGTTTTTACAACTAATAGAAGTGGCTATTCACACTCATGCATGTCCCATGCAACATCACCATTCCCTCCTCCCTTACCCATTCATGTGAGTTTATTTGAGCATTTTTTTCATTTGTTTTTGAGTGGGTTTAATCTCATGGGCATCTCCATGCTAACAATTGGTTTTCCCCTTGCTCTTCTTCTAACTCTAAACCCTACCACCTTGACCTACCCCCTAACCCTAAACAAAACCCTAAACTCCCTCTGTCACATCTCAAGATTTTCCAAATCTTGTAATGTAAAATAAATAAATGAATAAAATAAAACTTTGTTTGAATTTCAGAGCCAGAAGAAACTTTTTGAATTCAATTGGAATATCAAACCCATTTGAATTAAATAAAATCCTAAAGGGATTCACAAAGATAAACATTTAATAAAGGGAATTAAAATGTTTGGAACTACTATTTTAGATCTTTTAATAAAAGGTTTTGGGTATTCAAAAGAAAAGAATGGATTTATAAATAAAGATTATTTTATAAGCTAAATTAAATCTTGGACAAGCTTTGGATTTAAAACATTTAATTTTGAATAAAAATAGCAAAAGTTGATTTAAATAAATTAATAAGAATTTAATATCCAACTTTATTTAAATAAAAGGTTTTACTAATTTAATTGAAACATCAAGACTTAGTAAAATATTTAAAATAAGTTGTCTCAAATCTTTGATATTCTTAATTAAAACCTACTAAAGTGTTTTAGCTTTATTTTAGATTTTAAAGTAATTATCTCAATAAAACAAACCCTAGATGATTTAATAATGAAAGTCTATTATATTTAATTAATAATGGACTCTAATATAAAATGTTATTTAGTTTTTTTAAAAACAAGTTTTCAAGTACTTTATATTCACAAAAACCTACTGATTGGGTTTTGAAAATATTTGGGTTTTAAATGAAGATTATATTAATTAAAACAAACCCTATTTTATTAATAACTAATGATCCATTTATTTAATTAATAAATGGAACCAAAAAAAATTTAAAATATTATTTCATTTTAGAATGTGATTTATGATGTTAAACAGAACCAAATTCATAGCTACAAAGTTTGCTGGTTGTTTGAATGGATTTGAGTGTGAATTGTTTGTTGAAAATTCAAAACAGAAATCAGAAAAAGAAAAGGAAAAAGTTACAGAATAAAAAAAATGGAGTTTGGCCAACTCAACCCAGGCAGCCCAACAAGCCCAGGAAACAGCCCAGTCCCTCACCCCGCGAGAAAAACGATTCGCACCCTGTTCCTAAACCACACTGAGTATGACCGGTGGACCTCCCTCTCTTTTCATTTCCCACTGACTGATGGACCCCACCGCCACCTCCTTCTTCTTCCCCGCGTGACCCCTTCTCCCCTCACCGCGCGGCAGTTTCTGCCCGTTGAAAGCTCCATCAATCCGCGTTAATCCGTGCATTAAACCTCGCCGAGACAACGCCCATATAATCGCGTCGCTCTCTCCTCCGTTTTCCCCCAGACACCGCCTCCCCTCTGCCTCCAGGCCGCCCCAATTTCTCTCTGCACCGCTGCTACTCCGACGACCCTCCTCACCGATTCCGGCCAACACACGCCCCCTCCTGCCTCCCCGAGCACACGAGCACGCTCACCCCACCCTGGCGCATCTTTCTGTGCCGTTCATTCGTCCGCGGGTACCCTACAGCGTCGGCAACGTCGACGACCTGCAGCACCGCCGTCTGCCCTCTTCTCCGACGACGACCCCCAGGTAAACCAGACCGCCCCGCGTCTTTCAGATCACACAAACGTCTTCGCCTTGGTCTTGCGTACCTAACTACGTCCTCTGTTTGCCTCCGCATGATCTGCAACGTCGACTTCGACCTCCGACAGAGCTGCCCGACGTTGTCTTCAACTCCGGCGAGCAATCAAGCCCGACCCAGTGCGCCCCTTCACCAACCAGTACCACGTTGAGCATAAACGAGCGTCAACGAACCCGGTGAGCACACTCCCCCTCTGCCTCGCTTCCTGTATCGCCGGTGCCGCCGTGAAACAGAGTCGCCGCCGCCAGCAGCCGTCGCAGCGCCGCCCAAATATGGTCGAGCACCCAACAGCCGTTCGATTCAGATCGGACGAATAGGATAGGTTCACTTAAACGCGAAAGGGTACGCCTCCAGCGCCGCACGATCTCATTTAGATCCAACGGTTACAGAGCGTGATCCGCAGCGAAACGGTACCGTCCAATAGAATCCTGCCGCGTGTCCCCAGTTCTGTTTAAAACAGAATTTGAAAACATAAACTTTTGCCATTTTCAAACCCTTATAACTTTTGAACCACACGTCGAAATTTGGAAAATTTTATATCATTAAAATCAGGAGAACAAACCCTAGCCAACCATGGCCTTGGTTTGACAAATAGTATCTGTTAGCTTGTTTGAATTTGCAGAAACATTTGTGTACTTGTTTGGGGTATAAAAATTGTTTAAAAATGATTTTTGAAATAAAACTTTTGCAAAATGGATTGTTGTGACCTTACTGACCCTAGGAACCAACCCTTGGTGTTAGAAATGATTTTTGTAAGATTTGGGTGGAATTATTTAACTTAGCCATTCTCTAGCCAAATAAAATTATTGATTTTACTATGGAAATGTTTTTGCAAGGAAAACTTTGTGAAAATGTTTTGGACCAAACTTACTGACCCAAAACACCAAGCCTTGCCAAGCGCAACTCACTTGGTGAAAAACATAAAGCTTTGTTTGATAAAAATAATTTCCACCACATAAAATGATGAATGGATTTTAAAATGGTCTTGAGATAAAAACCCAAATTGCAAAGGACTTTGCCATTTTGGTAAATGACCTATTTGGAACCTTACAAAGTCATAAACCTAGTAGAGACCATCCTTGCAATAGAACCAATCTTTGCATACTTATGCATGACTTAGATTCCATTTGCTTTGAGAGTGCGAAATTGTTGGTTGACTTTGGTGTGGAATGTTAGTTGATTTGGTGTTTGCTTGATTGACTTGTAGTGAATTTAGCAAAGTGTGAGACTAGCAAGATCAAGGAGTGAACCACCATTCCCTACCAAAAAGGCAAGTTACACTATCATCTAAAGTCCTACTACTTTCATTATATACTTAGTGGATTTTGAAAACATGCATGAAAAGATATTTTATACTTATGCTATACTAAATCCTAATAGGATTCCCTACACATTCCTTAGTGAAAATATTGAAGTTGTACATGCTTAGCCATGCTATGTTTTGAAAAGAGATACATGTTGAGATTTTACAAAGGTTGAGAAAATGACTTGTGTTTTACATAATAAAACAAGGACTCAATGAACCACCTAGGTGGAGGATACTTGAAGTTTTGGAGAAGGTGGCAACAAAAGGGAACCATGTCTATGGCAATCACTTTGTGTTGTGCTCCAAATGAAAAACCACCTAGGAAACTTAGAGATTGAACATGTTCTCCAATTGTGGCTTTCGTGTGCAACCACATGTTATTATGGCTCTGGCTTAGTCAACTACATTAGGAAGACTCATACATTGTCTTTAGTTACCGGACATGGGGATCTGGAATGCTTCATGGGGGCTAAAGACAAGCTAGCAATGATGTATGGGAGGACCTTTTGGAAAGACTTCGTCACATTCTCAATCTGCCAGTACTCCATCTTGGTGAGCACTAATCCAGTAGGCCACTGGTGGCAACAAGATGGGATTGTGTCATGTGGGTAAAGTGTACTCCTTCTGCAGAAGTAAATAAAATCTAAGTACTTAGCCGTGTCCCCGGTTATGGACAATACTGAGCAACTAAAGTTTGAACCATGGGAGATCTCGACATTCCAACTTCTAATATAAAAACTTGATGCACTTGGAGGTACCAAGGAATTCAAAGAGATTTGATAAAGCTTGTTGTACTTGGGGTTACCAAGGTGCTCAAGAACATGATGTACTTGGGGATTACCAAGGAACTCATGAGATTTTATAAAAACTTGATGCACTTGGGGTTACCAAGTAGCTCAAAAGATTTTTGGCAAGGACTTGAACACTTGATTTTCTACCAAGGAGTTCAAGGGATTCTTGGAAAAGAGATTTGACAAAGGACCAAAACCATTTTGAAGAGATAGGATAAAATATTGCTTTATGCAAACAAGCCTCAAACTCTAATTAGCCAAATATGCATATAATGATAGGATCCACTCTTATTATACATAAAAGTGAAGCTTGCCAATACAATTCAAAATGTATTGACCCTTGTGGCTGTAACTTGTAATGTTGCTGGATGATTGTTTTTTTTAAATGAAGATTGTTTGATTGACTAGGACTACAAAGTCTACAACCAACATCTGCCTGTGGCACTTTTGAAGATGAAGGACCCATGGCTATAGATATTCCGCTGCAATGTAATGTAATAGCCAAATGAGCTATGTAAGATGTAATAAAATTATGTTATTCCTGGTTATAAAGTTATATTATGACCTTTGTTTCTTGATATTACATCTTAACTGTGGATGCTAGCTATTGATCCAGGGACTAGCATTGTAAACACAGGAGGAATCTACCTTAGTAAAGGTTGGGACCTCTTACAGATGGTATCAGAGCATTGTGTTGCCTGTAGGATTTCTAAACCCTAGGATTGGACAAAAACCCTTAGAAAAATAGGAGTTGTTTTGTTCCAAAAACTTATTTACAAAACACTTGTAAACTCTTTCCTCAAACCATTTTGTTTTCAACTCTACTTCTCTTCTACTTCAAACTTGATGGAAAAATCTACCCATGGCCAAAGACTACACCATATGCAAAGGACTTCTTCAACTTCTTCAACTCTAATGACTTCAACATCTTCAGCATGTTCACCAAGGACTTCCAACTTGGATACCACTAAGGACTAGAAGTGAAACAAGGAAATATTGCTCAAGATTTAGAGACCGAGGGAATGCAAAATAAGAAGAAGCCATCAACAACTTTGAAGTATCGTGACCAAGAGTTCTTCTCAAGGAAACCATGATCTCATGCAAGAAGAATCAACCAAGAAGAATGGAAATATCACAAGTGAACCATATAGATGGACCACCATATTTTAGTTAAGTCAAACCACCAACTTATGTGGTGTAGCAAAAATATTTTGTTGCCTAAGTAAGTGCTTGAACCTTGTTGTTTGAATGCAAAAGTTGATTGTGAATGTTTGGTTTGTGATTGTTGCACATTGCTTGTGTGAATTGTAATGTGTGTGTTTAGAAATATTTCCTTAAGATATATCTTACCTATTCTAATCTTCCTTCAACCCAAACAGATGACTACTCCAAAAGACTCCAAGGTTGATGACATCAATACCAACCAAGTTGACAGCATGAAGGAGCTCATAGCAACCCAACACCAGTTGAACCAACTAACAGCTCAGTTCATAGTCAATAATAGTGTTAAGGATCCAGCACTGCAAAGGTTTTTGGAGGAACAATCCCAACTGATGCTTAAGGTGACTAATCAAATGATCAGCATGGAAGAAAGCTATCCCAAAGGAGTTTATGATAACAAAGATGACAAGAATGTTGTTCTAGATGGAGCCCCATCTTGCACTATATGTGGAGACAAGGATCATACTTCCAAGGAGCATGAAGGACAATGCCCCAATTATGAAGAAGATCATCCTGTCGGACAATGCCCCACCTCTCAAGCTACTTGTTACCTTTGTGAGGGAAGTGATCATACTCCTGGCCAATGTCCTATCTATGCCATGGTAGAACAAAGGAAACAAGAAGGATCCAAGTCTACCAAAGGAAAAGGACCACTCCTACCTCCAAACAAGACAACCCAATTCAAAGGATCAAAGAAAATCAAGAAACCCAAGCAAGACATGAGCCTTGTACAATGTCGTAAATGTAAGGAAATGGGACACTACTCCAGTGGATGCCCAGAGAACAAGAAGAATAAAGAGATTGACCAAGTGTGGTGCAACAACTGCAAAGAACCAGGCCATTATGTAGCAACTTGTCCACAAGAACAACGCAAAGAACTCAAGGACATTCATTGCTTCAACTGCAAGAATCCAGGACACTATGCAAGCAACTGTCCAGAAAGGATGAAAAACAAGTTGAACAAGCCTATGGAGAAACTCAACCTTGGCCCATGAGTCAACTATAGATGCAAAGCAAAAGTTGCTTAGAGAAGTTTTCCAGGACCCAAGAAGGCCAATATGTAATTTCTGTTTGAAAATTTTTAAGGGTGGTAGTACCCTAGTTGTTTGAACTTGCTTGTAAACCCCAGCCTTCCAAAATCTCGGGACGAGATTTATTTTAAGGGTGGTAGCCTGTCACATCCCAAGATTTTCCAAATCTTGTAATGTAAAATAAATAAATGAATAAAATAAAACTTTGTTTGAATTTTTGAGCCAGAAGAAACTTTTTGAATTCAATTGGAATATCAAACCCATTTGAATTAAATAAAATCCTAAAGGGATTCACAAAGATAAACATTTAATAAAGGGAATTAAAATGTTTGGAACTACTATTTTAGATCTTTTAATAAAAGGTTTTGGGTATTCAAAAGAAAAGAATGGATTTATAAATAAAGATTATTTTATAAGCTAAATTAAATCTTGGACAAGCTTTGGATTTAAAACATTTAATTTTGAATAAAAATAGCAAAAGTTGATTTAAATAAATTAATAAGAATTTAATATCCAACTTTATTTAAATAAAAGGTTTTACTAATTTAATTGAAACATCAAGACTTAGTAAAATATTTAAAATAAGTTGTCTCAAATCTTTGATATTCTTAATTAAAACCTACTAAAGTGTTTTAGCTTTATTTTAGATTTTAAAGTAATTATCTCAATAAAACAAACCCTAGATGATTTAATAATGAAAGTCTATTATATTTAATTAATAATGGACTCTAATATAAAATGTTATTTAGTTTTTTTAAAAACAAGTTTCCAAGTACTTTATATTCACAAAAACCTACTGATTGGGTTTTGAAAATATTTGGGTTTTAAATGAAGATTATATTAATTAAAACAAACCCTATTTTATTAATAACTAATGATCCATTTATTTAATTAATAAATGGAACCAAAAAAAATTTAAAATATTATTTCATTTTAGAATGTGATTTATGATGATAAACAGAACCAAATTCATAGCTACAAAGTTTGCTGGTTGTTTGAATGGATTTGAGTGTGAATTGTTTGTTGAAAATTCAAAACAGAAATCAGAAAAAGAAAAGGAAAAAGTTACAGAATAAAAAAAATGGAGTTTGGCCAACTCAACCCAGGCAGCCCAACAAGCCCAGGAAACAGCCCAGTCCCTCACCTCGCGAGAAAAACGATTCGCACCCTGTTCCTGAACCACACTGAGTATGACCGGTGGACCTCCCTCTCTTTTCATTTCCCACTGACTGATGGACCCCACCGCCACCTCCTTCTTCTTCCCCGCGTGACCCCTTCTCCCCTCACCGCGCGGCAGTTTCTGCCCGTTGAAAGCTCCATCAATCCGCGTTAATCCGTGCATTAAACCTTGCCGAGACAACGCCCATATAATCGCATCGCTCTCTCCTCCGTTTTCCCCCTGACACCGCCTCCCCTCTGCCTCCAGGCCGCCCCAATTTCTCTCTGCACTGCTGCTACTCCGACGACCCTCCTCACCGATTCCGGCCAACACACGCCCCCTCCTGCCTCCCCGAGCACACGAGCATGCTCACCCCACCCTGGCGCATCTTTCTGTGCCGTTCATTCGTCCGCGGGTACCCTACAACGTCGGCAACGTCGACGACCTGCAGCACCGCCGTCTGCCCTCTTCTCCGACGACGACCCCCAGGTAAACCAGACCGCCCCGCGTCTTTCAGATCACACAAACGTCTTCGCCTTGGTCTTGCGTACCTAACTACGTCCTCTGTTTGCCTCCGCATGATCTGCAACGTCAACTTCGACCTCCGACAGAGCCGCCCGACGTTGTCTTCAACTCCGGCGAGCAACCAAGCCCGACCCAGTGCGCCCCTTCACCAACCAGTACCACGTTGAGCATAAATGAGCGTCAACGAACCCGGTGAGCACAATCCCCCTCTACCTCGCTTCCTGTATCGCCGGTGCCGCCGTGAAACAGAGTCGCCGCCGCCAGCAGCCGTCGCAGCGCCGCCCAAATATGGTCGAGCACCCAACAGCCGTTCGATTCAGATCGGACGAATATGATAGGTTCACTTAAACGCGAAAGGGTACGCCTCCAGCGCCGCACGATCTCATTTAGATCCAACGGTTACAGAGCGTGATCCGCAGCGAAACGGTACCGTCCAATAGAATCCTGCCGCGTGTCCCCAGTTCTGTTTAAAACAGAATTTGAAAACAGAAACTTTTGCCATTTTCAAACCCTTATAACTTTTGAACCACACGTCCAAATTTGGCAAATTTTATATCATTAAAATCAGGAGAACAAACCCTAGCCAACCATGGCCTTGGTTTGACAAATAGTATCTGTTAGCTTGTTTGAATTTGCAGAAACATTTGTGTACTTGTTTGGGGTATAAAAATTGTTTAAAAATTATTTTTGAAATAAAACTTTTGCAAAATGGATTGTTGTGACCTTACTGACCCTGGGAACCAACCCTTGGTGTTAGAAATGATTTTTGTAAGATTTGGGTGGAATTATTTAACTTAGCCATTCTCTAGCCAAATAAAATTATTGATTTTACTATGGAAATGTTTTTGCAAGGAAAACTTTGTGAAAATGTTTTGGACCAAACTTACTGACCCAAAACACCAAGCCTTGCCAAGCGCAACTCACTTGGTGAAAAACATAAAGCTTTGTTTGATAAAAATAATTTCCACCACATAAAATGATGAATGGATTTTAAAATGGTCTTGAGATAAAAACCCAAATTTCAAAGGACTTTGCCATTTTGGTAAATGACCAATTTGGAACCTTACAAAGTCATAAACCTAGTAGAGACCATCCTTGCAATAGAACCAATCTTTGCATACTTATGCATGACTTAGATTCCATTTGCTTTGAGAGTGCGAAATTGTTGGTTGACTTTGGTGTGGAATGTTAGTTGATTTGGTGTTTGCTTGATTGACTTGTAGTGAATTTAGCAAAGTGTGAGACTAGCAAGATCAAGGAGTGAACCACCATTCCCTACCAAAAAGGCAAGTTACACTATCATCTAAAGTCCTACTACTTTCATTATATACTTAGTGGATTTTGAAAACATGCATGAAAAGATATTTTATACTTATGCTATACTAAATCCTAATAGGATTCCCTACACATTCCTTAGTGAAAATATTGAAGTTGTACATTCTTAGCCATGCTATGTTTTGAAAAGAGATACATGTTGAGATTTTACAAAGGTTGAGAAAAGGACTTGTGTTTTACATAATAAAACAAGGACTCAATGAACCACCTAGGTGGAGGATACTTGAAGTTTTGGAGAAGGTGGCAACAAAAGGGAACCATGTCTATGGCAATCACTTTGTGTTGTGCTCCAAATGAAAAACCACCTAGGAAACTTAGAGATTGAACATGTTCTCCAATTGTGGCTTTCGTGTGCAACCACATGTTATTATGGCTCTGGCTTAGTCAACTACATTAGGAAGACTCATACATTGTCTTTAGTTACCGGACATGGGGATCTGGAAAGCTTCATGGGGGCTAAAGACAAGCTAGCAATGATGTATGGGAGGACCTTTTGGAAAGACTTCGTCACATTCTCAATCTGCCAGTACTCCATCTTGGTGAGCACTAATCCAGTAGGCCACTGGTGGCAACAAGATGGGATTGTGTCATGTGGGTAAAGTGTACTCCTTCTGCAGAAGTAAATAAAATCTAAGTACTTAGCCGTGTCCCCGGTTATAGACAATACTGAGTAACTAAAGTTTGAACCATGGGATATCTCGACATTCCAACTTCTAATATAAAAACTTGATGCACTTGGGGGTACCAAGGAATTCAAAGAGATTTGATAAAGCTTGTTGTACTTGGGGTTACCAAGGTGCTCAAGAACATGATGTACTTGGGGATTACCAAGGAACTCATGAGATTTTATAAAAACTTGATGCACTTGGGGTTACCAAGTAGCTCAAGAGATTTTTGACAAGGACTTGAACACTTGAGTTTCTACCAAGGAGTTCAAGGGATTCTTGGAAAAGAGATTTGACAAAGGACCAAAACCATTTTGAAGAGATAGGATAAAATATTGCTTTATGCAAACAAGCCTCAAACTCTACTTAGCCAAATATGCATATAATGATAGGATCCACTCTTATTATACATAAAAGTGAAGCTTGCCAATACAATTAAAAATGTATTGACCCTTGTGGCTGTAACTTGTAATGTTGCAGGATGATTGTTTTTTTTAAATGAAGATTGTTTGATTGACTAGGACTACAAAGTCTACAACCAACATCTGCCTGTGGCACTTTTGAAGATGAAGGACCCATGACTATAGATAGTCCGCTGCAATGTAATGTAATAGCCAAATGAGCTATGTAAGATGTAATAAAATTATGTTATTCCTGGTTATAAAGTTATATTATGACCTTTGTTTCTTGATATTACATCTTAACTGTGGATGCTAGCTATTGATCCAGGGACTAGCATTGTAAACACAGGAGGAATCTACCTTAGTAAAGGTTGGGACCTCTTACACCCTCTCTCTTCTCCATCTAACCCTAACCTCTCTCTAACTCCTCTTTCTCCAAACCAAAACTCTAACCCTCCCCTTAGACTCTCCATGCCGAGCCCCTCCTTGCTGGCCACACCTGGCCACTCTCTCTCCCTGGTCCAACCCAAGCTACCCTACCCCTCCCCTAGTACAAACCCTAACCGAGCCTAGCTCCAACCCGAGATCCATGCCACCCCTCTCCCCCTCTCTCTCTAGCTCTCTCTCTGCCGTGCGACCCCACCACACCGAGCCTGGCCTCCTTGGCCTCACCCTGACCCCACCTGGAAGCCCCTACCCTGCCCTGCCGGCCAACACGAGCACGTGCTCGAGGAGAGGCAGAAAAGGTGGCCGAAGCCACCTTTATGTCCAACCTGCTCCCACACGGCACCTCCCCCTCCCCCTCGCTTTACCCTCCGCCCCACAACCTCTCGGCCTCTCCCAGATCTCTCCAGACCGTCCCCTTCCTCTCCGTCTACCCCTACCACCGTCTACCCCATCACCGGCCACCGTCGGTGTCCACCGTCGTTTCCTCGAACCAGCAGGCGGGCGTGGCGTGGAGGCTGTCGAGGAAGTCGAGGACGCTCCTCTGCATCGCCCTGTACTCGCCGTCGCGGAGGAGAAGCACCAAAGCGTCGGTACCAGCGCCGCCCGAAGCCAAACCCTAGCTCTGCCCGGCCGTCTGCATCGTTGACGATCGACCTCTCCCCTGCCCGATCCACCACCTCCAACAGCCTCACGGTGAGCCACGCAACCTCCTAGACACCCTCGCCATCGTCGTCGTTTCCTGGTCACGTCGTACGTTCCGTCGAGCACCCTCTGTGCACCGGCGAGCGCGTGCGTCTGCTCGCTCATCGTGTCGCAGAACCTCATCTAGGCCCCGTCCACCCTCCTGGCACCAACCCGAGCCCACCGCAGTGGCTGCCGCCTACGCGCGCGCACGCCATGTCCTGGGTTCGAGCCCCGCGCGCCGCGCCCCGCGACAGACGAGCACCGACCCGTCCGCAGCGCAGAGAAGAAGCACAGTACCGCGGCGATGTTTTGCAGTTTAGCCCTCCCTTTTTGTTTTTGCTTAACCCGCGCTCCTAGAGGCCCACCCGTCGGTCACCCTGGAGTTTTAGCAAATAGGTACCTGGGTTTTACACCGCCTCAACCCGCACTACCTGGATCTCCCACGTGTCGCGTCCCAGCTGGCTGCGCGCGCCGTGGACCCTTACACCCTGCCGGCCCCACCTGTCATTCGCTGAGGCTAGATTAGCTCGCGGTGAGGAAACCCTTCTCTGTGCGCGTTTGGTCCCAGTCAGCCAGTGGCCCACCTATCATTGTCTGTGGCTAACTTAACCTGAGTAGAAAAAGTATTTCTGTATTTCTGTTTCAATTCAAACTTTTCCAAATTAATTTAAATTCAAATTTCAAATCTGTTTTCAAATAACTTTTAAAATATAAATTCAAATTAAACATGTAATATATGTTTTGAAATCAGAAAAATGTGAGGAATCCAAATATGCCCTTCAAAATATATTTTGGACACTTTAATTTTCCAAGTTGATTAAAATTACAATAAAATGCCCTCTTTCTTAATTAATTAATAACTTTTGTTTTATAACTGCAAATTTGACAAATAATATGTCTAAAATGATTAGCTCGACGAGACCTTTCTGTTTATGCATTCCATGTTCTGTTTTGCAGCATGCATAATATAAATATAAAGTATACAGCAACTTATTCGAGAATAAAATGTGACCAAAACTCAATAAAATGTTTATTTCTTGTATTCTACACCTCACCCATGCCATGCTACTTTATTGCCATGCAAATTGTGCATCATTCATCATGGCATGATTGTTTGCTTGTAGCATTTTATTCTTATGCTTGTGCACTTTATTTATGTTGGCCCTTGTTTGTTTGGTTCTTCTTCGAATAGACGCTGAGCAGGGGATATATCAAGAAACCCAGGAGCACTACCCAGATCCTTCTCTCGCTTCAACTGAGCTGCCAGGCAAGCACTACCACATGCTTGCATACATATAGTACCTATTGCCTCTATCTTATTCTTGCATCATTGAGTCGCGATCGCATTAAACTGAATTCCAAGTACTGCATAGCCTTTACTTTTAAACCCCACCGAAGCTTGTTCCTCCATCCCATGAGCCATTACTACAGGAGTTGTTTGAGCCATGCGAGTCGTAGAACAGCATGTGTAGGGTATGTGAGTGTCTGATGGATAACGAGGTACCTATACAACTTAACCTGAGTAGTAATGGGATAACTAATGAAAGTGGCACCGGTGAGCAATATCTGCTATTTGGTTTTTCATGCTCACTTGTGTCCCGTAGGACCCCGAGTACTTGATTCCTGTTCCTTGAATATTCGCGCTATCCACATCCGGGAGGCTTATGGACCCCCCTGAGCCAGAGCTTGATTCATTCTTATTTCTTGGGGCCACAAAGTAGTTTGGGGCTTTATTACTATCCTATACTTATGCCATGCTTTACTGCTTTATTTACGTTTGTGCGAGGAGCACCTGTACTGTTTAGGATCGTGACACGTTTTCGCTGTATCGACAAGCCCAGTCACACTTTCGGGTTCCCAGTCGTTTACAGCCGTCCACACAAACCTTGAGTCCGTCTCGGAGCCAGCCAACTTCGTTGCGGGTAGCTTAATGGGGTGGCCCCCTGAAATATTTCTGAATCCTGTGATCGCTTTGTCGTGAATGCCTCGTTGGGTTTTGAATTGGTTTTTTCCGAGGTTGATCGAGTGTGTGTTGCTATTTGTGCACCCCTGCAGGGTAAAACTTTCTGAAAGCCGTGTCCGCGGTTATGGACGACTTGGAGCACAGTTTCTCGATCATAGACAAGTATAACTAAAGTACCGCTTTTAATCTGACTAAGTAACTGACTAGTAAATAGTGCAACACTCATGGAATGGATAATAAAACTGCCAACGGATGGGGGGTGTTCGTCCGCTTCCTCGTTGGTAAGCGAGGAGGAGGATGGATCTGTTAATATTACTGTTATAACTATTGTTATTAATTCACGGACATCCGTCTATCTTTGGTTAGGCGGATGGTTAGTGAGTATCTATAGAATTGTTAGGTATTATCTTTTTCTGCAATTGCGTCACCCAGGTTGTGTCCCCTTTAGAGGCATAAAGACTTGCTGAGTACCCCTAGGGTCTCACACGATAAATTATTTGATTCAGATGAACAGGTACACTCACAAGATGGATACTGGGTGGAGGAGGCGGACGATGTGGGCAACGATCATTCGGTGTAGAGATTCCGGGAACGGGGATCCGTGAGATCTGTGGGCGGGATGTGTTTATTATGGGGCATCTTATGCCGATTTGCTTCTTATCCGTACTCGGATCTTGTTTGCCGCTTCCGCCTGATACTCTGATGTTTGATGTATGAGGAGATATCCTAAACTATTATATCTATCTAGGACATTTGGATCTTGCCGTATGGCGTTGCAATATTTCTATTTCTTTTAGATGGAATGGCTCTGAGGACTGTTGTATGGTGGCTTGCATACATACTCATTTGTGTATGTAGTTGATCCCTTCGCCTGCCGATTACGCCGCCCGTTCTTGTCCCGATGTTTGGAGATGGTTAGGATGGCCGAAAGGTCTACCTGTGAGTGGCATTTGGGCCCCACCGTACTATTTTAACCATTTCCGCTCATCCAGGCTTGTAACTAGGAGCGTAATTCACCGAGGTAGTTACAATTGGTATCAGAGCCATCCCGCCCTTCAGGGTCTCAGCCAAATAGTCGTTGTCAGTCTAGCAAATATTTTTGGTAGCTATGTATACTAGGGAAAAACAAAACGCGAGAGTAGGACTGCTTCCATTTTTCTTCTTAACCACCCACCCTTTTCTGGTAAGGAAGTGTAACGTTTTCTATCCTCTTCTTAAATTCAAACTAGGATTCACGTGTTCTGGGTTTCCGTAGTACCATAGGTTCAGTGTGTGTGTGTGTAATTCCTTGTCTATCTGTTGTATCCAACATGTTATCTTTATCTGCCTTTGGTTATCAACTGTTGGTACATTCCATACTGACAGGCTTTTGAATACCGGCGCGATCTATCTGACTCCTTGTTAACCGGTGCCATCTTCTTAAGGGTGTCCTTCCTTCTAGCAACTCCACATTCTGTGAAACCATCAGTTGCTAATCGCTACCTGATAAGTGTTTTTGCGCATCTATTGGTATTTTAATGCCGAAAAATGCAGAAAAATTTTCTTTGATACATCTGTGTTTCCACACTCCTTTCCAGTCGTGTGTGAAACATTATCTATCTCCCTTTTATCAGCATGTCCATGCTAACTCATTCTTTTGTCACCGGCGCTTAATCCTGGAGTTTTATTTCATCTCCAATTCCCTTGGGCTAATTACATAACATGTGTCGATCCGATGCTGGTGATTGTAATTTGGTTCTCGGCATAGCTATATTACACTTATCATGAGTGGAATATGGAAAATGCTATCAACACTATCCTCCAAATGGTGACGGTTATCTCCTGTGATTTTGAGTACACCGTGATCATATCTATGCATATTCAAGCATCTTTGGCAATCCGGAGTTTCTCAAGGCACTACGGTGGTCTATCATCTGTCCATCATGCTGCACATATTTTTGAACTCCATATCTGCAAAATACTCTTTGAGACGAGGGAATTGCATCTTTTCGTCTCTGATAGCTTTGCTTAAGGTATGAGCTATCATCGGTTCTTATCCAAGATCTCTTTATCTTTGTAACCGGTGATCCGATCGACAATGTGAACCAGGTGACATCTCTTTTTCTTCCGAAGGACCAGTTAACCTATTCTGTCAGCGCATCTTCTTCAACAGGAATCCTTACTCGTAACGTTGATCTTTCAAAGAGCGTTGAGCTCAGAAAGTGTTTTGAGCATTTGTTCGTTCTCCCGCCTCTTGAACTTGGTATTCTGGGAATATCTTGTTAATCCATGGTGGTATATGTTGATAATATGCTTGCCTATTCGATATCTATGGAAGGACATGGAAGATCATCTGTGTCTCTTTCTCTCGAGCTTCGTGAGCACTGCCTGTGTGAAAAGTATCAAAGTGAGAATTCTGACTTTTTGAAGTCACATATCTCGACCACGTCCTTCTGCTAAATACATTACTTCAACTCTGGAATCAGCAAGTCCATTGTTAATTCCATCCTCCATCTTCAACCAATCCGGAGTTGTTCCTTGTTGGCAAGTTATCATCGTCGTTCCGCTGAAGATTTCCTCAAGGCTGCTAAATCTCTCTCAATCATTTCAAGAAGAACATGGAGTTCTTTCACCTCAATCTCGTTAAGTAATCTCTTGAAACCCTCTCGCTCTATCGTCTATGCTCAATCCACCGGAGGCCATGAAGACCTTCCAGATCTTGTATTCCTTCTGTTCAAGTGGTGCTATCTTTTTCTATATCTGTGAAATTTTGCAGTTGTCTCCGTGATCTTCCTTTATATCTTTCCGGTGGCTTGGTACTTCCGACATGACGACAACATCATCATCTTTATCTATCTATGAATCCGGCGAATCGTTTGCATCTATCCTTGTTTTCTAACGGAGTTCGTTTCGATAGTTGGGTTGCATGATTTTCTTATTCATGTGCGGAGTAATGCTTTGAGTGCGGGATGGAGTAGATACCATACCACTACTCTTATCATTCGCTCTTGTACATTGAATTGGTGAATTAATGTGATTTCACTCATTCCACGGAAGTTAGAAGTGGCCTTTATCCCTTGATACTTTTACTTCCGTCCTTGTTTTTCCGGAGTGCTCTTTCGAAGAAAGTAATCAATAATCTCTTGTTGGTGATCTCACCCTTTCTACACGGAGCAAAATCCTCAATTATCTGGTGGAAACAAACGCAACCCTTTTTCTATCCTCGTCTTTCTACCGATGCTCGATATCCCCAAACAAGATTAAAGGAAACTATCTCTCTCTTTGTTTCATCAATTCTTTTTCTGTGGTAAAGCCAATTATGGTTGATGCCATCAGCCGCAAATCTATTGCGTTAGCCTCAAGGCTAAAGAAAGCAATAAGTATCTCTACAATAAACTCCAGATCCTCCATATTCTTTGCTTCTCGCGATTCCACCATGATCTTCCTTCACATCCATCTCTGGAAGTTATATCTGCGCACCTAAATTGCGTGATCCTTGGTTCTTACCGGCGCAACAAGAATCTAATCCGACGATATCTAACTAAATCTTTCTGTTGTTATCAAGGGACTCTATTGTTTGAAGGCAATATTGTTTCCGAACTTCTTTTCTCAAATCCGAGAGAAGATACGATGCTATTGTAATAGTGGTTCAAAACCTCTCCAATCTAGCTCCTTTCTTCTGGCGAGACAAAGATTCATCCTCTCTCGTAACGGTAAATCTTTAATCTTAATGGTGTGTCTTTCTTTATCCATGATACATCATCTTATCCTTTTCTTTCACAAGTGGTTATATTCTTTTATCATGATTCTTGGGAAAACCGGAGCTATGCCCATCCTATCCTTCTTGTCTCACGACAATCCTTCAACTCTTCTAACCCGTTGTTTCTCAAGCAAAACACAAGACTCGCAACAAGTCTAGCAAGTTTTGCAAGGTGTAGTGGTCGCACCATTCCGTTGTTCATCAACTTGGGAACGTGAGGGTCACCTTCGTTCGGACACCCGCCTCTTCTTGTGTTGTTCTCTTTTTCCTAGGAATCTCGGGGCGAGATTCTTGTTTAGTGGGGGAGAGTTGTAGCATCCCAATTGTCTAACAATTGCAATGCTACTAGCCTAGTCTATATAAATGCTACTTCCTACATATAATTGTTGCATCATAATTATATCATGCTCATGTCATCATGCCACCTTGCAATTGAGCATCATATAAAACTATTTTTGTTTTGGATCTTCTCTCATATGCATTGTCAATTGTATTTGCCTCTTGATATTGTATTTGGTTCTTGATATATTGTTTAAATGCCCAAGTTGAGTTGGGGGCATATCTTTTATTCAACTCCACCACCCTTTCTTTCACCACCTTAAAATTCCACCACCCTAGTCATATATGAGCCGTTGCTTTTATTTTTCTATTTAAATCTAGCTCATATGTGATGGTGTGGATCCACTCTATGTCTACATGTTCCATATATGAAGTATGTTGTTTTGACAATAATAATTATATGGAGCCTCATGGCCACCTTTGAATGTCATGTGAGTAGAATCTTCCTTTTACCTTCCATATGGTTGTTTTGGCTAATTGAGTTTGTTTGACTATAATTGTGGCCAAATAATCTTTTAGTGGAATATACACACTAGCATGGCCTATATATTCAAATATGCTTGATTTTACCATTCCCATATATCCATCAAGCTTGTATCTAATGGGTTGGTTTCTGTTCAAATAGTGATGTGCATGCATGTAATAAGTTCACACATGTACTATAGTTGTTTTTACAACTAATAGAAGTGGCTATTCACACTCATGCATGTCCCATGCAACATCACCATTCCCTTCTCCCTTACCCATTCATGTGAGTTTATTTGAGCATTTTTTTCATTTGTTTTTGAGTGGGTTTAATCTCATGGGCATCTCCATGCTAACAAGTGGTTTTCCCCTTGCTCTTCTTCTAGCTCTAAACCCTACCACCTTGACCTACCCCCTAACCATAAACAAAACCCTAAACTCCCTCTCTCTTCTCCATCTAACCCTAACCTCTCTCTAACTCCTCTTTCTCCAAACCAAAACTCTAACCCTCCCCTTAGACTCTACATGCCGAGCCCCTCCTTGCTGGCCCCACCTGGCCACTCTCTCTGCTTGGTCCAACCCGAGCTACCCTACCCCTCCCCTAGTACAAACCCTAACCGAGCCTAGCTCCAACCCGAGCTCCATGCCACCCCTCTCCCTCTCTCTCTCTAGCTCTCTCTCTGCCATGCGACCCCACCACACCGAGCCTGGCCTCCTTGGCCTCACCCTGACCCCACCTGGAAGCCCCTACCCTGCCCTGCCGGCCATCACGAGCACGTGCTCGAGGAGAGGCAGAAAAGGTGGCCGAAGCCACCTTTATCTCCAACCTGCTCCCACACGGCACCTCCCCCTGCCCCTCGCTTTACCCTCCGCCCCACAACCTCTCGGCCTCTCCCAGATCTCTCCAGACCATCCCCTTCCTCTCCGTCTACCCCTACCACCGTCTACCCCATCACCGGCCACCGTCGGTGTCCACCGTCGTTTCCTCGAACCAGCAGGCGGGCGTGGCGTGGAGGCTGTCGAGGAAGTCGAGGACGCTCCTCTGCATCGCCCTGTACACGCCGTCCCGGAGGAGAAGCACCAGAGCGTCGGTACCAGCGCCGCCCGAAGCCAAACCCTAGCTCCGCCCGGCCGTCTGCATCGTCGACGATCGACCGCTCCCCTGCCCGATCCACCACCTCCAACAACCTCACGGTGAGCCACGCAACCTCCTAGACAACCTCGCCATCGTCGTCGTTTCCTGGTCGCGTCGTACGTTCCGTTGAGCACCCTCTATGCACCGGCGAGCGCGTGCGTCTGCTCGCTCATCGCGTCGCGGAACCTCATCTAGGCCCCGTCCACCCTCCAGGCACCAACCGGAGCCCACCGCAGTGGCTGCCGCCTACGCGCGCGCACGCCAGGTCCTGATTTCGAGCCCCGCGCGACGCGCCCCGCGACAGACGAGCACCGACCTGTCCGCAGCGCAGAGAAGAAGCACGGTACCGTGGCGATGTTTTGCAGTTTAGCCCTCCCTTTTTGTTTTTGCTTAACTCGCGCTCCTAGAGGCCCACCCGTCGGTCACCCTGGCGTTTTAGCAAATAGGTACCTGGGTTTTACACCGCCTCAACCCGCACTACCTGGATCTCCCACGTGTCGCGTCCCAGCTGGCTGCGCGCGCCGTGGACCCTTACACCCTGCCGGCCCCACCTGTCATTCGGTGAGGCTAGATTAGCTCGCGGTGAGGAAACCCTTCTCTGTGCGCGTTTGGTCCCAGTCAGCCAGTGGCCCACCTATCATTGTCTGTGGCTAACTTAACCTGAGTAGAAAAAGTATTTCTGTATTTCTGTTTCAATTCAAACTTTTCCAAATTAATTTAAATTCAAATTTCAAATCTGTTTTCAAATAACTTTTAAAATATAAATTCAAAGTAAACATGTAATATATGTTTTGAAATCAGAAAAATGTGAGGAATCCAAATATGCCCTTCAAAATATATTTTGGACACTTTAATTTTCCAAGTTGATTAAAATTACATTAAAATGCCCTCTTTCTTAATTAATTAATAACTTTTGTTTTATAACTCCAAATTTGACAAATAATATGTCTAAAATGATTAGCTCGACGAGACCTTTCTGTTTATGCATTCCATGTTCTGTTTTGCAGCATGCATAATATAAATATAAAGTATACAGCAACTTATTCGAGAATAAAATGTGACCAAAACTCAATAAAATGTTTATTTCTTGTATTCTACACCTCACCCATGCCATGCTACTTTATTGCCATGCAAATTGTGCATAATTCATCATGGCATGATTGTTTGCTTGTAGCATTTTATTCTTATGCTTGTGCACTTTATTTATGTTGGCCCTTGTTTGTTTGGTTCTTCTTCGAATAGACGCTGAGCAGGGGATATATCAAGAAACCCAGGAGCACTACCCAGATCCTTCTCTCGCTTCAACTGAGCTGCCAGGCAAGCACTACCACATGCTTGCATACATATAGTACCTATTGCCTCTATCTTATTCTTGCATCATTGAGTCGCGATCGCATTAAACTGAATCCCAAGTACTGCATAGCCTTTACTTTTAAACCCCACCGAAGCTTGTTCCTCCATCCCATGAGCCATTACTACAGGAGTTGTTTGAGCCATGCGGGTCGTAGAACAGCATGTGTAGGGTATGTGAGTGTCTGATGGATAACGAGGTACCTATACAACTTAACCTGAGTAGTAATGGGATAACTAATGAAAGTGGCACCGGTGAGCAATATCTGCTATTTGGTTTTTCATGCTCACTTGTGTCCCGTAGGACCCCGAGTACTTGATTCCTGTTCCTTGAATATTCGCGCTATCCACATCCGGGAGGCTTATGGACCCCCCTGAGCCAGAGCTTGATTCATTCTTATTTCTTGGGGCCACAAAGTAGTTTGGGGCTTTATTACTATCCTGTACTTATGCCATGCTTTACTGCTTTATTTACGTTTGTGCGAGGAGCACCTGTACTGTTTAGGACCGTGACACGTTTTCGCTGTATCGACAAGCCCAGTGACACTTTCGGGTTCCCAGTCGTTTACAGCCGTCCACACAAACCTTGAGTCCGTCTCGGAGCCGGCCAACTTCGTTGCGGGTAGCTTAATGGGATGGCCCCCTGAAATATTTCTGAATCCTGTGATCGCTTTGTCGTGAATGCCTCGTTGGGTTTTGAATTGGTTTTTTCCGAGGTTGATCGAGTGTGTGTTGCTATTTGTGCACCCCTGCAGGGTAAAACTTTCTGAAAGCCGTGTCCGCGGTTATGGACGACTTGGAGCACAGTTTCTCGATCATAGACAAGTATAACTAAAGTACCGCTTTTAATCTGACTAAGTAACTGACTAGTAAATAGTGCAACACTCATGGAATGGATAATAAAACTGCCAACGGATGGGGGGTGTTCGTCCGCTTCCTCGTTGGTAAGCGAGGAGGAGGATGGATCTGTTAATATTACTGTTATAACTGTTGTTATTAATTCACGGACATCCGTCTATCTTTGGTTAGGCAGATGGTTAGCGAGTATCTATAGAATTGTTAGGTATTATCTTTTGCTGCAATTCCGTCACCCAGGTTGTGTCCCCTTTAGAGGCATAAAGACTTGCTGAGTACCCCTAGGGTCTCACACGATAAATTATTTGATTCAGATGAACATGTACACTCACAAGATGGATACTGGGTGGAGGAGGCGGACAATGTGGGCAACGATCATTCGGTGTAGATATTCCGGGAATGGGGATCCGTGAGATCTGTGGGCGGGATGTGTTTATTATGGGGCATCTTATGCCGATTTGCTTCTTATCCGTACTCGGATCTTGTTTGCCGCTTCCACCTGATACTCTGATGTTTGATGTATGAGGAGATATCCTAAACTATTATATCTATCTAGGACATTTGGATCTTGCCGTATGGCATTGCAATATTTCTATTTCTTTTAGATGGAATGGCTCTGAGGACTGTTGTATGGTGGCTTGCATACATACTCATTTGTGTATGTAGTTGATCCCTTCGCCTGCCGATTACGCCGCCCGTTCTTGCCCCGATGTTTGGAGATGGTTAGGACGGCCGAAAGGTCTACCTGTGAGTGGCATTTGGGCCCCACCGTACTATTTTAACCATTTCCGCTCATCCAGGCTTGTAACTAGGAGCGTAATTCACCGAGGTAGTTACATCAGACTCCGGGGTTGAGGTGTCGGCGTTCCGTGACGGAGAGCTCGAGGTTCCGTGTAGAAGATCTTGGAATTCTAGGTCAGTTTGCAAGCTTGGATCATCGTCGGTGTAGAAGTAGCCGATGCAACCGATGTTGCGCGTCTCCTATCTTCACACGTCTTCATCTATGCAACACCACACCACCTGGTAGCACATCAACATCACTTCACCAGATCACACATCGAGGTCACACATCGGTCACTGGAATCCAAAGAGAAAAAGGCCAGACAAAATCTCTTCACCATAGGGAGCAAGGAGGCAGGAGGGTACTATGAGGCCGTAGCACCCAAGCGGGCATGGGCTTCGGAAGGCGGCCACGACGGCGGCTGTCGACGATAGAGAAGGGCATGGGCATAGGCGGCTCGTCCAGCGCTGCTGCGCGAGGAAGGCCAGGGACGGACGCTGGCGAGGACGCGACCGGAGGGCAGGGGTCGCGGGCAAGGAGGCCACGTGGCGCCGATAGGCAGAGGGCGGCGGGGTCACAGGGTTGATGGTGACACCCGTTGCAGGGAGCTCGAGGAAGGGAGGCGTTTTGACCTGGCGGCGCGGTCGACGGTGGCCATGGGCCCGTCGGCCGGAGATGAAAGGAACCCCCAACAGAGCTTGCACGTGGTGAAGGCGGAGGGCTTGGTGGCGAGCGGCTCTATGTGGGCTGGGACCTACAGGGAGAGGGCGTGAGGAGCTGGGAGGAAGAGGGCGGCCGCGACGGCGGCGGAGAGGAGCTTGGGTCATCGGTGGCGGGGACAAGGCGAGCAGAGGAGGACCTGGCGGCGGCGGCCAGAGGATCGAGGGAGAAGGGGTGACACGGGGTTGGTGGCGATGGGATTGGGGATTGGTTCCCCATGTGTGTCCAGCGTGGGGATTGGGTGTGTCACGTGTGTGTGTGTTGTGTAGAGGTGTGGGTCGGCTCTATTGTGTGCGTGCGTGTGTGTTACATGGGTGTGGGGTGCGTGTGTGGTGTGCCGCTCCGTGTGTGCGACCGCGTGAGTGCGGCGGCCACAGGTGTGGGATTAGGTGTTAGCGTTAGGTCTAGGGTATGGGGATAAAAGGGGGAATAGACTATTTATCTAGTCCAAAATAGATTAGCTGGGGCTAGTTTTGGGCCAAAACATTAGACGGGGTTTTCGCCTAATTTTATTTATAAAATAAAAAATCTTTTGCTATCAGAAATATTATTTGTTTTAATTTTAAAATAAGAACGAGAGACGGGTTTAATAAAACCACATGGATATTTAGTAAAACAAAATATGGTTTGATAAAATAATTTTACGGATAAAATATTCATGATGATGTCATGATGATGCACAAAATAAAATAACAAACAATTTCTAATCTTTTATATTTTTCGGGAATTACAACTCGACACCACTAACAAGGGATCTCGTCCCGAGATCCAAACAAAGGCACCGGGGGTGAGGGGTTGATGATTGGATTTTTTGCGTCGGGTTGATGGTTGCGACACCACTAACAAGAATTTTTGCTCCGTCTGAAATTTGTCGACCACCATCAAGAGGTTGTTGCTCATGTTCTTCGGATATACACTGCGGAGAGGCAAATGCGAAAGTAAAGGTCTCAAAGATAAGGCCACCTTTAACTTCCATGGAAGTAGTAAAACTGTATGGTTACACCTATCAATATACAAGAGCGAATGATAAGAGTAGTGGTATGGTAGCTACTCCATCCCGCACTGAAGCATTACTATGTACATGAATAGAAGGATCATGCAACCAACTCTCAGAATTTAGACTGAAGATATTGACATTCAGTATTAACAAAAGACTCAGGTAGATGATGTCGTCGCAGAAGTTGCAGGACACCGGGGAACATTTGAAGAGGGATCAAGTAGAATGAAATCCAGATGTAGATCCACCGTTTCAAAAGGAGGAAAAGCGGAACCCTAAAGGTACAACAGAAAACCCATCCACGAGAATCCTATACTTGAACTAGGTAACATAGAAGATTAAAACACGCAAATATAAGAAGAGAAAGAATGGAGGTAAGAAGTAAAATCAGAGATAATCAGATCTATCCAACGCATTTGTAGCAAAATAGTTTTGACACCAGATACGGTCATTAGCTAGGTTATCCTATAGGATGGACTAACGGGATATCGTAAACCTTTGCTCTGATGCCACTTGTAATGCCCCCGAATCGGTTCTATGCAGATCTCAACATTTCCCGCCAAAATCCGCATAGAAGCGATTCAATGACGCCAACCAGACACTTTCGTGTGGGTGGGATTTGAATACAAGTAGTTACATCACAGTAGTTTACAACAGAGTCCACAAGAACTTATATATACAACAATGACTCAACGAGTCAAGAATACAAATGATACAAATCATAAATAAAGCCAAATAGTATCCGAGTACGGACAAGATCCAAATGGGACTAAGAGTCCTGAAGAATAACCAAGCAGTGTCCAACCCTCCCCAGGCCAAGACGGAAGGGTAACCTTGCTAACGTCGTCAATCACATACCTGTCAAGCCAAAAGGGTGCCGGCAAAGGGCCAAGGAAAACAGAAAGAGAGCGGTCAGTACTGAGGCCAGTACACGGCGAGACTAGAATTCTGCGGTCCTCGCCTACATAGGTATGGTGGGATCGGCGGCAGCAATTCTTGCACTATCTAACTTATAGAGACATGCTAAACCTTCAGCTATTAGAGCGAGATAAGAGAGCGCTATGCGGTAACGATAATATAACACCAAACATAACACATACGAAGATTTCCCCCTCGAAGACCAGTCGAGGAAGTCCTCTTACAGAACACACACGGTGACAATTTTAGTTAATCAGGTATTTAGTTGATAAGGCTAATTACTAATCATATTATTAGAGGCAAAACATTAGTGGCGTTGTCTATGATCATGACACTGTACTCCTGAGGCGTCCATAACCGTGGACACATGGCTTTTCGAAAAGATTTAGCCTGCAGGGGTGCACTACTGTACCCAAACGCATGCTCAACCCATCAGGCAACATATCACGCATGCCATCCGAATCTCACAACAAGAACTATCCCTTAACTACGCGCATATCCAGAGGCATCACCTACTGTGTTTTACCTACACAAGAGATACAGCTGATTCTCCAGGTGGCACAACGTTTGAGTCTACGGCCGGGCGATGATCGGAAGATAACTTGTAGAGCTCCATCCCACCTCCGACACGATTTCCTGATTTTATGCAATGCAAGCCATGGCAGTCCACCAAAATCATATCACAACTCAACCCATGTCCGAGGACATATTATGCGTATGTACCAAATGGAAAACCAATTTTGTAACCCTCTAGTTATACGAATAGCGCCAGTAGTTGAGGGGGGATCCCAGAGGCCCCCACGTTTGGTTAGCGCGATCAACTCAGAACTGGTATCGTGGAACGAACGGGTCCAAGGTCAACTCAAGAAGTTCCCAAAGGTGGTCCCTGCCGGGGCCTTATCATTAGGTGAAACCATAACCAACAACGTCAGATTAATTATCTTATCACTATCCATATTCGAGTATCATGTTCCACCTGTATGAGAGTGGTACTAAGCAATGCCTACGACTCGCAAGGACAAAGCTATCTAGACAAACAAGGCAATAGGACAACCAAGGCAATATAGTGGAGCAGATAATTAAAGGAACGGTACTATAGCATCGACAATAAGGATAGCAATAGATTAATAGGAGGAAATAAAGACGATAAATGCAAAATAGGTAGAAGGGGGAGAATGCTCGCCTGTGGGAAAAAGTCGGGTAACCGGAGGCTTGTCGCAACTCGCATCCACTCATCGTCCTATGCGGTGAAGAAGCAAAACACTAGAAGAGGCAAGGAATGCAATATTTAATACTAGGCAAAAGATCCGGCATGATTATGGCGTCCTACATAGAAATGTTAAGCGGAATCGAGATCCCAACATTTAATTAGATGGTTCATGTTATTTAGATACCCGCAATTTAAATGTTGTCTTAACATGGCAAAATATTGCACCGGTTAGCTACACAATTTTAAATGGGACCAATATTAGACTAGATTCGCCCGTATATGGTCTCCATATTTAATTATGAGGTGAGTCGACAAAATTCACCCAAACAAATAAATATGTATGCGAGTACAGATGAATTAATATGCAACAAGTTTTATTATATTTATCAAAATAGGGTATCGGGAAGGGGTCACACATTGGCGTTCAGAACCGAGGATCTTGGAGTCTAGAAGGTTCGGTGTTCGGACTCCGGGGTTGAGGTGTCGGCGTTTCGTGACGGAGAGCTCGAGGTTCCGTGTAGAAGATCTTGGAATTCCAGGCCAATTTGCGTGCTTGGATCATCATCGGTTTAGAAGTAGCCGATGCAACCGATGTTGTGCGTCCCCTATCTTCACACGTCTTCATATATGCAACACCACACCACCTGGTAGCACATCAACATCACTTCACCAGATCACACATCGAGGTCACACATCGGTCACTGGAATCCAAAGAGAAAAAGGCCAGACAAAATCTCTTCACCACAGGGAGCAAGGAGCTAGGAGGGCGCTGTGAGGCCGCAACACCCAAGCGGGCATGGGCTTCGGAAGGCGGCCACGACGGCGGCTGTCGGCGACCGAGAAGGGCATGGGCACATGCGGCTCAGCCAGCGCTGCTGCGCGAGGAAGGCCGGGGACGGACGCTGGCGAGGACGTGGCCGGACAGCGGGGGTCGCGGGAAAGGAGGCCACACGGCGGCGATAGGCAGAGGGAGGTGGGGTTGCAGGGTTGATGGAGACACCCGTTGCAGGGAGCTCGAGAATGGGCGGCGATTTGACCGGGCGGCGCGGTCGAAGACGAAGGGAACCCCCAAAAGATCTTGCACGGGGTGGAGGCGGAGGGCTTGGTGGCGAGCGGCTCTACGGGACCGAGACCTGCAGGGAGAGGGCGAGAGGAGCAGGGAGGAAGAGGGCGGCGGTGGCGGAGAGGAGCTCGGGTCACCGGTGGCGGGGACAAGGCGAGCAGAGGAGGACCCGGCGGCGGCGGCCAGAGGATCAAGGGGGAAGGTGTGACACGGGGTTGGTGGCGATGGGATTGGGGATTGGTTCCCCGCGTGTGTCCTGTGCATGCGTGGTGTGTGTCCAACGTGGGGATTGGGTGTGGCGCGCGTGTGTGTGTTGTGTAGAGGTGTGGGTCAGTTCTGTTGGGTGCGTGCGTGTGTTACATGGGTGTGGGGTGCATGTGTGGTGTTCCGCTTGGTGTGTGCGACCACGTGAGTGCGGCGGCCGTGGGTGTGGGATTAGGTGTTAGGGTTAGGTTTATGGTTTGGGGAGAAAAGGGGGAATAGACTATTTATCTAGTACAAAGTAGACTAGATGGGGCTAGTTTTGGGCCAAAACATTAGATGGGCTTTTAGCCTAATTTTATTTATAAAACAAGAAAAGCTTTTGCTATGAGAAATATTATTTGTTTTAATTTTAAAATAAGAACGAGAGACGGGTTTAATAAAACCACATGGATATTTAGTAAAACAAAATATGGTTTGATAAAATAATTTTACGGATAAAATATGCATGATGATGTCATGATGATGCACAAAATAAAATAACAAACAATTTATAATCTTTTATATTTTCCAGGCATTACAGTTTTCTTCCAAATAAAATGTTTGACTGCTTTGAGAAAGTTATTAAGTAAAGATCTCACGAACTTAATGGCACACTTTATTTCTTGCACTTAATAATCCTGAAACCATTGTGAATTGTCCATGAAAGTTATATGCTTGCAAATTATAGGCTGGGAGTTAGCAGAACTGCGCTGTCATGAGGAACTATTTCAACACTTATGGATACATATCCAGTTGATACCTTGCTCTTTTGTGTGCAGATGTCGTCATTGTGAAATAAAAGGGGAGCTTGTGAGTTCATGGAGCATATATATATGTGTTAGAGAAACGCCTGGGCCGCTAGCCTAAGCCATGCCTAATCATGGTGGAAACTTGCAGCATTACCATAGTGAGAATTTGTGAAGCATCCTCAATAAAAATCTATGTAAATAGTAAATAAAAAGATTGCTGAGATGCTCATTGTCTGCTTGCCTTGTCATTTTGATCATGGGATAGCTCCTGTATCATGTGCAAGGGGTACCCTGTTGGCGGTTCTCTATGATATGCATATATTTACAATGCCAAGAACTTACATGTAACCAAAGTTGAGTAGCATGCGGAGCGGCCCTCGTACTTAAGGGACATAGGATTTCTAGTTTATGGTCTGTCAAGCATATAACTCAGATTGGACCTCACTTTCACCTTAACCACATAAAGATGCCTATGATAGGGGCAATGAGATATCAAAGCTAATGAGTACCTTACTTTCAGCATTTGGAAGCCTTTCAAACTTTTCAAAACCTTTTCACTTCCTTGTTGAGTCACCACTTATTCTATGAGCACCTTCTTGAGAGCATAGTTGTCATTCTTGTGTTTGTTCCAAAACTTGGTTAATTATGTCATGACTTTGATGCTTATATCTCTGATATCTTTACTTCTAGTCTTCACTTGAACTTCAGAGGTGCCTTGGAATTTATTTGTGCTCTACAAACAAAGGCAAGCGAGATACCACTCTATCATACCTTTTTATGAGCATTGCAATGTTGCTTATGTTTATGTTCCATGCTACTTATTATAAATTGAGTTGGTTTCTCTCCATAGCTTGCAATAACTATTGAGTAGACTTAGTTGCATACTTCTTATTATGAATTGTCTAAGTGTCTACTCCTATGCTGAGAATATATACATCATATGAAGCAAATGTGTTTGTGAAAGTTCTTTTATCGCACTCAGTTTTCAACTGAATTTCTTGAGGACGAGCAATAAGCTAAGCTTAGGGGGACTTGATACGTCCAAAACGTATTTACTTTCCCGAACACTTTTGCTATTGTTTCTCCTCTAAACTTGTGTGATTTGGATACAACTAACACAGACTGACGCTGTTTTCAGCAGAATTACCTTGGTGTCTAGTTTTTGTGCAGAAATTCAACTATCGAGAAAATCCCGGAAAATATGCCAAAAATCCTATTTCACCAGAAGATCCACAGAATCAGAGTACGAGACGGAGTGAAGGCCTAGGGGTCCCACACTCCTGCCAGGCGCGGGCCAGGCCTGTCCGCGCCTAGGGGGGTGCGGTCACCCCAGGCACCCCCTCGGCCTCCCTCTTCTCCTATAAGTTGCCTTCTAACCTAAAAACTCAGGGGGGTTTGTCGTTTTTACAGAAAGAGTTCTGCTGTGCCGCCACCACCAGATGCCGCAATTCGGAACCAGAAACTCCGTTCTGTCACCCTGCCGAGACAGGGAATTTGGGGAGGATTATCGCCATCGTCATCACCAATGCCTCTCCATCAACCATCAATGTTTCCCTCATCCATGAGTGAGTAATCCCCCGCTGTAGGCTATGGGGATGGTAGGGATTGGATGAGTTCTATCATGTAATTGAATAAGATTGTTAGGGCATGGTGCCTAGTATCTCTATTAGTGCTATTTGACTTTGTTGCAACTTGTTGTGGTTAATGCTTGTCACTAGGGCCTGAGTGCCATGATCCTAGATTTGAACTTATTATTGATTTATGATGATAGTATTGTTTGTGATCTTATATGCAAGTTGTCTACACATATCATTATCCGGATCCAAAGGCCCCAAAGTGACAGAAATTGGGACAACCGGAGGGGATGACTATGGTGTGAGGATCACATGTGTTCACAGAGTGTTAATGCTTTGCTCCGGTGCTCTATTAAAAGGAGCACCTTAATTGCAAAAGTGTTTAAAAGATCAATTGGACAAAAAATGTTCAAGTATACGTCGATGACGTGGTCATAAAAACCAAGCAAAGTCACACTCTAATTGAGGACTTGCGTCAAACATTCGCTAACTTAAGGAGATTCTGGATGAAACTTAACCCGGAAAAATGCACATTTGGTGTCCCGGCTGGAAATTTACTCGGATTCCTTGTATCCAGCCGAGGAATTGAGGCTAACCCGACAAAGATCAGGGCCATTGAAAGAATGGAATTGCCAAAAACCCTCAACGATGTCTAGAAGTTCACAGGATGCCTGGCCTCGTTGAGCAGATTTATTAGTCGGTTAGGTGAAAAAGCCCTACCACTATATCAACTGATGAAAAAATCAGACAAATTCACATGGACACAGCAATCTGATAGCGCTTTCCATGAACTCAAAAAGATGTTGGCAACAACACCAATATTAGCGTCACCA
Source organism: Avena atlantica (assembly GCA_910589765.1). Lineage (NCBI taxonomy): Eukaryota > Viridiplantae > Streptophyta > Magnoliopsida > Poales > Poaceae > Avena > Avena atlantica. The sequence goes on from OU342737.1 coordinate 65,117,476, forward strand.
TTATCCAAGGAGCCAATGGTGCTCTATGTCGCCGCAACCAACAGAGTTGTAAGTGTAGTAATAGTGGTAGAACGTGAAGAAGAGGGCAAATCAGTCCAAAGGCCAGTTTATTACTTGAGCGAAGTGCTCTCTATATCCAAACAAAATTATCCCCATTACCAAAAAATGACGTATGGGGTGTATATGGCAGCAAAGAAGGTGAAGCATTATTTCCAAGAACGTCTAATCCGGGTAATATGTAAGGCACCTATCTCGGATATATTGGGCAGCAAAGATGCCAGTGGCCGAGTCGCAAAATGGTCCATAGAGCTAGCACCATATACTCCACAATGATAGGCGAGATGCAATCAAATCTCAAGCCGTAGCTAATTTCTGCATGGATTGGATGGAAATGCAATACGAGCCACCATTGTCAGATCCAAATTATTGGAAGATGCATTTCGATGGATCCAAGACAAAGATGGGTCTAGGCGCTAGGATAGTGCTCACATAACCAAAGAGGGATCAACTCAAATATGTGTTGCAGATCCATTTTGTTGCATCCAATAACGTTGCCGAGTATGAAGCACTTGTCCACGACATAAAAGTGGCCAAAGATATTGGCATCAAAAGGATAATGTGTTTTGGTGACTCGGATTTGGTGATCCAGCAAGTATCGGGGCATTGGTACGCGTTGGATGCAAACATGGCACTATACCGTTTTCACATGCAACAAATTTCGGGATACTTTGACGGGTGTGAATTCCATCACATACCTAGAGAAGAGAATGAGGCAGCGGATGTACTATCCAAGTTAGGCTCATCCCAGCATGCAATACCACCAGGAATAGCATTGGAACATCTCAGGAAACAATCGATCAAGCCATCACCAGAATCCGAGTCAATCAGGCTCACCCCGGCAAATCAGGAATCAGACGTTGTGCCAATGGATATTGACTCAGGGCAGATTTGAGTCACTCGGGGACTGTTCTGCTCACCTCAGGGATTGCCGAATCACACTCGGGGACTCCTCAGGTTATGTCGGCAGAACATATGTCGTCTGAGCCAATGGGAATTGATGAAGAAACAAACCCGACACCGCTGATACCAGCATGGGCGCAACCAATATTCGACTAATTGAAGGATGGAACTTTGCCAGGTGATGAAACATTGGCAAGGATAACAGAAAGAAGAGCAAAAGCATACATGATAATCAACAAGGAATTATACAAAAGAAGTGTGACGAGTGTACTACAACATTGGATAAGCCCAGAGAAAGGTCAAGAAATATTGTTGGATATTCACCAAGGAGAATGTGGGCACCACGCATCATCAAGAGTGTTGGTAGCCAAGGCTTTCCGACATGGATTTTATTGGCCAAGCGCATTGGCAGAGGCACATGAGCTTGTGAGAAAATGCAACGGTTGTCAGCATTATGCATCAAAATCACACTTGCCAGCATCAGAATTGAAAACTATACCGATCACTTGGCCATTTGTAGTATGGTGCCTGGATATGGTGGGACCATTCAAACCACCAAGAGGTGGCATGACTCACATACTCGTGATGGTTGACAAGTTTACCAAATGGATATAAGTGAAGCCCATCAAGAAATTGGATGAAAAAACGGGTGTCTCATTCCTAAAAGATATAATCTTGAGATATGGTTACCCGCACAGTGTAATCACAGACAATGGCACAAACTTTGCCGAAGGATCCTTTGCTCGTTTTTGTGGGAAAACTGCATAAGACTTGACATAGCGTTAGTTGCTCATCCAGAATCAAATGGACAAGTTGAACGAGCTAATGGCTTAGTGCTCTCTGGGATAAAACCCCGTTTAATGGAGCCACTCCAGAGATCACCTGGCTATTGGATAGAGGAATTACCCTTAGTGCTGTGGAGTTTAAGGACAACTCCAAATCGATCAACAGGCTATACGCCATTCTTCCTTGTATATGGGGAAGAAGCAGTTTTGCCTGCCGACATAGCGTATGACTCGCCAAGAGTAAGGCAATACTTGGAAGCCGAGGTAAAAGAGGCCCGAGAGGATGGAGTTGACTTACTCGAAGAAGCAAGGGAATTGGAATTGTATAGATCCGCCATATACCAACAAAGTCTCCGACGCTACCATAGCCGGAAAGTTCAACCTTGGGTTTTCCGAGAAGGGGACATGGTGCTCAGGCTAGTGCAACACACAGCTGGAATGCATAAGCTGTCACCCCCATGGGAAGGACCATTCATTGTAAGCAAAGCATTGCACAATGACTCATATTATCTAATAGATGCTCGTGAAGCACAAAATAACAAGGCAGACAGATCAGGTGATGAGACCAAAAGGCCATGGAATGTCGCACTACTTCGCCCCTTCTACACTTAGGGGAAGCAGTGTATGTATCACCCGAACTCTCATATGTCAGACGCTTATGCCAGCTATGTGCTGATAATAAAATGGTATGACTCGAAAAGCTGACTCGGGGACTGCCCCTTATGTTTATCTTTTAACTATTCTATGTTGGCTAGCGTTGACACTTAAAACTTATCTCGGAACAAGTAATTTTTACTCGAAAAGAATAAACTCTTCGACTATGCTGTTGTCCGAAAACACGGCTTCATGGCAAGCAAAAGGAAAGGATCAATGATGAGTAAACATGAACACCAGATAAGTAAAGAGAGAAACGCAAGTTGGCCCTGTGTATGTTTTTTACTAACTCACTGCGGGTTATGTTGCTTTCTATGTCGAATAATCCTAGGTCAAGTGATCTAGTTTCATACCCGCTAACTCGATCCTTAGAACTTTGAGACTCTAATGTCGAACGCCAAAAAAGGTAGTCAAGAGCCAAATTCAAGGAAAAGGGAAATGGCAAAATGAAACTCGGGGACTTGCCCCTGGATAATTCACATTCAAAGGTAAATAGAAGTTTGAGCCTTATCACAAGGCGCACACCCAAAATAAGTGCATTATATCATACATTTGCACCCGACATACCGAGGATCTCATGAAATTCAGGTGTTTTTCGTAACCAGCCTAAGAAGTAGCTGGGCTTGGAGGTGTATCTTTGGGGATGGAGCTAGGAGCATCTTGAGGAGCGTCTGCCGAGTCAGGAGCGTCAGCGGCCGAGTCTGCAGGTCCATCTGACTCGGTGGCTTAGCTATCCACATCTTCATCATCAGCAATGTCGGCAAGAGGCTTGCCAAGGTCGAGGAAGCTGGGCCCATCACACCAAGCATGCACAAAGGCATATTCGACCATGGAGTAAGCTTGCTCCTAGCGTTTCTTGATCAGCTCAGGATCTTGGAGCCACTTTCCTTCAGCCCTCATGCATTCAAGAACATCAAGTTTCATATCCTCGTACCATGAAAGCATGAAGGCAAGGGCTTTGTCCGTTGCAGCTCGGCTGACCGACTCGTGCCATTGATCCAACCTGTCTTCAGTAAGAAGCAGCCTGGCAGCCAGAGGCTCGGTGAGTGTGGGCGCGTCTTCATCCGTCCAGAGCACTCGGAACGCATGGATCACTGATTTGAGGAATTCAACGCCGCAAGATTTGAGGGTCTTTGCACGTTCTAACAGCACGGTGATATGCTCGTCGATAGTGACCTCGCCGTCAGCTGGAGCGCTAGATTCGGCTCGTACTCTCTTCATGGCCCGTATGGCAAACATATCGGCCTCGGGGAAATTCTCTGCAAAATCAAAAGAACATTAGCAAAATATGGAAAAAGCAGGCAAAGGAATGAGTACAACGAAAAGGGTAAGGACTCACTACCGAGAAAAGAGTTGAAGGAGCTGAGCTTGATTTGCCAATTCTTGGCCTTGGCTTGAAGAGAGTCCAGATCTAAGTGAGCCGACTCAACCGCCGACTCGGCCTCCTTGAGCAGCTCCTTGGTATTCTCGGCACTGGTGGCATGCTGGCCATTTTTCTCAGCAAGCTCCTCCTGTAGCCCCTTCACCTCAGCCTGGTGCTTGTTCTCCATATCCACCATTTCCTTCTTCAGCCGAGTCACCTCGTTTCGCTCCTTTTGGAGCTCGATCTGGGGCTTCTCTACTTATTCGGAGCATATGACCCATCAGCGACAACAAAGCTATGGAGAAGGATAAGCATAAGTACATAGCGGAGACAAAATCCTCATGAACTTACTTTCAGCATCGCGGATTTGTAGGTGCAGGGCATCAATGGTGGATTGGGAAGAAGCTATGGAAGGACAATGAAAGAAAATAAGCAAGGGCAAACAAGGAAAATACGCCGAATAAGAGTGGGACGAGTTAGAAAATTACCTTGGCCTTTAGCCTCAGCTTGCAGGTTTTGGTGAGCAAGCTCCAGCTTGCGATACTGAAGGAGGAGAGCCTGGTGTTCCTTGGTGTGCTCATTATGCATAAGCTATATAAGAAAAGAGATAATCAACAGAGGTGAGATCAAGCCTATGGCTGAATAAGAGCTGATTTCTAGTTTAGATCTTATAGCCGAGTAAGTTCCTCACTTGGCAGTAACCTCGGGGACTAGGGGTAATGTATAACAAAAAGTACTCAATACGCAAAAGAGTAAGAAGATTGCATACCTCATTAACTTCGTCTGCGTAGGCCATCAAGGTGATGTCCTGCTGGGTCATGTCAGAGACGTCCTTGGGGCCCAGCTTCATCTTCTTGCCAGCAATGGAGCCGACCTCTTGCTTGCCAGCTGCATTCCATGCCACAACGTAACGCTCTGTGGAACCAAGGCCATTCCCGCTAAGCGTTCGTGTGAGAACTTGCCCCTTTTTCAGGGTAGTTCCCACCTTGGCACGGGTAGCAGTGGCACTGCTGTGCAAGGCAACAACCTTGGACTGTCGCCAGACCCGGCAGCTGCGGATCCGCCCAACTTACCCGCTGAAGCGAGTGCCGCTGTCATTTTTTTGGGCTGAATCTGAGGTACGGTGCCTAGGGCATGGACCAAGGTCATCTGCTTGGTAGATGTGGGTTTGCTGATGGAGGAACGAGTCGGACCTGAAGCAGCAGGCCGGGTCTGACTTTTTGACAGAGGGGGAAAGTGAGCAGATCTGGTTGGGGACAAGATAGGAGCCGACTGAATAGGCTCAATAATGTTCTATGGGTAACAATAGGATCAACTTGTGTACTGGGAGAAGGAGAACTAACGACAGGGGTCTTCTAGACACCAATGTTGCTAGCACCAAGATCAGGAAGTTGTTCATGAGGAACAGCAGGGGAGCTGGGCTGGGTCTCCTCTGACGGTTGCGCCACCGGGTCAACCTCACTCTGAGGCTTGTGAGTCTCAGTGGTAGGAGCAGTGACCCGGACAGGGCTTGGCACAGCGGTGTCGGCGCGAGGAGGAGAGGTTGGCCTTAGCGGCGAAGATCCATGCTAGGAGTAGCTTGGCTAGCCGACAAAGGCGCCGCACTAAAAATAACAGAGCGCTTATAAGAAAGCTATTACAAAACAGGAAAAGAAAAATGGGAAGTAAGCAAAACAGCAAAACTTACCCGGAGACCGTCGGGTCATGCGACATGCGACGAGTGACCCAGCGCCCAGCAACTTTGCGAGTCTTAGTCAGCGTGGCAGCAGGAGGAGGAGCAGGAGTAACCTTGCGCTTCTTGGCGGGCTAAGCGCTGGAGGAGGCCCCACGCCGCTTACCCGGCTTGGCGGCAGGAAACTTGCCGACTCCACCAACAGTGAGAGGGGGAACTTCATGTACCTGGGCAGCTGCATAAGTAAATGACGAGATAATTCGAACAAGTCAAGAGTTTAAAGTAAAAAGGCAAGTACCTCCAGAATTTCACAATCATCATCATCATCATCGTCGGACCAATCTCGTAAGGGGTTTCGAGTATGGGTCTTACCCGCGGTAGAGGTAGCGGCAGCAGCATGCGGGATGGGCATGAAGCATTCCAGGTCCAACTCGATCTCGTCCGAGTCGGAGCGATCCTCATAGTAGCCGCCGGGAGGGATAGTACTATAATCAACCTGGTGAACAAGATTCTGCGAAAGACAAACAAAATAAGAACAACGAGCGAGCGAAATAACAAGTGAACAAAGGAAGAGCTATGTCGGATAGAAAGTGATTCGGAAGCTTGCCCAGGGAATATGCCTGTCTTAGCTAAAAGGAGGGCAATCCTAGGCCAAGTCGTCCGCCAAAGTCAGCTTGAAAATTGATCTGACTCGGCGGGCCATAGAGTCATGGGTGATCTCCTTCGTGGAGTTCCAAGTGGGGTCCTGCATGCCGCTCATGAAGAACATATTGTGGCTCCTGGCTTGAAGAGGGCTGACTCGGCGTGCAATAAAAGCACACATGAGATCCGTATCGGTGAGATGGAAGTTCTCATCCGGCGACAGCAACCTCTCCAGAATCCCGTTGGCCTCGTTCACCATGGCTCTCTTGTCGCGAGGGTCAAGTTTCTAGAACTCCTTGCTGGGAACCTCGTCCGAGAAAGGAGGGAGCCGGATGTAATCGGTGGCCTTGCTGTTTTTGACATAGAAGAAAGTCCTATGCCATTTGTTGCAAGAGTCTAAGCCAGTAACCCGAGGAAAGATGGACTCTTTCCTGGACGTGATGCTAGCGGCACCGCACCTGGTTGGTCTTTTCTCGGCACAGGGAACGCCGGGTTCGGGAACTACTTGGATCCTAAAGCTAAAATATTTGGACCACAGAAGGACTGTAGGCCAAATGCCAAGGTAGGCCTTTGTAGAGGTCCCAACCTTTAATAAGGTAGAGATCCATGTGTTTACAATGCTAGTCCCTGGATCAATAGCTAGCATCCACAGTTAAGATGTAATATCAAGAAACAAAGGTCATAATACAACTTTATAACCAGGAATGAAATAATTCATTACATCTTACATAGCTCATTTGGCTATCTTATTACAATGCAGCAGAAATAACTATAGCATGGAGTCCTTCATATTCAAAGTGCCACAAGGATTCATGTTGGTTGTAGACTTGTAATCATATTCAACACACTTCACTAACATCAAACAAACCTACAACATAATAAGTTTCAGCCACAAGGGTCAATACATTTGAATTGTATTGGCAAGTTTCACTACTATGTAGAAATAAGTGAGACCTATCAATATATGCATATTTGGCTAAGTAGGGTTTAGGCTCATTTGTAGAAAGCAATATAGTTTTATCCTATCTTTTCAAAATAGTTTTGATCTTTTGACAATCTTTCTAGACTCCTTGGAAAACTCCAAGTGCTTCTAATACCTTGTTGACACCATCAAGTTTTACTTTGAGAAATTGGAATGTCGAGATCTTCCATAGCTTCAGGCCTTAGTTGCTTAGAATTGTCCATAACCGGGGACACGGCTAAGTACTTAGCATTTTGATCTTCTGCAGAAGTTGTACACTTTACCCACATGCCACAATCTCGCCTTGACGCCACCAGTGGCCGCTGGATAAGTACACACCAAATGGAGTACCGGCAGATCGAGAATGTGACGACGTCTTTCCATAGAAGTCCTCCCAATACGTAATGCTAGCTTGTCTACCAGGCACCAATGCAAGGATATATTTCCAATACATGAATCCGGTTAACCTTAGCATAGAGCACACGATACCCCTTCGATCTAAGATCTAATATTAGCCAGGCGTTTCAGATCTAACGGCTACCAGCGCAACTGCCAGGAACTGGCGACACTCGAAGGCAGCGTGCGGCGGCGACGCTCGGCTAACGGCGGTTCCGGCGATACAGGAAACAAGCGAGAGGATGGAGTAGCTCACAGGTTTCGCAGGGGTGCGGAGAAGCTCGACGTGGTCGTAGTAGTCCAAGGGGCACACAGTGGTGTCAGGGATTGCTTGCCGGAGTAGCACTTGGTGACAGGTGCTCTCAGTTGAAGACGGAGGCAAGCTTGTGGTCACGCGCGGATTATTGGAGGGCACCTGGAGATGCACATGAAGCAGGCGAACCAGATGGCGTAAGTCGTAACTCGAGGAGCGCACAAGGTTGAGGGTTAAGACTCACCGGAGATTCGGCAGAGGGCGGCGATGCTCAGAGGCAGACCGAGGCGATCTCCTGGGGCACGCGCAGGTGAATGGGAGGCACGAGAAGGTGTGTGAGGTGGTGGCGAGCACGCTCGTGGAGTCTAGAGGGCAAGGGGAGGGTCAGACGACGCCGGATTTCGCCGGAAAATCTCGTCGGAGCAGGAGGTTTTCAGCGGGCAATTGGGCAGCCCGGTGGCAGAGAGTGAATGGCGTCTGGGGGAAAATGAGGAGGAGGGCGAGGCGATTTATTATGCGTGATCACAGACGAGTTTTACTCACGCATTGATGCGAATTCACGCCGCGGATTCAAAGCAGGAACGACGAGGTGCGAGGGGGAAAACGGTCACGGCGGGTGAGAACGATGACTGGCGGTGTGGGGTCACGCTGTCAGCGAAGGAGAGGGTTGCGCGTGGGGTTGTCTCGTCAGCGTCTTTTTTTTATTCTGAGTCTTTTTCTTTCTCTGTTTCTTTTATTCTGTTTTGAATTTATTCAAATGTTTCAAACACTATTTTTATTTCAAAACATTTCCAAACTTTGAGTATATTTTTAATACTGTTTATTGATATATTCTAAAGTCCATTTTAGAATATTTCTTTTATTCTTTTAGGGTACATTATTGATTTAAAATAGGCATTTGTCTTTATTCAAATAGGATTTTAAATATGTTTTCAAACTTCTATTTGAATTCCAATTTTTTTGTCAAACCTTTTTCAGTAGATTTTATTTATTCAATAGTACAAACAATTTGTGAATTATTATTGAAAATACTTTAATATGATTTAATGTTCATTTAAATTGGGAATTGTCTTTATTTAAATAAAATTGGATATTAATCAATCCTTATGATTTTATTTAAATAATCCTTTACTCCTTTTATTAATCATTAATCTTTCATTTCATTTGTTTGGCCAAGATTTAATTTGGCTTTTAAATATTCCTTATTTATTTATTTCTTCCTTTGCTTTATAAAATCCATATCTTTTTATTTAAAGATCCAAAATTGGTGATTCCAATTTGGTTAATATTTGTTTATCTTTTTAAATTCGTTTACAATTTATTTGCTCAAGATTTGGCATGGATTTTAGATAGGGCTTTATTAGCTTTGGAAATTAATTCCTTTTATCTTCATAAATTCATAAGTTTTTATCTATGACTCCAAATTGAGTGAAACCAATTTCTACAGTTTTATAATATTTGACTTTATCATTCATGGTCATTTATAAATGTTTGTTGACAAAAATTTATATGGATCAAATCCATAGTCTTAGAGAGATCTTGGAAATGTATTATTCCATTAGGGTTTTAGGGTTTTGGTTTAACTTTTCCAAGTGTTTAAATTTCAAGATACATTATTGATGAATGCATTTGTAAGGTTCCCAACCTTTAATAAGGTAGAGATCCCTGTGTTTACAATGCTAGTCCCTGGATCAATAGCTAGCATCCACATTTAAGATGTAATATCAAGAAACAAAGGTCATAATACAACTTTATAACTAGGAATAAAATAATTCATTACGTCTTACATAGCTCATTTGGCTATCTCATTACAATGCAACAGAAT